>OX104068.1:36983223-37686480 GCA_944474145.2 Dicrocoelium dendriticum
CCAACGTATCCTGCCCTAGCAGTCCCTGCTGGGTCGGTTACGTGAAGTAAGAAAATAAGTAACTCAGAAGGCAAAAGAAAAAGTGGAAAGAGCTAAGCAAGTGGAATACCAAGATAATTGAGTCCTTAAAAGAGAACTGAAAAGTGAAGGTGAGTCAGCTAGGAAAAAGGAAAGGTTTGCTGTTGCCACCCAAGAGCATCGAGCTGGCGCGCCATACCCTTAACCGTAGGTTCCCTAACCACGTGATCTGGAAGCGAACTCCAGCCATCTATAACTCGGCGCGATAGACGAGTTTCCGTCCTAATCCTATCAGACCGTGGTTTATGCAGTTTCAGTGGGTGACCGCGGAGATTAGGTAACGTAGCGGGACTAAATAGCCCTGACAAGTCCGGGCCAATCTTACCCGTCAAAATACTATAAGTGAGAATCAGGTCCCCTCTTATCCTTCGGTAGTGCATTGAGTACATCCCCAAACTGAGTAAGCGTTCAGGATACGTCTGTCCCCGTAGACCCTGCACTAACCGAGTGCCCACTCGTAACACCCTCTCCAAGTACATTTTGTCTCGGTTAAGACATGGTGGACAAGGCTGAATACAATATTCCAGGTGGGGTCGGACGAATGCCAAGAATAGCTTCACAAACAAATTGGCCGTTAAGATTCCGAAAGAGCGGCGGATAAACCACATCATACGAAACCCTCGACAAGCAGCCTTCTTCCAGTTGTCTCCAGAATGAAGTGCTGATGCGTGTACGACTCCTAAATCAACCTGCTGAGTGACGACAGGGAGTTCACCACCGCCGACAACATATCGGGTGGGAGGATTTGCAGCTCCGATTCGGAGAACAGAGCACTTGGCCCTATTTATGGGCATCAACCATAAGGTAGACCATTCCCAGAGCCTATCCAAGGCACGCTGAATTGCCTCAGGACCCCCCGGGATATCCACAATATTCCAGAGCTTAAGGTCGTCAGCAAACATTAGTGATGACACCCCTAGCTCTCCCGACAAGTCATTTACATAGATCGCGAACAACAATGGCCCCAATACTGAGCCCTGCGGGACGCCACTAAGGACAGCTTGCCTGAGCGAAAGGCTACGCCCCACCCGTACACACTGTTCCCTCCCCACAAAAATGACAGACACCCATTGAAGGGCGCGACCAGATATCCCGTAAGATCTCAACTTTAGTGAGAGCCGAAGATGTGGAACAGTGTCAAAAGCTTTCGAAAAATCTACGAATAGCACGTGTACAGCGTGACCACTGTCTAACGCTTCGGCCCAGCTTTCACGAGCTACAAGTAGATTAGTCTGACATGAAAATCCTTTGCGGAATCCATGTTGCGCAACACTGAGAAGGTTGAATCGATTCAGGTGGTTCTCCACTGAATCCCTTATCAGCTTTTCAAACAACTTGACTACTACGCTTGTCAAACTGACAGGCTGGTAGTTCGCGGGTAGAGCGCTGTCACCGCCCTTAAAAATCGGACAGATGACTGCCTCATTCAATTCCGAAGGTAGGCTGCAGCTGTCCAGCGATATTGAAAACACGCATGTGAGCGGACCACTCAGCTCAGTGGCCAATTCATGCAACAGCTTCGGATGAATTGAATCAGGACCGGAAGCTTTAGAGGGATTAATGCCTTGCAGTAGCTCGAAGACCTGAGTCTCCGTTATGCTAAATTCAGCTAAGCAAGAATCCTCTGGAACTCTTGAAACCAATTCAACCTGTGGTAAAGAGGTCTCCCGAGCAAAGACCCCACCATACTGATCACTCAGTACACAAGCCTTGTCATAGTCAGTTTGCGCACGGGTCCCGTCTGCTCGCAATAAAGCTGGTATAGACAGTTTTGCCCTGCTGCGTCTTTTAACGTAAGCAAAAAACTTCTTGGGATTAGCTGCGGCCGAGTCCGCTAAACCCTGCTCGTACTGGAGACGAGCAGTTTTGAGATGTTGCTTACATTTATTTCTAATCTCTCGATAACTATCATAGGTACTGGCTGATGGAGCTGCTTGGTAGGTTCGCCAGCATCTAGACCGTTTCTTGAGTAGGTACTTGCCTGTGGTATCTATCCATGGAGGCTGTGCCCTTAACCCTCTTTTCCTAATGAGTGGAATATGGGAGTGGAAACCTCCGTAAGGTATGCCTTAAATTTATCCCAGGCTAACTGGACAGAGTCAGCCATCGAGATCTCACAGTTCAGAACTGAAGCCTTAGCTCGCATTGCACTAAAGTCCGCCCGCCAAATATTCGGAAGTAATTCAACAGCGGTCTCTTGGTGCCTTGAAAGAGCACATCGCGTGAATGCGTGATCGCTGGACCCTAGAGGTGCACCGTATGAAACGTCAGTCACGAAGTCCAGGGGCTTAGCGAAAACCAAATCCAAAGTAGATGGTAGTTGGTTGCCCATATACCTAGTGGAAAAGTCAACGAACTGGTGCAAAGGCACTTGGAGGGTCACTTCAAGAAAATCTGCACCGAATGTTCCTAATGCCGAATTGCAAGAAAGATCGACCCAACAGACTTCCGGGAGGTTAAAATCCCCTAGAATTAAACACTTATTCGCAGACTGAGTGCGAATAAAGTCAAGTATCCCCTGGAAGAACTTCCAGGACTTCTGTATATCACTATAACTGTAAACTGGGTAGAGGAAGTGCACAAAACAGCCGATAGGGCTTCAACAGTCTGATCTGACGACTGGAATGTGCAGGTCCTCAACGCATCTGTTACAGCTCACATACAGTACAACGCCTCCGCCCTGGCTACCAACGGAGCGAGCAGTTCTAAGCAGCGAGTAGCCAGGTAAATATATCTCACCGTCCGTGATATCCGGAGACAACCACGTTTCAGTGAAAGCAAGTATGTCGGGACGAGATTTGTCTACAAGTAGACCCAACTCGTGCACCTTGTTCCTTAGGCTACGCACGTTGCTAAGTACTACCTCAAGGAAGTCGGCACGACCATCCCTAGGTCGTGCGCCATCAGGATGGGTTCTGATAGGGCGGAAAGTAAGTTCCGGCTGACCACCTGAAAACCCACCAGACGGAGGCCTTGCTCACCAGCCGCCCGTCTAGTTTTGAGGTCTTTGATAGCCTCCTTTAACTTCAATCTATCTGCCAGTGGTAGGTCCGGCTGAACGCTGACACCACTACCCTTAAGTTTGAACGCAAACCGCAGTAATGATTTGCGTTCCTCCGGGGTAGAAAGGACTACGCGAAGTAGTCGGGGTCGTGGATTTGGCGTAGCGATAGGGACGTTCCCCAATCTGGTCAGCTTTCTGACAGTGACACCAGGGAAGCCAGGTGGAAGCAGCTTGCTGACACACAGTTTCAGCCACTTGATGTCATCCAAGATGCGTTCCCTTGGGAGAGCGGCCGCAGATTCAGTAACGTTACGGAATATAACGCTACTATCCGTGAAAGAGTCGGCACGACGGGGAGTGTTTACCCCACGTGCCTTGGAGTCGACACCTATACCAGCTGTTTTCACCACTGGCGGTGGGACTGTCCCTGTCTTCACAAACGACGCCGAAGCAACGGTAGCGTAGGTTTTCCGCTCTATTGCCGGCGTCTTACTAGTTCCTGGGTCTTCAAGCCCCTTCAAAGTTTTACGAGCAGATCTAGTCCGCTTCTTCTTTTGGTTCACTGTAGCAGAGGCCGTTGACTTTGTATCGCATTGAACAGTTACCAGCACTTCGTCAGAACGGGCTGGTTCACTGGCGGCCGAATCGGTCAGCATCTTCGGAAAGTTCTGTGTACAATCGTCAGACGACTTTACGACTGTCAAAGACGGCATCTTTTTCGATGCCGTGGCAACTAATTCTCTGGGTTTAGCAGAGTTTTTGGTATTTCCGCACCCTATTTTTCTTCACTTTGATCGGCTCATGAAAACAGCCAGAAATGCTACCTGGATTAGCCGGTAGGATGTGCGACTTTATGACCGAGTGACAGACTCCAGTGGATGGATCGTCAGCAATGTTGCCGTCTATTGCAGTGTCTTCAATGGAAATATTCAGGGATTTAAAATCAAATCCATTTTCGTATCGAGCGACGCAATAGAGGCGAGTTTAGCTATCGCCTCCTCAACATCTGCCAACCTTGGAGCCAGCGCTGAATGTTTAGCACCGGTGACAGCCGGGCGCGTCGATCTTTGAGCGCAGCATTCAGCACAGCTGAAAAGAAAGTGAACGCTTGATGATAGCATTTTGTACTGGTCAGCTTGTAGGCCGGTACAGCTTTCGTGATACCAGCGGCAGCAGACGTCACACTGCATGCCGCCAGATACATCAGTTACTGATTCTGAACAGTTAACCTGTCCGCAAGCTGCAGTAGACTCATCAAACGAGGACCCCATAGGTCCATCCGTCACGGTGTTTAGCGAGACAGCCTTGTTCATGTGGAAAACAGAGTAGAATTACAGCACGTATACAATAAGAAAAGGACCGCAATGAAAAGGGAAAAACAGGGTGCAAAACGGGATTAAAACTGGGAACAACCGGAAAATAATCAGTAAGCGCCAAAGACGCTTTGGCCAGTACTGCTGTAATCGATGCAAGATATTATGGATCAGCGAAAATTTGACAATAGTCAAATTTCGTTTCAATTACTTATACAAACACTGTTTTTCACGTTATTTCAGCTGAAAAGCTCGATCAGTATGGCATGCAAAAAAATCGAGTTACGGCGTAATATTCACAGACGCAAAGCTTGTTGACGGCGACTAATGCTTTATTATGTCAAGGTCATTCAAGTTCAAGTTCAAGTGAGAATGAAACGAAGAATGATTCCCGTAAGTGTTCCTTCTTGAGCGGGTCGTCGATCCAGGAGTTGATAGGTGTGCTGCGACTTCTTGATGGATCTAAAAGGAAAACACCCTGGTCCACCAATTTAATGCCCACGTTCCTTTCATTAGTTGTCCCTGCTATGTCACTTACGTGAAGTAAGAGAGGAAGAAAAACCGAAGGTAAGAGAGTAAGGGAAATCAGTTAATAGAAGCGAATATTAACAATGGCTAGGAAAAGTAAAGAAAATAGAATCGAAGTATGAAGATGGGAATTAGTCAGGAAAAAGGAAACGTTTCGTGTTGCCACCCAAGAGCGTCTAGTTGACGCCCAATCCCATTAACCGTAGCTTCTTTGACAACATTTTCTGGAAGCAGGTTCCAGCACTCAATGACTCGACTTGATAACCTTTGCTCCGCTCTAACTCGATCGGACCGCGTTTTGTCCAGTTTCATACAATTCCCGCGGAGACCAGATAATCTAGCGGGACTAAATAGCCAGGACAAATCAGGGCCAACCTTCCCAGTCAAAATATGGTAGATTAGGATTAGGTTCCCTCTAATCCTTCGATAGTGCATTGACTGCATCTTCCAACTAAGTAGGCGTTCGGGGTAGGTTTATCCTCGTAAACCCTCGACCAACCTAGTACCGACACGCAACATTCTTTCTAGTGCCATTTTGTCCCGGACAAGGCATGGTGGACAGGCCTAGACGCAATATTCTAGGTGGGGTCGCACAAACGCTGAGAAGAGCTTCACAAACACGTCAGCGCTTAGTGTCCCCAAAGAACGACGGATAAACCACAACATCCGGAACCCCTTACTAGCTGTCTTCTTCCAGTTGTCTCCAGAGTGTAGTGTGGAATAGTGGAGGACACCTAGGTCAACCTGATGAGTCACGTGCGGATGTTCACTTCCATCGAGTGCATAAATGCTGAGTAAGCAGACGCTCCGATACGCAGCACTGAACACTGCCCGGTTTATGGGCAGCAACCACAAGACAGACCATTCCCAGAGTCTATCCAGAGCCCGTTGAAGAGCCACAGGACCTCCAGGGATATCAACCATATTCCAGAGCTTTAGGTCATCAGCAAATAAGAGCGATGGTACCTCAAGCTACTCCGGCAAGTCATTCACGTAGACTGAGAAAAGTACCGGACCTAGGACAGAGCCTTGCGGAACGCTGCTAAGTAGAGCTTGTCGAAACGAAAGACTGCTTCCCACACGAATACACTGTTCCCGTCCATCCAGAAAACCTGACACCCATTGGAGAGCGCGACCAGATATTCCATACGACCTCAACTTCAGTGAGAGTCGCGAATGGGGGACAGTGTCAAAGGCCGTGGCGGAGTCAATGAACACCACATTCACCGCATGTCCACCGTCTACGACTTCAGCCCAGCACTCACGAGCTACCAGCAAGTTCGTCTGACACGAAAATTCTTTGCGAAAACCATGTTGCTCGACGCCAAGCAGGTTAAACCCATTTAAATGGTTCTCCACTGTATCTCGTACTAATTTTTTAAGTAACTAAACGACCACGCTAGTCAAGCTGACAGGCCTGTAATTATCCGGTAGATCTTTGTCACCGCACTTGAAAATCTGGCAGACAACAGCCTCCTTCCGTTCGGCAGGCAAGATACAGCTGTTGAATTACTTCTGAAACACGCAAGTCAGTGGTCCACTGAGTTCCACTGCTGGCTATTTTCATGGCGTATTTTTTCGGGGACAAAAACGCTTGAGTACTGCATACCAAATACGCGTGCCTTTTCTGAGTCGCTATAAATCAATAAATAAATAGTTTATTCTTGTCATGGCGAGGCACAACGTTAATTGCTTGATCACGGTAATACAGAAATGTATGATAGGCGATTGAACAATTTAGTATATTTTGACAAATAGCATGGGGATATATGTGTCTGTTGACGTGTATAAGTATGTTTATGTCTGCAGTTGAAAGTAGTCATGTTGTATGATTACGTAAATATGATTGTGTTTTTGTTCGTTGTGTTCGCTATCATAGTTGGAAATCAATGGAACGGTTCGAATTGGATGGCGTGCGTGATGTGTGAAGGATCCTCCGGAAAAGGGAAGAGGCATTGAATTTATTTAGTGGCAAGTCACATTCGCCACTTCACAGCGTTGGGGAACGGTATTGTGAGTAGATGACTCAATGGAAAAGACAACCAGGGAGAAACAGCTGGTAATACAAAGGATTCACTAACGCAAATCAATTGCTTAAGTAGAATTACCAATCTGATTATCATTGTTAGGCAGTCACAGAAAGACTTGTCAAGAAAGTAAGTATATTAAGAAAGTGGGATTTCTTGCGGAAACAGCTGTGAACACGGGATAGTAAGTAAATGGAAGTGGCGTACATGATGCAGATGGGGAATCCGAGTGTATGATCAAATGACGACGTTTTCGTCAGTTATCACAGGTGCACGCAAGCAAAATCGAGAAGTTGTCTGTAATCGTCTTCTTTACTGGACTCTTAGAGTGAACAGTTAAATAATTTCGACTAGATTCAACAAGCCACATAAAATCATCATGGGCAGACCGTAGTCCTTTGGTGTTTCGGAGGGTCCACAAGTTGGAATGAAAGCTGGGTTTGAGATGGCGCCGGTAGCAACTGCTTGCATGATGGAAACGAAGATCACAGACAGGAGCTGGCTGAGAATTATCATTAACCCGGTGGTTGGAGTTTGCACCACATCGTCGTTTAACGTAAGCGAAGAATTTCTTGGGAATTTTCGAGGCAGTACCAGCCAAGCCCTTTTCAGATTGAAACCGGGACAACCTAAGATGTAGTTTGCACTCATTTCAAACCAACCGATACTTGTCAAATGTGCTGTTCGACGGAGCTGTTCGGTATGCTCGTCAGCATCTAGACCGCTTCTTTAGCAGGCACCTCCCCGCGGAACCTATCCACGGAGGCTGTGCTCCCGATTCCCTTCTTTTTACCAGTGGGAGGTGAGGTGCAGAAATGTCGACGATGTGAGCCTTAAGTTTTTCCCATGCTAGTGAACAGTGTCGGTCTCAGATATCACACAAGGCGATGCCCTGGCTTTATTACGCATCGCTTGGAAGTCCGCGGCCCAAATGTTCGGATACCAACTGGTAGTAGCTTGGCAAGGCCTGATAAGAGCACACTGGAAAGACTAGCAAACGTGATCACTAGCGCCAAGAGGCGAGCCGTATTTAATGTCCTGTACAAAGTCAAGTGACTTAGCAAAAACAAGATCTAAAATGGACGGCTGCTGATTGCTCACGTACCTAGTGGGGAGGTCCACGAACTGGTGTAGTGGTACCAGTAGCTTTAAGTCCAGCAGTTCTGTACCGAACGATTCCAGAGCCGAACTGCTAGATAGATCATTCCAACAAATGTCTGGGAGCTTGAAGTCTCCCAGCACCATATACTTGTTCGCAGAGTGAGTGCGTATAATCTAAATGAATCCATTGGAGGTGCTCATAGGGCTTCTATACTCTAACACGACCGTAACCTGAACCGAGGAAGTGGAAATCAAGACTGCGAGAGCCTCAACAGATTTGTCGAGGGACTGAAAATCGCTGGTCCTCAATACGTCAATGTGATAATTCACGTAAAGCGTTACACCAGCCTTTGACGACCAATGGAGCGATCAATGCGGAACACTGCGTAGCCAGGCAGATATACTTCGCTGTCCGTGATTTCCTCAGGCAGCCACGTTTCAGTGGAAGCAAGTATATCTGGACGAGATTTGTCTACAAGCAGAATTACCTCGCACATCTTGTTTCTCAGGCTACGCACGTTACTAAGTACTCCTTGGAGGGCTTCGGCACAACCAGCCCTGGGTCGTGCGCAAGTAGAATAGGTTCTGGCAGGGCGGAAAAGGACCGCCGGCTGACCACTTGCTTTTTCTTCGGTTGGGCTGAAAGGTTTATAGAGCAGTGAAGTGCCGATTTCGGAATACGTCTAGCGGGAAGAGTATAACAAATGGCGAAACCGAAAATTTGATAGTGATAAATTTTTCATCTGAACTGCTCTTTCGATAGCAATCTCAAATGGAGGAACTAGTGTAACTGATCGAAAATCCTACACTATGCTTGAGTTTGCAGAAAACAGGAGCAGCGATGCGGGACACGCAGCGGAGTACTGCTGACCATCTTACTAATGTATGCACTGAATTCAACCATGACCCGGCTTCAAGTTCAAGTGGGACTGGAGCAATAACATAACTTCCCGTGAATGTTCCTTCCGGGGCGAGGTGTTAATCCAGGGTAATATTCGTCCGCGATAACTGGAATCTACGAGATTCAGATCAACGCGCTCGAATCCCACCACGGTCAACCAATTGATACCCATTTGACCTGCATTGGCAGTCCCGCCACACCGGTCACGTGAAATAAGCCACACGGGCACGAAAGTAATAAGCTCATCAAAAAGAAAAAAGTAATAGATATAATCATTCAATTAGGAGAATAAGCTAGGAGGTGGAGTTTTTCTAATCAACACGCGATCAACCAACCATAAAATACATATTCTGGGACCTTTCATTCTGTTGTCCAATCCGCGAATAGTACATATTACCGAAACTTGGCACCCACCTGACGCATCTGATACGCTGCTGCACATTCCAGGTTACACTATTTTCCGCAATGGACGTGCCTATCAACGTGGAGGTGGCTCTCTTATTTACGTCAACAATGACTTCCATGCATCAACTTTCCAAGTTAGTTCCATTGGCAACCCAGAAGATTCCGGTTGGATTCAACTTATCGGAGGCCGGCTCGAGCTCCCAATCGGGTGTGTGTAAAACCCAGTTAATTCCTACTATGTTATGATCACCGACCTGATAAAACCATTTCTTGAAGCATCACTCGCTATAAGATAACTGGCGGAGATTTAAATATACCCGATATTGCATGGCTTGTGTAGTTCACAACTTCCAGGTATAGGGCCTTCGTTGAACTGCTTTTACACATGATTGGACTCAACATGTGCTAGCTCCCAAGAGGGGACCAAAAACCCTGGACCCGCTATTCAGGAAAGGCAGACACTACTACTTGGCGAACGGGTTAAACACTCTTCAGGGTTGTAATCACCAAATAGTGAGGCTCAGCTTTTTACTCCCTAAATGTCCTCCTCACCAAGATAGTATGAAATTTTCACTAAGACCTCTCCACCGTATCAGTTGGAAATCAATGTAATTATTCTTTCGAGCGGCACCTTGGGATGGCTTCTTCTTAGCAAACCATATAGACATAGCGACTTGTGAGTCGTATAAAAACCTAACGAAATGCTTAGACCCGCATGCCCCAAAGCACACTAAGATAAGCAAAATACAGCGTCGCAATGATGCCACCACGGGCAGAGTCTGCCAAGCTTAAGAAAGTGCGCTCAACCCATAATAAAACGGAGGACTTTCATCTCATAAGTCGTATGAACGAAAGCCTGACCAATTGGAGAAACGCGCTAAACCTGAAACAGTTATCAGCTGAGCCCCGAGTGCTTAGTACCCACAACAAAGGACAATCACTTGTTAGACATATGAAACTTCGGAGTGACCGCACCGATATACCAGTTACCTCTCTCATACTTCCCGGTAAATAAATAAATAAATAGGTATATTTCTAGATTTCTAGATTTCTAGAGCCTACAACCTTAAGGGTTCAGATCAATTTGTACCGTAGTCCTATGCCCTTGCATGAAAGTAGACAAAATACGAATATATGCTCCTAGTTGGCAATTACAAATGCATTGGCATCAGTTGTTGTACAGATGATGGGGTCGCAGGCGCCCAGCTTAAAATTTTTCTGGTTCCTTCGAGCGATATTGAGCTCCTTGTTCCGTTGTCGTGAAAATTGCGCAGAGCTGTAGTTGTGCCGTTTATCGTTGGAACCGGATCCATTTCACCAAAACTTCAATTTAAATGCATTGAAGTTTTTGGCCCGCTCAGTCGTCACGATTATTGGTGCGCACATGGAAGAAATGAGAGTGGAGGAAGTAGAGGGGCTACGAAGTATAAAATTAATTTCGAGTAATGAAAATGAACGGAAAAAGGATTTGTTAAGAGAAATACCAAGGAGGCGTGCTTACTTAGAAAAATACAAAATACCAAAAAATGTAACCAAACTACTTGCGCTGATAATACTTTCTGGCGTAAAATTTCAGGGTTCAAGTTCAAGTTCAAGCGGGACTGGAACGATAGGATTATCCCGTGAGTGTTCCTTATTCGGCGGGTCGTTGAACCAGGAGTTGGCGAACTTTGAAATACTGATGGACCTAAAACCAAGACCGCATCACACCCTGTCCAACCAATTAATGCCAACGTATCCTGCCCTAGCAGTCCCTGCTGGGTCGGTTACGTGAAGTAAGAAAATAAGTAAACTCAGAAGGCAAAAGAAAAAGTGGAAAGAGCTAAGCAAGTGGAATACCAAGATAATTGAGTCCTTAAAAGAGAACTGAAAAGTGAAGGTGAGTCAGCTAGGAAAAAGGAAAGGTTTGCTGTTGCCACCCAAGAGCATCGAGCTGGCGCGCCATACCCTTAACCGTAGGTTCCCTAACCACGTGATCTGGAAGCGAACTCCAGCCATCTATAACTCAGCGCGATAGACGAGTTTCCGTCCTAATCCTATCAGACCGTGGTTTATGCAGTTTCAGTGGGTGACCGCGGAGATTAGGTAACGTAGCGGGACTAAATAGCCCTGACAAGTCCGGGCCAATCTTACCTGTCAAAATACGATAAGTGAGAAGCAGGTCCCCTCTTATCTTTCGGTGGTGCATTGAGTACATCCCCAAATTGCGCAAGCGTTTAGCATACGTCTGCCCCCGTAGACCCTGCACTAACCGAGTGCCCACTCGCAACACCCTCTCCAAGTACATTTTGTCTCGGTTAAGACACGGTGGACTAGCCTGAATACAATATTCCAGGTGGGGTCGGACGAATGCCGAGAATAGCTTCACAAACAAATTGGCCGTTAGGATTCCGAAAGAGCGGCGGATAAACCACATCATACGAAACCCTCGACAAGCAGCCTTCTTCCATTTGTCTCCAGAATGAAGTGCTGATGCGTGTACGACTCCTAAATCAACCTGCTGAGTGACGACAGGGAGTTCACCACCGCCGACAACATATCGGGTGGGAGGATTTGCAGCTCCGATTCGGAGAATAGAGCACTTGGCCCTATTTATGAGCATCAACCATAAGGTATACCATTCCCAGAGCCTATCCAAGGCACGCGGAATTGTCTCAGGACCCCCCGGGATATCCACAATATTCCAGAGCTTAAGGTCGTCAGCAAACATTAGTGATGACACCCCCAGATCTCCCGAATGTTATTTACATAGATCGCGAAAAGCAATGGACCCAATACCGAGCCCTGCGGGACGCCACTATGGAGAGTGCCAACGACGCAAAGGCACGCAAGTTCACTTACTACCCTATGGTCTACGGTAACCATATATTAGATTAGGTGCGAAGTTTTGTCAAGGTGCGCAAAACAATCTGGAAAACGAAAAGAATCGGAACGAGCTCACTGGAGCAGATTGAACTATCCGGCATGGAAGCGCCTCCCAGGTCGTGGTCACCAAGGTAGCGAGTTCCCTTTAGCGGGAGTTGGGATAGTGACATCAAAGACAGCTTGGGTGGCAGGGAAACTAGTATATTTACTACAAGTTTCCCGTTGCCTGGCTATAAAATACGACTCCGTTAACGCTCTGGCTATAGAACGCAAAAAGCACAGTGCAAATAACAGTTGGGCTTATAACCGTAATAGCCGTCAAGCTAAACTGTTGGTGCTCAAATCAATACGTCGAACGCAGCAACCAGTGCAACATCCGCCAAGGTCGCTTACGTACAATGAAATAGTGCTTTCGCTTAGGAAATTATACGGGCAAACCGGGGAAATCCAATGTGCTTCAAGTTGCTGGTCACATGGTTCTTTAGAAGTAATGCAATGTTATACAAATTTAGCGGCATTGATACTATATGTATGGAACTGCAAATATTTCTCCCGAATAATCCTTTCCAACGCACGGACATCCATCTTCTACTCGAGCATTGCCGACGATATGAGAGTCAACGTTAGAGCAGCACAGTTACAAACAGGAACCTCACAGTGGCACACCCACACACACACAGTTACATAGTTACATACCCCCTACATAAACATACACTGGTACGGCAAACATAACGTATTCTTGCACATTCTTGACCACTCATTGTTGTCATAATGATCATGCCGGTAAAGGCGTGCCTCGCCTTGTCGAAAAGTAAAACTTTATTTATTTATTTATTTATGTCTTTTTGCAGCAGCAAGCAGAGGCGAACTGAAGTCGAAGTGCCGAGGATGATGGTTTATTTACAGGTACGAAATGCTCGACGTTCGTTAGTTGAAAGTCTACGTCGTCCTTGAGTTTGACCTAACCTGTATATAGAGGAAGTTACCTTGTTCGAAAAGCGGACGGCCATCCGTCCTATTTGGGCGTGTGTTTGAGCACTATCATAGCCAAATTCGATATAAAAACAAACGGCGTGCACTGTCCAGGTATGCCGTTAATAACTTGTACTTCTTTAGCAACTTCGCTTTTGCCTAAAAGATCTAAGCATTTAAGAAAAACGTACTGTTACTCAGAGGGAGTGATCATGCTCGCTCCCTGAGTTACCAATTTTTGTTCAGCCGGCCGTCTCTGTTAGATAACTCCTGGTGAAAGTTTGGCCACACAAAAGCAAGGTAGATTTCGTTCGGGTCGCAGCACCATCCATCTAGTGCTTGCGGCTCGTCTGCTACAGGAGAAGTGTAGAGGACTTCACCGGCCTTTCTACTCGCTCTATGATGCTTTCACCAAGATATATGATATAGTGAAGCGAGAAACATTGTGGCTAGTGTTGGGTACTCATCGTTGTCTAAGTTTGTAAAATTAATTGAATGTCGGAACTGCTATTTGTGTGAAAAGTGCACTGAGTGGACTTACGTCGGATGACTGCATTTGTCTCTGGTGTGAAGTAAGGCTGTGTCTCAGCTCCTATACCGTTCTTTGCCGTGTATATATTGCATGCCCAAAATTTCTTGGGACCCCTAATCTGCCGAACATGGCCATTGGCATTGTTAGAAATAACGTGGAAAGGCGGTTCCTACGGCGTCGGCGTACAGTGGTTAGATGCACAAACGAGCCATTGTGAAATAAAGAAGCAGCTGATAAGATTGAGAAGCATGATGCGCAACGGTGGAATCCATCTACTACGTCACGGAACGCTTTGAAGCCTCTTTACAATTTGCAGGCGGTCGGCGCAGTCGCTTATTGAACTAGTAGGTGCCACAAAACACACGCCTTCCTGGTGCAGTATCCGGCGTCAAGGAGTACATTAACTTAACTCCACTGTTAATCATGCAAGAGCATGTGCTGACTGTACAAATGGTCTGAGACATCGAGGGAACAGCTTTGAGTAGGGTCTAAAGTATAACCTTATTTACTTCGTTGCCTACCTTTATGCACTGATGTGCTTTAGATGCGGCTTGTGCTTACGGTGTTCGTATAGAGCATCGTATTGATGGCGCGCTGCTGAACATCCACCCTTTTGGTGTGAGAACCCCAGGATGTTGGACGAATATCCGTAGGTGGCTGTTTGCTGTCTACCGCGCGTGGGTTGCGCATAAAGCGCATGCATTTCTGTACATGACTATCGCTTTGGCTTCGATAGCGAGCAAATTCGCGCTCACCATAATCCCAAGCGAGCCTGTTTGTCCGCTCCAGCTTTCACTAGGTATGGAGTCTGTAATCCTGATATAAATTAAGGTTACAGACGAAATGTTAGAAACCACTTCGGGATTTTGCTACTTTGGTCATCACTTTGGTCTGATCACTCACGAGTTGCGCAGCCACGTATAGATGGCGGCTGATGCTTTTGCAATCTGTAAGGTCGTGTGCGGAACAACTAACAGATTACCGTTAGGATGAAGCTGCTGGCATATAAGTCTATAGTGCTGTTCGTTCTTCTATACAGCAGCAAAACCTGGACAATTTAGCTTAAGGGTAAACGAAAGCTGAAGTGGTGCCATCATCCGTGTTCACGCCGTACTACGCGCATTGACTACGGTGACCGAGTTACAGACACGGCTGTGCTCCGAAGCACTGGCATGTACGCAGTGGACTGCATAAAACTGCAGAAGCACCTAAGCTTGCTTGGTCATGTGTGGCGTATATATTCGACCTGGATTATGAAACAGCCGCAGTAAAGCCAAATAAGAGTACAGAAACGGTACGTAAAACCGTCGCCTCTTTCTCGCGAGCACTAACTTTCGACACAGAACCCGCAAAAGCGTGACTTGGCGTCCACCAGCCTCGGGCCAGCCATGGACGCAAATCGATCATATCGCGATCAGTTACCGATGGAGAGGTTGTGTCCAAAACTGTCGCTCGATTTGGAGCACGAACGTGGACTCTGACCACGCACTTGTCTGTGCCGACCTCCTGGTGCGTTTCGGTGGACGTCCGCAACGTCGATGTGAACGGATTGACACCAGATAGCTGGCGAAGCCAGATGTTCTGAATGTGCACCAAAGTGCGCTGACATCTGGGCTGAGTAAGCGCCCACTAAACACCGTCGAAAATTTCTGGTCGCATATTCGTCAAGCGTTGCTGTTAGCAGGCATGTCTTCATGTGACAAAGCAAATTGCCATTGGGTCTCTACACAGTCTCTGGAACTTATGGATGCTCGCCGACGTATTCCGGCTGGAAGCGAATACAATGAGGCTCGCAAAAATCTCAGGGCAGAACTACGTGCTAGCCTGAAGAAGGACCGCGAAACCTTGTGGTCTCATCGTGCCTCTGAGATGGAAACAGCCGCTGCCATTGGTAATCATCGTAAGTTGTTCCGTCTGATACGGGAAACAGGCAGCAGGAGACCTGGTGTTAGTGAGACCATACGCGACGAGAGTGGGCAGCCGATCCACAGCCTGTCAAAACACTTGGAGCGTTGGGCTGAACACTTTGCTATGCAATTTAACCAACCTGAGTTATCGCTTTCTTCGGGCATTGAGCGCCCTTCTTTTTGGGCCGTCTCCTTGGATCCGCCTTTACGCGCAGAAGTCGAACGTGAGATCAGGCTGTTGAAATTGCATAAGGCCGCAGCGACAGATAGCATTTCCCCAGCCCTCTTCAAATTCGGGGGACCTGCTCTAGTAGATGATCTACACGAGTTGCTAGTAAAACTTTGGGAGCAGGAGACAGTCCCGACAGACTGGAACCGCTCCGTCATTGTACCAATTTTCAAGGGAGGCTCCCGTTTAGGATGTGGCAATCATAGAGAGATCAGTCTGATTTCGATTGCCTCTAAATTGCTTGCCTCTGTCATTCTCCACAGACTGACTGGCACTCGTGAAAGCCAGATTCGTGAAGAGCAAGCCGGATTTCGTCGAGGTCGGGGCTGCATCGACCACATCTTCACATTGCGTCAAGTGTTGGAGCACCGCCATGTTTATTGGCGACCCACCGTTGTCGTGTTTCTTGACATAAAAGGTGCCTTCGACTCAGTCGATCGATGTGCCCTTTGGGACTGTCTGCTGAGAAAAGGTGTGCCTGATAAATATGTAAACATTATCAAAGCGCTGTACGCACATAGTTCGGGCAGGGTGAGGGTTTATGGCAAACTCTCGCCACCCTTCAGTATCACCAGCGGTGTGAGACAAGGATGCCCGCTGTCACCTTTCCTCTTCAACTTCGCTATTGATGAAGTCATAGAAACAGCGTTCGCTGGACACGACCTAGAAGGTGTGGAGGTACTTCCTAGTGAGCGACTTCTTGACTTGGAGTATGCGGACGATATTGCCCTAATCTGTGACAGCTCCCAAACATGCCAAACAGCACTGGACCGATTAGCGCTGGCTGTCAGTCGTTTTGGGCGATGTTTTGCTCCATCGAAATGCAAAGTACTTCTCCAAGATTGGCAGGGACCCAACCCTGCGCTAACGCTTGGTGGTGATCTGCTAGAAGTCGTTCAGGGATTCAAGTACCTGGGCAGCTATATTAGCACCCGTGGGATTGAAGATGTGGTTACGAACCGTATAGGAAAAGCTCGAGGTGCTTTTGCCAATCTCCGCCACCTGTGGCGCAGACGCGACATTACTCTCGCCCTGAAGGGCAGAGTTTACAACGCAGCCGTCCGTTCAACTCTCCTATACGGCTGTGAAACCTGGCCCATCAGGTCGACAGACATGAAGAGACTCGTCACATTCCGATCATCACTGTCTTCGCAATTTAACTCATGTCTGGTTGGAACACCGCGTGAGTAATGAGCGTATTCGGCGTCGCGTATTTGGTGCAGGAAGAGCGAGTGAACCGCTCAGCACCATTATATCACGCACCAGGCTCCGATGGCTGGGTCACGTGTTGCGCATGCCAGCACACCGACTCCAGCGACGTGCATTGTTTGCGCGTTGTGGGTGCGGTTGGAAGAGGAGGAGGGGAGGCCAAGTGATGACTTGGTCGAGAGAAATGAAAACCCTCACTTCGAAGTTGGCGTCGGTTGGTGCACCCCGACTGCCTGGCTGGGGTCCTAAGGACGGTGAACACGTTTGGTTGGACACTCTTGCTGATATGGCTCGGAGCCGGCCCCAATGGCGTTTGTGTTGTGAGTTCCTTTGTCCATCCCCCTCCTGTTTATCATCCTTTTCCAATCACGATCTCACTTGTTAGGCATAATATGATTATCTTTTACGGCAGCCAGCTGTTAGCTCTCCGGAACGATGTCCATCCGTTACTGGGGACTCAGCGGGCGTGCTACTGTTTGTTTTTCTTTTCTTGTCGTTTGTATTGCGGCACAATAGCTGAGGTGTTTTCCACCTCCAGCTAACGTGTAATGGTGATGATGACTGAATCGCTCGGAGGCCGCTACAACTTATGTGATACCAACGAGAGCAAACATCACACTGCATACCACCAGATGAATCCGTAACTGGCCTTGAACAGGCAGAATTGCTGCAAGCTGCATTTGACTCATCAAACGAGGACGCAAAGGGTTCATCCGCCTCGGTTTTTCATTATACGATCAAGTTGAAGTGCAAAACGGAGCAGAATTAAAAACACGTATACAACCGTAAAACTACCACAATGAAAAGACAAAACAGTGTAAAACGGGATTAAAAAAGGGAACAACCGCAAAATTACCAGTAAGCGTCAGGAAGACGCTTTGGCCAGTACCACTTTAGTCGATCCAAGATATCTTGGATCAGAGTAAATTTGACAATAGTCAAATTTCGTTTCAAGTGTTTATTCAAACACAGTTTTTCACGTTATTTCATCTAAAAATCTCGATTAGTGTAGCACGCCAAAAAATCGAGTTACCGCGCCAAAGGCGGAGATCGTGTTCGTGTTTCCAACAAACGGGAACAACGTTCCAACAGGCAAACTGCCTAATTCCCTATTATATAAGAAAGCTGTAATTTGCATATATTTTAGAATCGTTTACACAGTCATACGGGGAAATCTCCAGGTCGCTACAAGAGACCTCAAATTTATTGTCTGCTACCTTCGATACAGGGACCGCCAAATGCAGGTTCGTCACAGTGATTGTGAACCAGGTGCTCGTACGCTTCCAAATTGACGCTGCCTCAGACATCACGCTCATTTCCGAGACAATTTGGAAGAAAATCGGTGCCACCTGTTAGAAGAACCACTCGGGTTGCAACCAAAGCTTCAAGGGGACCGCTGGACTTGGCCGGTTAAATCTGTGGTCCTGTAATGTTCAAACATTGTCAGTTCATAGGGGTATGCTACATTAGCAGACATCCCGATCTTAACTTAGTCGGTCTCGATTGGATTGAGAATGTGAAACTGCTTGATCTCCCTTGAATTTCGTGTGCAAGAAAGGAACCGACGCATCTGCAGAGTGGACGGAGTCTTTACAGCGGAAATATCCGCAGGTATTTCAAGAGTCTGGGATTGTGCACGAAAACCAAGGCCAGTCTTTTCTGCGGCCAGAAGCAAAGTCGGTCTTCCGACCGAAGTGACCAGTTCCGTATGCAGTGGTTTTAATCGTCGATCAAGAAGTTGACAGACTACAGCCAACCGGAGTTATCAAACCGACGAATTTCTCTTAATGGGCAATCCCCATTGTGATTGTCAAGAAACCAAACGGAAAGACGCTTATGTGCAGATTACTCTACTGGCCTGAATGCCGCCTTAGAAGACCACAAATGCCCTCTACCCCTCGCTGAGGACTTTTTTGCACATCTGGACGGGGGCAAGTGTTTTGTCAAACTGGACTTGTCAGACGCATATCTCCAAATTGAAATGTCGGAAGAATCACGTGAGTTGCTAACGATTACTGCCCACAGGGGACTATTCCTGTATACACACCTACCATTTAACGTTAAGTCGGCCCCGGGAATTTTTCAGAAGATCACGGATACGATGCTACAGGAAATACCATATACCGCTGCATATCTGGACGATATCATTATCATGGACCTAACCAGGAAGCACTACACCAACCAACGGAACTCATGCTTGACAAGATAAAAGAGTATGGTTTTTGTCTACGAATGGACAAGTGTGAGGTTTCATGACCTCCATTAAATTCCTGGGCTTTATCATTGACCAGAATGGACAAAGACCTGATCCATCAAACATCAAGGCGATTAAGGAAATGCCCCCGCCAAAAGATGTAGTGACGTTGAGATCATTCATAGGTTCTTACAGTACCTACCTGCCGTCCATGCACGATCTATTTGGACCATTAAACCGGTTGCTGATGAAGGACGTCCCGTGGGTCTGGACTACCGCATGTCAGGAAGCCTTCGACAGAATCTACTCGTCACTAAGCTCAGAACTGTTGCTAACGCACTACGATCCAAAGCTGCCAATTCTAGTTACCTGGGATGCATCCAGCTACGGAGTTGGAGCAGTCATCTCCCACATTTTCCCAAACGGGTCTGAGAAGCCAGTCGCTCATGCCGCTCGTTCACTGACAGCAGCAGAAAGAAAGCATAGCCAAATTGAAAAGGAGGCTCTCGCTATTGTGTTTGCAGTGAAACATTTCCACAAAATGTTATATGACCATCACTTTACCTTACTAACGGACCACAAACCGCTTCTTGCTATATTCGGCTCGAAGAAAGGAATTCCTTTATATACAGCCAATGGTCTGCAGAGATGGGGAACAACTTTCCTGGGGTACGATTTCAACATCAAGTACCGCTGGACAAGCGACATTTGTCAGGCCGATGCGCTGTCACGGTTGTTAGACGAACAGCATCAAGCAGAAGACACTGTCGTTGCAAATGTCTCAATTGAAACCAAAGTTAGCCTGTACTCTCGGATATTGTGAGCCAGCTTCCAATATCTTTCAGTCAGATTCGAGACGCCACCTTACGGGACCCACTGATGCACACGTGAGCACGTTTTACCACTCACAGTGGTCTCGAAAAATTTCGGACACACAGCTACAACAATTGTTCCAGAGACGAAATGCACTATCGGTCGTCGAAGACTGTATCTTGTTTGGTGAACGTGTCGTCATCCCAGCCGAACTTCGATCTAAAGTCTTACATCCATTTCATACTGGACACCCCGGTTCTAACAGGCTGAAAGCTTCGGCGAGGAGTTACGTGTACTGGCCGTTTATGGATTCTCAAATTGAGGAGTTAACACGTTCCTGTTCAAATTGTGCCCTAGCAGCAAAATCGCCACGGAAATGCGAACTTTTCACCTGGCCAAAGCCCACGAAACCATGGTCAAGGGTTCAGCTTGATTTCGCAGGACCACTCGAAGAACAGAACTACTTACTTATCCTCGATTCATATAGCAAATGGCCCGAGATCCTGCAAATGTTGAACACATCTACCAACACTACGATTGTAGTCCTCAGGGAAGTATTCAGTCGGTTCGGTTTTCCAGAAACAGTGTATCCGAATTGACCCCAGTTTACCTCTTCACACTTTGCTGAATTCTGTGCGGTACACGGCATGCAGCATTTGCGCTCACCTCCTTATCATCCACAGTCAAATGGGCAAGCTGAACGATTTGTGGATACTTTTAAGAGGGCTCTGCTCAAAGCTGAAGGAGACGGACCAATTCAAGAGGTCCTACAAACCTTTCTGCTAACGTACAGGATTACGCCTAATCCACAGACGCCCGAAGGGAATTCCCCAGCAGAATCGCTCCTGCTCAGAAGGCCTCGAACGAAATTTGATCTAATAAGGCCGCTGGATAGACCCAATTCCGAAAGAAACTGGATAATGGAGCATCAGTACAACCAAAGGCATCGCGCTATATTACGGCACTGCGAAGTTGGACAGAAAGTCTTGGCAAAGGACTATCGGAACAACAAAATCTCTCGGACACCTGGAATAGTTATAAATGGATATGGACATACTTGCTATGAAGTGGCCGTAGGCCATGACAGATGGGTCTGCCACATCAATCAGCAGGAGCTACACCTCATTTGACAGAAGAGAAGATATCCTAACTACGCCACTTGAATTACTTCTAGACGAGTTCAAACTACCAAGAAACAGAGGCTACTCAGCATGCTAAGCCTATCACCTCACCAACGTCTCTTGCACCTGATTGTCGACCCAGAAGATGGACCGATCGTCGCCGAGCACTTATCACGCCGCTCCAGGTTAACCCCAAGCTGAAATCATATAACAGTGGACTTCAAACGGGGTTTTAGGTGGGGCGCCACCTAACAAACGGATCAGTTAACCCAGAGTGGATCAAAGTCCATCCAATCTCCTGAAATCGAGCAAGCTAATCGCAGTGATTAATCATTAGAATGTTCTCGCAAAATCTAATACTATTATTGGTAAGAAAATAAGGGAACAGAGAACGTTCAGAAGGTCTCTATGAACAAATAAATATCGGGACTCTGCGAAAACCGTCTCGTGTCTAACGGTCATTACACTGTCTACGACCTTGCCTTTTCGATTGGCAAATTGGGGGCGGGCAGGTATTCAGCGAACAGCCAATCGGAGCAATCGGGGTGACCTTGGTAATCATAACATCAGCATCATTGACGTGGATGAGGGCGGGCTGAGAATGGCGCAAATCACCCGTCTCGGAAAGAGAGCCGAGGTAAATGTCGACCTATGAAGGTGTCTTTTGTTGAAGAAGCAAATCCGTTTTAATGTCCCGCCTTAGTAGGCCGAGAGGTCTATAGATCCACGTGCGCGCTGACTTAGACGCAGCAGACAGAGAGGGACTCAAATCTGCGATGATTGCACTAAAGCGACGCACGGACGATGTAGAAATACAGCTCCGTGTTGTAAGTTTTCGGTTAGTTACATGCATTCCTCTGCGAATCCGGATCAACTGGTTTCTGATGCTTCAGGCAGGCTCAGCGATGCCTACCGCGGCCTGCGCGTGGCGTTTATTAACGTCTGCAGTCTTTTGAACAAACGCTAGGAGGTGTGCTACTTTGTGACCTCAGCGGACAGACGTATTAGGCCCTGCTGATACATGGTTATCCTCCGACGTAACCGCCCAAGAAGTGGAAATCAGCGGCTACTCGTGCTTTCACTGTGATAGACCAACAAATGATCGCGGTGGCGTTCTGCTTTGCATAAGCTTTTCCTTATGTAGGAAGTCAGCGAGCACTTGCCGAAGCGCTGATAATCTATGTGAGCAGTTATGGTGTTCGATTCGCCTCAGACGCTGCGAGACGCTTGTGGGCATGGTATATCGCAGTCCACTGAGCCACTGCTTGGACTGGTTACCACATGTCCGCAACCACATGAGTCAATCGCTGTTACTACTCATGGGCGATTTCAACAGGTAAGTCTGAGGCTAAACTTTTCCCCTGTCCTTGTGAAGTCGAGAGAAAGTTTGTGGAGTTGATATTTGAAACTGGAACCACACAGCACATCAGCCAGCTGTCGCGCATATCTGCGCGCGCGACTCCGTCGTGCTTAGACCTGCTTTTGACCAGCTGTGAGCAATGTGTACATGACATTCAGGTCTTCGAGCTCCTGGAAGCGAGTGACCACTTTATGATTAGCCAACTTAGAACTGCCACTGCCGTATTCTCCCCCGCTGGAGCCTGCCTTCAACTGTTGCAGGGCGAACTTTAGTGGCCTCACTCCAGCAGCGAGTTAGATGGACTGGTCGTTACCAGAGGGTTTTTCTGTTGAAGTCTGTTGGACTATCATTAAAGAGGGGGTGAATTCGTTGTGTGTCCGATTTGTATCCCTCACGTATCGGAACGTTCGACCAGTCAAGCCACATTGTTTCGACAAGGAGTGCAACAGACTGGCTCGATGACGACGCAGGCTATGGAAGAAGTTCGTGTCATCCTACTATGACGAGGATTACAAGGTGCAGCGAAATCTCTGCAACATCGCGAAAACAAAAAAGCGCCGAAGCTTTGAAGAGCAGCTTGCAGCCGCCGCAAAAACTTCTCCTAAGAGGATCTTCGCCTACGCAATGCGGCGTCTGAGACCTGCAGTCAATGTACTAGTCTTGCAAGACTCAGATAGACAGCCCCTAACCTCGAGCACAGATCATGCGTCCACATTAACAGCGCACTTCGCTTCTGTGTTTGATGTGGCCAGGTGTCTGTACCGAGTTCGACGGGTATCGTCCCCGCTGAACTTGACAGCCTGGATTGCAGCATTGAAGATGTACGCAAGCTGCTGGCAAGTCTTGACGGGACGTAGCCTGCAGGACCAGTTGGAATCTGTGATGGTGACTGAAAGCTGGGGCGAAGAGAACCGCCTGCCTCAGTGTAATCGATCAGGCGATCGATCGGGTGCGTTTTTAAACTCACAGCTAGTTGCACCTTACAGACTTGTAAATAAAACGTTTGTGTTCTGAGCCGGTGTGAGTTCTTTCTATTGACTCGGCTTGGAGAACCAGGCACGCACCTAAATCCACCCACAGTTCCTCAAGTCCCTATCGGTCACCATCGCGCCTACTGTAACTAAGCTGTTCAACAGGTCACTATCCACCGGTTTATTACCGACTGACTAGAGATGCTCAGTCGTCAAACCAATAACGAAAGGTGGTGATTCAAGCAAAGTGAATAACTACCGGCCCATCTGCCTGACGGCTGATTTGGCGAAGACGCTGGGGAAGATCATGAAGTAGGGTCTTCTGCAGCTTCTCGAGTTGAAAAGCCTCTTGACTCCCGCACAGCATGGTTTCGCTAAAGGTCGCTCGTGCATCACCAACAACATATTGTTGACGAGTCACGAATGGTTGCCAGCGCAGAACCAAGGCAACTCGGTTGACGTCATTTACACTGACTTCAGTGAGACTTTTGAATAAGTGAATCATGAAGTACTCGACCAGCTGAGGTTGTGTAGTGCTGGCGGTTCGCTCCACCGATGGATCACGAATTTCTTTGTTGGTCGAAAGTGGAGGGTCTAGGTCGATAACCATTTGACTGACTGATATCCATCGAGCAGTGGCGTGTCCCGAAGTACTGTACTGAAGCCCATTTTGTTTCTGATCAATGTAAACGATGTACCTCAGCTTCTCTGTTCTCCTTGTGCGTTGTTCGCAGATGACTTAAAGGTATGCAGAGTAATCCACGCACCCGATGATTGTGACTTGCTTCAGCAGGACATCGACCGTCAACCCCGTCAAGTCGCAATACATGAGGCTGGGTAAGTGTGAGCATAGTCGAACCTACACGGTGGGTCAACCCCGTCGCAACGAGACTGGACCCCATCGCAACGAGACTAGACCTTAACGTGGTGCGACGGTTTGCGTACCTCATTGACCCATTGAGCTATACTGGGTGATGCCTCCGAGCATCTTGAGAGCTACTCCTACCAGGTTGTCAATGGTGAGAGGTCAGACAAACTCAGTCTCCTGGTCCTCCAGGTTGGGGGTTTGAAATGGGATGGCGTCCATTTCTGTAAAACTAAATCACTGCCACCCCGCTGCCTTGCGGACAGGCTTTTGAGCCAAAGGCTTTGGATGAGGACCCTAATCGTCCTCCTGTCTAGGTCTGGGCGCCCTGGCAGTATCCCAGCCCACATACAACCATGACATTTTCTTCAAACATAAACTTCATCGTGCATCGGTCGTCGCGCAGATTATCAAAGGTCGCCTTATCTGCTAATTAAAGGAGGGCAGATAAGCGAAAACATGCTATTGCTGGCAACGCCCTTCTTTCTTACCCACCTGTTTCTCTTACTCCCATCCCGACCCCCATTACTAACCTTCCTTCTATAATTCCCAGCTTAATTGACAGCAACCGAAGTTCCACTGGAGTAGAACCATCTGCAGCCACCATCCCACAGCACCTATCGGACGCCTATCGGCAAAAGTCCCTTATAAGGCCACGCTGTCCCGTTTCCATGGCGACATTCAACGTCCGCACTCTAAGACAAACAGGTCAGCAGGCTGCACTCGCACGCACCTTGGACACACTGGGTGTTGATGTGTGTTGTGTGTCCGAAACTAGGATTAATGGCCCTAATGGAGTTATTGAATTAACTGCACCCGGCTTATCCTCTCGTTATTGGTTGCACGCATCCGGAGACGCCGATGCAGCACTCAAGGGTCAAGCTGGTGTAGGTATCATTCTCAGCTCCAAGGCTGAATCCTCATTGATTGATTGAATTCCGGTGAACAGCCGTTTTTGTGCAGCACGTTTGACGACATCAGCTAAGGTGAATTCACGAAGTAAAACAAAACGCTGTTTAAGCACTGAGTTCCCTTTATCATTCTAAATAAGACAATAAGAAGACTGGTATTGCGAGATGGTACCATTTCCCTTGTGACCAGTTTCAAATCTTCGATTTTTTCTGTCACGTGATTCATCTATCTGTTGTTAGTTTGCGAGTGAACATATAACACGAAATGGTACCATCTCGCAATACCAGTCTTCTTATTGTCTTATTTAAAACGCTGTTTGTTTGTGATTTCCGTTTATGCTCCCACCGACTGCAGTTCTAATGCAGTCAAGGACACTTTCTATCATGAACTGAACGCCCTACTACGCAGTGCTACTAGTTCAGATATTATAGTACTTGCAGGGGATATGAACGCACGAGTAGGGCGTCTGAGCTCTTCAGAAGTTCAGCTGGGTGGTGCTTATGGGCTTAACTCCGAACGGACTGACAATGACGAGCGCCTGCTGCAAGTGTGTGTGGAGCACCAGTTGTTTCTTAGTAGCACTGCTTTTAGACACAGTGGGCGCCGAAGTGCCACTTGGCGTCCACCTGTAGCCGGCCAACGATGGACCCAAATTGAACACATAGCCATAAGTTACAGATGGCGTGGTTCCATCCTGGATTGCCGTTCATACTGGAGTAGCTGTGTCGACTCTGATCATGCGTTGGTACGCTGTCGTTTCTCCATGAACTTTACCGGAAGGCGCACAAAGCGTCTCCTCCGATTGGCAACGAGAAATTGTCCCAGCCCTCCGTCAGGAGAGTCTATCAAGAAGCACTGCATACCGAACTCTTGCTGTCTTGTCCTAATGACACTGAACTTCAGTGGAACAGGATCTCGGCCGCCATGCACGACGCAGGAGCATCTGCTTGTGGCACTGTCCATCGTCACCGCACCAGTCACTGGATATCCGAGAGGTCGGTGGACCTGTTGGAATCTAGAAGACTCCTCCCGGCTGCCTCTGTGCACGATGTGACCAGACGGACTATTAGGCGTGAACTAAAGCTGAGCCTGGGTGCTGACAAGGAAGCTTGGTGGACCAGTTGGGCTCAAGAAATGGAGGAGGCAAGAGCAGTAGGCAATTACCGGAAGCTCTTCCAGCTGATCCGCACCACTGGTCCCAGGAAACCAGGCGTCAGTGAAACAATCAGAGATAGCGCGGGTGTGATGATACACAATAAGGAGCGCCGTATGGCTTGTTGGGCTGAACACTTTGAAGATCAGTTCAGCTGGCCCGCTGCTCCCGGACCTCTTCCTACTCAGGTGATGCAGGACGTGCCATGGACGGTTAGTTTAGAGCCTCCGTCGGAAGCCGAGGTCCGAAACGCGATCACAGCCCTTAATGTTTTTCGTGCCGCCGGCCCGGATTCCCTCCCACCTGCACTATCTAACGATGGTGGTGATGTCCTCTGCAAATCACTGACTTTATTCGAATGTATCTGGAAGGAAGAGGGTGTCCCGGCTAATTGGAGCGAATCGATTATAGTGGCAATATACAAGAAGGGCAGTCGCACAGACTGTTCTTACCACAGGGGTATTTGACTAACGCCAGTTATGATAAAATTACTGGCCTCGATTATAGTTCGTCGCCTCACTGTGGAATGGGAATTTCGGATTAGGGAAGAGCAGGCCGGTTTCCGCCCAGAACTTGGTTGTATAGACCATAATCTTCATCATCATCCTCATCCTCATCATCAGCAGTAGCAACGACATCATCTTGAGTATTGAGTACACGCTTGTCCCCCATTCCTCGTTCGTGACAGGAAGGCAAGTGAACGGGTCTTGCGATCTGGGATGAAAATGTTACATAGGTTAAAGCAGCTCACGTACCCTGAGAGGCTACGTAAGTTGGCCGGTGGCCGAAAGGATTTCACGCCTGGCTTGCAATACTTAGGTCACCGGTTCGGATCTGCGTAGGGGCGGGCATCCTCGCGGTATACTCAGCGCACGCGAGGCTGATGGTCGCGTGGCAACGAAGCGTTGGTACAATGTACTGACGTACTTCTGACTTTTGTTTCTTTTCATATAAGTTGGATATGTTTTCACTGCATAGCAGGCGACTTCGGGACTACTTACTCCTCATATATCACATACCAATAGGTCAAATCGATTCTGATTTAACTGAACTATTCCCCCCAACCCGACTATCGACCCTTCGTGGCCACCCATTGTAATTTCACAAACCCCGATCTGACCGGGTTGGGGTAGCTTTTCCGTTGTCGCGTAGGGTCATAGGTTATCGGAACGCGCCGCCTGCAGAAGTTGTAATGGCACCGACAGTAAAAGAATTTGAACATCGACTTGACGCCCTCGGTTTGCAGTTTAAAATATTCCCCTTCATGCCCTAAGCTTTTACTCGTCAATTACGGCCTACTTCTTCTTAGTGCAATGTCACTTGCATCTCAGTATTACCCATGTAATTTGATAAACTTTTCTTTCCCTTTATCTCCCTCATTTTCTTTTGTTCAAGTGGCCGACGCAGCGGGGACTGCTAATGCAGGGCACGTGGTCATTGTTTGGTCGACCATGTCAATCCTGTGCGTTGATCTGGCTCTTTTGGCAAGTCAATCCACTGCATTCCCTATTGGTTAAACGACAATTTCGAAGGTGGAACATTCACGGTATCTTCCTACTGTTCCGGTCCCACTTGAACTTGAACTAGAACTTAAACAGCACTTTGTTCTAACTTGAAACTATGACCCAGTCATATCAAAGCGTATTTCACGCAGATTTCATTGACCCCGATTTTACTGCATATCCACTTGTTTTACGAAGCAGCGGAGTTCTTCCTGCCTGCATCCCTGTAGCAGAAAACCCGCGAAACCGGCTACAACTAAACTGGAAGCCAGTGCTCTGCTGTATGTATGTATGTAATCTCAACAGTCTAGTAACTAGACATAGAGCCAAGAAAACCATGGAAATCAGTGTATAAGAGACAGTCATTGCGTCATAATCGTCATGGCATGCTAGCTGAAGGTGGGCAACACATTTCAGCTAATATGCCGCAAGAAAATGGAATATTTTGACAAAAATACAGAACAAAACATTTTTAGTTTGTTTGTCACACGCCGGTTTTTCTCTTTTTTTGTCATTTTCAATTTTTGTAGAATTAAACATGTGAATCAACACAACACTGTACACAATTCTTCCATTGATTCCGGTTGCGGGCCATGTTTTCAAGTGTCCTAAGCCATTGGCACTCGCCATCTTTGGGTCCCCATCCTGGAAGACGTACGGGTCCAACAGCGGCTAGACACGACGTCAGCGATTTCATGTGCTGCCGCCAAGTGGAAGGCTGACCACCACGCGGTCGCTTCCAGCCAGGTCCTTGACGAGCGAATAGAGCGCGACGCGGTAGACGCTCAGGTGCCATACGTAGGACATGACCGAGCCATCTCAACTGGCGCAACAAAACCAGTTTGTTGAAGGAAATACTTGCATTCCCCAAGACGCGACGTTGAACGTCATTACTGGTAACTCGATGTTGCCACCGAACACGAGCGATCCTCCTTAAGCAACCGTTATCGAACGCAGAAAGACGACGCATGTCTTCCACGCGAATCGGCCAGGACTCGCTCCCGTACAACAATACTGAGCGAACGGACGCGCTGTAAACTCGGCCCTTTAGTGAGAATGAGACGTCGCGACGACGCCACAAGTGCCTCAGATTGACAAATGCTGATCGAGCTTTAGCGATACGAAGCGAAACTTCTTTGTTGATTTTGCCGTCAGCGGAAACACAGCTTCCAAGGTAGACGAAACTATCTACCTGTTCAAGTTGTGCACCTTGGAGAGTGAGCACGGGTGCAGGTGAAAGCCAATCCTTGAGCAGTACTTTACACTTCGATGGGGCGAAGCTCATGCCATACTTAGATGCTTCAACCGCCAAACGATCCAGAATGAGTTGCATACCCTGAGGATCGTCACCAAGTAAGGCGATATCATCAGCATAATCTAAGTCGGTCGCGCGCTCACCCGGTAGAAGCTCTAGGCCAAAATGTTGGAAACCTTCTAGGGCATTCGACAGAACGTCTTCGATTGCGAAGTTGAAGAGGAATGGGGACATAGGGCAGCCCTGTCGCACACCGCTATTGACAGTGAATTGCGAGGAAAGCTTGCCATAGACCCTCACTCTGCTGGATGTGTGAAGGTAAAGTGCTCGTAAGATGGCGGTATATTTCTCTGGCACCCCGTTCTTTAGTAAGCAACGCCATAAAGCAGGTCGATCAGCGGAGTCAAAAGCGGCACGTATGTCTAGGAATGCAACGATAGTGGGCCTGTGATAAATGTGGCGATGTTCAAGGAGTTGGCGGAGCGTGAAGATTTGATCCACGCATCCGCGGCCAGGACGGAAACCAGCTTGTTCTTCACGGTAGTACGATTCACGTACTGGGGATAGTCTACGAAGTAGAATGGATGCCAACAGCTTAGAGGCAACCGAAATAAGACTAATCCCGCGATGATTGGCACATGAAGTGCGAGCGCCTTTCTTGAAAATTGGGACAATAACTGATTCGCCCCAAGAGGGAGGCACTCTCTCTTCATGCCAAATTTTTGCGAACAGCGCGGTTAGCTGGTTAATGACTGCCACACCGCCATACTTGAATAGCTCCGGAGGAAGTCCGTCTAAGCCGGCAGCCTTGAAGCGCTTCAAGCGTCGAATCTCGAAGCAGACTTCCGCTTTGCTGGGTGGATTCAATGGGACTAGCCAAGGTGGACCGCAAGGTGTACTGCATGTACTGATGGATGGTGGAGGCCAGTTGAACTGCGAGTGAAAGTGCTCGACCCAGCGGTCCACACGCCTCTGTTGGTTGGTGATCGGAGACTCATCCACCTCACAAATGACCTCACTGACACCAGGCTTCCTGAGGCCAGTGGACCGAATGAGTTGGAAAAGCCTGCGAGTGTTACCAGAGAGGGCAGCAGTCTCCATTTCTAAAGCACGCTCAGACCACCATGTTTCGCGATCCTTGCGGAGGCTTTGCTTAAGCAGCCGGTTGGTAGAACGGCGCCGCTCGTTGCAATCTGATTCCACGGAGATATCTTTGCGGCGTTCGAAGAGCTCCAGAGAACGAGCAGAGATCCAAGACTTCAAAGGGCGTCGAGTTAGACCGCAGTATGACTGTCCGGAAATGGTCAGCGCTTTCCGTATACAAGTCCAGTGTTGTTCCACTTCTCGCGGTGGATTGCAACTGAGTGCATATGCCAGTGAAGACTGATAGCTCTCCTGGACAGAGGAATCAGTTAATCTGTTTACATCAATCTTGCGGTGCTTCGTGTTTCGGGATCCTCCAAAACACATACAGATTTTCGCGCAGACCAGAGCATGATCTGAATCAACGAAAGTGGACCAAAAGGACCTGCAGTCCAGTACGCTGCCGCGCCATCTGAAGCTAATCGCAATGTGATCAATTTGAGACCAAGGTTGTGTTGGCGAAGGGGGACGCCAAGTTGCGGAACGTTTCTTCGTACGCCTGAAGCTAGTGCTCGAGAGAAACAGACGGTTGTCCTCGCACAATGTGAGAAGTCTCTCTCCGTTATCAGAGCGGTTCTCATCGAGCGCGTGATGACCACCAAGGTGGCGTTCGTATGGTAACAGGCGGCCAACCCGTGCATTAAAATCCCCAGCAAGGATAACGACATCCGACTTTTTAGCATTAGTCAAGAGCTGTTGTAGATCTCGGTAGAAATCGTCCTTGACCGAGTCGCTACTGCAGTCAGTTGGAGCGTATACAGAGATCACAAACAAGTTGCGTCTCTCTTCGCGTTGCCTGTTGATTCTACATGAACCCCGAAGCCGAACTGCACATAGTCGGCTGTTAATCGGGAACCAGTCCAGTAGTGCCGCCTCGGCCTTGCCACTCAGTGCTATACCTACACCAGCCAAACCCGCTGAGCTTGCTTCTGGATCTCCAGAAAGACGCAGGTGATATCTGGCTTCGTGGTCAGTGGGGGATGTCAATGTAAGCACAGTGCTGGGATCTTGCAATCGGGTTTCTGAAAGACAGCAGACATCAATGTCTAGGGAATCTAGGGTGCGCGCTAGACCGGCTTGCTGTCCAATCTGCATGAGTGTCCGGACGTTGAAGCACGCTAGACGGAACGAGGATTGGGGACGAAGGAGAGCCATAGGTTGAATTCCTTGATCTGCGGAGCAACCGGAATCGCAGCCAGATTGTTGAACAGATGAATCTGGTAACCGAAATTGAGGATTGTTAGCAAACAAACAATTGGCGTGTGATGGAGTAGCGTGAAAGTGAGTAGCAGGCATAGTAGCTGATGAGCGCGTTGTGGTACAGTCCATGATTTTGTGAGAGGGCGTGATACTACCCGGTTGCCCAAGCCGAAGTAGGGAGTTGACTTAAGGGACTCCACCCCGAGCCTTTGGCTAAATAACCTACCCGCAAGGCAGCGGGGCTCTGCTGTATCCCCCCATATGGTTGGCTAAATACGTGTTGCGCAGTGCTGCACAATTTCCTCTAGCGGATTTCTGTGCTACCCAGTAGAGCGCGACGTGATGACTGCTGTCACTTAATGCCTTGGACGTGACCTTACCATCTCAATTAGCGCATCGAAACAAGCTTGTTGACAAAAGAGCCGCTACTCTCCTTGCGCTACTATAGCAACACATCGAGAGTACTGTATTCTGTTCAATCGAAGATTTTAAGGGAGAGGTTAGTAACTTAATAATGGATGACGGTACTCGTGCTACATTGGATACTGAGAAAGCACAGGTGTTGCTGTGCGTCTTAAACGATGTACATCGTGCGCATAACGGCTGTCCTATCCCCTGGCAGTCTTATCATAAAATTGAGAGTATGATGCCAATTGATCTATTAACCACATCAGAGGTCCTTAATGTTTTGGCAAACTTGGACCCTTACTAATCGGCTGGACCTGTTAATGTACCTCCTACCATTGTCAAGCCTTTCGCCAAAATACTCCAGCTTCCCGGCTTGGATCTATGCAACATGTCACTTCGGGAAGGTAGGCTGCCACAAAACTGAAAGGAGGCAGTTGTTTTAGCAATACACAAGAAGGCTCTAAATCGGTCCCTGTCAACCATATGCCTGTCAGCCTCACCAGTGTTACGCTTAAATGCCTGGAAAAGCTTCTCAGGAGCCGCATTTGTGCGCACTTAGTCGTACATAACTTGATAGGGGCGCAGCAGCATGGTTTCTTCAAGCGAAAATCTTGCCTCACCAATCTGCTGTGCTTTTTGGATGTGATAACCCGTTTTTTTTGACGAGATTTCAGTAAAGTTTGCTATCTAGGCTAGCAAAGCTTTTGATCCCTCCGTCATTGTTTCTTGCTGGAAAAACCGCCATGGTTTGGGATACATCCCAAAGTATTGAATTGGATGGCAAAATTTCTTTGCAAGAGAACTTTCTGTGTTAGAGTCGGTGACTCCAGCTGAGGTGCAGGCACCGCTCACAGTAGTGTTCCCCATGGTTCGGTTCTGGACCTGCTATTGTTCCGTGTATATAATTCATTTGGCTCCTCTTCCTGAAAATTCTTCCTATATCTTTTCGGACGATGTAACACTCGTAAATCGGGGCAACCGAAACACACTATCGAATGAACTTTGCACTGTGGCTGTGTGGTGGTCCTTGCGGGACTTGCCTCTTAACGCCAAAAATGTCAACTATTATCCTCCCGCATCGAACTGGTTACAGTACACACTCTTGGCGGTACATTGATGTTGGGTTGCGTTGATGAAGCACGTGCTCTGCGTATCCTTATGAGGAATAACTTCAAACCATCAACACAGTGTTTACACGTAGTTAATAAGGCGCGGCATGAGCTATTCCGTCTCAGGAGAGTGTTATGCAACACTAAACATGAGGTTTTCTTTCCCTTGTATAAAGCAGTGGTACGGCCTCACTTAGAATACTGTGTGCCGACTTGGGCACCGTACCTCCGAAAGGATGTTGCTTGCACAAAATCTCCGAAATTGGCGACTAGAATGATTGAGGGCCAGCGTCAGGAAGTCATATGATGTGCGCCTTAGGAGCTTTGGGTGGTTTTCCGTGGAATGGCGCAGATTGAGAGGCGATCTGATGGAAATGCTCATGATTATAAAGGGCCTCAGTGGTATCAAGCCTTCCGATCTGTCTGCACCGGCTGCATCCGACCACCTGTGGTGGCACGAACTTAAGCCTATGCATCAGAGGTCCAGACTAGGAATTAGAGCCAAATTTTTTGCGAATCGTGTAGTTCATAGATGGAAGAAGCTTCGTTCTACTTTAATAAGAAGTACCACTGTAGAAGCCTTCATAAAAGGCGTCGGTCGGATCTTCCCGGAATTAATGTAAGTTTATTGACAACTGTCACAGACTTCGTAGTCCATGATCAAGGAAATTACAGATGTTGCTCTTGTTCTTTCTTCACTTCCTTCGCAGAGACAAGATAATCAGCCCAAATGTCAAAGTACCGGGGGCCCTGGTTTGCTTACTGGTACACGAAACAGGACGATCGTTAGGCGGAAGCCTGTCTGCACAGTAGCTTGCGGGGGAGGTTGCAGATGCGTGGACAAACTTCGGATGACTTTGATGTTTTCCCTGGTGTGAAGCAATGCTGTGTCGGAGCCCATGCCCTGTTTAATATTTATCTAAATGACATCATGTCCTTTTAATGTTTGTGATTACGGTGTACATGTGAAGTACGGTATTGATGATGGGTTGCTGAATATCTGTTGTTTTCGGGCGAGAAACGTAGTGTGTGAAAACCGTTCGTAAGTTGCTGTTTGCCGACGACTGTGTGTTGTTTGCACACACTGAGGATGAGTTGCTGCACATGACTACGGCGTTCGCTTCGACAGCGGCCAAATTCGGGCTCCCCATGAAAACAAGCTGGACTGTCTTTGTCAGCCTTCACCAGGAATGGTGTCCGTGAGTCGACCGCAAATCCAGATTATTAACGACTTTTTTGAAACCACCTCCACATTTTGCGAACTTAGGAGCGTATTCTCTACCGACTGATCTACTTCTACCTGCGCGATCCCAGTTGAACTGAACACATTCTCTGCTAACTCCGAGCACCAGCGGAGTAATCAGTAGTCATAATTGCATCCCGTAATGGTATTGCAGTGATCAACTGAACTTGCCTGTGTCCCGCGAAGCTGTTTCTAAAGACTGCAACCTGAGCTGCCGCGACAACGTTTCGATCAGCCATGGAGGCGATCATATATTGCAAATCCGACCTCATGTTCACATGGTGCTGAGGCGGCGTTGCCCACCCAGTAGAATGTGTAGCCAGCACCTGCTTCATGCAACCTTAACTGTGCGCCGCAATATCGATGCTGTAGCGCGCCAGTTCCATCGCGACCAGTGCAATGCGTCGCTCGGGGCGCTCACTCGAGTTCCGGTCCAGTAGTGTGCGCACGTTCCGGCACCCAATGCTGAGCGCTTTGCGCATAGGCACATAATTGCATTGGTGGGCAATCGCACGCGAGGTGGCAGTTGTGCTTCGGAGATTTGCTTGAGGGACTCAGCCCGGAGCCTTTGGCTCAGTAGCCTGACCCACATGGCAGTTGGGAGCAGTTCCAGCTCGGGAATGTGATTGCAGAGACAGATGGGGATCTGCTTGACGGCCGTCACATGCAGCCTTTGATGTACTGGAACGATTCATATATGTTTTGCGACCGTATTAGGATACACCTGCGACCAAGGCCAGACGCAGGTGGGTTTTGGCGGGTTTGCACCTATTTAACCAGGGGCTGCCTAGCTTGAGGCGGGTAGTAGCAAACCATTGAACATCCGGAGGTGCCCTCCCACCGTCAGAGACAGTACGTGGCGCTCGTGCTCTACGCCCGTCGAGCTGTGAGCTTATAACCTGTAGACCTGTTGTCTCTCATGGCTAGGTTTTACGGGAAGAGGGTCATCGACCACTTCCTAACCTCCCAAGAGGATGGACTAGGATACTGTTAAGACACCCACACCTGACAGGGGAACGACTCGGGTCCTCAGCCAAAGCCTTCGATTAAATGTACACTCGAAAGGCAGCGGGCCTAGCACATGGTTAGTGCACTGACTCATACGGATTGGTGTCCTGGATCTTAGCAGGGAGAGGGCGTAACCGAACTCCCACCCAGTGGTCGCCACGAGGCGTCCAGGACATGAGCTCATGGTACACCAGTAGCAGCAGTGGGTAGACCATCTGTCAGGATCTAGACACCACCATCCTCAGCGCACCATAGGCTCTCCAACCATATATATATATATATATATATATATATATATATATATATATGCAAGATGGTTGCCAGTTCTAAACCCACTGCTTCGTGTGGCATTGCCACCGAACCGTACATTGGGACTTCGTAATCCTTATCCACCCAGCTAGCACCACGTGGAGGTTGCTCGGTAATCCAACCTCTTGATCGCTTAGGTTAGCATGGAATTTCTGCTGTGGCTTCACCTAGTTGAGCAGAGCCACATAGTCGCCAGGCTACATAAGAAAAGGGCGTGTAGGAATTAACCGAAATAGTTGCTCGGGCCAACTTGTGCTGTACTTGTGGATTGTGGCTCGGCATCGGCCACGTTCGTTGATGAGAACTTTGCCAGACAGGACGTCGCTTAGATGAAAATAGTGTCTGCACTCGGTCTGTGGTATTTACCTATTAACACTAGCTCGGCTACTTCTACCCACCTTTTTCTCCTTTCCGGTTTCTTTCGTTATATCGCACTTTTCTCGTTATTTTCAATTATTTCTGTTTTTACAGCCTTCGGCTTACGCCTGTTTAAAATGAGCCGAACTCACTACACACGTGGCGTGCACGAAGTGCACAGAATCACTGTCTATGTGTTGACGTCGTCGCGACGAGACTGGACCTTAACGTAATGCCATGGTTTGCGTGCCTCAGCGATCTATTGGGCTATACTGGATCGGGCTTTTGCACCTTCAGAGCCACTCCTACCAGACTGCCTATTGTTAGAGGCCTGATAAACTCAGTCAACTAGCCCTCCAGGTTGGGGGTGGGAGTGCGGGTGGCTCCTTTCTTCATAAAACGGACTATCTGTAGTCCAGTGACAAAACCTCGCTGCCTTGCGGTAAGGTATTTCGAACCAAAGGCTTTGATTGAGAACCCTAATCATATTCCCGTCTAGGCCTGGGCAACTTGACAGTTTTCTTTCAACGCAATACAATGAACCTCTAGCTAAACAATTTCTTAATGCTCTAACTGTCGCAGAGGATAATCAACGGTGCCCTATTTGCTGCATCGAGCAGGGTAGATAGGGGTTTGGATGCTACTGCTCAACCCTCTTCTTAGTCTCCATGCTGCGCATTTTCATCTTCATCACCCTTCAAATCCTTTTATACCCCTTGTTTTCAACTCTCCGATTCTTGGCTTTCCCCCACCTTGATTCAGTGGTCGCTTGTCTCCTAGTTTCGACTCGCACATAATTGCAAAGCGTCGCTCCGGTCCAGTCGACAAGTCCATGTTCAATCGAGTGGACAACGTCAGTTCCTCGGTTTCTTTTTAGTGCCCCCGATACTTGCCAAGACTGGTGTGCTTCAACGCGTGCACTTTCTTGTGGATTGGCCAGCAGGCAGCACTTCCCCAAACACTGGATACCCTATCGACCGAGTAGTCTCGGCAACCATTCGTGCCATTTTACTCTGTGGTTACGAAACATGGCCGCTGCGATCCGAAGACATCCAGAAGCTGTAAGTCTTCGATCAATGATGTCTAAGGCAGTTGCATGAGCGTATCACCAATGAGAAAATCCGTAAGCGCTGTTACGGTTTTCTGAAGTTCACAACGCTCATCCAACGCCGCAGACTTCAGTGGTCCGGTCATGTCCTCCGCATACCAGACACTGACTTCACTAAGACCGTGCTTTCACCCTCGCCTTGCCATAGTTAATGTCGTCGCCGTGGTGGGCAATCGCATACGTGGCTCACTGCAGTGAAATCGAACGTCGATCTTCTGGAACTCCATGTTGTGCATGTTGCTCGTCACTAAATAAATTATTGGATCACTCTCTGCGTGGAGCTTGCCACTGACCGCCGCGCTTGGGCAGCTGCGATTCGCGACATTCATGAAACTGACTCATCCTGTCGCAGGAGCTAGCCGCAGTAAAGGAAAGTAAGCATCGACCGATATCTACTTCTTATCCGAAACTCGCCTGCAAGGTTCGAGCTCTGGGCTTACCCGCGATCCCCCGACTGCGACGCCGCCGGCATTTTCTCATTGCATTCATCTGGAGATAACGCAGCTTCAAATACTGGTCAATCCTGTGTGGGCCTTACTCTCAGCCCCATAGGCTGAATCTGCCCTGATGGATTGGATCCCCATGAACAGCCGGATATGCGCTGTCAGATTTTCTTGTTCGTTCAGAGCCTTGAAGTCGCATGGGAACAAACGGTGCTTATTTGTCATTGCGGCCTACTTGCTCACAAATTATAGCGTTGACACAGTGAAAGATGAATTTTATCATCAACTGAACGCGCTCCTCCGTTATAGAAAAAGTGCGGATACTGTGATGCTTGCTGGTGATCTAAACGACCTAGTCGTAAAACTGTCCATTGTTGAGCGTCATCTGGGGGTCAATGCGTTGTAGGCTCCCGTAATGCTAACGGTGCGCGGTTACTTCATTTGTGTGATTATGCTTTATTTCTCACGAGCGCTAACTTCTGATACAGCACCCGCTGGTCTCACTGCAACGCAGCGCCGTTACGACTCAAGCTGTCGATTTATTCATTATTTATTTATTATCCGCCCGATCGTCACACAGCCCCCACCGGTCTCGGACCAGCTATAGGTGCAAATCGATCACATCGCGATCAGTTACCACTGGGAATGCTGTGTCCAAAATTGGCTCGATTTGAAGCACGAGGGTGGACACTGATCACGTACTTGTTTGTGTCTATTTTACAGTTTCTTTCGATGGGCGCATGCGACGACGCTGTCCATCGCAATGAAGCTGGACTTTACCGTGGTGCGATAATTCGCGTGCCTCAGCGATCAATTGAGCTATGCAAGATGGTGCTTTTTACACCTTCAGGGCCGCTCATACCAGATTGATTAAGGATTAGAGGCCCGACGAACTCAGTTTGTTGGTCCTCCAGGTTGGGAGTTGGAGCGATGGTGGTTCCTTATTCCTTGAAACGGAATCCTTGTAGCCTACTACCAAAGCCGCCGCCTTGCTGTCAACTTTTGAACCTAAGGCTTTGGTTGAGAACCTTAATGATTCTTCTCTCTTGGCCTGGGAAACCTGACAGTTTTCTTTCCACGCAATACAATGAATCTTACTTCAAACAATTCCTTGATGCTATGGTCGTCACAGAGAATAATAAACAGCGCCCTATCTACTTCATCGAGCAGGGTGGATAGGAATAAGAATGCTACTGCTCAAGACTTTTCGTCTTCTTATCTCCCCTCTTACGCTTTTGCATCCTTACCGTCCCACTCCAGCGTCACTTTTATCCCCCTTGTATTCAACCCCCAATTCTGGTCCCTCCTGCTTCTTGGTTCAGTAATCGTTTATCGACACACACGCAATCGCAGGGCGTCGCTCCGGTCCAGTCGACAAGTCCATGTCCAGCTACATGGACAACAGTGCGATGTTAACAGCAAAAATTCAAAGCGGTCGAAGGTCTTTAGGCTCATGTGACCTGTTCCGAGGTAGGGCTAGCGTGGTGACCACGCTAGCCCTACCCTGGAGAGGCTAGTGATTGTGTTTTCCCCGGAACAGGTCAGGTGAGCCTAAAGACCTTCAACCGCTTTAAATGGACAACGTCAGTTTATCTGCTACTGTTTGGAGCCCTCGATCCTCCCTAAGAATGACATGCCCCAATGGACGCAGTTTGTTGCCAATAATAATAATAATAATAATAATAATAATAACCCTGCGACCCCAACTTGAGACACTGGCGGTATTTTCTCATTGCGCTTGTCCGGAGATCACTCGGCTTCAAATGCCCGTCAAGCCAATATGGGCATTGCTCTTAGCCCATGGGCTGAATCTGATCCGATCGACTGGATCCAAATAAAGAGCCGGATGTGCGCTGTCAGATCGGCAGGCTCGTTCAGAGTCTCGAAATAGTATGTGAACAAACGGTGCTTGTTTGTCATTGCGACGTTGACTCGCTGAAAGATAAATTCTATCACCAACTGAAAGCACTCCTCCGTTACAGGATCAGCACGGATACCGTGGTGCTAGTTGATTATTTTGGACGCCCAAGTTGGAAAACTGTCCACTGATGAGCTTCATCTGGGCGGCCAGTACGATGTAGACTCCCGTAATGATAACGGTGAGCGCAACGATGACCATCGCAACGAGACTGGTCCTTCGAAACGAGACTAGACCTTAACGTGCTGCGATGGTTTGCAAACCTCATTGACCCATTGAGCTATACTGGGTGATGCCTCCGGGCACCTTGAGAGCTACTCCTACCAGGTTAGTCAATGGTAAGAGGTCAGACAAACTCAGTCTCCTGGTCCTCCAGGTTGGGGGTTTGAAATGGGATGGCGTCCATTTCTGTACAACTAGATCATTGCCGCCTCCCCGCTGTCTTGCGGACAGGCTTTTAAGCCAAAGACTATGGATGAGGACCCTAATCGTCCTCCTGTCTAGGTCTGGGCGCCCTGGCAGTATCCCAGCCCACATACAACCTTGACATTTTCTTCAAACATAAACTTCATCCTGCATCGGCCGTCACACAGATTATCAAGGGTCGCCTTATCTGCTGCATACAGCAGGGCGGATAAGCGAAAACATGCTACTGCTGGCGCCTCCTTTCTTTTCCACATGTTTCTCTTACTCCCATCCCGACCCCCATTACTAATCTTCCTTCTATAATTCCCAACTTAATTGACAGCAACCGAAGTGCCACTGGAGTAGAACCATCTGCAACCACCATCCCACCGCACCTATCGGACGTCTATCGGCAAAAGTCGCTTATAAGGCCACGCTATCCAAAACTGAGTCATCGTTGGTTGTTTGGATTCCGGTGAACAGCGGTTTATGTGCAGAACGTTTGACGACATCAGCTATAGTTTATTCATGACGTAGTACAAAACGCTGTTTGTTTGTGATTTCCGTTTATGCTCCCACCGACTGCAGTTCTAATGCTGTCAAGGACACATTCTATCACGAACTGCAGGCGCTACTACGCGGTGCTATTAGTTCAGATATTATAGTACTTGCAGGGGATATGAACGCACGAGTAGGGCGTCTGAGCTCTTCAGAAGTTCAGCTGGGTGGTGCTTATGGGCTTAACTCCGAACGGACTGACAATGACGAGCGCCTGCTGCAAGTGTGTGTGGAGCACCAGTTGTTTCTTAGTAGCACTGCTTTCAGACACAGTGGGCGCCGAAGTGCCACTTGGCGTCCTCCTGTAGTTGGCCAGCGATGGACCCAAATTGAACACATAGCCATAAGTTACAGATGGCGTGGTTCCATCCTGGATTGCCGTTCATACTGGAGTAGCTGTGTCGACTCTGATCATGTGTTGGTACGCTGTCGTTTCTCCATGAACTTTACCGGGAGGCGCATCAAGCGTCCCCTATGATTGGCAACGGAGAAATTGTCCCAGCCCTCCGTCAGGAGAGCCTATCAAGAAGCACTGCATACCGAACTCTCGCTGTCTTGTCCTAGTGACACTGAACTTCAGTGGAATAGGATCTCGGCCGCCATGTACGACGCAGGAGCATCTGCTTGTGACACTATCAATCGTCACCGCACCAGTCACTGGATATCCGAGAGGTCGGTGAACCTGTTGGAATTTAGAAGACTCCTCCCGGCTGCCTCTGTGCACGATGTGACCAGACGGGCTATTAGGCGTGAACTAAAGCTGAGCCTGAGTGCTGACAAGGAAGCCTGGTGGACCAGTCGGGCTCAAGAAATGGAGGAGGCAGGAGCAGTAGGCAATTACCGCAAGCTCTTCCAGCTGATCCGCATCACTGGTCCCAGGAAACCAGGCGTCAGTGAGACAATCAGAGACAGCGCGGGTGCGATGATACACAATAAGGAGCGCCGTATGGCTCGTTGGGCTGAACACTTTGAAGATCAGTTCAGCTGGCCCGCTGCTCCCGGACCTCTTCCTACTCAGGTGATGCAGGACGTGCCATGGACGGTTAGTTTAGAGCCTCCGTCGGAAGCCGAGGTCCGAAACGCGATCACAGCCCTTAATCTTTTTCGTGCCGCCGGCCCGGATTCCCTCCCACCTGCACTATCTAACGATGGTGGTGATGTCCTCTGCAAATCACTGACTTTATTCGAATGTATCTGGAAGGAAGAGGGTGTCCCGGCTAATTGGAGCGAATCGATTATAGTGGCAATATACAAGAAGGGCAGTCGCACAGACTGTTCTTACCACAGGGGTATTTGACTAATGCCAGTTGGCCTCGATTATAGTTCGTCGCCTCACTGTGGAATGGGAATTTCGGATTAGGGAAGAGCTGGTCGGTTTCCGCCCAGGACTTGGCTGTATAGACCATAAGTTCACTCTGGGGCTGGTGCTAGAGCAGCGCCACGCATACCGCATCCCGACAATAGCTGTGTTCCTCGATTTCAAGAGTGCGTTCGATTTAGTCGATCGATCGATTCTGTTCGAAATATTTGCACGGAAAGGTGTTCCCACGAAGTATGTGAACATCTTTCGTGCTGTATATGCGAACACTACAGGTTGCGTCAGGGTCTACGGTGGCCTATCGGATAGCTTTCCGACCACAAGTTGCGTTCGGCAGGGTTGTCCCATTTCCCCATTTTTGTTCAGTTTCGTCAAGGATTCTATCATGGAGCGTTCTCTTTTGCAGAATCTTACGATGTAGCAGTTGAAGTGCTGCCTGGTGAAAGGTTAGTTGATCTAGATTATGCGGACGATATTGTCTTGCTTTATGACGATGTTGGGGCGGCACAATCAACCCTGAATAGCCTGTCCAGAGTGGTCCCATTATTTGGTATGCACTTCGCACCTTGCAATTGCGAAGTGTTGCTGCAGGACCACCAGCCACTTGATGACCCCCTTGACGCTTGCTAACGAGGAACTCGAGGTGGTTGATCAATTCACTTATCTTGGCAGCTGCATCAGCAATGATGGGCGCATAGAAACTGACGTCAGCTCACGCATTGCAAAAGCCAGAACTGACTTCTTGAACCTGCGGCATCTTTGGCGACAGTAGGGAGTTTCTCTCCGTCTGAAAGGCCGTGTATACAAGGCCACAGTGAGGGCCGTTCTGATCTATGGTAGTGAGACCTAACCCCTTCGGTCTGAAGATCTGAGGCGCCTTCAGGTCTTTGATCATCGTTGTTTGCGAAGTATTGTTGGTGTCGGATGGCACCGGGGTATCCGCAACGATGATGTGCGTTGGCGAGTACTAGGTGGTGATAATCATGCTAGCTCCCTAGAACAACAGATAGCACCGAATAAGTTGCGTTGGCTCGGGCATGTGCTACGTATGCCTGGTCACCGCTTACCTAGGAGGGCCTTGTTTAGTCTGCTAGGTGTAGGGTGGCGCAAGGCTGGAGGTGGACAGAAGTTGACTTGGCAGCGGGAAATGAAGTCACTGACGACCAAACTGGGTGCCGTTGGTCCGTCTCGCCTTCCGGGATGGAGTCCACGTGACTCGTCTTGTGCTTGGCTCGAGAATTTACAGGACATGGCTCGCAGTAGACACCAGTGGCGCGTCTGCTGCCGTCTCCTAATCACATTGCCTGTTTAAAGTATGTTTGGTGCTGAGTTATTTGCGGGGTAATGGCTGATTATGACGCGGTGCAGTGAAAGCTGCAAGAAAGCTGTCTTTCCGATACCGCCTTATCTTTACACGATTGCCAGATGTTTGGGACGGTATGGTGTTAACACAAGGTGTAGGCACCTTGACCCTGAATATTTGCTTAGGGCATTAAGGTTTTCAGCTAAGTCCCCCTTTCTCTCCCTTTTCTTATTCTTTATTTCATAGGTCCTCATGGTTGTGTGGCAGCGAAGCATCAGTTCAAATGGCTGATGTACTGCTGTTGATGATGATGATGATGATGGCGAAGATGAACGGTGAGCGCTTGCTACAACTGTGTGAAGATGTTCGTCTCTTTCTCGCAACCACTAATTTTCGGCACTGCTTCCACAGAAAAGTGACTTGGCGCCCACCAACCTCTGACTAGCCATGGACGCAAATCAATCACATTGCGATCAGTTACCGCTGGAGACTTCGTCCCAAACTATCGCTCGATTTGGAGCCCGAGCGTGGACTCTGACCAGGCACTTGTTTGCGCCGACCTTCGGGTGCGTTTTCGCAGACGTCCGCAACGTCGCTTTGAGCGCATAGACACCAGCCAACTGGCGAATTCAGCTGTTCGGAATGCATATCAAACTACGCTGGTGTCTGAGCTGCTTTTGAGTTCACTGAACACAGTTGAAGATCACTGATCGCGTATTCGCCATACGTTATTAGCAGCAGGCATGTCTATATGTGAAATCAAATCGCCAACCTGGACATTGGGTTTTTTCGCAGTCTCTGGTACTTATGGATGCTCGCCGACTTGTTCTGACTGAAAGCGAATGTAATGAAACTCGCAGAGATCTCTTAGCGACACTGCGTGCTAGCCTGAAGAGAGGACTGCGAAGTGTGGTAGTCTCATCGTGTATCGGAGTTAGAGACAGCTGCTGCCGCTTGTAACCATCGGAAGTTATTCCGTCTGATACTAAAAACAGGCAGCAAGTGACCTTCTATTTGCGAGACCACATTCGATGAGAGTGGGCAGCTGACGCATAGCTTGTCAAAGCGCTTGGAGTGCTGGTCTGGATACTTTTAGAAACAGTTCAATCAGTCATGGTCGCCGGCTTCTCCATCGGCCAATGATCGCCCTACTCCTTGGGCCGTCACCCTGGATCCGCTCTCACGCGCAGAAATCGAACGTGAGACCAGACGGCTGAGATTGAACAAGGCCACCAGAACAGATGAACTTCCTCCAGTCCTCTTCAAATTCGGTGTCACTGCTCTTTTAGACGATTTACATAACTTCCTAGTGAACCTATGGGAGCAGGAGACTGTCCCAATAGCGACTGTCCCGATTTTCAAGGGAGGCTTCCATTCGGAATGCGGCAGTCACAGAGGAAGCAGTCTGATCTCAGTTGTCTCTAATTTACTTGCATCTGTCATCCTCCATAGACTAACTGACACCCGTGAAAGCCAGATGCGTGAGGAGCAGGCCGGATTTCTTCGCAATCGGGGCTGCATTGACCATATCTTCCCATTACGTCACTTCCTGGGGCACCGCCATGTTTATTGGCGACCCACCCTAGTCGTGTTCCTAGATATCAAAGGGGGTTCAATTCGATTGATCGATGTGCCCTTTCGGCCTGAGGAAAATGTGTGCTCGTGAAATAGGCGAATACCATAAGAGCGCTGTACTCGCACAGTTCGTGCAAAGTGAAAGCTTACCACAATCTTTCGCCACCCTCCAATATCTTCAACGGTGTGAAACAAGGTTGCCCACTGTCACCATTCTTCTTCATGACAGTGGCGTTCCCGGGGCACGACTTGGGTGTGTTGCTCCTCCCAGGTGACTAACTACTTGACTTGGAGTATGCCGATGACATTGCGCTCATCTGTGACACTTCACAAACGTGCCAAGCGGCATTGAATAAATTAGCTCTTGCTGTCAGTCGTTTCCGGCTATGCTTCCCACCTTCGAAATGCAAAGTCTCCGAGGTTGGAAGGGACCCACTCCTGCACTGGCCCTTGGTGGTGATCAGCTAGAAGTCATCCAGAGATTTAAGTATCTTGGCAGCTATTTTAGTGCCCATGGGATTGAAGGTGAGGTCACGAACTGTACAGCGAAACCTTGGGGTGCTTTCGCCAATCCCCGCCATCTGTGGCGCCGGTGTGACATCACTCGCTCTGAAGGGCAGAGTTTACAATGTAGCCGTCCGTTCAACCCTCTTATACGATTGTGAAACCTGGCCCATTAGGTCGACAGACATGAAGTGACGTTACATTCGATCATCGCTGCGTTCGAAGCATAGCTCATGTCTGATGGGAACACCGCGTGATCAATGTGCGTGTCCGGCGTCGCGTATTTGGTGCGTGGAGAGCGCTTGAACCGCTCAGCATCATTATATCACACACCAGGCTCCGACGGCTGGGCCACGTGTTGCGCATGCTAGCACACCTACTCCCGCGACGTGCCTTGTTTGTGCACCCCGGGTCTGGATGGGAGAAGAGGTGGGGATTCCAAGTGATGTCTTGAGCACGAGAAATGAAGTCCCTCATTTCGAATTTGGCCTCGGTTGGCGTTTCCCGACTGCCGGGCTGGGGTCCTAAGGACTATGAGCACGTTTGGTTGGATACACTAGCGGACATGGCGAATAGCCTACCTCATTGGCGTTTGTGTTGTGAGTCTCTTTGTCCCTCCTCTCCCCTTGAGCTTCCCCTCTAACAACCCAATGCATAATGTGATAGTATTTTGTTACCTTTTAGCTTTTGTGGTCTGTAGTGTTTAATCTCTTATCTTTTTTGTATTGCGGCACATTAGTTGGGCTGTGTTTCTCGCCCTCGGCTAACGTGTACTGATAATGATATGTTATCACAACGTGACAAGGGACCGAGCCGCTGAAAATGGTTAACTTGGAATTTGTCTTATTGTCAGCTAGTAAGAGTTCAGTGGTGTGCTCTGGACCGTTCACATTCAAACAGATAAATCTGGTGATTAAGAAAATGAGGAATCAGGTTACGTGCGTAATATATAGATATATATGTATATATTGGTTTTTATCCCCAATGTCTTGTTTTGTGATTTGTTATGCAACTTGCTACTTTTGACGCTCTTGGTATATGATAGTGACTGGCCCTGTTACATTGCGCACGATGATTTCTATCGGTGTTTTACGGCATAAATAGAACTTCACACAATCGACTATTTGCAGGAATTCATTAGAGTAACTCACCTCCAGCATTACTACTGGCTATAACTGTCGTCTCAGACGTTTCAAAACACAAACTCGTCGTCTGTTGCACTAAGTGAATAGTCCTGACCAGATTACGTCTTCACCGTCTTGTATGCTTGTTTCTGGGGAACAACACACCTGCTCTGCCGGCCCTTAGCCTTAAGGATGCCAAGTCTGCCTTGTAATCTGAGGGCGCGGGTTTGCGCCTGCTTAAGGACCAGGCGGCCCTCGCAGTATCCCTAACCCACGTATGACTGGTGGTTGTTGTGCGGCAGCGAAGCGTCGGTACTGTGTACCGGCGTACAGCTGACTCCTTTTTCTTGCCCCGCGAAACCGCAAAATGAAGTCTGCCATTGTTCGTGCCGTTTAACATTGTGTACAAGCGCTGAACGACGGGATTTACTTTACATGTTCATTATAGGAGGCAAACCAGATACGCCGTTATCACGAACTGCAAAGTCCGAGGGGTTTGTTAGCTAATATGAAGGAATGTGATCATTAACAGAGTACATTGAGAAGGATGTGCAGTGGGGATTGGCAGCAGTCTTTTGTGGACTGCTTACTCTGAGAGTAAAGTTTTGTTAGGTGATCTTTGCCTCTGGCCTTCGACCTAATTTTCTGATTCAAGATGGCTGGCAGCAGATCTCAAAGTCCAAGGAAAGCTTTTTTGTTTAGGTACTACATCCAGAGTAATCGTAGGCCTTTTTGTGGCCTGCACCTCATCAGCCAGAGTATTGACTGACGGATATTTTCTCTTACCTTCAGTGATACTCTTTAGCTTTCGCGCTTCACGCCAATTAGATTGGGTCTGTAACCTATCGTGCTGTTACTAAGCCTATAGTTTTAATGTCTATTGGTCTCTCCCCATTTTCCTGCCATAAATGTGGACTTTACTGGTGGGTTTTTGTGAGTAGTGTAATTTTCGTAGAAATTAGAAGCCACGATTAAACTATGCACAATAATCTGCCTCGACAGGGAATCGAACCCCGGACACACGGATTACCGGTTCGCTGCTCTACCACTAAGCTACCGAGGACTGACGATCAGGTGCGCATTTTCATACCTGACTTCTGCTTGGTGCGCGACGTATTGCCAATAAGCTCACAGTATCCGTCCTGGTGTTGCAGATTGGCTCACTCACTCGTCACTTCCCAGTGCACCGAAGTATCTGTCCTCCTGATATTCAAAGGGCGATGGTAAATTACTGGTGGTTTTTGTGAGTAGTGTGATTTTCATAAAAGGTAGAAGCCACGCTTAAACTTTGGACGTTGTGTTTATCTAAGCTCTGATAATCTGCATCTTGTATAAGACAGTGAGTGTCTTCAGGAATGGCAGCGGTAAGCAAACTACTGCAATTATTTGCGGTGTAGTCTGATCGCGATAGCACTGCGCTATTATTGACTTCCGTTGCCCGATCTACACTATCTAACCACGATCAGAAGTATCACAGCACCTTATTTTCGCCTTTTTCCTACCAACTTATGTATTCAAGCAGCACTCTACTAATCAAACGCTTCTATTTGCGCCTTTACTTTTTTACCCGACACTTGGTACACCAGATGCTGTGGCGCATTCTTTCGTTTATTTCACACTGTTCGACACGTGCTTCACTGTTTTTTTACTTCCTTTGTTGCAGACGGTCTTTGTCCTTGATGCATCGGCTGTATCATTCACTTCCTAAGAAATGTCATAATGTTGCCATGGTACGTCCTTTGGCGCCTAACCATCTTACTAGATATTGCATGGTTGTGGTGTCTACGATGGAAGCGAGATTATCGAGGCTACGAGGTACACTTGCTTCAGTCATCAGTTTGATTCACCATTCAGCATGCTCATTCACTTAAGCAGGCAAAATGTTAACGTGTCCATGTTTGCACCGAATATTAATCAGATGCACGTGATCAACCATCTGACGGGTGAGCCCATGCATGAGACCAGGTAATATACCTTCTCACTGCATGGATGTAATGGCAGAAATGTACTAATCGAATCTGCGCGAATTGCTCGAGGACAGGTTTCTCCTTTGGCTCAATTACAAGTGAGCAATTTCGACGCACTCTTTATTCCTGGTGGCTTCGGGGCCGCAAAGAATTTGTTTGTGATGTGGCGTACTATTCACTCTCCACGTTTGTAGATCAAATTTTGCAGAAAAGAGCGCAGACTGCACCATTTTACCCGAAGTGGCATCTGTCTTGAAACAGTTTCATGCATCTATGAAGCCCATTGGGTAAGTTACTTATATTTGTCGATCCTTGCATTGTCAGTCGGTATCGGAGAGGTAGCGAATAATAGCCGGTTTTACACTAACGACATGCTTACTGAACGGCGACTCCGAGTCGCCTTTTCAAGTAGCATACTCTTGCTGGGCTTTCCACGCTTTTGCGCGCTGCATCGGTTAACCGTCCACCTGGGTTCTGTTTTTGAGTCTCTAGTCCATATACAACAAGATACTAAGGACATCTAATTTGGTGTTTATTGAGCGTAAACAATGTTATTTAAAGCAGCTGCCAATTACCGGCCAAACGTCAAACTGGCTATATGATGTGTCACGTCAGCTTGGTCCGCTGTATGTGATTAGTTTACATGGACCAGGAGTAATTACCTAACTAGTAATTACAGCCACATAAAGAGCGATGAACTGCATTACACTTGCTCTAGAGCTAAATGACTTTCAGGTTATCGTGTATGATCACTACACTTTCAATCATTGGATAAAATTCCTTCAACTCACCTGTGCGCGATGCAGAAACCTGAGATCGTGAAGCAAAACAGGAAGATCTCACTAGTTACGTAACGTGGAGACGCGGTAGAATTCCTAGAATTTTGATTAAATCGGAACTTCACCGTGTTCATGTCAGCTGCTGTGCAGCACATGATTGTGTGTATACAAGGATTCCATCAGGACACGCGCACGATAGTAGTTCTCAACGTTTGTTCTGAGAACCCAACTGCAAGTCTCACAGGAATCGGTTACATTCCCTAAGGTGCACCATGTGTACGGAAACAAGCGCCTCCTCGATTCCAAGCTTCAAACTAGAGCATCAGAAAACTGGGTTTTTCTTATTTTCTATTACTACCTCATCTGGTATTGGTAGTAGTTGTTCACAAGATGGACATCCCAACATCAACGAAATCTTGATTTCAGTTAGCATTTTACTCATTTAAACCGGGGCGCTCTCCAGATTGTTACATAGTCCATCATTCTACTTATCAGCTCCTGCGGTCAACTTCCAGGCGTGTCTGCTGTGTCTATCTACAAGGCCAACGTGGCTTTACTACATCTCAACTACTGTTCGAGGAAGGAAAGACATCAGCCCCTGTTCTGTGGCGACAATTCTACACATCGAAGGCGCGGCTACTGCGCCTCGAAGACAAGCCGCCACTCATTCTCGGCCACCAATGCCCACTAAGTGTTGTCTACATTTACTGCGACAGGCGAGCCACTGATGACTATGTCCATAGTTTGATGTATGGGACTATAGCTGATTACTAAAACATCTATGCTGGTTGGGATGCATTAGGCACATTCCCGATAACACACCTCAGCTAATGTGCCGTAATACAAAAGACATCAAATATTATGGAATACAAAGCTAAAAAGTAATATAATACTAAATGCCATTTTACACATTGGATATGGTATCGTGCTTGGGAGAGGAAACTAAATGGGAGGGAATGACAAAGAAACTCAACGTCATTGACGTCGGCTTATCGCCATGTCAACTAGTATAAACAATCAGACGTGTTCATCATCCTTCGGACCCCAGCTCGGCAGTCTGGAGACACCATCGAACATCAACTTCGAAGTGAGAGACTTCATTCCTCTTGATCAAGCCATCGCTTTGCCTATCCTCTTCTTCTATCCACACCCCGGCCGCCAAACAACCCACGACGCGGAAGACAGTGTGCAGACATGCGCAGCACGTGGTCGAGCCATCGGAGCCTGGTGCATGATATAATGATGCTGAGAGATTCAGTCGCTCTTTCTGCACCAAATGCACGACGGCGAACATGCTCATTTTTCACGCGACGTTCCCACCAGACATGAGCTAACCTACGAAGTCAGCGATAATCGAACGTAGTTAGCCTGTTCATCTCGGTCGACCTGGTGTGCCAGATTTCGCAACCGTGCAGGAGCGTTGAACTGATGACTTCATTGTAAATGCGCTTCAGGGCGAGTGTGATATCGCGTTGGCGCCATAGGTGGCGGAAGTTGATAAAAGCGCCTCGTGCTTTTGCTATACGCTTCGTGACCTCATCTTCTATTCCACAGATTCTCCACTACCTTAAATGCCAGCGATTAAGTCAAGATTAGAAGCTACCATTCTCGAACGGACTCCTTTTCCTTAAGAGGTGGTCAGAGAGCGTCATCCACCCTCAGGAATCCGTCATCAGTGCTCGCTTACTTTCCGGCTTCCATCTCATGTTAATGCACAACCGGCCACCTTTGGCTTCATAAAACGAACAGACAGCAAAGCTAGACCATCTTTCAAACCTGTGGTGTTACTTAAAACGAGATTTTTCTGTGTCGGCACACTGTGTCACAGCGGCCAACAAGTCACGTCGACTGTGAACTCACTGGGAGATTTGCCTCTGTAACACGCACTATTGACACCGTTGCTCCTGCGCTCACTGGGTTCCGATCCCGATAACGGGTTTAGCACATTTCGCATCTCTGGTGCTCGGGGCATTACGGTGTTGAGTCTGCTTTTTGAACATGGACTGCTATGAATTGTCCTATACGTTTCCATCCGATTCTACTCCTAATTGAAGTCTGTCTTATCGACAGATGTTCTCACCGAATACAGCCAAGAGGATTTCAGAGACAAATTATTCGAACAGTGCCTTTTCCAGCTCATTTGACACAAGGCTCCAAGAGACGCGCTCGTGAGTTGAACAAGACATTCTGTCACGTGCATTCATTCCGATTCTCAGCAGTATCAAAACAAACCGGCTCGTTAGGTCTTTGGGGAACGGGACGCGTGAACCTATTACTGATTAGAATCGTTCCCAGTGTACCATGAAGAAGACATTCAAAGAGCTTTATTCACCGAACGTACGACGTCCGAGCCGTGGGTAGATTTTGCACATGGCGATTAGTTTGATTGCAGCATGTCAGTCGTCCCCTACGTTTTTGGACTATCCGTAACATCTGAAAGTCGGCTGATGACCGGAAAAATAAATTGGCTGCCTTATACTCCAAAGGTCACCCTCTCGAATCTGTGTAGATGCGGGCGACCTTGCAGTTTATCCAAGCCACGCGCGACTGGTAGTGGTCACATGGCAGCGAAACCTGGGCACGGGGTGCTAGCCTGCTGCTGATGCCCTTTTAACATTTAGATAATTGCGCTGTTCCCTCGTGCATCCAGACTAAACGGCGGAGTTCGGATCGATTACGCTCCTGTGTATCCTAATCTTGGTTCTTCGTCACACCGTGTTTTTTACAGATTAGCACGACTCTCCTAGTGGAATGAACGAACGTGGCACGGAATGGTACCCTCCACGGAAATTAGCTGACAGAATTTGATTTCGCACAACCTGACTCTACGCGCACAGTTGAAACGTTCTCCTAGACCGAGCACAGACTTCACATGCGACTCCGATCCTGAGAGATCAGAACAAAAGACAGACCCTTCGCCCCAGGTACTTTACTCGCCAAATCAAGCAATCACAGCGTAATCCAGCCTTGCTTATATACAACGACTGGTGAAATGAGATTTTAATTTAGAACGGCAAAGTCTAATTAAGCAAATTGACGCTCGAAGCATTAACGGAAAATGAATGTCGATAATTGAAAGTGAGCGAATTGGCAAAAGGTCAAAGGTCGATAACGGAACATGATCTGATTGAATGTCGATAATTGATGCGGCTTGGGTGGAAATGTTTCTCGCGTGCGTGGCTGACCGAAACCTTGTTCCGCCTGAGGTCTTGTGGGGACGTTCGGACCCATATCATAGTTCTTACGCACGAAGGACGGACTCAGTGACATTTTAACTTGATAGTAACCCAGATAGAGTGGGAGACAACTGACCTCCAGCAGAAGCGCTTTTACTGGCTCAACGAAATGTGTACACGCAGTTGTGCATTTTAGAACCTATAGAGCAATTAGTGCATCACGCAAGGCATGAGTTTGGCTGGGTGGAGGTGTACACTGAACCATGCTTCATTGTATTGTGGACACCGCTCGGAACACTCTAGTTAGATGTTACTCCTCGTGAGAAGTGGTACGTCAGCACCGCATGGGCCTGGTTTTTGGGGGAACCCATGAACGTTACCTCTTTTCGTCACTTTTAAATTGGTCACCTCGCCAACAGAATGCTTATTGCATTTTCTCGCTTGGAACACTTACCGGTTATGTAGTGTCATTGGCTTTGTTGATATTGCAGTTTTCCACCATTTTGAATGGATTATCTTTAGTTCGGTTCTTTGCTTACATATGTGCTTTGACAGGATGTGTTGTATCGCGCCGGTTCTTGCTGCGAAATGCTTGCCCGGAGTTGAGTTAACAATGGGGGGCGATTCTGAACAAGGTGGACTTTGGCCCTACGCAGGTGCTTCTCAGGCCGCAAGGCAGATGGGAGCCAAAGTAACACCCACGAACGTGGCCGTATCCTTTTATTGGCTGTTGCAACCAATTTACTGTAGTGTGCATCTGCGGCGTAACTAACTCGTGTGGTGTCACTCATGGTTCTCTGAAATTGCATGTACTTTCTAATGTACAAACAATTCCCTTTGTTTGTCACAGCACCTGAAAAGACGTAACTGTTATTCTCCACCTAATCGCTATAGTGTTATCGTCGTTACCGTAATAACCTTTGATCTCTTAAGTTGCGTATACTTCAGTCGAATCAATGTTGCCACTATCGTAGGGTATTCAACTGTCATCTCACTAACGCTGATTAATCTTCTAGTTTTGGTGGCTCAGAGCATCAGGATTCGATTTGCTGCTGCTTTGTCTTTTCCATTCGCTATTCCCTGCTTCTTTGTTCGTTTATAGATTCCATTTTTGTCGCTATCTTATAACACACCTGCTTGCAGTGTACTTTTTACAAGTAGGGATTCTTCTAGATTTCAACAGGTTCACTGACACTTCAGCGTTTCAATGTAGCGATAACTGAGGTGCCGCAGTCAAATCAGTCAAAAAGCGGAACTAACTTTTGCTTGTCACTCTCTCTGTATTGATGTGTGCTGTCTTTGAAATACGCACACAGGATACAGGGTTATGACGAATATGCTCACAATGACTACACAGTTCATATTTCTGGCGACACTGAGTCAATACCTGAAATTATTTATAGAAGACTGAAAGCGATCTACTCGAATGGGTATCACTAAACAGTTGTATGTGCTTGGTTGCTCTTCGAATCTGTGATGGAGTTAATAAGCAATGTCTGAGGACAAAGTACCTTTTCATAGCTTCCGTTTACGTCTCTACTGAATGCAGCTCAGAGGGTATCAAAGACGATTTCCGTCGCCAACTCTTATCTCCTCTTCCCACGGCGAAAAATACATACATTATGATTGTTGCTTGGATCAATAATGCCCAAGTAGGTTGCTTTTCTGACTCTGAACGACATCCTTAATTCGTTTTGGGGTCGATACACGCCGAACAGATAATGACGATAGACACCTATCGACTACAATTTTCATATTGTCACCACTGCTTTCCAGTAGAAACCTTCGCATCACTTGGCGCTTACGGAATTCCTCTATGTACTGAAACCAAATTGACCATATGACTCACATCGATCAGACTGTCGGTTAATTTGGATTACGTGCCTGTGTGCATGCCTGGTGCTCACTCTTCCGCCTCAAAGAAGTGCCTAACTTCCAAGCTTCTCATTTGTAATTTAAAATCTGACAATATCATGACGAAGTCGCTCATCAGGTCGGTGAAGCCGAACGCTGATTGGAGTTCTCTGAAGTGTGTCATGATGAATGCTGTAGGCCCAACTTGAGATGTTTTAACGTAGAATGGATCTCTGAAGCATCGGTCAGTTTGATCGAAGCACACAAACAGGTTCCGTTGGGTACAGAGTTGCAGCGTACGTGTAACACCCTGAAACAATGACCGACAAGATGTATTCGGATCTACAGAGAACGTTGGTGGGTGGCAAGGGTCAGTGAGATGGACGCCAGTGCTATTCGGAACAGCCAAGTATTGTCGCAGCTCATCCGAAGCACGGGTCCAAGAAAATTGTCAGTTTATGAGACAGTAGGTTAGAAAAGTTGGCAGTTGATCCGTTCTCAATTGTGTTGACTAGCCCCTTGAGCGGAACATTTTGAAGTGCATTTCACATGGCATGCTGAAACACTACCGCATGCTCCATCAACTGACTCGAGCTGGGAAGGTGATATCACACCTCTTACTTTAGAAGACATTTGGCTTGTACTTCCCGTATTAAAACGAAACAAACTTCTCCCCATTAGCATTCCATTAAGCATCGTATCAGTGAAAAATAGGCTAGCTTCTGTCTTGGTTGTGGTTGCATCGACCACATATTTACTCTTCACCAAGTGTTAAAACGGAGATACACTTACAAACGACCGACTATGGTAGTTTTCTTTGACGTGAAAGCCGCTGTCGTCTCTGTTGATCGTGTCTATCTTTAAGAGCATGCTAGGAAGCTCCTTTCTTTTCCCACTTCCGAAGTTGCCTAATAGTCTATGACCATCTGTCCCCAGTTACCCACGAAAAGTTGGGTTCACCACAAATATCCTATATCTCCTTTCCGCTTCATTTTTGCAATGGAAATAATCATGGATGACTCTGTTGTTCCAGACTATTCCGGAATGGAAGTTCTGCCAAATGAGCTGTTGATAAACCTTGAGCATGAGGGCGACAATTCTCAGGTTTGACGCAATGGTTATGCAAGCACTATAGAAAAGATTGATACGTAGCGTTGCGGGCTTCGGCATGTGCCTTGCACCTTCAAAGTGCAGAGTACTGTTGCAGGGCTAGACCGATACACCGCCAGTTCTAGCCATCAGCGAACAGCCACTGGTAGTGGTGCCTTTTCAGTGGCACACTTATCTAAGGGAACGCTGGTATGCCAGCCTGTCAGTGAAACGTAAGATGTATGGCATTACGATAATGCAGGTGTTACTGTATGGATTAGAGACCTGACAAGCTCACAGTGAAGAGATTAGACGATTAGCTATGTTTGATCACCGGTACATACGGAGTATTGCTCACTTCTGGTGGGAACACCTGGTGAGTAATTCTGAGGTTCGCTTGTTGCTTCTGACAAGAAACTCTGGTGCTTCAGTCGAAGGTTTGCTAAGGCTTAACTGCCTACGTTAGCCAGGTCATGTTCTCTGCATGTCCACTGACCACTTTCCTCGACGTGTATTAACTTCTGTCGCTGCACCAAATTGGGTGAAACCTTGATGTGGTCAGTCGATTACGTGTCATAAACGCATGAGAAAACTGACTGAGAGAATTGGTCAGTCTGGTGCATGCCGTATTCCTGGATGGGGGCATCGGAATGATTCACATCATCAGTTGGACTCCGTCGGTGATGGCGCAGCCGCGCGCGTTCCTGCATTCGGTTTTTGTGTGTCTAGCTCTCATTGTTGTTTACATCCTGAGTAGTTCACTGCACTTCTTTCTCGATTCTGTTTTCTTTGTATTCTGTCTGCGCCTAACCTCATCTTCTTACCGTTGTTATTTATAGTTCCTCTGATGACGTGAGTCGTGGTGACTGGGTTCACCGCACTTCGACGCCCGTATCATATTGGCACAACCGAACGGAACTGATTTAAGCCGAAATTTCCAACTAACGAAGTTTCTGAGAAGCCTGGATGTCCTGTTTTGTCGTTCATATTCTCAGTACCTAGAGTCCTAACTCTGCTGGTCTTAACGTGCAACTCATCATATCATGCGATACTAAGACTGTATTCGGTCGGATCACTAGAGCAATCATATAGGCATTTCTAACTAGTAACTAGGATGCGATAGGATAAAACCAATCGAGAATACCACAATCTAGAGTGCAATTGAGACTGTATCCAGTACTCATCGTCGCGAACCATACTAATAGCTTTCGTTGGGTCGATATGACAATTAGTAAGCATTACGACGTTGTTCGAGAGCAGCCGCTTAAGACTTTGGAAGAATAATTGATACGTGCGTCTGATCGCTAAATGGCAACAAGATCAGCGAGAGAATCGTACGTTTTATCTACTGACCACTCGGTGTGTAGTCCGTTTGATGAAGACCAGGGAAATTAACAGAATAAAAATATAACTAATAGGGGATAATACATACATACATCTCCTTTCCCTGTCATCAGGTAGCCGCCTATTGGGTCTCACCAAACTAGGTGCAGGTCGGTCTTCTTGCAAACATCCGAGTTATATTTTGGAGGCCATTGAAATTAAACTGGTATAACATGGATTTTCACAGAACATTCTTTAATCCATCATGGTTTCGCACCAATTCTGACACTACTCACTACAAGTCCGCCATTGTGCACGGTTCCTTGCATATCCGAGAGCGTTTCCAGCTATGTGTGTTCCGGATCCTTCACACTCCAGCCAGGGAGCCGCGAGCGCCCGACCACAGTTAACTTCGAGGTTAGCTTCTTCATGCTCGTGGCCCAAGTCATACGTCGGCCAGTTTGCTTTCGCTTCCAGCCGACTTCTGTGTGCGCGAATAGGGCACGGCGAGGTAAGCGATGAGTAGGCATTCGAAGAACGTGCCCAAGCCACTGAAGTCTGCGCAGAGAAATTATACTGCTCAGTGGCCGGCAAAGTCTGTCTGATCTGAAAATCCTTCGTCGAATATCTTCATTCCTAGTGTGATATTGCCCTCGTAGACAAGCAGTGTTTCGAAGGCAGAGGTGATTAAAAACAGACAGCGTCTCAAAATCCTTTGCGCGAATAGACCGTCCCGCAACCCTAGAGGAGAACCGCTCTCACAGTGGCAATGTAAACTCGGCCCTTCAGAGCTAGACTCCGATAACCTCGACGCCAGAGACGGCGGAGATTGGCAAAAGCAACTTGAGCCTTGAAGACGCGCAAAAATGACCTCATCCGTTAAGTCATTAGCGCTGAAGTATCTTCCGAGGTAAACGAACCTGTCCACCACTTCCAATGAATGACCTAAAAGGGTAAGGTCAGGAGCAGCACTTAGCCAGTCCTGCAGGAAAACCTTGCATTTTGATGGTGCGAAGGTCATTCCAGATTGGGAGACAGACATCTCCAACCTACACAGAACATTTTGCGCGGCCTGTGAGGAAGCGTAGATTACGGCGATGTCGCCTGCATACTCCAAATCCCAAAGTCAGTTTCCCGGAAGCAGCTCGACGCCGCTGGGTTCGCAGTTCTCCAGAGCACTCCAAGATTTTGTCTAAAGCGAAATTGAACAAGAAAGGGGATGCTGTGCAACCCTGTTTTACGCCACTAGTGATACCAAAGGGGGGCGAAAGTCCGCCGCACACCCGCACTCGTTCTGAGGTTTAAGAATAGATGGCTTGAAATAAGGTTACATACTTTTCAGGCACTCCCCTTCTTATTAGACAACACCAGAGAGCACCTCTATCGACTGAGTCAAACGCAGCTCGTATGTCTAAGAAGACAACGGTCGTTGGCTGGCCAAATGTTTGACGACACTCGAGTATTTGGCGGAGTACAACGATGTGATCGATACAACTCCGACCTGAGCGGAAGCAGGCTTGCTCTTCACGCGTGCTCTGTTCGCGTACCAGGCTGAGTCTCTTTAGAAGCAGAGCTGCGAGCACCTTGGAAGCAACACAGATGAGACTAATCCCTCTGTGCGTGGCGCAGTCAGTTCGGGTACCCCTTTTGAAGACGGGCACGATATTCGCTAGGCTCCAATCAGATAGGATAATTTCAGTGACCCAGATCTCTTGGAGAGAGGTTAACTCCTGAACAAGTGATGGGCCGCCATCTTTAAAAAGAGCCAGATGGAGTTCATCTGGGCCAAGGCTTTGTAGCACTTGAAGAGTCGAAGCTCGTGAGCACCCTCACCCACGGATAGTGGTGAAGCGTCTACACACCAGGGTGCATTCCAGATTCCAGGATGAGTACTCGTTGGTGCTGTTGGCCAATTAAACTGCTGCTCAAAATGCTCGGCCCAGCATGAGTCGGCGTTTTTGACAGTGGATTGCCTCGCCATTGGTTTCGCATAAAACCTCGCTTACAGTCGGCCTTTTGCCGCCAGTAGATCAGATCAGAAGGAAAAGCATACGGAAATTCCCCGAGGTGGCCGCTTGCCCCATCTTAATAACCCGCTGCGTCCACCAGGCCACGCGATCTTCCCGGAGAAGCTTTTGAGCTCAACGTTAGTAGTCCTGCGTAGTGAATGGTATTTAACGCTAGTAGGAATCGCTCGATGGGCTTCGAGAAGTTGGAGGGATCGTGGTTGGCAGTACTACTGGTGAAGCCACAGACCAGGGTTGCAGTTGTACATGGCGCTGCGAATGTGTGTCCAGTGTGTTTCAATGTCCGTGCGTGGGTCAGTCTTCAGCTGTAAGACAAAAGCGTCGTGCCATGCGTGGAGAACGTTTAACGCAGAAAACTTAGCTACGTCAAGTCGTTTCTGGCGACGCTACTGGCAGCCACCAAAATGGAGCGCAACCCTGGCACATACCAGCGCGTGATCCGAAGTGAGATAGGTACTCCAGATTGGTTTGCAATCCTGTATGCTACCCCGCCAGCGATAGCTGATGACGATGTGGTCAATTTGTGTCCACGGCTGGCCAGGTGTTGGGGGTCTCCAGGTGGCGCGTTGGCGCCAGGATCCCTGAAAGCTAGTGCTCGACAGAAATAGGCCGTAATTCGCGCAGAGCTGAAGTAGTTGATCACCGTTGTCAGTTCTGCAAGTGCAATGACCGTGTTGACCACCGAGTTCACGTTCGTCAACTTCAAGTCTACCGACTTGCGCATTCAAGTCCCCGGCAAACACCACGATGTCAGTACTGCGCTTTTTACAGGGAACGTCGGCCAGTTGATCATAGGACTCTTCTTTAACTGACTTCGGGCTGCAATCTGTGGGAGGGTACGGTGCGACAATGAATAGACAGCGTCTGCTGGCTTCGCTCCGAGACAGTCGCACTGAAGTTTCAAGTCGGACCGCGAACAATCGACAGCTAACAGGGATCCAGTCTAGTAGCACGGCCTCAGCACGTGTACTCAACGCAATCCCCACGCCAGCATAATCAGCGGCTTCGGCGGTTTAGTCTCCCAAGATGCGCAAAGTGGAAATGCCAGTAGAATTCGCAGACGGTGAAACTAATCGCAGCGTTCGTGCTAGGGTCCTGTAAACGGGTCTCGCTGAGACAGCAGACATCAATGGTCGTAGTTTCTAGAGTGCGAGAAAGGATTGCCTGTGATCCAATCTGCATCAGCGTTCGAGCATTGAAGGCTGCCAGCTTGAATTGGGAACGGGGCGCTAGAAATAACTTTTCAACACGACTTGGCGCATCTTCGGACCTAGGCTGCTGATGCGCATAGCGAGAACATTCGCCCAAGGCGACATGGTGTGGTGAACTAGAAAACGGAGGGGGAAAACCAAGGATGGGAGGTTGAACAAACGTGGAATAAAGTGACTAAACGGTGGTGCGGTAAAGCGAGGTTTGGCAGATTCAGCAGCCAGCACCTCAGCCGATGAGAGCAATTTGAGTGAAAGCAGATAGAGCGAGCAAGATTTGTTGAGACATGGATCCATAGGTTGTGAGGGCATAGTACTTCCCGGTTACCTAGGCCGAGGAAGAGGGTTGACCCCACCCGGAGCCTTGGGTCATAAAGACCTAACCCGCAAGGCAGCGGGGCGATTGATGTAAAACGCGACCGTTGGGAGCCGGCTCTCTAGACGAACGGCTTTCTAGTAGTCAAACTACTCAGGGCACCCAAAGAGCCCCAGTGAAGCAGCAAGGACTACCGAACTCGCCGCGAAGCACGAAGGCCGTTGACAGCTGGGTGGCTCATACTCCTTCATAGAAGCTGGTGGCCATCGAGGTTGTTCATCCGCCCTCCGTTAAGTACTCACTTATGTGATCAGAAGGGAGTGGTCAGTGACCCTATAGCCGGTCACATTGGCTTTGCCACAGCGTCTTGCGAGTTCTTGCGGTATTTAATAAGGAACCAGGTGACTAGAACCACGCTCTAAGACGCTGGCGCTGATTGTCCGCGACGCTTATTCATCTCGTCTGCGAACAGCCGAGACTTCACAAGGATGTCGTTCCCCGATCCGCGTCCGGTGGCGTACAGCTCCGTCGAATCGACCAGTAAACAATTCACTTCCGGGACAACTAACATCTATAAGATGTTAGTTGTGTCACGTGAACTCCGATAAAACTTATACGCCGCATTCGAGTAGCCGGTTTGGGATCGAATCTAGTATCCATTCCTCTGAGTTGTTGTCCAACCTGTGGGCACACTTCTCAGATTCATACGTCGAATGATTGGAACATCTCTGGCGTTCCCAGTAACACGTTTCTATTTCACCTCACGGGTCCCTTGCCGTTCACCAAGTGTCCTGTGACACTAAATGCTCGTCGGAATCATCTACGCCATATCGAGCAAACTTATGAAAACCCCATACATCTAGCCATTATTCATGCATCTCGATCATGATGTCCACACATATTCAGATCCCTTTTACACATCTCATTGGAGACCATTTTCACTCGCAATTGTCCACTTCGTTCGTCGGTGACAGTTGGCGTGGCAGTCTAGTTAGATAGTTCGACTTCACAGATTACGAACACAAACCATGAGCAACCACTTTCGAACTTGAACACTGGTGAATTCAGAAGACTACGGATTTGGGGGAACGCGCGAGGATGCCGTCAAATTGAAGCTGTGTTCCATATTCACCGATAATCCGTAGCTGATGGTGACGTGCTTAATTAATGTCTAAAGCCGCTGTCCTTTAGGGGGTCCGTGAACACTGATGCCGTAAAGCTGTCGAGGTTGTAGTCGCGCTCAGCTGAAGAAAGGAACCGCCATCGTTAGTACAATGGTTCTAAACCCATACGCATTATACCAAACGAAGTTCTTATCCCGATTCACGTCCCACACGGTTGTTCATTTCACCCGTGTTAATCACGAAATCCATTTCATTAGGAGAAAATGACCTCTCGTGCTTCAAATTTGGTCGTCTACGGCCTACTCTACGAGAACATGTGTCTAACACAATAAGAATTTATTTTCCGACCGCTGGTTGTTAACACATTTGGCCAAAACAGCCGACTACACTGAGAACAACGGCTCCGGCACCGTACATGCCAGGAGCTATGAATTTGGAACCGCTTGTGGCACGGAGTTTGTATCCTCGTGTTGGAACCAGACTGCACCACAGATGCATTGGGAGTCAGATGCCTCGCAGGTGTTTCGGTGGCGTGACACATCATCTGCAATAAAGTGTAGGGTGATGTCGGGTGTTGCTTTTTGACTGCCATGGCACTGTGCAGGCGTTAAAAGGTTGGCTGTCGAGCGTTACCCCAGGAGTAAAAAAGATTCGTTTTTTTGTTAGTATTGGTGGCACGTCGCTAGTGAACACGACAAGAACGGAAAATATCGCAAACCAAAACCGAGAAAAGAGCATTAAGGATAATGGTGTTTTAGGTGGTTGGTATTCTCTCGACGCTTTGCTGATGAGGATCTTTAATTGGTCTTTACAACACAAGTCTGAACCAATTAACCAGTGTTCCGATTGTATCTGATACGCTGACCGGAAACTCAATTGCGAAGTCGTTCAAGGTTTAATTTTGACCTTTGGCTCATACGAGCTTTATTATTACCGCTTTAGTCTCATTGCAAGTTGGTCTTCTGCAGTCGCATAAACCTTGTCTTGCCTCAATAAAGAAGCGATCAGTCCAGATGCCGAAGTGCGATATGAACCCAGTTGCCACGGCTCGCGTCGCAATGCTGCAAAAAGTGATGCAATACAAAGAAAAGAGGCTACGTACAATGCGTGTAAACTTAACCTTGAAGGAATATTAGCAGCTAGATGCAATAAATCGAATATAGGAGCACCAAGGGCTCCACGACTGCACCATAACAGAAATGGTCTCCAAATAGCCACAGCAGATGCCGAGGAAAGTCAGCAAGCATCCGGAGGATATGGGCTAGCCAGTGTAAACGGCTCAAATTTATTGGACACTAGTGTGGCAGCAGACGGTCCCCTTCCAAACAACAGCTGATGAATCTAAATGTTGCCTACCTAGTGCTCCCACCAGCTGGAGCAATACTCCGCAAGCACCGGTACTCAAAGACGACCAGTCACTACATTGCGAAGTTGTCATATTTTTGGTCCACACAGTAGCACCGCCCCTACCACGCCGTTTTTAATAATATTTACTGCGAAACGGTCGTAACCTCCTATCCATCATTTGCTTACGTTTTGATTCGCATACTGTGTCGAAGAATTTGCGCGCAAAATTTTGACGTGTTTCTTGATGTTTTTTCATAGTGCCTTATTTTTCGTGCTGTGATTGCCATACACCGGCTCCACTTTTGCTCTTTCCTCAACTGTATTCCACACCGTCGCAGGATATCCACATAGACGAAGATAACAAATTAGTCACCACTGCCGCATTCATGTGTGGCAAGGCCTCCATCTCGGACATATTTGACGGCATCGGCGAGCTAGTGAGCGCCGTCATTCGCATTTGACCTGCAATAAGAAAACTGCGCACCCATCGGCATGCTGTCTGCCTCACATCTGTCCGGTGTCATGTTTACAACGTGCAACATTGTCGACGAACCTCTCACTCTTCATACCATTCGCACTTTTAATCGCTGACAGATGCACTGGTTCTGTTCTACTTACTGAATACTAGTTAGAACTATTTTCGCTATTCTGCCACGTATTTTTTCCTATAAGTGGATGCTATTGCAAATCATTCACATCGTACATGCGATTGTTCAGTCAAGGTCGTTCCGTTGGATGTGTACTGTTGCCTCGTTTTCTGGAAAACAGTGCTTTCAATCTGGTTTTAGCAAAAGCATTCTCAACCAGCGGTCGATATATTGAGTAGAGAAGCACCAGGCAAGGTATAGGTTGATCAAGTGAAGAGTGCAACAGACTCAACGCCCAGTCCCAGCTCCTCTCTATTCTCAAACAGCGTCACCTTAGTGTGAATGGTCAGCGCGCGTCACTAAATGTGGTAAACATTCGGCCACTGAGACCAGCTCCATGACGCCTTTAGCGCTTTGCAGTGGATGGAACGGGTTGCGCGGTGGAACATTCTGCATCCTGAAGACGCGAAGCGCATACGGATCTTTTGCATTAACCACTACTCAATGCATGCTACTCTTAATTGGGGGCAGTATGGTTCTTCTGCAGAGGTGAAGATAGTGGCAACATGTTTGTAGCTGATCACACCCGGGGGCATTGCAAGTAAATGCAGAGTTCGTTTTGCATGATCCATTTTTCGTTATATGCGCCGGTCGAAGATAGCATCGCGGACCCGTTCCTTGGATGACCTAACGGCTCACTCGCGTGGTCTTGCAGTCAGCGCTGTTTCCTTGCCTCACGCACTCTGTCCGTTAACACAAGACAGGGTTTTCCCCCTGAGGTACTAGTGTAATATTTAGCCGCTCTTGACATAAGAGACGACCGGTTTAATCCTGGAACCAGTGTGGTTAGCCTGTCTGCTGTCGCCATGACAACAAACAGTAGCGGCAGAGAGAAAACTGCCGTAGCAGCAAGACCCAAGTTACATAAAACAAGGGACACACATCTCACCGACCAATAGAAAATACCTTACTTAAGCGCGACCGATCAGCGAAGGTGGTTCACTCACCATCACAAAACTAGGACGATATTCAAAATCAAAGCGGACATGCAAAGGGCGAGATGTTAGGCTGTCCCCCGAGGTAGCAGTTTGTCTGCATACATTTCGTTGCCAAACTAGACAATATCATCACAGTACTGCGGATGTCACGCAGCCTAATGATGAAACGTCTCCACACTCCGAACTAACAATGTTCTCAATAAGTGCACATACAGGTTACGTTAAAAAGACGAAAAGCGGTCCCATTTAGGAAATTGAATGTAGACACGACTAGGCACCTAGTTTTTCAATCAAATGCATATTTGGATGTTTGCATACATTGAGCCTCAGTTCGCGCGTTAATCAATTTTGGTACAGAGGAGCGTCGATGATTTGGGAATCCAGAAGCAACTCTCCACTGTGCGAGTGAACACTACAGCAGTTCCAGATGCGTGCTCCCCTACTACTCGGTTGTGAATGCGGAGTGTGCACCAGTCACAATTCACTGATCTCTCTGTAAACTGAAATGACAACCGTTTGGAATAGAGCGTCTGCGCGTCACTGGTCTGGCAGCGTCATTAGTGCATTACAGAGGCTGTTTCCTCTCGATAGGTTGCTCTTACTCCAATTCAGTCGACATACACTAACCGGTGACAAGACAGCCGTTATTCTAAGGTCTCTGCCGGTGATGGTCCGTTCCCGGGCCTCGGCTCGTTTCACACTCTTGTCGCAGACTTTTCTCACCTGCTCACTGTGTTTCACGTTTATGTTACAGACGTTGAGTTAATCGGGTCCGTACCGCCACGTGCGTACTCGTCAGAGAATCACGTGTATGCTATCCATGGTAGAAGGGTAAGATTTTAGCCATATCAGACCCAGACGGACACCGGAGGGGATCCAACTCGAACCTCCTCTGTGCTAGAGAGTAGAGCCGTTGGAACACGGCGCGTCACAGTGCGGCCCGCTCATAATTAGTGAAGAGCAAAGAACAGGACTGATAGCACAACGTGCGAACTCCGCACCAATTAACGGACCATAGTATGACGAATATAAAAAGTGGCATCAGCAGTACGACGGTGCTCAGTGCCGACGCTTCGCTGCTGTGCAACAACCATCGGTTGCATGTGGGCTGAGGATATTGCGAGGGTCGTCTGATCCCTACGCAGACTCGAACCCGCGCTTTCGGATTGCAAGGCAGACTTGTTATCCTTAAGGCTACGGGCCACAAATATGAGAATGTCTGCGCTTCAAATCTGGTCCTGACGGTCCAACCGATCGAGGCCTATTTCAAAACATATCGCGACTTAACCCGAGACTGTCACATTCCAAAGCACGGCATGTACTCCATATCAAAGGAATGTAGTCCAGGTACCGCTCAATACAATACAAATTTCGCCATCTCTACTACGTTGACGAAGATGATGTCATCAAATGTTAGCCACGAGTAGCGGTGCGCGAAATCGGATCACATGTCGGTGCTAGTACGCAACAGTAAATGTCCCATAGAACCTCTTGCAATGGAACGGCAAAACCCCACGACTGGCCTAGCACTGGTTCTGAGATGGTTACAAGCGTTTTTATTGCGAAGCCAAAAGGGAAAATCTGGTTGGTGATGCAAATCAGTTCCCCTAGCATGGAGGCCGTTGAAATAGCATTTATGGATCAAAAATAGTGTACAAGGTGTGTGACGTGCGTCGATGAAAGAAAGTCGTGTAAGTACAAAGCAGCTTGAGGGAAAAGGAGTGCAAAACTTTGGAAGGATATAAAAGCAGTATCAACCGTTGGAACAATGTCGTCATTGGGAGACAAGAGTCGAAGAAATAGACAACAGCGGAGTGGTTGACGTAACGGAGGCTGTACACAAATTGCGACTGTTTACTTGGAGGGCTCAGTTGCGACACTTGGCGGCTGAGAGGACGTACTGCCGCTGACAACTTCAATGGCTTCCAGGAGCACCTCGGTAGGGTCCTTTGGACCGAAATCAACTGGAATGGTAAGGAAGTAGATAATAGCAATGACCGGAGTTATAATATGAATGGTGGGCCTGTACAAACACCGATAAAATGGGTCGATGAAGGTAATTCTTAGGAACGATAGGAATATTTTACGACAAAACTATAAGGCGCATTGACATCCGACAAATTCACCGACTAAGAAGATTATGAAAGAAACCATCCCTTCAGCTGAGACAACTCATCGCAGACTGGGCTTTGACGCGATGCAGTGGTTTGCTTGCCCACGCAATCCATTATTTAGTGCTGAATGACATCTTGCAAGCGGTTTTGGAGCTAATTACACTGAACATGTCGAACAAAACAAAATGGCGTTGAACCTGCGCTCTACACGATTGCCACAGTGAGGGGAAAGCACCACACTAACTCAGCGGTTTATTCCTGACTGTCTTCAACCAGACAGCTTCTGGTCAGTAACATGGGAACTCCTCAAAACTCACCTACGATTGACTGCGGTTGCGTGTTTCAACTCTCATGGTAAAAAAACGAATATGAACCGTTCCAGTGCTGCACGTGATCGGCCTCAAGCAAATCCACACAAGATTCCGTGATCACGCTCTTGAGCTGTTCCAATCGTCTTGTGAGTCAGCATCTTGGACTAAAGACTAGAAGTGGGATTCCTAGAGAAATTCCTTCCTAAGAATGGTAATTTTTCTCCTTCTTACTTATCTTTTCTCGTTTACACGCAACAAGACCACTTTTAACTTTGTGGTTTTTTCTAACGGCGCACCTAACAAACCTTGGAAACTAAGTGTCACGTCTCTAGCAGGTCGGTCACATCCGCTTATCACTCAGCACTATCTAGCATTAGACCCGTGATAGATCCATCTCCGAGATGCCTTAATAATGATGACTGTATTATTCGTGTCTGGTGATCTTGGGCCGATCAAAAATAGAGAGCGAGCGTGTATAAATTTGTGAAATAACATCGGGGACCCGTGCTGGGTAAAGTCACTGATTTTCACATATTTGGCTTGTGCAACCTGAATAGGACATTCAAGTGCGATGCGTCCTCGAAATCTGTAATACACGAAGTGGGTGTCTAGGATTTTCGTAAATTCCGACACCGATTTCGTTTCGATTACTGCCTTGGGCAAAGCGTTCCGATACTTGACCACTAGATTCTGAAGTAGATCCCAAGTGGGTCCGAATTCCATATTCTATCACGTTCGATGGGTACTGTGCTAACACGTGGCGGTGTCCATTGCCGCCGACTACAGACCTGGGCTATCAAAGAGGAATTCTGTCAATAATATCCTTATAGTTAGGAGTGAGGATAATGAGATAGGCCGAACAGCGTGTGGGTGCTCATTTTCGGTTCGATCATCGGTTTCCCTGATTGTGTTTAAACCGCAATCTTTACCTCAAGAGCACAGGTTTCTAACAAAGACATTCGCGTAGTGTCACTAGGCACTCGCCGAAGGAAACGATGTTGTATGCGAAGCTAACACATATGCTAACTCTCGCTCGTCACCCAAACCCACCCGCAATATAAAACTAAGCTGGATTGTCGGCCCCAATTAACGAGCAGAATGAGTGGGCAGAATGGCGAATGGGATCATCAATGTGTTCCGAAAAAGTTAATTAAAACCACACGTCTGCTTGACCCGAGGCATCCACATCGTGAGTAAACATCTGATGGATCGATTGGCTTGATTGAAGCTCGTAAGATGATGCCAACAGGTAATCGATTGCAATGTCCGTGGCACTGCATCATTAAGAGCAACCGAGTAATGTCCCAACACATCCGGGACACAGGCTCAAGAATGTCCGCAATAAGGGAAACAATTGCTGAGCATCTATTCTCAGATTTACTAATCTAAACAATAGGCTGGACAATTTGTAGACCAGCCTTTCCGGTCGACATTGCTGCCATCATTTCCGGAACCACTGGTGCGCGACAAGAATATCTTAGGTCTCCGTTACTATCTAACACCGCGACCATGAATTTCATGTTGGGAGATTTAGATGACTGAATTTCTGAATCGAGCTCCTTCCAGGTTGTCACGCAACTGACTTAGATTATGCTGACCATATCGCTTTACTTGTTGACGACTCTCATAGCAAGTGAGTAGTGATTAAAGCATCTAATTGTAGTATGTTTTCCATCTACAAGTGCAAGTACAGAACTGGAAGACTTCACGTCAACTCACCATCGAAAGCACACCGCTTGAGTAGTTGGACAGTTTTCTCTACCTAGGGAGCTGCGTTTCTACCGAAAGCACTATTGGAGGGGAAGTACCGCTTTGTAGCGATAAAACTGCTAGCTTGAAACAATTGTGTCGTCGCGATATTTTGCAGGTTTTACAGTGCCCGTGTCTGTGACAGCCAGTGTACGTTAAATGCGTAGGCTTTCTATAGCCGATAATGCTTGTTTGCAAAGTGCTGTATCTCAGTAAACACGACCTATTGGATCATGTCGCACTAGGGCGTACACCGACGAAGGAAAAAGCAAATTGAACAGGACAGGCGTAAGACTGTATTCGCCTGTGTGGTGGCAACACTGTGTGCAATGATGACATCAGACACTGCTTCTTAGGAAAGGAGGATTTTCCTCTTTACGAGCCTGCTCGACTGCGCTAACAGATGGCTCGGTAACATCCCGCGCATGCCTAGTGAACGTTTACCACGCCCCACCAATCACTAGCATATCGCCTAGCCATCGCTGGCTCGGAGAGTCTTTTCGGTTGGGGAGCCAACGAGGAAGAATACCAGTAGCCTGCAATGCTCGACGGATTGCCGTAGAACCGGGTTTTCAGTGGAAACATTGTGACGCAGTTGCCTGGCGTTTTTTGTTTTTCTTCATGATTGGTACTTCGGTATAGGTGTTGCACATACTACTACTCCGGAGTCCCATATCCATGGTTTTGAATGCCTCACTGTCTATTCCCTGGAGTTACACATATCACTTCTCACACCTGAAAAAATTCGGCATATGCTGGCGGAATGAAGTGACTGGACCAGATGATCTATCCCTTGTTGTTGGAAGACAGTAGCAACCCACTGAATTTGGGCTCCACCGCTCCATTCAACACGTTACACCGCACTGTGTTCCCAGATTAGGATCGGTTCACCACCGCCTTAATCTTCAAATGTTGGAAGGATGCTATGTGAAAATCGGAACAATATCCATACTGCGAATACCCCCTTGGGTAACTTACTGACAAAGTGAAAGCTAAGTCTGATTTCGCAAGATATCGAATAAAGACACTGCAACCGACCAGTGTCACTATGCTGATCACAGCCACTACGTATTGAAAAAAGTGAAACAATGTTATATCATCCGTCGATATCTGTGTTTGTCGGCCGGTGGCCAAGTGGTCTGCACGCCTGGCTTGCAATCATAAGGTCACCGGTTCGAATCCGCGTAGGGGTGGGCGTCCTCGCGGTATACTCAACCCACGCGCGACTGGTGATGGTCGCGTGGCAGGGAAACGCCGTTGTGGCGTACACCTGACATATCTTTGGGAAGCATAGCTCGTATTTGGTCGGATCACCGAATGAGCAATGCCATGTGCCTGTCAGTGTTTGGATAATATGCCGGTAGAGAAATCCTGGATAGCCTATTGAACTTCAAGTGTTCATTTTGGTTAGGTCGGGATTTTTGAATCACTACCTCCGGCCGCCTATTGTTTACCAATACTGCGCCTGGTTGAGTGACCATTCCACGACATGGTGAAAATAAACGGCGGAAGTTGACGAAAACTCGTGTGGGACCGACACACGGGATCGGCCATACTAGTGTGGTTAAGGTTATCTCAGATACCGTAATCATGAAGCTAGTAGTGTGGTTACACTGCGTCTGGCGCCTTTGTGTGTTGACCACTCCATTCCTTCTCTCTCGTGAAGTTCCATCTCCATTTGATTTCTCACTTGTCGTTTGGTAATTTTGTTAAGACATGCAAGTGTTGTTCATGACACCCAGATTCATCAACTGAACTGAGTCGAAACAAAGGCGTTCGAATACAGCGAAGTGGATTTCCAAGTTGGGTGAAAGATGGGTTCTCTCCAAAATAGCTATGGAAACAAACCGCGCCCACAGGCTCTGTGAAAGTTGTTTGTTGCTGCGACACAACCGTATTTGGTGCGGTGCCCTAGTTGGCAAATGATAATTTTCAGCGGACTAAAATTCCAAAAACTGCTATGAGCGCGAATCGGTCTGTGGGGTGCCGTAGGAGTAGCCAGTTGGAATGGACATAGTCGACTACAATCGGATGCGAATGGAACAAGCACTACCAATCAGGCAGTCGTCCGTCTATGTAGCTCCACTGGTTGACAACCATTAGCCATGCACTAACAAGTCTCCAGACTTTTAATGAGTTTAACCAAAAGGACCACTTGCCCTAACGCACAACAACGAAATCGTTGTTTGTGGATGCAGTCCAATAACATGTTTGGACACTGTGAACTACAAGACGGAACCTTAACATAGTGCGATGGTTTGCTTACTTTCGTAACCTATTGAGTGGCTGCTACATTCCAGTGCCTTCAAAGTTACTCAAACCAATTGGTTGTGGGTCAAACCGACCCGGTCTTATCATCCACTTCTGAGGTTAGGGAAAGGTCCACGACCCTCTTCCCTTAAAACAGGTTCATGAATTGACTGTATAAATGAAAACTGGTAGCTTACGTTATTCGAATGGCGGTTGAACTTGATAATTTTGTTACAAACGTTTCACCTTAATCGAGGTGACATTATCAGTGCATTGTTGCATAGCGTGTAGTAGCGTAGCGTAGGAAGGCCGAGGGCCTGAAATACTGCATGAATAAGAGATTTGTCCAATTCACAGTGCGGACATTAAACACTTGGCCATGTTTGATCACTGATACTTGCGGAGCACCGCTCACATCTGGAGAACGATGCCATTCGGTTTTTGGCAGGAAGCCTTCTGGTGCCTCACGAGTGTTTGATGAAGTTCAACCGCCTAAGGTGGCTAGGTCATACCGTCCGTATGCCTAGTGACTACTTTCATAGACGTGCATTATTCACTGCACCGAGTTGCGCGAAATCGCAAGGTGACCAGGCGATGTAGTGGCACAAAAGCATGGACCGGGAGACTTGATCAGGCTGGTGCATGCTATGTTCGTGGACAGGCCGTGGGATGGTCCGCATCAGTGGCTAGACATGGTGCGGTCTGTAGCGTTCCTGCATCCGGTTTGTTGCATCTAGCTGTTACTATTCATCCCATCCCGATTGGTTTCACGTACTCCTTTCCTAACTCCATTTTCCTTGTATTCTGTTTGCGTTCTATCTTGTTTTCTCACTACTGTTAATCAACGTTCTGGCGTCGAGGGTCGTAACAACGACGTCCATCGCAAGTCGATGCTGGGATCACAGTTGCTTAACTGAGCGATGTAGTCGCTGTTTCAACCGTTCACCTTGGCTGAAGGGAGCAAAACAACGTACATGCGACTTCGGAGTTACCGACTAGCTGGCAAACGAGCCACTATCCTCCTCTAAAAATAGGGTCATTCGGGTGCGCTATCTGACGACGAGTAATTTAGAAATGTAGTAGTGTAAATGGGGACACTATTAAAAAATTTCAAAACCGTGACATTGGTCTCAAATCAATGCATGTGCATCGCTCAATGTTACCTGCAGTGGCCCGTAAGGGGTTGGGAGTGAGAGGCGGCGTAGTCGATCTCAGAATATCTGCAGAGGGAGCTGAACCATTACTTGTTGAAACCGGTTGATCCGGAACGACGGCGTCCGGTTCTCCTGTGCCGGAACTTGAAGAATAATCCAACCACGGGTCCCCATCGTACGGGTTAGCAGGGTGTCCAAGGTCTCCGCTAAGATCATCGGGAGTGGATCTAGATGATGAGTCGAACCCAACGGGTCTGCCGACATAACTCCAACCAATAGGACGTTGCGGGAAATTCCCTCCTAGATAAGATCGATGCTGAGGAAACTCTCGTACCCGCATTTCGCTCTGTTCGTGCGAAGATTTTGTTGGATCGAGAGACCGGTGAGCAGTGCGAGAACCTGGGCGCTGTGTGTGCTTTATGCTCAATGAAGTTCGAGATGAGGTAGGGCAATTAGGGCATATGTACACCTTCGGAATCTGCAAGGTAAAAATATGGCGGCGTTGAGAGTGACACACAACCACTCAAATATACGAAATGAACGACACGAAATGAGCAGATAGATGACAGGTTCCGGCGGTATGTATGGGCTGAAACAAACTGAATCTTATTTATCTTATTCAGGTTACGCAAATGAGCGATATGGGTTACGCCATTCATACTGTTACGAGATAAGCGATCCGATGGCGTGCGTCCGTTAGGCCAACCACATTGAGGTTAAAAGGCGAATCACATGAAAATAAGTGCTTTCAGACTGATTTCGTCGTGTGCTCTGTCAATTATTACTAATTACTGACAACCTAAGATGGCGGCGTGATATTTTCAGTGAGTTTGACTTGAATCGCTAAAATAAAGTCTTTGCTGTCATAATGTGAAACGACTTTTTACCTACTCTAGTGGGCATCTTGATGAAGGCCCCGTCTCCGTTGGTCAATACACGAGAGGCTATGCGAATGATTTTACGCTCGCAGGTAATGCAGTGCGAGCAATAGTCTGTTGTCCAGCCTAAGTTGGCAGCGCAACAGGCTAACGAACAATAGGGTAATATGATGAAGTACACATCCCGATTTGTGTGGATCGCCATCCAAACAACGCTCCTTAGAGTGATGTGGGTCTATTGAACAGACAACGTGGGTCTTAGGTGGTTCGATGGTTGATAACGATAGTACACGTACACGGTGACTAGAAGGTATTGTAGAGATGATCACCGAGAGAAACTCCCGTAGTGTGACGACGTCGGAAAAATAACGTTAATGCCTACCTGGTTTTTGTGCCGTATTCCAACGCAAACTTGATGGTACCACAAGTTACATCTATCACACGCAATCCATTCCACTGTGCCTGTCCGCGGATCCTGACAAGGTTCAGCGTGACATTCGTCTTTCCGTATCGCCCGGCCCCCTTGGGCACTTGATTTCCGTTTCGTGGATTTGGCGCCTTGTCCGGACTGGGACACCCTGCTGCTTGTGGCGGCCTTTCCTCGACGCCGTGGCGCGTGCAAACCGGGAACGTTTCGAAAACTGGGCTGTGGATGTGTAAAGAGAAAGAGAATGAGGTAAGCGAAGAATATCCACCTACACAGTACCGACTGTGTAATATTATCCACTTGCTCGATACCTGTCGTTTGGTAAAAAGAACAGGCTGTTGTCCCCAAGCAACCTCGTTTGGTTCAAACTCAAGGAATGGAAGAAGACATACTCTCGTACAAAGGTTTACTAGCTACAGTACAATATGTGGGAACGTACGTGAGGTATATACGACTAAAACAGCTTTCTAAGATTCAAGGTCCCGCCACAAATCAATCGGCAGTGGAATGGTTATGCTTTAGATTGGTTTTCGATCGAGGAACTTCAAAACAGAATGGTTACTTTATAGATACTGGAAAACTCAGCAACCCATATGTTGGAAATGGTTTCTTCTCATAACTCCCCTTTTGAAAACACATCTGAAGTTGTGCTTCCAATACCACACGGCGATCTGCCGACCTTCTGGACCGATAGGAATCACTAGTGTAGCACAACTCAGCTTACAGAATCACCTCGGAAGCTGGGGAATGGAAATCTATCCGAAGATAGATCGTCATAATGGTTGTTTATACCGACCGATTGATGTGAAGTGCCCATTTTTTGCTACCGACCAGGGGTTTGGAGCAAACACGTCCGCATCTCATTGTGATGGATTCATGCGCTTGGGCTAGCATATAACGTCAAATACTGAAGCTCCGTGGTATTCAGCCATAGTTTTGTTTTGGTCTTAAGACTTGGCTTCGTACCGCAGCACCTGACCACCTTTAAACGATTATAGACCTCCTTATTGGACAAGTTCCCTTTTGAAATCACTCGGGTCGCTTGTTCAATTGTTGTGGTGTCCGCTCAGATGAACTTAACTGTAAACATTTCGTTAACATTCGAAGTGACATCATCGGTTAAGGACAGATAGCAGTTCCATAGTAGAAGCTGGTGGAAGATAAATCCGAGCCTGGATCAGCCGGACTCTACTGGTTCCCACAAGTGTTACTCTTATACATGCATGAGCCACTGATTTAATTCTAAGTGTTCGCTGGAAGCAGTGACATCTGGAACAGTGTTTCGATCTAGGGTCGCGCGGTGTTTGGTGGAAATTCACAGTGATAAGCTCTCGGATCCCGTAGTGGCACAGCCGGGCTGAGCTTCCTGAAAGGCCTAACTGCGTCGGAATCCCTGAAGGTGGTAGAACAGCACTGATCATCCAATGTGAATCCGGTTACTGTACTCGTGAGTCAGTGGTTCATTGCAGAGAGAGTGAAGCGTTTTTCCCCTCCACTGTCGCCAAACATGGAATCATGCTGGGTTGGCGAAACGTTAGATTTCGGATGACGGTTTTCACGCTGCAATTCAAATCGTCAATTATTGGTGATGGGAGTTGGTGGGCATACATCCGACGAACGGGTCTCTTTCAGTCTTGCTGAACGAACTCATGTGAACCTCGGTATCCTCGGGCAGTATGAAACCGTAAACAGATCAAAATCAACAAGCAACGTTCCGTTGTTCCTTATAGTTTAGAACGGCATGACTGACATAAGGGAACGAAACTGTAGAAAACTTTCTGCGGGTGCAGACCAAAGATACATACTCAAAATATCACATAATAATGGTCAAACCTCGAAGCAAAGAATATGTAAACCTTTTCGGTGAAGCAAATTGAGAACGTTCCTGATTTTCGGTCCCGAATGGTCGAATAAGCAATCAGCATTTCCTTACATTGTCAGCATTGGGTAGAAAAACATTGGTACCCTCTGAATCGGGATATGGATGTCGAATTGTCCACAGGTTCATACAGGGATTCTCGTGTTTTGTCCAGAACAATGGCCATTATGAGAATCGTTAATTTTACCATTTTGCTTGGTGCAAACTAAGAGGTATCTGGCCCATCTCAAAACGTTTCTGTCTATATGAAAAATCTCAAGTCGATTCTTGTGTTGTGGTCGCCAAGGCTCCTTGTGTATTAGTCAAAAATTATTATAAGGAGCTAAGCACCATGTGCCAGAAAGCATCGAATTTTTATATGCCTCAAATAACTACATAGGGTTCGGAGCCCCACCGCCAATAAACTAACATCGGACGATTAGTAATCAAGGAAATCAATCGACTCGGACGATAGAAAAATAATCATTCGATATGCGAAGAGAGATTCCCCGTTAATGAGATCGGCGTCGCTTCCAACCAGATACGCACAGAGTATTAGACACATAAGTGAAGATTGGGACAGTAACTTACATCTGCTCTAAGGAGCATTCTCGCCTAAATCGTTGATAATTCCTTCTACATAAATGAAGCGTACTTGTGATTGCAAATGTGGACAAGCGACCTTGTTCTTTCAAAATCGTCTTCCACATGTGCGAAATTAATCAAGGTGCAGCTGAGAGGTTTCTTCATGGTATTCGAGATAAGATTGTTAGGAACTGGTGCAGAGTCATACATGAAGAAAACGTCACCACCTCCATCATACTCATCAACAACAGCGCGTCAGTGCTTTATGCACATGCTTCGCTGATATGCAACCATGATTACCTTACAAATAAGAGACAACAAGCAAAAAGGAACTTTAATGCCTTAAACAAACGATCGAAATTAAACTACCTACATACGGTGGGCTCCACACGATGATAAACGTAGTTTATTGTGTAAGACAGCATCAGTCCTACTTCACAGGTAACCCAGTACCCGATACGCGGGCATTTCAACTAGGAAACCGAAGCAAGCGCACTATGTGCCAGCTACGAGCCATCCTGAGTGAAGCACAATATGGTCGCTCGGACCAGCCAGCTAGTCTGTCAATGACTTTGTTTCCTATTACTCTCATGCCTTGCGCCCGCTCATCGGTGGGTGGGTACACGTAAGGTTTTACCAAACCGACGTAACTTGATGAAAACTATCGCCTTAAGGAACGAACCTGATCAACATTGCCCACTGACAGTTCGTGCTGTGTCGCTGTGGACATACCGGTGTCATCGGATACCGACAGTACTTTGCAGTCGTCAGTGATCAAGGGAATTGAGGATGCCTCAAACTGAGAAGAATACCTTGGTAGCTCAGAGAATGTGCAAATTCACTAACCCTCCGCCACACAACGTCCCATAGATAGTGTCATCTCGATTGGTGACGAAACGTATGCAACAAAATTGTCAAGCTCAGCGAACAAATCGACAACAAACTGATAGAAATATGTGGTGAAGGAAAACGGATCTCAATGTTTGCTTGTTTGTACCACGCCTAGAAGTAAGAGCAAACTCGCTTAGTTTCGTGAAAGTGGTTTCCATGTTTTGTAGTACGTGAACCAATTTCAGCAAACACATGCCCGTCAATGTTCATGCATTTGCTAAGGTAAACACGCCAAAAAGACATGCGCAGTTACCTAGCAATCGATCACACTGCAATAACAACACGAAATCTCAAAATTCATGGAGTACGCAGAAAATGGGACATGTGTGGTGGTTATTACTGGGAGTTGATTGTGCAGTATAATGAATGTTCGACAGCACGTTCATCTCATCCGTGCTATCCAGATTATTCACGAAAGACCTCGTACATCGCAGTCCTCTAGGCTGTTGTGTTGGCCGGCTGTCACATCCTTTAAGCCTCATGACTAGTCCTCATTTTCTACTTACGAATGACTTCAACTGTCCCAGAATACGTTGGCTTGTAGTACAACTGGGGCGGCACAACACATACGACACAGTGTAGGATTATTGGAAAGTGATAATAAAGAGGGTAAACTCGTTGTATTCTCAGTGTGTACCTCTGAAGTGACGGAATTGGACCAACCAGGCCATTTTGCTTCGAAAAGGAGTATAGTACACTGGCTCGACGACGGCGCAGAATGTGGGACAAATTTCTCCTATCAGTCTCTTTCAACGACTAGAGGCGTATAAGAGACAGCAGTACTTGCAACAATGTGAAGAATAGCAAGGCATTTCGAAGAGCGACCACGAGAGAATATTGGCTTACATCAAGCAGCGCCACATGCCTGCAGGTGGCGTACCAGTGTTCGAGAGTTCAGACAGCCATTAATCTTCAGCACTAAGCGTGTTCCCGCAGTGGCGGCACACTTCGCTTCCCTGTTCGTACATGCTCAAGCGATTGGACCGGATCTTTTGACGTTTCCAGATCCAACCGAACTTGACAGTTTGGATTGCGGTGAAAAAAGGTGAGACAACCAATGAAATCAAGTCTCTCGGGCTTGGCCAGTCACACCCGAAGACTCTCAGGTAGTAATCGGCTATCATTCGACATTACGTGACTGATCTACACAGGGCGCATTGCAGAAAGGCTAAAAACGCTCGCCCATAAAGCGGATTCGGAGAAAAGTGGAAAAATATACCTGTATCCAGGCATGTTAGCGCATTGTACCCAGCTTGTAGCTTGGCACATTTTAAAAATCGCGTGCTGTGCATTCAAGTTCGCGAGGCTAAGAATGCTGTTTTGGCGTTGTTGACACTCATTGGTCCGGTGGGAAGCCCTGAGCATAAGCGACAGACAGTCCAATGAAATTGGTCGAGCGCCATCTGTGCTGCTCTGATGCGAGTCTGAAGGAAACCCCGATGATTTCTCTCCAAACTGAAACCGTCCAATGGGCAACTTATGGTGCCTGTCTAAGGAGGAGGTCCTAGTTACCACATGATCCGAAGCTTACGCCGTAACCAGTGCGGACGGACATGCAAATCACCACATGAAGCGGTCTGTACTCGCTAATCGGTAGCCGCTACCTGATGGTGGCTTATTTCAACGAGCTAACCAGGGTTACGATGGTGGCGTAGACATGCATTCTTTTAAAGTATTCCGCAGTCCCTTAGGTCTGAGGGAGTCAGGCAGGCCTGTATTTGCGGTTGGCTAGGCATGTGCAGTGGCTAGGAAACTGCACACCCTTAGCTGAACCAGCAATGGCTGCTAGGCGGTTGGACAATTTTGTGCAATTGTTATTGCGACGATATTGTTCCAATTGAAGTAGGTTGACCAACCTGAAGTTTAACAACGAATGTTCTGTGGGTGCTTACTTCTATCACAGTTGCTGACTAAACACAAACATTGTTTAAACTAGGGGGATTCCAAGTGTGGCGGTGACACGATATCAGTGAGTGTTCGTTTGTCTCCACACCCATGGGCGACTTCGTTAATCAGTTACCGCCTCAGTGCCAACTGGTATGGCGTTATTAAAAGATCATAGGAAGGACGCGGAACCTACTTATTCATAGGATAATTAGGCTTTACTTCTATATGGTCGCCCATAGGTGTGGAGACGCTTTGACAAGTGGCTCTCCAAATGGCACCATTACAAGCATAGTCAATGCAGATGGAACCTCCCTATTACTTCCATGGACTGGAATGCTATCCTCATGGAATCGGCATCACTCAACAAAGAAACATGTAAAGGGGCTACAAAGACTACCGTGTTTATAAATGTCACATCGTCCTGCAAGGAAAAACGCAAAGGCCGACACTTAGTGGCGGCGCAGGCATTTTACTGGTAATTCAGCAACAGCCAAACACTATTGTCTCACCCACGGGCGTTCCTACAGCATGTTTGCAATCATTTAGAAAGGCAACCGCGCCCACTAATCTTGTTATGGACAACTGTTTCTGCAAGTCTTAGAAGCAGTCATCGGTGCACGCCGTGAAACACGTTGTTATCAACTTGGCAAATACTCGAGGACATTTTGTTATTGGAAAGCAGGCAATTCCGGAAGCATTGTTGAGGGAGGAAAATTGTTCCGAACATTATGCTTACAATGAGTATACAGTGCTTGTTGGCGGGTCATATCAGGGCCGTAGGGTCATCTGGTAATTCAAGCTTATCAATCACATGGAAGTGAAACGTTAATATCGTGTCGAAACGCAGGATTGACATGCATCTTACGGCCTTTAAATAACGACTGATCCATGGGCACTGAAGCAGTAATTGACTACCGAAGTGGCCCATAGGTGTGGAGACGAACGAACAGTCACTGATGTCGTGTCACCGCCACACTAAGAATCCTCCTAGTTGGAACAATGGCCACAGATCCAATGATGCTCTTACTTAACCAGCGAACTTGCCCTTAGTATACCATGCGCCGACTACATCAGCAGTACGTAGCTACACTATTCACATGAGTGTATGGCCCACTGAAACAACATAGCATGGGAACTTTGTAGCTGTAAATGCGAACAATTCCTAGCTTTACCTCCTTCATACGAAGTACTGTATTGTTTCTGGTTACCTCACACTGCCTTCACAATCACATGCATTTCCTAAACGACATCGCACACGTATCGATTCCCCAGATTGCTCGCAGTAGCACGATTACACTATGCATACCGTATTCATGAGCCTGCGGAAGGGCAGTGAAGAACGAAAACTATACTCTATACGGCCAACCGCTCCATCCCACACCTTCCGTGAACGACCTAGGTGTACTGTCGCGCTGCGATTTTAGGTCCGTGGATAATACGAACAAGACGGAATCGGAAAGCGCACGCTTTGGGCGCTCAAACGCGGCTTCTGCACCTGATTTGAAAAGTCTGCCATCATACGGCCGAGGCTAAAGTACGGCTCACCCGCCTGACCGAAACGAGGCACAAATGATCAAAGGGTCCAAAATGTCGATACTAGGCTTATCCCCAGTGTACGCGGTTTACCGTACGAAAACCGGTGCGAAATGGTACTCTTCGTGCTATTGTCTGGTGTGAGCCAATCACATAATGATCAACCGTACTTTACCTATCGGTTACTTTCGCATGCTGAAGCCGTTGCTCCACACGCGAATCCCATGCAGCACATGTGGACACCAGTACAAGTTTTTGGTGCCGAATCTGAAGCGAGTTGTCCACTCCTGTGCTTCGAACAGGAAGTACTCAGTGTTTGGACCAGTCGGCCAGAACAATTAGTGGGGGGTCAACTGTGCAGCAGTTCTAAACGCTACTGGATTACATTTCGTCAGTATTCGATTCAAAGAACAATGGTTCATTGCTAATGACATCACCTGCAGTTGAACATTTGTAAATATTACCCGACAACTTGGAAAACGATTAGAGTATAAACAGGTGATAGATACCTTTTAACGTTTTGATCGTATTTCGGAGGTTGTACAGATTTAAATTTCGACTTACTCTCATGACACAAGATTCAGTACTCGTATGAGACAATGAAGTAGGTGGAGGTCAGACAAACTCATTCTCAGTGCATTTTTCATCGGAAGCTGGGGTGAGGTTATAGGCCCTCTCTTCAAAACCCACCTGGCAGTAATATAACGTTGTAAGTTCATGTGGGCTCGATAAACAACTGATGAAATGCACTAAAAGTAAGCGAAAACCAATTTCTTCATTAACCATGAAGAGGGACGTAGCATAGTGATTTCGAAAAACAGTTTAGAATGAGAAGTTCACAGAGTTAATTTGGTCAAACCCACTCGGCAAGTTGAGGAATAATCAGATGGAAACGGAGCCGCTGAAAAGCTACTTCGGGCTTTTGGGCAGAGCACTGCAAAAGCGAAGATCATCCACATTGTTGCAAGACTGGGGATGTAGTTCATGTTTAGCTCGAAACGTATGTCGTTTGTCCCAGAGTGAAGATAAAGACAGACGGACTAGGGTCCCAGTACGCAAAATAAATGATGAAAAATTGAAGTAGAAAAGCACATACGAGCGGTCACCAACCTGGTGTTCATCAAGGTTGTCTTCATTCGATTCGTTCTCATCGCCCGTAGAGGAGCACACGTCGGAGAGATGGCTGATGGTTTGGTTGTGCGGAGAACTGTCTGTGCCATGGACACGACGAGGCCGTCGGTAAGCACCGCGTCCTTGGCCGCTACAAAAGAGACAACGATAGAACGACCTTAATTCAACAACACAATTGGAAGGAGTGCAGAAGCAAAAGAGGAGTTGGATAACTACGGATAATGATTAAAAAGTGGATAAGAACACTTCGGAGTGAGAGTAAATTGTGCTTGGGAACCAACTAACACAATGGTTGATTTAACCCAATGGAAACATATACAAATATATCAAATCGGACACCCACGCAATTTGAAGAGGCTTTCGACCCGATATGTCCATGCGACGAGGAAGCGTTTGCTGACTGGATGAAAGTATGCGTTTAGGAAATATTTTCGCGCCCAACCGATATCGCAGTTGTGATGGAGCTGGGGCAGAAATGGAGGACATCCCTCTGTTCACACGATTGAGACGGTGAAAGGGAGGTCTACGCCGAACAGGTTGCAAACGGTCAGTGCGAGAAGCCATGTATCGTCTGACCAGAGACGATTTAGCGGAGATTGGTCGATAAACCTAAAATGCGTTGGAATAAAGGAACATTTAAGGCTACATTTTCCAGCGTTAAACAATAGGAACAAGCAGAGTGGTGACGTCTAGTTAGAGACGTGGTTAGTGTGCAAATTAGCGCAACAACAAGTAAATAAAACGAAACATTTGCCATCGCAGTGAGCAAAGTTCGCCAACCTTGCGGTGGGTATGTACCGTGCCATTAGCTGAGCCGGGTATTGGCTTCGAATGGACTGATGGCCAAGTTCGTTGGTCAAACTCGGTGGTCTCGTTGTCAGCGTACGATGATGATTCGCTGCTCACTTTATCATCTTCGTGCATCGCACTGGAGAACGCAGCCGATTCTTCTGTCTTCATCGACGCTTGCTCAGATAGTAGAACTCGACGTCGTTTTCCACTGAATGACTTTCGCGATCCCCTTGCGTGTTCCAGCTGTTTGATGAAGCGGCGTTTTAAACGGTTCTCTTCGATCCGAGCAAGCTGTGGTTTCGTGGCCCCATTGGTAGTATTTTCTGGATCTGAGGCTAGATGAAGCTGCCAAAGCCACCGCGTTTGGGGTACATCAACTTCCAACAGATTGGCCTTCATGATTAGCATTTCCAAAGTGGTTCGTGATTCTGGAGACAGGTGATGGTAGAAGTACTTTTCACCATGTCGCGATGATATGTGTGAACTGGGCAAGAATGTGGTGTCTAGCTCGTCCGAATCATATCTGGCATGTGGGCTGGGCTTGCAGTGCGAAGTGAGTGAACTTCTCCCGTGTGACGAAGATGGCCTATCAGCAGATTCATATCGCCCTGAAATTATTACAGAAATGTAAAAAGAATAGAAAACAAGAAGTGCATGTGAGTAAGTTAGCGACTTCAAGCTTCATAATCATCCTAATAAAATAAGGGTAACATTTTGGGAGCTTCCAAACGGAATTCATGGAGGTTATGACCGTCCAGATGTTCATCATCACTCTACAGAAGAGGTGGGTGGATGTTTTGTTCGTTCGGGGTCCATCAGCAGCAATGTGAGGTGGATTAGACTGTCAAGTGCTTTTACTCCGGCTAGGGCTAGTGGTGTTAAATTTGGTTAAACACCTGCGATGGGGTGCGCACAGAGAATACGGAGAGAACAGACTAATGATGATAACATTGTTTTTTGCATGTAAAAATATGTGTGTTTACAATTGGTAAAGATCAGTTTGCAAAGGCGATCTTGCGCGGGCGCTACATAGCTGCATGATTGACTATGACTGTGCATGCTTTAAACACAGTATATGGTTTATGCGATTTGTTTTATCGAAAGATGTACGCGTTGGAACGCGTTCGCGTCCCATCAAGCGAATAATGGGTTGCCAGTGAGAGATTTAACCACTTCCGTGCTTTCCACTTTCTTTTTTCGAACCATAATAGCCCCTGCAGTCTAGTGGAGGTTTCTTATGCCCTTTGAGAACAATAATCAAACATTCAGGATCTCATATATAGCGTGGATATCTTCTGCTTCCACTTGTTACAGGTTATCTGGTCTGCAAAAGAGCAAGGTTAAAATCGTGCTTAAGTCGATGGAACTTCCGAACTAATTACCAGGTGGTGTTGCATTCTTATACGACCTGCTCGTGATTAGTAGCCAATGCCCCAGGGCAACATAACTGATTAGAAAGAAATTTGGCCACATATTTGTCCTACATGAAAAAGATTACGGACCAGAGTAGTACAGGTCTAGGGAAGGTAAATTTGGATAAGTTTCTCAGTGAATAAGATTGTACAAAAGTATAAAGTTTTTATAAATAAGTGGGTTTCATTTAGTGACGCTTTTTGCCTAATAGACGATTGGTCTGCTTGACTTGTTAGCTGGCTCAATGACGAGTCATTTTAAAGAGAAGAAAATCTGAGACGCAGGTCCTATACACCGTAATACGACAGCGTATATGCATCTCGAAGAGTGAATGTATAACTAAATTTTATGGTGCTTCCAATAGACACACTAACCAGTGTATTGGAAAAATTTTCGGGAACAGATGTATCTATTCACTGATCTAGGCACAGATTTTGACAGAGCACTCGTAGTCTGGGCACAGGCGGTGGGAATTGCCAGATATTCCCTTGTAGAAAAACCAAAAATAATCTATTGTAACGTCGCCCTAATGATGGAAAATGATCATTAAATTAACAGACCGATTGGTATGGTGATAAAACAAGCGAGAATGAGGATTGATTCGAGAAGCGGAACTAACCACATGCACAAAAACTTCATAAGTGGACGATACTTTCTTTGGAAATTATTGGGAATACTTTCTTTTTCCTCTTCAGTGCTATTTCACCCCTGTGTGTCAGTCACGCCATTCAGTTGGATGTTTGTATGCCCATTGCATTCGAGAAAGTAAACGGAAACACGCCTGTAGCGCCCCAATGAAAACCCTTATCCATTGCCAATTGTTTCTCTTGTTTTTCAGAAGCTTTCCCGAAGAACACGTCAGTAGACTAGAGGACAAAAACTGATGAACTTTTAAACATTTATCGTGTACTTTCACCCTTTATCCTTTCGTGGTAAATCTGTGTTTGTATGTACTGAACTTCTCAGGGCTGCCCGGTTTTGCAATAGACACCTCAGTCCGTCTGCCGCTCGTTATTCGTTGGACATACGTTCTTCCGCCAAGTCTCGTCGTGTGACGTGTGCCTAACCATGTGTTATCCTTTTTAGTCTCTTCCTGATTGCATTATTGTGCATTACACGCCAGTCAGAAAGGGTCCATTTTCAGCAGGGGTACTTCTGGCCTAGTAGAGTCAGAGCACAGATCTCAGAGCGAGACTAGTTACAACTGAGTTGCTCTGACTGAAACAGTATTCGCTTACCACACAGAATGTACGTGTCATTAGTTTGCATGAGAAATTGCTGGAATCTATGGTTTTGTGGTGAATGACACATTCATTACGCGTCTGCCAACAACAAAAGGAAAAAATGGACAATTTTATCGCACTATAAACCTGGGGACCACATATGATAAGTTCTCCCAACAAACAATTCGGTGAGAAAGACTGAGGGAGATAGATCAAGGAGTAAACGCTGCGAACAAGAAACGTCTAGGATTTTCCCTCTTCAGACACAGCCCCACTAAGCAACGTGGTTGTGATCTACACCAACCTGGTTACCATAAACGATAACAACACCGCGATGCAATCACACCACGATCGATTTAGTGTAACCGCTTACCAGGCATCAACAAGGACGCATACGAATCAGTAACAATAATTCGTAACATCGATCATAAAGCCACATGCTAAAGGTGAGGCACGTTTAACTGAAATGTGTACGTGTGCGACCCTTTATGGTTAGTAAGGACAGGTGTTATGAGAACGATAGGGAATAGACGCTCGAAAAATCAACACGCCCCCATGTGTGTGCACTGAGTAAACTTATACAAGTCAAAGCTCAAGAGTGTGCATGAATGCACGGCTGAAATTACTTTTAAAAGAAATTTTCTGCCCAACGTAGTCTTAAGCGCTGTCGAAAGATTAGCGACTGAGTGAAGAATGTGGTGCCGTTTTAAGTCAGCCACATTACCTCTGCACTTCGGATGACTAGCACAGCCAGCTACTTGGTTAAGGCGTCAGCGCCATCACATCCCCAAGGCCCAGTGATCATAAGCACTGCTCCAGAGGAGAGGGTTGCAGGTCCGGGTTTCTTACCAAGAAGAGGCAGCGTGCACTGCTGCAAAAAGGAAACTAATTTCCAGTGCTTTTCGGGATGTGCGATGGAGCTTATTGGCTGAGTAAAGTTAAAGGAAATCTTCGAAGTTAGTCCGATTCCACCTAACCTAACTAGAGGGGCAAGGAAAAAGCTTCAAACGTACGCCAGTACGCAGCACTGACGCTTCGCTGCCATGTAACCACCAGTCGCGCGTGGGCTACGATAGTGCGAGGGTCGCCCGGTCCACTACGCAGGCTCGAACCCGCAACCTCCGGATAACACGGCATGCTTGCGATCCTTAACGCCACGAGCCTAACTGAGAAACACTATTTATTGAAGAAAAAGCGTATCAACACGTGTTGACCGCACTTACCAACATCGGTCCTCACACGAATTGGCATACAAGTGGGTGATCGAGCAGCTTGTTTACATTGAACCAATGATCGTTCTTGTCCCGAGAGTACGCGCCGTTCTGCTTGGGAATGAAGAGACCACATTGGTCTAGGTGAATCATGAAAAGGTGTATATTCGGAGGAGTAAGGTGGTGATCCAATTGAGGGCTGATCTGACAACGACGCGGACATTTCTGCCAATGCTTCCGCTGCGCCGACTCTCTGTTCATCGCACCAATTCTCTGGACCGCGACCAGTGGGAATGTCATGAATTGTAAGGGGTGTTTTGCGTGCCTATTATTGTACAAAGATACACACATTGGTTATGATGTTGAAATCGAAGCCACGAGAAGATGCTGAGAAGAACAAAGGTAATTTTCCGGTTCAAACAAAGATTAGCAGACTCACGTGCCGGCGAGCCGATGAAACTGGATCTGATTCATGAAACGGGCCAGGAGGTCGTATGCACTTTGTCTCTTTAAATGACCCAGCTCGTGGAACAGAACGGGAAGGGTATGGCTCGGCTGTGCTAGATGCAGCATGCTCCAATCTTTGCACACGCTGCAATGCGCGATCGGTAGGTCCCGTGCAGGGGGCAGAAGTTTGTTTCATACTCTCCGTGTAGTCAAGGGGCATTTTCGCCCCAACGTACTGCTCATATTTTGAGACCATTTGAGATAATTCTGGGCTAGACTGGAGAGGGGAGTAAAAAGGAACGCCGTATAAGGCAATGTAATCGAGCTCTAGATAGATTGCCGCTGTGCTAAGCAGAATTATTAGGATTCAGAAAGCTGATTGATAAAATTAGATCTGGTACTAAAACAGAGTAGATCGCTTAAAATAAAGAGAGTGTGAGAGTGAAGAGAAAAAGCGACTAAAAGCATACAGCCACGATAGGCGACATAACAAATGGAGTGAAATTGCTTGTATAGAATCAATCTTGTGATCAACACTGGATTAATGAAGCGTTAAATTGATGGTGCGCGCTGTCTTTTTAGAATGGATAGTGGATGGACCCTGAATTTGAATTATTCAACCTAGTGGTTGGACGCAGCCTAATTCAGGCAGTAGCAACAAAAAATGTGTTGTACTGAGTGCGAGTCACAAGTAAGCACGGAAGGGGAATATTACGTCATATATCAGTCGCACCGATTCGAAGTGAATGAAGCAACGCAGATAAACAACAGTAGCGCCATGAACAGCGTCAAGAATCTGCCAAATAAATGTCGTTGGGGATAGCAGAAGTGTAGATCACGGTTGATACTGCTGTCCGGGGAGGTTCACTACTTCGCTAGATCGGAAAAAAACAATGGCAAGGTGGGAAGTCATGATGTTTGGTCTGCAGGTTGCCATCACTGACTAATGATAGATAATAGCAACTAGTCTCCGATGAAATGACGGCTTACGTCGAACTGGGCACAGGCCATAAAAACAAAGAAGTATTGTGTGAACGCATCTGATATCATGAAGTAGTCAACTCTAAACTCAGCAGCGCTCAAACAAGGAGGAATTCAAGACGGAATGCAGTTATGAGAAAAAAAACAAGAATTCTACTATATAATGACCTCCCTAACCACAAAAAATTAAAACCCCGTAAGCATACTTTGACCAATCGTTAACGGATGTTAAGGGTGTACAAACATTGGGAAGATATCAGCCTCGAGAAAATGACGTCCAAAGGGATTGTGTCCAGAACCTCAACCGTTATCTCAGGTCTCGTAAATTATGCCAATTAACGGATTAAACAGAAGATAAGTGCGAAGAAATTTCTTTTCTATACGTCTCTTCAAGCATATATAATTATGAATTAAGCTGTCAATGGAATAATAAGCTGTTTCTAACTAAGCAGAATTAATCTGGGTCGAGCATGTTGGATACCATAGTCCAGTGGTGTAAAACTCGAGACCACCGGGAGGCCTCCATAAATAATAATAATAATAATAATATGTCAGTTGTACGCCGAAACGGCGCATCGCTGCCGTGCGACCATCACCAGTCGCACGCGGGCTGAGTATACCGCGACGCCCACCCCTACGTGGATTCGAACCCGCGTCGCATGGGCAAATATTTGTTGTCATGACGGCCGCACACGACAAGTAATTGAGGCCTATATATGTATTTATTGGTATGTATGTTATAATAATAACAATACTTTAATTACTCCAACTTCGTGACACATGATTTGCATACACATGGTTTAGTGGTTAGGCACATCCATAAATGCAAGGTAATTAAGTAATATAACAGTAGAATTGAAGATAAAATTTTAGCAGTAGCAGTATGTGACAGAAACCAGTGTATTGTACAACCGTTACAACATACAAAATGAACATTTTTATTGTGTTTTCCTGGGGCTTGACACCACTTAAGGACAATTGTTGCTATATCCGGCCGAAATGTCTGTGCATTTCTGAAGTTGATCAGAGATGACAAGTGTTTATCAGTCAATCGAGAAGTTCACCGAGAAGTTTTTTTTTGCTTTCATGAAAGAAAATAACTGCTCACAAACACAGGTAGAACCGAACAACATTGCCATAATCCTTGTGGCAAAGTTCCTGAAGTTTTAATATTTTCAGAAAGGTAAGAAAAGAAACGAAGTACTCCACACTTCAAGGTACTTTGCTCGAAGTGTAGAGTAAGACTGCATTTCTAATAGTTCCATCTGTAGTTTTTTTCTGCTTTTTCAAAGTCAAAAGTGAATGGTGGTGAGAATAATGCAAATTGTGATTCACAAGATGAGAGATCACGAAATCTTTCCTGAAATTCTTTTGACAAAAATTCCAGGTGGCTGTCATACTTCGCAAAGCTAAGTACAGTAGTGGCGATGTTCAGCTGTTTGCAGTAAGGAAAAGGAACTAAATTTCCGTTTGACAATTCAGCTGCTCATTTGTTGGCCGAGCTTGAACATGTGTTTGCAAACGTTTCACCGCTATGCGAGGTCGCATTATCAGTGCGCTGATATGCAGTGTGTAATATCGCTGATTGTTCGTTCATTTTGACAACTGTGACTTCCATAAGCTTAGTTTTGTAACGAAGCATTTGATGTCTTCATACAACTGAGTGATGAACTTGTTCTTACCTTACAATTTCAAATTAAGATCAGTTAAGTGAGAAGTAATTTTCACAACAAATGTCAGATCTTGGAGCCAAATTGCACCTTTTAGGTCATAAGAGTTTTGACCTTTTATCTCCGAAAACATTATTATTTCTTACCTCAACAAATAAAACTACTTCAACATTTTGTGACATGATAACCAGCGAACCTCTGTGTAGAGTGGAACATCGGTAAACTGATTATCCATTTCTTCCAACGGCTGACTCAATTGACGGTGGTTGAGGGCACGGCCTCTGAAACAGTTCATTGTCTGTGACCAAACTGAGCACATGATCCAATTACAAAATCTTTGAACACAAATTTTGCTGATGAATAGTGCAGTGGAAATGTGCATGTGATGAATATGGGTGCGGTTTAATCAATTCTTCAAAAATATTAAATTCCCTGTCACACGCCCTGATGATCATCGCAAGCAGGGCTACTCCAGTGATGTCAGTGGTCTCATCAACAGCAATGTTGAAAACCAGATGATGCGGCCTTCAGCTGTTGTTTCAAATCAATTGGCCTCATCAAGTGTTCATGTTTAATAAAATATCTCTGAATAAGTTTGCTTTTTCTGGACACAATTTCGACCGTTTTTAAAAGGCATTGTTTCACGATATTTTCTTCACTGTAAGATTTCTCACTCAGGGTGATCGTTCGGCGGACTTCATAGCTTGCAGTAGTGGAAGCCACGTTCTCTTTCACAGTTTTTGTAAAACAGCTCTGTTGCGGTCTCAAGTTACCCTTCAATTCCTTGAGTTTTGACACGTAGTACGCTTTCTTATTTATCATAAGATCGATGGGTCACTTCATAAGGTCTTTTCAAGTTGTACTCTTTCGACGTGGCAACGCTGTTGTTGCAAATTACACAATGCAGGTTTCCATTCGGCGCTGTGAAAAAATACCGTAATTCCCATATTTCTTGAAAAAATCGGCCTTCTTCGTTCACTGTGGAATCTGAACGGTGTTCATTATATTGTAACGAAACCATCTCACTCACTTTATCATAAACAGCAACAAAAGTTGTGCGCGAGAACTAAGGTGATATCGGTTCGTGTGCAGCCACATACATATTCGATACACGTCGAGCAGTGCGTGCACGGCGGACAACCAATGAAATCCCCGACGGATAGGCATGATCTGGGCGTGGTTGTTGATACAAGCAATCGGATCCCAGAGGGACAGGCTCGATCAGGACATGCGTGGAGTGTTAAAAGACATAGTTTGTTTTAAGTCTGAAATTTCATGCTCCACAGCTGCATTCCTGTTTATGTTGTACTTATGAAATCGATTAAAAGGTGGTTGGCTATTTCAAAGTGGAAACGACAACCGGAATAAAGAATAGTAGACCGCTTTTACTCGGAGGACATCCTTTCATCTAGCTTAACTTAAGAAATCTACAATTTTAGCCGTTTAATGACCAAATTACAGTATCCTTTGTGCGGACCGCAGAGATGCATGCAAAGGGCCGCATGCGGACTGCGGGCCGCGTGTTTAACCCCTTCACGGTAGTCGGTGACCAAATCTGAACATAATCATAGATCAATTAGTCTAAAGTCAGCTAGCTGGTCCATGGTCATAATAAAGTCAAATTTCGCACGAGCGCCTTCTGATTTGCATAGCTCTGGCTTCAGCTTTCTGATTGCAATGGATTCCGCAGTTGTCAACAAATGCTTTTTGAGTCTTTTAGGGAACCGTTTCGATACAAAGCATTTTGAGGGAGTGCTTAATCTGAACCCAATGTTAAAAACTCACAAGACGCTCAAAAATTAAACTGGGCCGTCTTGATAGTGCCATGCCGCAAAGAGGCAGCGCAGGTCTCTAGCAGAGTGAGATTACCGTTCCAAATGCTACCCTTTGCAGAGTGGAACACAGCTGACACCTCTGTGTCAACGAAGGTCTAGGTTTTGTAAATCACATTTCTGATCGTCTGTGTGTGTCTGAAAGTGCAATAACTGAAACACTCAACGTATTAGCATCAGGCACATTTACATGGACGCGGTAATCCCACTGAGGATATCAGTTAAGACCAACATGGAACACATCCAAATTGGGCCATTGCATGCCGTGCACACCACATCGCAGAGCATGTAGATACTAACTATTCAAAAGATGGGGTGAAACCCAGCGGGTTCTAGCAGATGGATCGTCTATAGCCAAAAAGAGAGCAGCACTGGGAAATGTCGAAACTACGATGGAATTATTCGTTGGTAACATCGGTTTTCCATCCTGCGTCTCATCGCGACTTTAAAGAAGCACACGGAAGTTGCATCTACACAGGGATTATAGGCGGTTTACAGTACAACACCCACACGCCTAAAACGGATGCAGATGAGATAGGAGGGAGTAAATAGGCGTCCGACTACGCACTGTCAATGCCTCATCGTGTGTCGGCGTGCTGACCGTAAGGTTGTTTTGGAACCAGCTATCGAGTGTGGCCATTACTGCCTTGATCCTAACACGACGAACGACGATGTTAGTGTCTCATCAGATACGCATCGGAATCAAAGGGACGACAATATACAATACGTAATCAAATATTCCCATTACACGAGACAGTTATAGACTGAGCTATGAGCACTTGAGCCAAAAAATCAATTAATGGCTCTTGAGGCAGTCCACTCGTAACACGAAGCACATCAGACACTCCCAGGACAGTAAATCGATTTCGTCGCCAGGATTTTCAGAAGAACCATGCAGAAGACTGATCTCATTAGCTGAACCAAGAGATAACAAGGTCAGTGGTTCGTTTCGGTACAGCCGTTAAAGAGGCGTCATGCCCATCCATTCGACTGTATCTGGAACTCAATGGAATACCGCAGAGACACTACTAAGCATCTCACTGACAATGGAAAATCGGCTAAATGTGGACAATTTGCATCTGATATCGTTCGGTCTCATGCGAAGATGTTCTGTAGTCGTGAGCAGCGGTGTGGAGATGCGCTTTTTGGCCTTGGACAGCTCCATATAAAGCACGCTGTGACGGGTAAGTAGGCAAACCGGAAACAATCCATGGTAGTGGACGCGAATCGAGTCGAGTATGTGCACCATAAATTGGTGGCGGATGCACTTGATGTGCAGATACCGGTGGACTGACCCCGAACTGCAACGGTGCAACAAAGCCCGACTGATTCCAGATCATTAATATATTCTTGGTGAGCGGATTCAAAGGTAATCTAAAAGCCAACCTCATCCAAGTGGACAGTAGAGGCACGTTAGGCAATCACATGATGTCCGCCCTTAGGAAAATTGAACAAATGGCAAAAATTGACCCTCCAAGTTCCACCGAGCGAATTGAGAATAAACCAATGTCGAAAAAGCAGCTGGTACTACCAAGCTTAAAACTAAACTTAGCTAATTTTATCGAAAATTGTTTAGAAAAAGTAAAATCACCTCAGGTCACCTGAGTTAGTCCATTTTAAGGCAACAAATGGACTTCCGTAACATTTAACTGCTCCAAGTGCACGAGCAAGATTAGTAGTCATGTGTTATGTGTTCAATTTCCAGTTGGAAAACCGTTAGTAGAGTGGTTGGAGAGCAAATACTCTGTAGTGGAAACATTTACAGACGACAGGTTCCGTAACAACAACAACGACAACAACAACGTATCCTGGGCAAAGTTTTGTGTGTGGGACGGAAATACACTCCATGACCCAATGGAAGGCAAACATCTCTGGCCGCAGCCAACAACCTTTGGTACATGTTTCTGCTAGTTAGACTTTGCCTGCTTGATACTATAGTCAGGATGGTTTGCGTCGAAATTCGTTGCCTGTGACACACATGTTAATAAGATTGTTTCTTGTAAGGCTGGGTCAACAGCAGTAAAATGCAAACAACCCTATCACAAGGAGGTTAGGAAGTAGTTATCCCACTCGGTAATGAGTGAAGTGCATTGCGAAAGTATGGTCCCATTAGCCTTCTCGATTGAACTTTTCGGTCAACAGATAATTGGTGCTAACTCCTTCGCTTTTAGCATAACCGTTACCGTTAGGAAGATAGACTGCTGATAACTGACTGCATGATGACTGGAGGACACTTGACCTGAATATTATCAAGGGTCATGGGGATGGTAAAAATGGGACTGGAGGTTCCTGATGTGCTTCGAATTATTGTGGTGCTCTTTTCTCTTTTCTCATTTCTTCTGCAAACATTCATCAGCAGGCATCGTTATAAGCAAGTGATCGGATGACGAACCAATGAATTTCTCCAGAAAGGGAGTAAATCATAGTAATAAAAAGGAAGAAAGCCGATTCCCCGTTTTGAGGGAGACCTCAAAACAAAAAAACTCCAAGTACAACGAGTCATTTTGGACATATATACGTTCGAGAAATTAGTCGCGAAGTTGCTGCCGCAGTCCTTAATCTGATTCAAAAAAGACGGCGTCCTATGATGCAGCCTGTGTTAAAGAAGGCCAGTCCACTTCACTTAGATCACTCGAGGAAGAAGACTGTAATTAATAAGGCTATTATAAGGGATTTAGAAGATCATCAACCTTCCTGATAGATGTAGAATACATTGGCTTAAATTCTCTGTAGCAGCGCTTCTCACCTGTAGTGTCGAGCGGACGAGGCGAATGAATGCTAGTGCTCGCTCACACAGCATCTGCAGAGCAGCGAATTCGGGTAGTTGGGCCAAACAAAACGGTCGCCGATTCCGTGCCACTGTAGAGGTGGGAACCGCTTGTGAATGCGATGGAACCATGCTATTCAAGTCATCCAAAAGCTTGAACACGGTTGCCAAATCAGGACGAAGGCCTCTTTCACAACGTGGGCACATGTATCGAAATCGTTCAGCCTCAGATTCCTGAAAAGCAAAATAGACGACAATTGGGAAAAACTGCTACGCATTTGAAGGAGTATGTCATCAATCAAAATGGGACAGTTCAATTAGGTTCTTTGTGACAATGCTTAGAAAACAGGGATATATAAAGGAAACACTAAAGCAACAACTTAGGTCACTAGCACCGCTCGCTCGAGTGAAACGGCCCACGACACCACGCACATTCACAATGATGAAGCACGTGTGTCAGTCGACTGAGTGACGAAGAACTCGTTCGGTCGTCACTGGTGTTCAGTGTGAACGATGTTTAAGGTATAGTTACACATATTGTAAAACGGTAGCTAATATAAGCGCCCTCGGATTACATAGGCCAGATTTTGTTAACTGGATACTGTGGTCTCGGCGATCCTTAGGGTGAGCTTTCTAACTATAAATAAATAAATTGTATATTCCTCGACGATGCGAGAAGCTGTTCCCTAGAAGGAACAGATCAAATAATGGTACAACTTTTCCATAACATTTCATCAATACATTTTCAGAGATAAAAATGGGCGCAATTGCAAATTAGGTTACACAGAGTACTCAGAATCGTTCTGCTATTTTTTCCATTGAATCAGGATTCTTCACAATCACATGACAGATATTTGGGCCGAGAGAAAAAATGTAATGAAATGGGCTGTTGTCCGAAATGTTATGTGTATGTGTTTCGGAAATTTATTCAGGCAGCATCGATATTGTTTTCCAATGCGTTATCTAGGGACTGTGATGTCCCGAACATGTTAATCACGTTTTGGACGGTTAAATGCCTACTAATAGCAAGCTTAAAATTGCAAAGAGTATATCATGTTCTGATATCACTTAGGAGTTTGTTCCAAATCTTTGAGTATTTGGTTAGAAAGAAACGTTCTCTGATTCTTGTAGTAAATTTTGGAATCATGACCTCTTTGTTACGGATTGGATATCTGATGTTTAAGGATATGTAAACACCGTTTTCAAGACTGCGAATTTGACGGTTTATGATTCTGTACAGAAAATCTCGGTTCAGATTCATTATCCGAAGCCAAACTTTGTCAAATCCAAGCTTATCTCATCGCTCTCCGTATGTCAACTTTGAGGAATATCCACATAGCTTTATCGTGAAGCTCCTCTGGACCCTCTCGAGAGCGTGCTGGTCAGATTTCCGCAGATTAGACTGTACCACTGAACAGCATCCCATACACGGCAATATATATGTTTTGTAAAGCGATATGCGAGACTCCGTGAGGTAAAAATGATGGCAGATATAACCGATGGTCTTCATGGCTTTCGAAACTTGAAAGTCACAGTGTTCAGAAAAGTTATATACGTAGTGTCGTTTATGAACAATGCAAGAGAGGAGTCCGAGATCAGAGTTTGATGTTCACATTGAAATACATGTTAGGGAAAAGAATTGCTGATACCTCCGACTCTGTCATTATATGGTGACGCTGTACAACACCCGATTGTTTGTCTGTGCTCTGTCAGCAAATGGAGACAGAATGTATGAATCCGGCTGGACTGGGAGATTATAGCCCTAGAGTGTTGAAGCGATGGGAAGTCTGTGTGACCTAGGGTGCATACACAGAAAAAAATGTCGTAGGCAAATTGTCCGCGAAAGGATCTAAGTCAATAGGGGCACGTGTTAAGTTCGATTTTAAATTTCTAGGTGTTATAAAGTACCATCCAATGACAATGTGTCCGTTATTATTATTATTATTGTTGCTGTTGTTGTTAAGATGTGCGCGCAAGAGCGAATACGGATCATCGAGCTTCAAATGGCGCATTGGAAGCCATTAGGGAATCGACGCTCGATAGGGATAGATAATGTAGATCTACCGACCACAACCGTTGTATAAGCAGAAGCGCTTTTCAGCATAAAAGTTCATTCCATCTTGGATGAAGACAGCCGAACCAAACTGAGCATATAGCCTACAGTTACAGATGGCCCACATCAGAGTAACATTTCAAGTCGACCTACTGTATGCGCTTGGATTCCAATAGCGACCCACAGCATTCACTCCGCATCCAACTTTGGGGCATTTTACTCAACACGTAGATTCACGTTCTATCATACAGATTCATACTACTTCTCGTCGATTAAGGTACAAAACACCAGTGCAAAACATTGGTGTATCATGAGTCAAGAAACCGAGCCTTCAAAGCGTGATGTGCGGTCCTGCATGTGTGCGTGACCCGATTTGGACTTTAATTCATTTGTAATCGTGTATACGTATATTAAAAGGAACTGGGTTAAACGGACATGGACAACATACAGTAAGGAAAACGCTTGATGCAGTTAGTAAGCACTTTAAACAACATCCCACGAGTATGGTTTTTCTTCTCCAGGCGTGTCACCGGAAAGTTGATGTTCTGAATAACTCATCCAACGTTACAGTGTATCGTACCCTGTAGCCTATTCCCACGTTATCATCTTGTTCACTTGAGGCACGATGGTGTCCTCCTCGAGATCACCAGCCGGTTGGCAAAGGCTCGAATCACCATTGCTAATCTTCACCGGCTGTGGCGCCTACTAGACATCACTCTAGCCCTGAAAAACAGACGGTACGATGCAAACGTTAGTTCGACCCTAACGCCGGGCTGAGTTCCGAATGACGACGAACACATGTGGTTGGTTACGTATATTTAAGTGGAAGGGGTTAAACGGTGATATAAACATCAACGCAGTAGATGTTCAAAGTGGCCACCGGCGTTCTGCTTGCAGTGCAGAAATCGCCTGAGACAGTTGGCAAGAACCTTCTCCAATGTTTCCGTGATAATGGCGCGACATTCGTTCACGATGTTCTCTTTCAATTGTTCCAATGAATTCGGACTTGTCTTATAAACTCTTCGTTTAAAATGGCCCCATAGAATGAAATCCAAGGGGTTCAAATCGGGTGACCGGGCAGGCCACTCCGTTGGTCCGTCGGTGGCCGAAAATCCCGCTCAAATAATCACGAACCGTTTGGGTGTAATGTGCAGGTGCGCCATCATGTTGCCACCAAGTGGTACTGCATAATCCATTGGCCTCCAACTGCGGAAGTACGCAGGTCTGCAACATTTGCTTGTAAGACGATGCTATGACAGGCATGGAATTAGTAATGTACAAAAAACAAGAAAAATGGGCCCACGATTTTTCGACCAGTTATTCCAGCCCAAACCATGACCTTTGGGTTATGTTGCGTACGTGAAGCTCGGTAACGTCGTGGATTAGATACTGCCCAATAACATTGCTTCTCGATTCCGTTCAAATGGAACACAGATTCATCGGTAAAAGTAATGGAATGAATATCCATGTGATCCAAGAACCAGCAGCTAAATGCATGCCGTTTCTCCAGATCGCAAGGGGCTCAGAACTTGTACTTGAAGTTCACCATACCGACGATATTTGCTTTCCTTCAAAATCCGCTGAACAGCGTAACTGGTGGTGTCACAATGCTGCGCGATTGTACTGATGCTGAGCTCGAGATTTTCGGTTACTTCGCGGATAACATCGCAAGCCGAAAACTCATCCGTAGTGGTGCGAGGCCGACCAGTTTTCCTGGCGTTGCAAACATTACCAGTTTTTCAAACTTTTGCACCAGTTTCAGAACGTAACGGCCACTCAGGTGTCGCATTCTCGCGTTCATGTTGTTGTATTGTCGGGCCGTTTCTGTAGCGTTTAAACCGCACTGACCATACAACCGAAGAATCAGCACGCGCTGATCAACAGCCAGGCATTGTAACTCCAGTTGCTCAGATGTCACCGAGGTATATGCTTCACCGTGATCCATCGCTCAGACACGGTTCCGAAACTGCAACCATTCTCCGCAGTAACCTGATATGGTTTGGCCAACCAAATACCGGTGGGTCGCCATAAAATACTATCGATCATCGTTGTCGCACTCTCCACATCCATCCATCATCTAAGCGGTCGGTTGGCCAGTTGACACCGGTAGAGGGTCTGCACGTACGCGGTGCGTTGGTATTTGCACAGCCCGGTGAAATGAAAGGCTTTCGGCCCCATATTCTCAATGGACCTGTATAATGTGCAAAGTGAACGGCTAGGAATTTCTTGAATTTCAACATCGATTTCGCCTCGGTTATTGTCTCGGTCCGTAGCCTAGAGGTAACGAGGTTGTCTCGTAATCTTGCGGCGCGGGTTCGAATCCGCGTAGGGGTACGCATCCTCGCGGTATACTCAGCTCGCGTGCGACTGGTGGTGGTCGCACGGCAGGTAAGCGCCGTTACGGGGTACAGCTGACACATTATTATTATTGTCTCGGGTAAACGGTTTCAATGATTCACCACTCGACGCTCGAAGTAAGATGAACTATCCGCCTTAGATCCGGCACCACAAGCTTGTACCGGTACTCGCGAGTACTGCTTGCTGGGTGCACGTGCAGCAGCGACCTCAGCATAGGGGAATCACCCAGATATAATATCCGGCACGTCCTCATGATGTTAACGCGAAACCGACGAGACCACAGGTTGTATAACCCGTCTCCTGCATCGATCTTCGTACGACATGCTACGTAAACTGCGGGATGAGCCTAGAAGCAACATGCTGGACACGTTCCAGATTTTCCACTCCACCACGGGTGATCGGACAATAGGCAGATGAACCCTACTCGAGCACTGGCGTATTATGGAAGAGGCGGGTTGCAATCTCTTCAGACCCAGATGGAAATGGGGTGTTACCCGCCTAAAAACCCTGCAGACTCAATTTAAAAGCTGTGATTGAGCGGCAAAAGCGTACGTAGTCCGTTTCCATATAGCTTATTCGTATTGTCCACGGAATCCGAATCGCATTATGAGTGTACCTAGGTCCTTCAAGGGGGTGTAGGATGCATTGGTTGGCAGGCCGAAGTGTACTTACGCCCATCACCATCCTTCCCTAGGCTCACAAATAACAACTTGACTGGGTTAATCGGAGGATCGGCAGTTGTGGACCACATGGACAGAAGGTCCATGTGTTGCTGAAGTACGTCGCAGCTGTCTGGAGCATCAACAACTCTCCAAATCTTCAGGTCGTTTGCAGACAATGCACAAGGTGGCCGAAGAAGCTCAGGCAATACTGTGCCTTGGGATACGCTACTGGTGGAAGGCTACCATACGGTCATCCGATCCTACACCTGTACTCCCCACTTCCGCATAATAGGCAATTCGCTGATCCACTCGTGCAGTGACCCACCAACACCTAACATCCCCAACTAGTGCAGGAGCACCCCATGGTTCATCTAGTAGAACGTTTTATTGAAATCAATGTTAATCACATCGACTGACTTCATCGATTTAGCCCTTGCAGCCGTTCATGCCGCGTCACCAGCAAGTTTGTAATGCATGAGCGGCCTCTCATGCAAACGTGCTGTGTCGGCGTTACGGGGTCCTTCAACTCAAGTAGTTGCATCACACTTCTGCACGATCTTCTCAAGCATCCCGGCCAACACGGAAGTCAGACAAATTGGTTGGTACTTACTCAGCTTGCTTGGGTCTCCGCCCTACGGAATCTACTTCACTACTGAGCGTTTCCAGTCGCTCGGCAATACTCCTTCGGACAGTAGGCAGCCAAGAAAATGAGGTAATGGCTGAGTGGGACTTGCAAATCGGCGAGTGGAGCCAGTCAGGAACGAGATGCTTCGTACCGTCAATAATGGCGAGTAGATTGAGTACCTCATCTACACCGCAATCCACGCTAGAGAGTACGGTAGGGATTGAACGGCCGTTTGCAAATACGGAAGCGAACTACGCCGCCAAAGCGGACGTAGGTCCAGTGCTAAGGGTTAACGGCTGTTCGTCTGAACTCTAACACCAGCACGACATTTGCAGGCTTCAGGTGCCGCTTCACGTAAACAAAACTCCTCTCAGGGGCCGTCCTTGTTGCGGCATCAAGCAGTATACCGAAATGCCGATACATTTGTGCTCGCGCGCTTTTCCATAAACTCCACTGTCTCTTGTACGTCACGTAGCCATACGCCGAGCCAGGCAGGAGGAGATTATTCCACAGTACGCGCCGCCGCCGCCGAACCAAGTGACTATCCGCAAGAAAGGTTTGCGAGTCGGCAGTTTAAATTGTATTCCTCTGGCGATCCACACTCGTTCGTTTGAACATTCATTTCTTTTTGATTTTCAGTTTCGAAAGGTCATTCTTGGCCCCACTACTATTTCGCGTCGAATGCCACGCTGAATACTTGTGCAAAACATAAATGCATCAGCATCTTCTCCTTTTCGAACCTTTACAGCAACAATTCACTCTATGTTCACTTTAGTAGGGAATCTAACATCCGCCTTCCTAAAGCTTAGGCATTCTGAGCCACTTCGATTAACAGTAAGAAACTAATTCCCGCTCTCTCCGTTGAACACATCTATGGCATGACTTGTGAGGCCATAGTACATAACATACGACATACATTATATATATATATATATATATATATATATATATATATATATATATATATATATATATATATATATATATATATATATATATATATATGGTTGGCGGCATCCGGTTTCGGATTTGCCTGTCACTGTGGCCAGCCACAGGACACCTGCGCCTACAGAGGGACCATGGATGGCTTGCGCTGCACCACTCACAACTCCAACCACACACCCCATATCCAGTGTAAACCCAAAGGAATAAGACCGGCAGGCGTGCGGATGGGAACCACGTTTCATCAACGGAGCCGGCCCACACTCCTTCACAGGCAAACACAAGCACACTGTATTTGGAAATCCATCGCACACAAGGAGGTGGCTGGACCGTAGTCCGCTCCACACTGAGTGCATGGAACCACTCTTTGATCCTAACACGGACACAAGGACCGTGCACCCCGTCTCCTCCAGCAACGACCAGCTGTCTCCTGGAGCCAGTATGGACGAGGTAGCGGGTAACAGAGAGGTAGGCACCATGTCAACATGCACATCAAGCGCAGCCATACCGGGGATATCAAACAACAGCCAAACACTTGAGAGAGAGAGAGAGAGAGACAAAGAAAATAACTCGATTGATGCATAAGGAAACGCTGACATAAACCTTAAGTTAATGAGCATATGAAATAAGTTGCTTCCAAACGAATCCTAGATAAGTGCACGAGGTCAGAAAGTATAGTTTACGGAAATGCCACGAACACAAAAATGTTATGGAAATCGAATACAATTGGCTTAAGCGAAATGTGCAAGTTAATGGAATAGAGTACAGGTAGACATTTAAATGAGAAAGAAAAGCGTTAGGACAAAATTGAAAACCCACCACCTGAAATAAAGAGACTTAGCATGCCAGCACGCGGTTAGTAAATCGAATGCAGCGTACCTACAAACGCTGCGCCGGTCCTGCCTACGTTCACTACAGGACCCGTCGTCGCTTCGGTAGTAGTCCTGAGTGGCCTCGCTCATGGCTCACTAAGCCTGCCTGACTAAGGCACTCGTGACCGCATGTTTTACAGCACCATGCGCTTGATGTCGATGGAGTACAATTCATCGGTGCTTGCCGCTTCTTCTCTGCATGCATGAGGGCTTTCTCCCGCACTTCAGCAACTGCCTTCGTGATCAGATCGCACCATCCACGCCGATCAACTGCCTTCGATTCCCATGATCTGCAATCAAGATTAGAACGTGTGAGGCTCGCTTTAATCATGTCCTGGTAACGTAACTTTGGTTTCCCCACGTGCCGCTTCCCAATAGTCAGCTGACCGTATAAGAGTTGCTTCGGTATCCGCGTCGAATCCATACGGCTCATATGACCGAGCCACCTCAGGTGTCTCAATAAAAGTATGCAGTCCACTGCATACATCCCACTTCGGCGCAAAGCTTCCGTGTCTGAAACTCTATCGCCCCAGCCGATCCGCAAAATTCGTCGCAGACACTGCTGATGGAACCGCTCGAGATATCGCACATCCCGACGGTACATCGTCCACGTTTCACTGCCGTATAGAAGAACGGACAGTACCATGGATTTGTACACCATCAGCATCGTGCCAATGGTAAGCTGATGGTTGTTCCACACTCGGTACTCAAGCTTCCCGAATGCCGCCGCTGCCTTCGACACGCGAATACGCAGCTCAATGTGTAGCTGCTGATCAGTCGACAGCACACTCCCAAGGTAGCAAAAGCGGGAGGTGTTTTCCAATACTTCAGCACCAATGCTGATTCGCGGCAATATTGAAAATTGCACCTCCGGTAAAGGCTGAAAGAGACAGACAGTTTTGCTTGTGTTGATGGTGAGCCCGAATTTGGCCGCTGTCGAAGCCAGAGCACTAGTCATGTGCTGCAACTCATCCGCGCTGTGTGCAAACAACGCACAGTCGTCAGCAAACAGCAACATACGGATAGTTGTCTCACAGACTAGAGTTCTCGCACCGAAACGACGGATGTTCAGCAACCCATCAATACGGTGCTCCACACAAACACCGTAAGCACAAGCCGCATCAAAAGCACAAGACAACATTGCATGAAGATAGATATTAAACAGGGCAGGAGCTAACACACAGCCTTGCTTCACACCACAGACAACTGCAAAGTCATCCGAGGTCTCTCCACTCAGCTGCACCCTCGCTCGCATACCACTGTGCAGACATTCAATTAAACTTACAAACTTACGCGGGCAACCAAACTTACTCAACACCAGCCACAATGCCTCGCGGTTCACCGTATCAAATGCCTTGGTGAAATCAACAAAAAGCGAGTACAATGGCTGGTGTCGTTCTCTGCACTTCTCTTGCAACTGACGAGCCGCAAACACCATATCTATAGTGCTGCGACCCGAACGGAATCCACACTGCTCTTCCGCCACGTTAGGTTCCACAACCTGACTGACGAGGCGGTTGAGCAGGATTCGGCAATCACCTTGCCCACACAACTCAGCAAGTTGATGCCACGATAATTCGTGCAACATTGCTTGCTACCTTTGCCCTGGCACAGTGGTAGCACAAGGGCATCCTTCAGCTCAGGAGGCATATCCTCCTCTATCCACACGCGTTGCACCAAGTGGTGCAGCGCAGTCAACAACGCAGGTCCGCCGTGTTTCAATACTTCCGGCGGGATCCCGTCGGCTCCGGCACACTTGCCGTTTCGCAGCTGAGCAAGTGCTCTCTGCGTCTCATCCAGTGTCGGCGTATCCGCCAGATCCGCCTTCACATCGTGCTGCTTCAGGCCATTCAATGTAGGCCAGTCGATCTCTGAACGGTTGTTCAAGAGACAGTCAAGGTGTTTCCGCCAGCACTGCATTTTGTCTGCAGTTTGAATGCAGATAGCGTCTGAATCATCATCCATCAGCGTCCTCAGCGACTCCAATCTCGGTCCATAGAACGCCTTCGAAGAGTCAAAGAATTCCTTGTGTTGACGGCTTTCGGCGTAGCATTCCGTCTGCTTCGCCTTCTCCGTCCACCATGCATTTTTAATGCGACGGAGCTCTCGGGTCAGTCGCCGTCGAAGTTTGCGAAACTGACTACTCTTTCCCAAGTCACTGGGGTCTGCAACATGTGCAGCAAATGCTGTATTCTTCTCCGACACCAATGCGCCGATCGTCGCGTTGTTGTCATCAAACCAATCAGGCCGTTTACAGTTTGCGCGCCCAATGGTCTCCTCGGCAGCAGCTGTCACCTGATCGCGAATGTGGTGCCACAGGTCGCCCACTGTGGCTATGCAGTCCACATCACCACACAGGCGTGCAGCCATCGCCTTCTCCAGCTCAGTACGTTCCGCACAGTATCGAGGGAGAGAATGTTAAATTTACGCCGATTCACGGCGGGAGTGCAATACATCGATTTACGAAAATATATGTACAGTTTGGTCCGAACCAACTTGTGATCAGTGCCACACTCAGCTCCACGCAGTACACGTGTCATGCGCACTTCACGCATATCACGCTGACTTACGATGTCTTAATCGAGCACGTAAGCGTGACCACACCTCGGGTGCGTCCAAGTTGCTATATCACTCGCACTCAGTGCAAACCGAGTGTTCGTGATCGTCAGGCCGTGAGTGGCACACAGTGAGAGCAGCCTGTCACCGTTCGCATTCGCTGAACCAATGCCATGTGCACCGATAACATCTGCCCACGCTGATGCATCACGCCCAACGCGCGCGTTGAAATCACCCAGCAGAAATAGTCGGTCGCTCCTCAGCACAGACCGTATCACGGAGGATAGCTCAGTGTAGAACTGATCACGCGTGTCATCAGGATAACACATGGTCGGACCGTACGTGCTTATAAAAGTAGCAAACTTACCTCTTCCGAGTCGTAGGCGAACAGTCATCAGTCGCGCGCTGATGCCCGTTGGTTCACCCACCAGCTGGCCATGGAGGCGATCGGATATTGCAAGTCCGACCCCATGTTCACGTGGTGCTGAGGCGGCGTTGCCCAACCTAGTAGAATGTGTAGCCAGCACCTGCTTCATGCAACTTACCTTGCTCAGCGAGCCGAGTTTCACTGAGCGCCGCAATATCGATGTGGTAGCGCGCCAGCTCCATTGCGACCAGTGCAGTGCGTCGCTCCGGGCGCTCTCTGGAGTTCCGGTCCAGTAGTGTGCGCACGTTCCAGCATCCGATGCTGAGTGCTTTGCGCGCAGGCATACGATTTATTGGTGGGCAATCGCACGCCAGGTGGTCGTTGTGCTTCGGAGGTTTGCTTGAGGGACTACACCCGGAGTCTTTGGCTCAATAGCCGGACCCACAAGGCAGTGGGTGGTTTGGAGGTTTGCTTGAGGGACTCCGCCCGGAGCCTTTGGCTCAATAGCCTGACCCACAAGGCAGTGGAGAGCAGATCCAGCTCGGGAATGTGATTGCAGAGACAGATGGGGATCTGCTTGACGGCCGTCACACGCAGCCTTTGAGGTACTGGAACAATTATTATATGTTTTGCGACCGTAGTCGGATACGCACCTGCGACCACGGCCAGACGCAGGTGGGTTTTTGGCGGGTTTGCACCAATTTGACCAGGGGCTGCCTGGCTTGAGGCGGGCAGTAGCAAACCATTGAACACCCAGAGAAGTCCTCCCACCGTCAGAGACACTGCGTTGCACTCGTGCTCTACGCCAATTGAACTGTGAGCTTATAACCCGTAAACCTGTTGTTCTCCCATGGCTGTGTTCTACGGGAAGAGGGCCATGGACCAATTCCTAACCTCCGAAGAGGATGGATTAGGATACTGGCAGGACCCCACATCTGAGAGGAGAACGACTCGGGTCCTCAGCCAAAGCCTTCGATTAAATGTACACCTGAGGCAGCGAAGTGCGGGAAAGACCTCATACATGCAGAGAAGAAGCGGCAAGCACCGATGGGTTTTACACCATCGACATCGAGCGCATGGTATTATAGCACATGCAGTCGAGAGTGCCTGAGTCAGGCAGGCCTAGTGAGACTTGAGCGAGGCCTTCCAGTGTAAACCCAAAGGAATAAGACCGGCAGGCGTGCGGATGGGAACCACGTTTCATCAACGGAGCCGGCCCACACTCCTTCACAGGCAAACACAAGCACACTGTATTTGGAAATCCATCGCACACAAGGAGGTGGCTGGACCGTAGTCCGCTCCACACTGAGTGCATGGAACCACTCTTTGATCCTAACACGGCCACAAGGACCGTGCACCCCGTCTCCTCCAGCAACGACCAGCTGTCTCCTGGAGCCAGTATGGACGAGGTAGCGGGTAATAGAGAGGTAGGCACCATGTCAACATGCACATCAAGCGCAGCCATACCGGGGATATCAAACAACAGCCAAACACTTGAGAGAGAGAGAGAGAGACAAAGAAAATAACTCGATTGATGCATAAGGAAACGCTGACATAAACCTTAAGTTAATGAGCATATGAAATAAGTTGCTTCCAAACGAATCCTAGATAAGTGCACGAGGTCAGAAAGTATAGTTACGGAAATGCCACGAACACACAAAATGCTATGGAAATCGAATACAATTGGCTTAAGCGAAATGTGCAAGTTAGTGGAATAGAGTACAGGTAGACATTTAAATGAGAAAGAAAGCGTTAAGGACAAAATTGAAAAACCACCACCTGAAATAAAGAGACTTAGCATGCAAGCACGCGGTTAGTAAATCGAATGCAGCGTACCTACAAACGCTGCGCCGGTTCTGCCTACGTTCTCTGCAGGACCCGTCGTCGCTTCGGTAGTAGTCCCGAGTGGCCTCGCTCATGGCTCACTAAGCCTGCCTGACTCAGGCACTCGCGACCGCATGTGCTACAGCACCATGCGCTTGATGTCGATGGAGTACAATTCATCGGTGCTTGCCGTTTCCGCAATTGCCGCTTCTTCTGCATGCATGAGGGCTTTCTCCCGCACTTCAGCAACTGCCTTCGTGATTAGATCGCGCCATCCACGCCGATCAACCGCCTTCGATTCCCATGATCTGCAATCAAGATTAGAACGTGAGAGGCTCACTTTAATCATGTCCTGGTAACGTAACTTTGGTTTCCCACGTGCCGCTTCCCAATACTCAGCTGACCGTATAAGAGTTGCTTCGGTATCCGCGTCGAATCCATACGGCTCACATGACCGAGCCACCTCAGGTGTCTCAATAAAAGTATGCAGTCCACTGCATACATCCCACTTCGGCGCAAAACTTCCGTGTCTGAAACTCTGTCGCCCCAGCCGATCCGCAAAATTCGTCGCAGACACTGCTGATGGAACCGCTCGAGATATCGCACATCCCGACGGTACATCGTCCACGTTTCACTGCCGTATAGAAGAACGGACAGTACCATGGATTTGTACACCATCAGCATCGTGCCAATGGTAAGCTGATGGTTGTTCCACACTCGGTACTCAAGCTTCCCGAAGGCCGCCGGTGCCTTCGACATGCGAATACGCAACTCAACGTGTAGCTGCTGATCAGTCGACAGCACACTCCCAAGGTAGCAAAAGCGGGAGGTGTTTTCCAATACTTCAGCACCAATGATGATTTGCGGCAATATTGAAAATTGCACCTCCGGTAAAGGCTGAAAGAGACAGACAGTTTTGCTTGTGTTGATGGTGAGCCCGAATTTGGCCGCTGTCGAAGCCAGAGCACTAGTCATGTGCTGCAACTCATCCGCGCTGTGTGAAAACAACGCACAGTCGTCAGCAAACAGCAACATACAGATAGTTGTCTCACAGACTAGAGTTCTCGCACCGAAACGACGGATGTTCAGCAACCCATCAATACGGTGCTCCACACAAACACCGTAAGCACAAGCCGCATCAAAAGCACAAGACAACATTGCATGAAGATAGATATTAAACAGGGCAGGAGCTAACACACAGCCTTGCTTCACACCACAGACAACTGCAAAGTCATCCGAGGTCTCTCCACTCAGCTGCACCCTCGCTCGCATACCACTGTGCAGACATTCAATTAAACTTACAAACTTACGCGGGCAACCAAACTTACTCAACACCAGCCACAATGCCTCGCGGTTCACCGTATCAAATGCCTTGGTGAAATCAACAAAAAGCGAGTACAATGGCTGGTGTCGTTCTCTGCACTTCGCTTGCAACTGACGAGCCGCAAACACCATATCTATAGTGCTGCGACCCGAACGGAATCCACACTGCTCTTCCGCCACGTTAGGTTCCACAACATGACTCACGAGGCGGTTGAGCAGGATTCGGGCGATCACCTTGCCCACACAACTCAGCAAGTTGATGCCACGATAATTCGTGCAACATTGCTTGCTACCTTTGCCCTGGCACAGTGGTAGCACAAGGGCATCCTTCAGCTCAGGAGGCATATCCTCCTCTATCCACACGCGTTGCACCAAGTGGTGCAGCGCAGTCAACAACGCAGGTCCGCCGTGTTTCAATACTTCCGGCGGGATCCCGTCGGCTCCGGCACACTTGCCGTTTCGCAGCTGAGCAAGTGCTCTCCGCGTCTCATCCAGTGTCGGCGTATCCGCCAGATCCGCCTTCACATCGTGCTGCTTCAGGCCGTTCAATGTAGGCCAGTCGATCTCTGAACGGTTGTTCAAGAGACAGTCAAACTGTTTCCGCCAGATCTGCATTATGTCTGCAGTCTGGGTGCAGGTAGCGCCTGAACTACCATCGATCAGCGTCCTCAGAGGCTCCAATCTCGGTCCATACACCGCCTTCAAGGAGTCAAAGAATTCCTTGTGTTGACGGCTTTCGGCGTAGCATTCCGTCTGCTTCGCCTTCTCCGTCCACCATGCATTTTTAATGCGACGGAGCTCTCGGGTCAGTCGCCGTCGAAGTTTGCGAAACTGACTACTCTTTCCCAAGTCACTGGGGTCTGCAACATGTGCAGCAAATGATGTATTCTTCTCCGACACCAATGCGCCGATCGTCGCGTTGTCATCAAACCAATCAGGCCGTTTACAGTTTGCGCGCCCGATGGTCTCCTCGGCAGCAGCTGTCACCTGATCGCGAATGTGGTGCCACAGGTCGCCCACTGTGGCTATGCAGTCCACATTACCACACAGGCGTGCAGCCATCGCCTTCTCCAGCTCAGTACGTTCCGCCACAGTACGCCGATTCACGGCAGGAGAGCATTACATCGATTTACGAAAATATTTGTACAGTTTCGTCCGAACCAATTTGTGATCAGTGCCACACTCAGCTTCACGCAGCACACGTGTCATGCGCACTTCACACATATCACGCTGACTTACGATGACATAGTCGAGCAGGTGGGCGTGACCACTCCTTGGGTGCGTCCAAGTTGCTATATCACTCGCACTCAGTGCAAACCGAGTGTTCGTGATCGTCAGGCCATGAGTGGCACACAGTGAGAGCAGTCTGTCACCGTTCGCATTCGCTGTACCAATGCCATGTGCACCGATAACATCTGCCCACGCTGATGCATCACGCCCAACGCGCGCGTTGAAATCACCCAGCAGAAATAGTCAGTCGCTCCTCAGCACAGACCGTATCACGGAGGATAGCTCACGGTAGAACTGATCACGCGTGTCATCAGGACAACACATGTTCGGACCGTACGTGCTTATAAAAGTAGCAAACTTATCTCTTCCGAGTCGTAGGCGAACAGTCATCAGTCGCGCGCTGATGCCCGTTGGTTCACCGCCCAGCTGGCCATGGAGGCGGTCGGATATTGCAAGTCCGACCCCATGTTCATGTGGTGCTGAAGCGGCGTTGCCTACCTAGTAGAATGTGTAGCCAGCACCTGCTTCATGCAACTTACCTTGCTCAGCGAGCCGAGTTTCACTGAGCGCCGCAATATCGATGTGGTAGCGCGCCAGCTCCATTGCGACCAGTGCAGTGCGTCGCTCCGGCCGCTCGCTGGAGTTCCGGTCCAGTAGTGTGCGCACGTTCCAGCATCCGATGCTGAGTGCTTTGTGCGCAGGCATACGATTGCATTGGTGGGCAATCGCACGCGGGGTGGTGGTTGTGCTTCGGAGGTTTGCTTGAGGGACTACACCCGGAGTCTTTGGCTCAATAGCCTGACCCACAAGGCAGTGGGTGGTTTGGAGGTTTGCTTGAGGGACTCCGCCCGGAGCCTTTGGCTCAATAGCCTGACCCACAAGGCAGTGGGGAGCAGATCCAGCTCGGGAATGTGATTGCAGAGGCAGATGGGGATCTGCTTGACGGCCGTCACACGCAGCCTTTGAGGTACTGGAACAATTATTATATATTTTGCGACCGTAGTAGGATACGCACCTGCGACCACGGCCAGACGCAAGTGGGTTTTTGGCGGGTTTGCACCAATTTGACCAGGGGCTGCCTGGCTTGAGGCGGGCAGTAGCAAACCATTGAACACCCAGAGAAATCCTCCCACCATCCGAGACACTGCGTGGCACTCGTGCTCTACGCCAATTGAGCTGTGAGCTTATAACCCGTAAACCTGTTGTCTCCTATGGCTAGGTTTTACGGGAAGAGGGCCATCGACCACTTCTTAACCTCCGGAGAGGATGGATTAGGATACTGGCAGGGCGCCCACACCTGACAGGAGAACGACTCGGGTCCTCAGCCAAAGCCTTCGATTAAATGAACACCTGAGGCAGCGAAGTGCGGGAGAAAGACCTCATACATGCAGAGAAGAAGCGGCAAGCACCGATGGGTTTTACTCCATCGACATCGAGCGCATGGCATTATAGCACATGCAGTCGAGAGTGCCTGAGTCAGGCAGGCCTAGTGAGACTTGAGCGAGGCCACTCGAGACCACCACCGAAGCGACGACGGGTCCTGTAGTGAACGTAGGCAGGACCGGCGCAGCGTTTGTAGGTACGCTGCATTCGATTTACCAACCGCGTGCTGGCATGCTAAGTCTCTTTATTTCAGGTGGTGGGTCTGCAATTTTGTCCTAACGCTTTTCTTTCTCATATTAATGTCTACCTGTACTACCTTCTATAAACTTGCACAGGTCGCTGAATCTAACTGTAGTTAGTTTCCATAAATTTTCGCGCTTGTGGCATTTTCTTAAAATATATCTGCTGATTTCTTGAGCTTATCACGGATTCGTTCGTAATGGATTTTTTTAACGCTTATTAGGTGTAGTTATCTCACCGTACCCGATTTATTTTATTTCATTTTGTCGTTTCAAATGATTAACTGTTGCTTGATATCCCGGGTGTGACTGCGCTTGATGTGCATGTTGACAAGGTGCCTACCTGGCTATTACGCACTACCTCCTCCATACTGGCTCCAGGAGACAGCTGGTCGTTGCTGGAGGAGACGGGGTGCACGGTCCTTGTGTCCGTGTTAGGATCAAAGAGTGGTTCCATGCACTCAGTGTGGAACGGACTACTGTCCAGCCACCGTCTTGTGTGCGATGGATTTCCAAATACAGCGTGCTTGTGTTTAACTGTGAAGGAATGTGGGCTGGCTCTGTTGATGAAACGTGGCTCCTATCTACATCCCTCCCGGTGTTATTCCTTCGGGTTTACCTTGGATATGGGGTGTGTGGGTGGTGCAGCACAAGCCACCCATGGTCCCTCTATAGGCGCAGGCGTCCTGTGGCTGGTCACAGTGACAGGCAAATCCGAAACCGGATGCCGCCAACCCTATATATATATATATATATATATATATACACATATATATATATGGGGAGACAATTGGTGCGAAGAAATTTTTCGACAGGTCACATCAGGCATGTACAATCACGATGCTAATAATCAAAGGAACAGTACACTCTTTTTAGCCAGCAATTGCAAGATACTAGACGTCCGAATAAGGAAAGTGTACTGTGGTTCAAATCAAACTACAACGGGTCAATTGCCTTAAGGTCACTTGACTAGGCTGAGCTAATGGAAAGATAATGGCTTGCACCAGAGTCGTCTGCTCACACAGTTCTGACTGTAAACCGTCTGATTGTAATGGCTTCAGCCGCAGTCAGCAAATGCCTTTTGAGCCTTTTTGGGGTCCACTTCGGTACAGAGTAGAAAACGTTAAAAGAGTCATTCGTTCTTATTTGGTGTCTGGAGTCAAGTAGGTGCTCTAATATGGAGCTGTCGACATTCTTTACCGCACGGTGCTTTAATGATGCAGGATAGCGCTCAGTAATCCTCTTCGACAGTCGTCTGCTCGTATGTCCAATATACCTAGCACCAAAGATTGCAGGGGAACTGATATACAACAAATGAGTTGGACTAAACCGGAAACTTATCTTTGAGGCGCTGGGTAATGAGACAGGCTGTTGCACATAGAGTGTGAACTCGGGTTGTCGGATAGGTCTGATTCACTGCCGTTGAGACCTTACTGCAAAGGAGCTCGAAAGGACTGTCTTCCTTGAAAGAAACAATGAATCTTTCCTACAATAATTTCTTGATGCTCTCGCCGTCGCAGGGGATAATGAACGGCGCCCTATCTGCTGCATCGAGCAGGGTGGATAGGGGTATGGATACTACTGATTAGGTCTTCCCGCCTTCTTATACCCCTTCTTGCGCTTCCTCATCCTTATCGTCCCGCTCCAACTTTACTTATATCCCCCCCATTTTCAATCCCCCAATTCTAGGCCCTCCCCCAGCTTACTTCAATAGTCGCTTGTCTTCTAATTTCAAATCACACACAATCGCAAGTCGTCGCTCCAATACAGTCGACAAGTCCATGTGCAACCAAGCGGACAACATCAGTTCATCCGTTTCCCTTTGGACTCATCGCGTTTCACTAAGACTGGCATACCTCAAGGTGCGCACTTTGCTACAGATTGGCCAACAGGCAGCACTTGTCCGCACACTAGAGACCCTATCGATCGATATTTGCTGTTTATCAGAAACCCGCAAGCAAGATTCCAGCTCCGTGCTTACCCTGCGATCCCCCACATGCGACACTGGTGGCACATTCTCATTGCGCCTATCTGGCGATGATGCAGCTTCAAATGCCGGTCAACCTTGCGTCGGCATTGTTTTGAGCCCCCGGGCTGAAGGTGCTCTGATTGATTGGATCCCAGTAAACAATAGGATGTGCGCCGTTAGATAAGCTGATTCGTTCCGTGCTACGAAGTCGCGCGGGGACAAACGGTGCCTGTTTGTCATTGCGGCCTACGCCCCTACAAACTGTAGCACTGATTCGGTGAAAGATTATTTCTATCAGCAACTTCACGAGCTTCTACGTTACAGAAGAAGCACGGATACTGTAGTGTTGGCTGGCGATCTAAACGCCCTTGTCGGAAAATTGTCCTCTAATGAGCTTCATCTGGGCGGCCAACATGGTGTAGGCTCCCGTAATGATAATGGTGAGCGATTGCTACATCTGTGTGAAGATGCTCGCCTCTTTCTCGCGAGCACTAACTTTCGACACAGCAACCGCAGAAGCGTGACTTGGCGGCCAACAGCCTCGGGCCAGTCAGGACGCAAACCGATAATATCGCGATCAGTTACTGCAGGAGGCTGTGTCCAAAACTGTCGCTCGATTTGGAGCACGAGCGTGGACTCTGACCACGCACTTATCTGTGCCGACCTCCTGGTGCGTTTCGGTGAACGTCCACAACGTCGATGTGAACGGATTGACACCAGATAGCTGGCGAAGCCAGATGTTCTGAATGTGTACCAAAGTGCGCTGACATCTGGGCTGAGTAAGCGGCTACTAAACACCGTCGAAAATTTCTGGTCGCATACTCGTCAATCGTTGCTGTTAGCAGGCATGTCTTCATGTGACAAAGCAAATTGCCAAACCGGACATTAAGTCTCTACACAGTTTCTGGAACTTATGGATGCTCGCCGACGTATTCCGACTGGAAGCGAATACAATGAGGCTCGCAAAAATCTCAGGGCAAAACTACGTGCTAGCCTGAAGAAGGACCGCGAAGCCTGGTGGTCTCATCGTGCATCGGAAATGTAAACAGCCGTTGCCGTTGGTAATCATCGTAAGTTATTCCGTCTGATACGGGAAACAGGCGGCAGGAGACCTGGTGTTAGCGAGACCATACGCGACGAAAGTGGGCAGCCCATCCACAGCCTGTCAAAACGCTTGGAGCGTTGGGCTGAACAATTTGCAAGGCAATTTAACCAACCTGAGTTATCGCTTTCTTCTTCGGGCATTGAGCGCCCATCTCCCTTGGTCATTTCCTTGGATCCGCCCTTACGCGCAGAAGTCGAACGTGAGATCAGGCTGTTGAAATTGCATAAGGCCGCAGGGGCAGATAGAATTCCCACAGACCTTCCCAAATTCGGCGGACCTGCTCTAGTAGATGATTTACACGAGTTCCTAGTAAAACTTTGGGAACAGGAGACAGTCCCGACTGACTGGAAACGCTCCGTCATGATCCCAACTTACAAGGGAGGCTCCCATTTGGAATGCGGCAATCATAGAGGGATCAGTCTGATTTCTATTGCCCCTAAATTGCTTGCCTCTGTCATTCTCCACAGACTGACTGGCACTCGTGAAAGCCAGATTCGTGAAAAGCAGGCCGGATTTCGTCGAGGTCGAGGGCTGAATCGACCACGTCTTCGCTTTGCGTCAATTGCTGGAGCACCGCCGTGTTTATTGGCGACCCACCGTTGTCGTGTTTCTTGACATAAAAGGTGCCTTCGACTCAGTCAATCGATGTGCCCTATGAGACTATCTGTTGAGGAAAGGTATGCCTGATAAATATGTAAAAATTATCAAAGCGCTGTCTGCGCATAGTTCGGGCATAGTGAGGGTTTATGGCAAACTGTCGCCACCCTTCAGTATCACCAGTGGTGTCAGGCAAGGATGCCCGCTATCACCTTTCCTCTTCAACTTCGCTATCGATGACGTCATGGGAACAGCGTTCGTTGGACACGACCTAGAAGGTGTGGAGCTACTTCCTAGTGAGTGACCTCTTGACTTGGAGTATGCGGACGATATTGCCCTAAATTGTGACAGCTCCCAAACATGCCAACCAGCACTTGACCGATTAGTACTGGCTGTCAATCGTTTTGGGCTATGCTTTGCTCCATCGAAATGCAAAGTACTTTTCCAAGATTGGTAGGGACCCAACCCTGCGCTAACGCTTGGTGGTGATCTGCTAGAAGTCGTTCAGGAATTCAAGTACCTGGGCAGCTATATTACCACCCGTGGGATCGAGGATGAGGTTACGAACCGCATAGCAAAAGCTCGAGGTGCTGTCGCCAATCTCCGCCACCTGTGGCATAGACGCGACATTACTCTCGCCCTGAAGGGCAGAGTTTACAACGCAGCCGTCCGTTCAACTCTCCTATATGGCTGTGAAACCTGGCCCATTAGGTCGACAGACATAAAGTGGCTCGTCATATTCGATCATCGCTGCCTTCGCAGCTTAGCTCATGTCTGGTGGGAGCACCGCGTAAGCAATGAGCGTGTTCGACGTCGTGTATTTGGTGTAGGAAGAGCGAGTGGACCGCTCAGCACCATTATATCACGCACCAGGCTCCGATGGTTGGGCCACGTGTTGCGCATGCCAGCACACCGACTACCGCGACGTACATTGTTTGCGCGTTGTGGGTGCGGTTGGAAGAGGAGGAGGGGAGGCCAAGTGATGACTTGGTCGAGAGAAATGAAAACCCTCACTTCGAAGTTGGCGTCAGTTGGTGTATGCCGATTGCCTGGCTGGGGTCCTAAGGACGGTGAACACGTTTGGTTGGACACACTTGCTGATATGGCTTGGAGCCGACCCCAATGGAGTTTGTGTTGTGAGTTCCTTTGTCCATCCCCCTCCAATCACGATCTCACTTGTTAGGCATAATATGACTCTCTTTTAAGGCAGCCAGCTGTTAGCTCTCCGGAACGATGTCCATCCGTTACTGGGGACTCAGCGGGCGTGACACTGTTTCTTTTCCTTTCCTTGTCTTTTGTATTGCGGCACAATAGCTGAGGTTTTCCACCTCCAGCTAACGTGTAATGATGATGACTTGAAAGGAACTGAAAGAAACACATCCTTCTATCTGACAGTCGTCATACAATTATGGTGATCGCGGACAACAGAATTGATCTTGATGAAAGCCGCCGGATAGCCGTTGATTTCTAGTGTTCTCTGAATGAAATCCTTCCCCTCATCCAACGTCTCCGAACTGCAGATTTCTGTGGCTCGAGAGGAAAGAGTACGCACTAGGTTTCTTTTGTATTTCATAAAAACGAAACTATGATAGTGCGTGTGATGGCCAACCCAAGTTGTCTTCCAGAACACCCTACTTTCAAGACAGTCATCGTCTCTTCGCCGCATCAACACGTCTAGGAAAGCCAGTTCACCATTGTCCTCGTTCTCGTCGGTAAATTTTGCCGACGGATGCGCATTGTTGGACTGATCCAATATATGTATGTATGTAATCTCAGCAGTCTAGAAACTAGACACAGAGCCCATAGAAAACCATGGAGATCCGCGGATGAGAGACAGTCATTGTATCATAAGCATCGTGGCATAGTAGTTGAAGGTGAACAACACACTTCAGCTACTATGCCGCAAGAAGAAAGAAAGAACTGATCCAATAAATGAATTTGATCAGCTTTGGAGTCATAAACGGTGAAAGTATCATCCATGTACCTGTGGTATGATACAAGAGAAGCAATGATTACTGATTAAAAGCAGAAATTAGAGGTTTCGCTGTGCAGCTGCATCTAATGTCACTCAGGGACAAAGACCCATTATGTTGTGGTACGCTCGATATATTTTATGTCGGCAAAGTGGTTGTCTAAGAATTTCTTAAATTTCGTCACCGACTTTACCTCAACTACGTGCTGCGGCAGGTCGTTCCATACATTCACCACTCTCCGTTCGAAACAGATTTGGTGAGCGATCCGCTTTAAATCCGGTACGACAAGTTTATACCGGCGTCGTCGTGTGCTGCTTGGTTTGCGCAGATGAAGCAGCCGCCTCAACATGGGGTGATCTCCCAGCTATAATATCCGGTGCGTCATGATGAGGTCAACCCTGTCGACGATGAGCTAGGGTGTACAGCTCCAGTTTTCTTACATCGGTCTTCGTACGGTACACCTCGTAAGTTGGGCTACATGCTGCACTCGCTTAATTTTTCCTACCTCACCCCGCGTGATAGGAAAATCCGCGCGAGAGCCATACTCTAGCATTGGTCGTATAATTGAGACAAAGAGGCGAGTGGCAATCTCTTCGGACCAAGTGCCGAAGCTGCGTCTGAGCGCCCAAAGCATTCGAAGGCTATTTTGGTAAAGCCTATTCGTGTGGCCCATGGACTTTAGGTCGCAGCCTGACAGTATACCTAGGTCTTGCACGAAAAGCGCGAGATGAAACGGTTGACCCACCGTGTAGGTTCGACTGTGCTCACACTTACCCAGCCTCATGTATTGCAACTTTACCGGGTTGATCGGAAGATTGATCTCTGCAGACCACGTGGAGAGACGGTCGAGGTCTTGCTGAAGCAGGTCACAATCTTTGGGTGTGCGGATTACTCTCCACACCTTTAAGTTATTTGCGAACAACGCACAAGGTGAAAGGAGAAGCTGAGGTACATCGTTTACATGGATCAGAAACAAAATCGGCTCCAGTGCAGTGCCTTGGGGCACGCCACTGCTCGTTGGATATTAGGCGGTTAAACAGTTGTCCACCTGCACCCTCCACTTTCGATCAACAAGGAAATTCTTGATCCATCGATGCAGTGAACCGCAAACCGTCAGCCTGTCAAGGAGCGCTGCATGATTCACCTTGTCAAAAGCCTTACTGAAGTCAATGTAAAAGACGTCGACCGACTTGCTTTGGTTCAGCGCTTGTAACCATTCGTGCCTCGTCAACAGTAGGTTGGTGATGCACGAGCAACCTTTCAAGAAACCAAGCTGTGCGGGCGTCAAGAGGCTTTTCGACTCGAGAAGCTGCAGAAGGCTCTTCTTCACAATCTTCTCAAGCGTCTTTGCCAAAACAGCGTTGCGGCAGATCGGCCGGCATGTATACACTTTGTTTGGGTCACAACCTTTCGGTATTGGCTTTACGACTGAGCATTTCCAGTCGTCCGGTAAAAGTCCAGTGGATAGTGACCAGTTGCCATCTCAATGAGGAGAGTTCTTACCGTGGTGCGATGGTTTGTGTGCTTCAGAGATTCATTGAGCTATATTGAGTGGTGCTTTTTTGCACTTTCAGAGCCACTCATACCAGATTGGTCAATGGTTAGAGGCCAGATACACTCAGCCTCCTGGTCCTACAGGTCCGGGATTGGGATGAGGTGGCTCCTTATTTCTTACAACGGACTAATTGTAGTCCAACGCCAAATCCGCTGCCGTGCGGTCTGCTTTTTGAACCAAAGGCTTCGGTTGAGAACCCTAATCGTTCTCCTGTCTAGGCCTAGGCAACCTGACAGTATCCTGCACACGCAATACAATGGATCTCTCTTCAAACAAATTTCCGATGCTCTGGCCACCGCAGAGGATAAGCGACGGTGCCCTATTTGCTGCGTCGAGCAGGGTGGATAGGGGTTTGGATGCTACTGCTCAAGCCTACCCATCTTATTCACCCTCACGCTTTTTCTCCTGTATGGTCCCGTCCCAACTTCGCTTTTATCCCCCCCTGTTTTCAACCCCCCAATTCTCGGCCCTCCCCCAACATGCGTCTACAGGCTTTTAGTTTCAACTCACATGCTAATGCGGAGCGTCAATCCTGTCCTGTCGACAGGCCCATGTCCAACCAAGCGGTCCATTCTAGTTCATCTGCTTCAAATTGGAACCCTCGATCCTCCTTCAGATTGGCATGCCTCAATGTACGCACATTGCTACAGATCGGTCAACAGGCAGCACTTGCCCGAACATTGGAGACCCTCTCGATCGATATCTGATGCTTATCAGAGACGCGCCTGCAAGACTCGAGCTCTGTGCTCAATGCGATACCCTTCAGGTGACACCAGCAGTATTTTTTCATGGCGCCTATCGGGTGACGATGCAGCTTTGAGCACCGGCCAAGCCGGTGTTCATATCGCCCTGAGTCCCCGGGGCTGAAACTGCTCTGGTTCACTGGATTTCAATCAGTGAGTTTCTTTGTCCCACCTCATCCCTCTTAGTTGCCCCCTCCAACCACGATCTCATCATTCAGCCTTTTATAGTTTTTTTTTTAATTTTTCCTGCTGCATAGCTGCAGGTAGCTTACTGGAACGATGCCCATCCGTTACCGGTGGCTCAGCTGGCTTGCACCTGTTGCATATTGTTACTTTTTTCTTTTAGGTATTGCGAAACAGTAGCTGAGGTGTTTCCTACCTCTAGCTAAGATGTATAATGATGATGATGATGAGTGACCTGTTGAACAGCTCAGTTACAGAAGGCAAGATGATGGCCAATATGGACTTGGGATCAGTGGGTGGATTCCATCTGGCCCGGCAGAGTTCGTCCCATCAAGAGTCGCCAGAAGCTTGCATACATCTTCAATGCTGCAATCCAGACTGTCTAGTTCAGTGGGAACGATACTCGTCGAACTCGTTACGGACACCTGTTCACATTCAACTACGGAGGCGAAGTGCGTCGCCAATGCGGACGCACGATCTGTGCTCGAGTTTAGGAGCTGCCCATGTGAGCCTTTTAACACTGGCATATCGCCTGCAGGCCTCGGGCGCCGCTTAAAGTAGGCGAAGATCCTCTTGGGAGTAATTTTTGCGGCGGTTGTAAGCCGCTCTTCGAAGCTACTGCGCTTTTTTTGTTTTCGCTTTGTTGCGGAGATTTCGCTGTACCTTGTATGCCTTGTAGTCTTCATCATAACCCGATAACACGAATTTGTTCCATAGTCTGTCGTCGTCGGGCCAGATTGCTGTACTTCTTGTCGAACCAATGTGATTTGAGTGGCTCAACTTTCCGATACTTAAAGGTTACAAATCGGACGCACAATGATTTCACTCCCTTTTTAATGATAGTCCAACAGATTTCAATAGACGAATCCTCTGGTAAAGACCAGTCCATCTGGCTCGCTGCTTGAGTGAGGCCATTAAAGTCCGCCTTGCAATAGTTGAAGGCTGGCTCCAGCGGGGGAGAATATGGCAGCGGCAGTTCCAAGCTGGTTATGATCATCGAGCGGTCACTCGCTCTCAGGAGCTCCAAAACTTGAATGTCATGCACAAGTTCCTCACAGCTGGTCAAAAACAGGTCTAAGCACAATGGAGTCGTGCGCGCAGTTATGCGCATCTGTTGGTTGATGTGCTGTGTGGCCCTGGTTTTAAATATCAACTCCGCAAGCTTCCTCTCGACTTCACAAAGTTCAGCCTCAGACCACTGTTCTCGGGGTAAGTTTAAATCGCCTATGAGTAGGAACAGCTGAAGACTCGTGGTTGCGGACATGCGGCAACCAGTCCAAGCAGCGGCTCAGTAGACTGCGGTATACCACGCCCACGTGCATCTCGCAGCGTCTGAGGTGAATCGAAGAAATTAACTGATCAGATAAACCATCAGCGCTTCGGTAGGCGCTCACTAGTCTCTCACACAAGGAAGTCTTTAGGTAAAGCAGAACGACACCGCAATCATTTGATGGTCTATCACAGTGGAAGCACGAATAGCCGCTGATTTCCACTTTTTGGGCGGTTATGTCAGAGTTTAACCATGTCTCAGCAAGGCCAAATAAGTCTGGTCGCTGGGAGGTGACAAAGTAGTACAGCTCATTGCGTTTGTTCATCAGACTACAGACATTAGTAAAGGCTACGCGCAGACCGCGGTAGGAACCGCTGGGCACGTGTGAAGCATCCGAAACCAGTTGATCCGGATTCGCGGAGGAATCCGAGTGACTACCCAAAAATTTACAATACGGGGGTTTGTTTCTCCATCGTCCGTGCGTCACTTTAGTTAAATCATCGTAGACTTGAGTTTCTCTCTGTCTGCTGAGTCTAAGTCAGCGCGCACGTGGATCTTTAGACCTTTCAGCCTATTAAGGCGGGACAATACTAACTTAGAACTTTACTCTTCGACAAAAGTCACCCTCAACTTTGGCAAGGGAAAGGTCTGCAAGTAGCGATCCCAAAGGCGACCCCATATCAACTCCATCTATTTGTCGGTAGTATTGTCCGTCGAATAAGAATTGCCTACTAGAAGTACAACGTAGGATTAGTTCTTTTACCTTCTGCACTAGAAAGTTGATACCGGTGTTATCCTCGTATAGGCGGTCGCAGATATAATTCACAGTTTCTATCAAAGGATAACTCGTAAATAGTGACTACACGTCAAAAGAAGGCATCACCTTATCCTTCACATTCAAGTTTTCTAACCGCTTAGGAAAATCAAACGTGTCGCCCACTGTGTGAGTTGATAATTTCTTACTCGACCTCCCGTCTAGATCTGGGCGCCCTGGCAGTATCTCAGCCTACATACAACCATTACATCCTCAAACGTCAGCCACATCCTGCATCGGCTGTTGTGCAGCTTATCAAGGGTCGCTTTGTCTGCTGCATAAAACAGGGCAAATAAGCGGAAACATGCTACTGCCGGCGACTCCTTTCTTTCCTTTCCACCCGTTTCTCTTACTGCTCACATAACCCCAATTACCAGCCTTCCTACATAATTTCCAGGTTAACTGACAACAACCGCAATGCCCCTGGAGTCATACTAACAGCACCTGCCTTTCCGCACCGCCCAGTTGGGCCGCCACCGGTCACAGCGCTTTATAAGGCCACGCTGCCCCATTTTCTTGGCGGCATTCAACGTTCACACTGTGAGACAAGTAGGTCAACAGGCTGCATTCGCACGCACCTTGGACACACTGGGTATAGACGTGGTTTGCGTATTGGAAACCAAGATCAATGACCCTCACGGGGCTGTGGAATTAACTGCGCCCGGCTAGTCCCCTCGCTATTGGTTGCACGTATCCGGAGATGCGGATGCAACAATTACGGGTCAAGTTAGGGTGGGCACCGTTCTCAGGTCCAAAGAAGTAGTACAAAAATTGTTTGTTTGTGATTTACGCTTATTTTGCCGCCGACTGTAGATCTGATGCTGTCAAGGACACATTGTATCACGAACTGAACGCGGTAGTAGGCAGTGCTACTAGTTGATATATGGTAACGTGAAGAGACGTGCAAGTCGGAAAATTCTAGCGTTCTTGGATTATCTGCTACCGTGCCTCCAATTTTCATCGTAATCCAGCCTGCATACACTCATTTGATCAGGCTCGATGTGCTCTTTCCAAACGCTCAGCGTATATCGAATATACGCATTACAGACGACTATCTCTCATCAATGGTCACATTTTCCGTTTTCTCTGTAGAGGTATACACGAGAAATGTACTTCAGTTTGCATCTTACACCAAAATTTTGACTTTTATTGGAAGCCCGACATAAGGGCTCTCTAACAACTACATGACTGCTTTTATCGGTAGCTGCGTAAGGCAGATACAGGCGGCAATATAAGGGATCTACCACTAATCTTGCGATTGCGTCGCAGTCACTGAGACTGCCACCTAAAATCAGCCCACCGGCCGCACACCACGCCAAGAGGCGCTCTGACCAGATCGATAGTCTGTGCATCGTTCCGAGGCCTGTCTGGATGTACCTGCAACCGCTTGTGACTTGTCACAAGGAAAATCAAAAACACCTGTGCTGACCCGACTGTTAACCGGCGTGTCATTGGAACGGTGAAACAACGACACAACACGTTTGGAATTGGTGGAAAGCTCTCGTTTCCAAAGCAACGGCGTGTGCAACTCGGAGGTGGAGATTCAAATAGTTCACTGCGGTGCGTTGCTTTTGTTCCTAATTAAATCGCAGTTTCACGGAGTTGCCATTTTTACCAGCATTATATTAGACGTGAATTTTCAGTTAAAGATCAGAAGCTAGCACCCATTATCTTAGCTCCTCTGATTTTGCTTAAATGTATTATAGGCCGGGATGCTTCCATTTTAGTTCAAAAGCTGAGATAGCGAACTAAGGTACTCCGCACAACGGCTGGAAGCAGTAGTAAAGAAAATACTCAAAGCAGTGTAGGCGCTGTGGGAAATTCCCATGGACTACATGCTGACCTGAGAAAGACACCTGAAAATGTCCATCCGTAGCTGAAACCGCATACGCTGAACTTGCATTAAAAGTCGACATGTCCACATGGATATGGTAAACTTTGCAGTGCCTAGCTGCCTTATTTGAATCGCTCACAAATATTGATAAAATGAACCTCATGAAGTGCAGTGTACTGATAGTCCCAATTTCGACGGAAGTACACATTTGAGCACGCTGTTCAGGCAATGTGGTGGTTTTTAATGTGCCAGACAATTTACCATTAAAAACTGTTCAGAAAGTGCTTCTCACTGCATGCGGTATGCAGGCTTGTTGGTCCAGCTGCATCAGACTACACAAAAATCTAATGCGTCACGCGTGTCCCAGTTTTCCAGTTTCAAAGTGAATTTATTGCTAAACAAACGAATACAATCCACAAAACTAGTGATGTGGATGGTGCTTCCTCTTGGATAATCAGTGCTGGCAGTCATATAGCGTTACTTAATGCTGTTTCCTGCATGCGAAGTGACAACAATGTGGATCAGCGAATAAGTACTACATTCCTTGCTAAATCCCAATTGCATGCGAAACCGCTACCTCAAGCCTCGAAATGTCATGTCCCGCTTAAAGTCTGCACTGGCCAGTGTCTAAACTCATCGACAATATCAATGGATCCGGTCAAATTGATCGATAGCAAAAGGACGGTTGATCTAGATTTATCGCAAGCGTTATTGGGCGACTCTGTATCGTCATTTTGTTTGGAGAGACATACATCCATTGATCACAAAGTTATGAAAGACGTGCCATCATCATTGCATCTCACACACGATGAGATTAAGTATCACCACTTTCCAGTTCCATCAACGAACCACACGGAGTATGCTGATGGTGATGTATGGATTGACACCAGTGTGCCTCCACCACGTATAGTGAAGCCTTGCATATCGAGCGCAAATAAGCGCATTTTACCCATGGATGGGAATGACAGCTACCCACGGACTCCTATCAATGCGTTACGTAATCAACAGCCAATTAGTGACATGATGCAGATGACACAACTCTCCAGCTCCCACAAGCTATTACAACAATCATGGGCTCTTTTTCTCGAATCATTTCCTACAGGGCCATATTCAGTCGCAAGCCCCCCCCCCCCCACTGTGGCCAGCTCCAAATCATTTTCCACCGTTTGCAATACACGCACTTTTTCAACAATTTCTAGCCTGAGTCCAAGCACACGGCTTGAAACCGCAGTGTTTATAACACAGCCTAAACAACCGTCTTCATATATCACATTTCTCACAGTATTTCTGATATACATTCGTTCTCTTCACTCTAAGATCCACATACTACGCTCCTTTGTTTTGGTGAATAATCCTACTATAATGTTTATACCTGAACCTTCGTTCCATGAAGATATGTCTGACAATCAGTTTACTATTTTCGGATATGAAAAGTTTGTGAGAAATCGGCGTAGTCGCAGAGGTGGTGGCTACGTAATTTATATGAAAAAATCGCTCACGGCAGCAACGTTCGAGAACCCAGTGTTGAACAATGTTCAGGAATCACTATGGCTTACGATATCTGTTAATCGGCAGCAGCTGCTTATGGGATATATATATATATATATATATATATATATATATATATATATACAGCGCGCCAAACTACAGTCAAGAAGACCTAGAACTTTTGACGCTTGCATTTGAATGAGCCGCCAGCCTACCATTTATACATAAGATTGATGGAGGTGACCTCAATCTGCCTTCGATTTCATGGCCTATGGGAACGGCTCATTAGAAATGGAAAATTCTTATCTCTTGTATCCAAGTAGGTGGCTGGCAGCAACACGTCTCCCAACCTACCTGAGGTGAAAGTGCTCTGGATCTCATTTTTTCATTGGGCATATTTGAAATCAGTGTTAACGTTCTTGATGAATTTCTGGGGAGCGATCACCACGTGAGCAAATGCCGCCTAAGACTACGCATGGCCAAGGTACAGAACACAATGCATTATCGTTTGTTCATTTTCGTCAACTGGAACTCTTTCAAGGATCTGGTTCGTTCAATGAATTTGGAAAACTTCTTTCTCTCTTCATGCCCTCAACAAGCGACAGACCTGACGCTTCGTACCGCGCCGCTCTGCTAAATAAACGCGCACTGACGATGTCACCCCGAGTGGTGACGAAACGTTTGCAGTCAAACTGCCGAGCTTAGCGAACACTCAGACCACCAAATAAACAACCTGAGCTACCAACATTTGCTTCTATATCTATACTATAACTGCCTGCCGCATCGACTCAGCAATACCACTAAAAAGTGCTCACCAAACTAAAAGTAAATCCGATCGCAAGGCGTTGAGGGCAACACGAAAGCTTCATAAGATTCGGAAGAAATACAGGTTAACTTCTGACTTTGCGCTATTATTACAGCAGTCGAAGCTCGTCGAAGAACAGAGGCTTCAACATGACAAAACTCTCATTGTATAAGTGTACAAAGCTCTGAACGGCCATAGCAAAATAGCTGAGCTAGCCAAATTATTCAGTGCCCGTGGTTCGCGTTGCAGCAACCATGTGAATTTTATCGGTTGGCTTGCCGAACAACCTCGTGGTGCCAGCTGGGTGGTTCGGGATTTTCCCGTTCCAGCAAATGGTTTGGCGGCAGTGTTCCAGGACGTCGTGGGTTTTCGCCTGGCAAGCGTTCTCCCTATAAAAAGCCACATATGTCCGTATAAAAACACTGTGACGTGGCGGACGTGACTTGCCACTAAATAAAGTCACTGCCCCTTTCTACATCCTGACGAAGCATTGTATTCCAGCAATCTTATGCTGTAATTCTGGGAAGCATCGGGCCCCTGTTTGACAAAGCAACAAATGAAAGGCGTATGAACTGAGCAATCAGACACCGGCTCCCAATGGGCGCGATTCCCAGAATTCGCTCCGCTGCCTTGTGGGCGGAATATTCAGCCAAAGGTTCGGGGTGGTGTTCCCTAAGTCAACATCCTACTTCGGCTTGGGCAATCAGGTAGTATCTCGCCCTCTGACGAAACCATGGACTTTGGTGTGTTTGTTGTGTTTTCTTTTACTATTTCCGTACATTCATTTGAGTCCCATGATTTCTGATGGCTCTATGTTAATTTGTAGACTGTTGCACATATATATATATATATATATATATATATATATATATGAGTTTTATCACCACGCTTGATGGAACAAACTACGACGCACCAAGGGATAGCAGCGAATCTTTCAGTGCTTATTTTGCCGAATCAATGCTCAATGAATCATCAGACACACCAACACTTATCATGCCGCACAACATTGAAAGTCTATGCACAGTGAAATTCACTATAGCGAAAATCACTGGTCAAGTCTCTCGCTTATGCTCCGCAAGATGCGCAGGCCCTGATGGGATCACCCTCTGTTTAATAAAAAGCAGTGGTAGTGACTTCCTTCTGCTTTTCCTCAACATCTTTACACTCTCTTTGAACAACGGAGTATACCCTACTCAATGGAAAACTTCTGTCGTTATCCCGCGACACAAAAATGGCGCTGCCCACGAGGTTAAAAACTTTCGTCTCATCAATCACACACCCATGGTATCTAGAATAATGGAAAGGATAGTGAAAGATGAATTATTTGTATTCTTGAACAAGGCTAACATCATCAGCAATTCGCAACATGGCTTCATGCAAGTTCGATCCTGCGCAACATGCCAGACAGACTTTAAACCACACAACGGCTGCCATAGACAACGGAAACAGTGTTGTAATCCTGTTCCTGGATATGCAAAAAGCTTTGATAGAGTGCCTCACAGAAGGTTACTGAACAAACTGAAGGCTATAGGCATTGGAGAACCGATGTTTTCTTGGCTGTCTTCATATCTAATTGGTAGACAGCAGGTGGTGCGCATCGGCGACCATTTCTCTAAACCGAAAGCAATCACCAGTGGAGTGATTCAAGGGAGTGTTCTTGGTCCTCTTCTTTTTCTAATATATATTAACGATATATTCCAGAGAATAAGAAATGGTGTTACATTTATCTTTGCTGATGACATTAAAGTTGTCTACTCACAACCACGTGCAAATACACAGGAAGCCGTACGTCTCATTCAGGATGACCTATCTGCCCTTGACTCCTAGTGCCAACTGTGGCAGATGTCATTTGCCGTGGACAAGTGTAATATTTTGTCGTACAAATGCCAAGTACCGCCAGACAGTTTATTACTACAAGGCGCATATATCTCGCAATGTAGGACAATTCGCGACTTGGGCGTGTGATATTCAGTTACGTTTAACTTTTCTGAACATTGTGACTTCCAAGTTTCGAAAGCCATGAAGACCATCGGTTACATCTGCCATCATTTTTACCTCACGGAATCTCGCATATCGCTTTACAAAACATATGTATTGCCGTGTATGGAATACTGTTCAGTGGTCCAGTCTAATCTGCGGAAATCTGACCAGCATGCTCTTGAGAGGGTCCAGAGAGGCTTCACAAAAAGCTATGTGGATATTCCTCTAAGCTGACATACAGGGAGCGATGTGATAAACTTGGATTTGACCCAGTTTGGCTTCGGAGAATGAAGCTGAACCTATGTTTTCTGTACAGAATCATAAACCGTCAAATTCGCAGTCTTGATAACGGTGTTCACATATCTTTAAACAGCAGATATCCAATCCGTAGCAATGAGGCAAAGGTCATGATTCCAAAATTTACTACGAGAATCAGAGAACGTTTCTTTCTAACCCACTACTCAAAGATTTGGAACAAACTTCCAAGTGATATCAGAACATGTTATACACTTTGCAATTTTAAGCTTGCGATTAGTAAGCAGTTAACCGTCCAAAACGTGGTTAATCTGTTTCGGGATAGCACAGTCCCTAGATAACGCTTTCGAAACACATACACATAACATTTCGGACAACAGCCCTTTCATTGCAATTTTTCTCGGCCCAAACATCTGTCGTGGGATTGTAAAGATTCCCGATTCAATGACAGGAAAAAGAATAGCAGAACGATTCTGATTACTATGTGTTACCTAAGTTTAAAATGCGTCCATGTTTATTTCTGAAAAAGTATTAATACAATGTCATGGAAATGTTGTACCATTATTTGATATGTTCCTTCTAGGGAACAGCTTCTTGCATCGTCGAGGAATACACAATTTATTTGTTTATTTACTTGCAAGTGATAGGAACGCACAAGTAAAGCGTCTGCGCTCCTCAGAAGCTCAGCCAAGTGATAATTATGAGCTTAACCCCGACCGTATGGACAATGGCGAGAGCCTTTTGCGACTGTGTGCGGAGCACCAGCTATTTCTTAGCAACATTGCTTTTAGACAGTGTGGGCTGAAGTGGCGTCCTCCTGTATTTGACCAACGATGGACCCAAATAGATCGCATTGTCATAAGGTACAGGTGACGTGGTTCCATCCTGGACTGCCTCTCGTTCTGGAGTACTTGCATCGACTCTGATCATGCCTTGGCAAGCTGTCATTTCTCCAAGCGTCTCCTTAGATTGACAACTGAGAAATTGTTTCAGCCTTCGGTCAGACAAGCTTACCAGGATGGAGTGCGTACTGAACATTCGCTACTTTGTGCTAATGACACTGCACTTCCGTGGGATAGGATCTCGGTCACCATGCACGACGCAGGAGCATTTGCTTGTGGCATTATCAATCGTCCTCACACCAGTCAATGGATATCCTAGAGGTCGGGGAAACTGTTGAAATCCAGAAGAAACCTCCCGGATGGATCTGAGCGCAGTGTTACCAGGCAGACTGTTAGGTGTGAAGTAAAGCGGGGCCTGCGTGCTGACAAGGAAGCCTACTGCACCAGTCGGGCTCAAGAAATGGAGGAAGCAGGAGCAGTAGGCAATTACCACAAGCTCTTTCAATTGATCCGCGTCACTAGTTCTAGGAAACCAGACATCAGCTAGACAACCAGAGCCAGCAAGAGTGCCATGATTTACAATAAGGAGCATCGTATGGCTCGTTGGGCGGAGCACTTTCAAGATCAGTTCAGTTTAACCTCTGCTCCCGGACCTCTTCCTACGCAGGACGAGCATGGACGGTTAGTTTAAAGGCTCCATGGGAGGCTGAAGTCCGAAACGCGATCACATCGCTCAACCATTTTCGTGCTGCTGGCCCGGATTCCCTTCCACCTGCCCTATCTAAGGATGGAGGTAATGTCCTCTTCAAAGTACTGACCTCCCTGTTCGAACGTGTCTGGAAGGAAATGACCGTTTCTGTAAGTAAAGTAAATCGATTAGTGGCAATATACAATGTCAGTCGTATTGACTGTGCTAACTGTGCTAGCCTAACGCCGATGATGACAATATTGCTGACCTAAATTCACCTTCCTCGCCTCAAAGCAGGACAGGAATTCGGATTAGGGAAGAGCAAGTAGGGTTCCTCCAGGACGGGGCTGTAGATACCGTATATTAACTCTGCAGCAGATGATAGAGCAGCACCATACGTACTGTAGACCGACAAGTACTGTGTTCCGCCTCTTCAATAGTGCGTTCGACTCAGTCGAGCGAAGCAACCTGTTCCAAATGCTTGCGCGAAAAGGATCTCACACGATATATGTGAACATTCAAAGTGCTATATACTCGAACACGACAGGCCGCGTCGAGGTCTACGGTGACCTGTCGGGTGCCTATCCGACAGCAAGTGGCGTTCGTTCGAGTTGCCCAATTTCCCCATTCTTGTTCGATTTCGTCCAGGACTTCATCATGAAGGGTTCCCATGCGGAGTCTCACGATGCAGGGGTTGAGGTGCTGCTTGTTTAGAGGCTTACTAGCATTATCATTGTGCACGCTAGCTGCAGGTAGAAAACACCTCAGCTATTGTGCAGCAATACAAAAGGCAAGAAAAAACAACAGAGGCATGCCAGCTGAGTCTTCAGTAACGGATGGAGAGCTAACAGCCGGTTATCGTGCTGCAAAAAGATAGTTATATTATGCCCAACGAATGAGATCGTGATTGGAAGGATAGGCTAAGCAGGAGGGTGATGGACAAAGGAACTCACAACACAAAAGCCATTGGGACAGGCCCCTAGCCATATCAGCAACTGTCCAAACGAACGTGTTCATCATCCTAAAGACGCTAAGTAAGAAGTAAGGATTTCCATTTCTCTCGATCATGTCAACGCCTGGCCTCCCCTCCTCCTCCTCTTCCAACCGCACCCACAACGTGCAACCAATGCACGTCGCGGAAGCCGGTGTGCTGGCATGCGCAACACATGGCCTAACCATCGGAGCCTGGTGCGTGATATAATGGTGCTGAGCGGTTCACTCGTTCTTCCTGCACCAAATACTCGACGCCGAACACGCTCATTGCTCACGCGGTGCTCCCATCAGACATGAGCTAAGCTGCGAAGGCAGCGATGATCGAATATGACGAGCCTCTTTATGTTTGTCGACCTGATGGGCCGTTTCACAACCATATAGGAGAGTTGAATGGACGGCTGCGTTATAAACTCTGCCCTTCAGGGCGACAGGTGGCGGGGATTGGCAAAAGCACCTCGAGCTTTTGTTAAACGGTTCTTAATCTCATCTTCAATCCCAATGGCGCAAATATAGCTGCCCAGGTACGTGAGTTCCTGAACTTCTAGCTGATCACCACCAAGGGTCATCATAGGGTGAGTTCCTGCCATTCTTGGAGAAGTACTTTGCATTTCGATGGAGCAAAGCATAGCCAAAACGATTGACAGCCAATGCTGATCGGTCCAGTGTAGCTTGGGCGCCGTCACAGATTAGGGCAATGTCGTCCGCATATTCCAAGTCAAGAAGTCGTTCACCAGGAAGTAGCTCCACACCTTCTAGATCGTGTCCAGCGAACGCTGTTTCCATGACTTCATCAATAGCAAAGTTGAAGAGGAAAGGTGACAGCTAGCAACATTGCCTCACACCGCTGGAGATATTGAATGACGGCGAAAGTTTGCCATAAACCCTCACTATGCTCGAACTATGCGCATACAGTGTTTTGATAATGTTTATATATTTAACAGACACCCCTTTTCTCAGCAAACAGTCCCAAAGGACATATCGATCCACCGAATCGAAGGCACCTTTGATGTCGAGGAACAGGATAACGGTGGGTCGCCAATAAATCTGGCGGTGCTTCACAATTGACGCAAAGCGAAGATGTGGTCGATGTAGCCTGGATTTCGACGAAACCCGGCTTGGTCTCGCAAATCTGGCCTTCACGAGTGCAAGTCAGTCTGTGAAGAACGATAGAGGCAAGCAACTTAGAGGCAATTGAGATCAGACTGATCCGTCTATGGTTGCCGCCTTCCGAACGGGAGCCTCCCTTGAAAATTGGGACTATGACGGAGCGGCTTCAGTCTGTCGGAACAGTTTCCTGCTCACAAAGTTCCATTAGCAACTCGTGGAAATCATCTACAAAAGTAGGTCCCCCGAATTCATAGAGAACTGCATCAGCGGCCTTATGCAGTCTGATCTCACGTTCGACTTCTGCGCGTGAGGGCGGATCCAAGGAGACGGCCCATGAAGAAGGGCACTCAAAGCCCGAACGAGAAAGCGATAACTCTGATTGGTTAAACTGCAATGCAACGGTCCAATAGCCCAACGATCTAAGTTTTGTGACAAGCTGTGGATCGGCTGTCCACTCTCGTCGCGTATTGTCTCGCTAACACCAGGTCTCCTGCTGCCTATTTCCCGTATCAGACGAAATAAGTTACGATGATTAGCAACAGGAGCTGCTCTTTCTATTTCCGATGCACGATGAGACCACCAGGCTTCGCGGTCTCTCTTCAGGTTAGCACGCAGTTTTGCTTTGAGATTTTTGCGAGTCTCACTGTATTCACTTCCAGTCGGAAGACGTCGGCGAGCATAAAGAATTTCTAGTGACTTTGTAGAGACCCAATGTCTAGCTTGGCATTTTGATTTGTCACATGAAGACATTCCTGCTGATAGTGACGTTTGACGAATATGCGACCAGTGCTCTGAAGCGGTGTTCAGTTGACATCTACTCAGCCCAGATGCCAGCGTAGTTTGATACGCATTCAGAACACCTGGCTTCGCCAGCTGGCTGGTGTCAATGCGCTCACAGCGACGTAGCCGACGTCCGCCGAAACGCACCTGGAGGTCGGCGCACAGGAGAGCGTGACCAGAATCCACGCTGGTGCTCCAAATCGAGTGACAGTTTTGGACACCGCCTCTCCATCGGCAACTAATCACGATGTGATCGATTTGCGTCTATGGCTGGCACGAGGTTGGTGGGCGCCAATCACTTTTCTGCGGATGCAATGTAGAAAGTTAGTGCTCGCGAGAAAGAGACGAATACCTTCACACAGGTGTAGCAACCGCTAACCGTTATCATTACGGGAGGCTACATCATGTTGGCCGCCCAGATGAAGCTCATCAGAGGACAATTTTCCGACTTGGGCGTTTAGATCGCCAGCAAGCACCACAGTATCCGTGCTCCTTCTGTAACAAAGATCGTTAAGTTGGTGATAGAAATCATCTTTCATCTAATCAAGACTGCAGTTTGTGACGGCGTAAGCCACAAGGACAAACAGGCACCGTTTGTCCCCGAGCGACTTCGAAGCCTGGAACGAGCCAGCCAACCTAACGGCGCGCATCCGGCTATTGACAGGGATCCAGTCGATCAGGGCAACTTCAGCCTGGGGAATCAAAACAATGCCGACGCCAGCTTGACCGGTATTTGAAGCTGCGTCATCACCAGACGGACGCAATGAGAACGTGACGCCAGTGTCGCATGTGGGGGATCGCAGGGTAACCACGGAGCTCGAAGTTTGCAGGCGGGTTTCTGATAAACAGCAAATATCGATCGATAGGGTCTCTAGTGTGCGGGCAAGTGCTGCCTGTTGGCCAATCTGTAGCAAAGGTATGCCAGTCTTAGTGAAACGTGATGAGTCCAAAGGGAAACGGATGAACTGATGTTGTCCGCTTGATTGAACATGGACTTGTCGACTGGATTGGAGCGACGACTTGCGACTGTGTGTGAGTTGAAATTCGACAAGCGACTATTCAAGTATGGTGGGGGAGTGTCAAGAATTAGAGGGTTGAAAACGAGGGATGAAAATGAAGTTGGAACGGGACGCTAAGGATGAGGGAGAATAAGAAGACGGGAAGGTTTGAGCAGTAGCACCAAAACCCCTGTCTACCCTGCACGATGCAGCAGATAAGGCACCGTTTATGATGCTCCGCGACGGCCAAAGCATCAAGAGATTGTTATAAGGAAAGGTCATGGTGTATTGCGTGGTCAGGATACTGTCAGGTTGCTCAGGCCTAGACAGGAGAACGATTACGGTTCTTATCCAAAATCTTTGGTTCAAAAACCTTACCGCAAGGCAACGGGTTTTAGCATTAGACTACAGAAAGCCCGTTTTATGGAGTAAGGAGCTAGGCCAGTTGATGTTGATTATGCGGACGATATCACCTTGCTGTTTAACGAGGTTGGGGCAGCGCAATCAACCTGAATAGCCTCTCTAGAGTAGTCCCATTATTTAGTATACGCTTCGCACATTCAAGGTGCCATGTTTTGCTGCAGGACCACTAGCCACTTGGTGATCCCTTGGCCCCTGATGGCGAGGAACTTGAGGTGGTTGATCAATTCACTTACGTTAGCAGCCGTATCAGCAACGATCGGCGCATAACCAGGGAAGTCAGTTAACGCATTGCTAAAGCCAGAACTGTTTTATTGAACCTGCGACGTCTTTAACGACAGTAAGGAGTTTCCCTCCGTCTGAAAGGCCGTGTTTACAAGGCCACAGTGAGGGCCGTCCTACTCTATGGGAGTGAGGCTTGCGCGCTTCGGTCTGAGGTGCCATCAAGTCTTTGATCATCGCTGTCTGTGGTTCAATGCTAGTGTCGGGTGGCACGAGCGTGTCTGTAATGATGGTGTGTTTAGGCGAGTGCTAGGCAGTGATAACACTGAACAAGTTGCGTTGCTTTGGGCACGTACTACGTATGTCTGGTCATCGCTCACTGAGGAGGACCTTGTTTTGGCTGCCAGATGTAGGGTGGTGCAAGTTTCGAGGTGGACAAAAGTTGACTTTTCAGCGGGAAATGAAGTCATTGACGTACGAACTCAGTACTATTAGCACATTCCACCTTCCAGGCCGGAGTCCAGGTGACTCACCTTGTGCTTGGCCCGAGAAAACACAGGACATGGCTCGCTGCCGAACCAGTAGCGTGTCTGCTGTCGTCTCTCAGTCGGCCTGACTGTTTAAAGTGTGTCTGGTGCCGAGTTATCTGCGGTGATGCGGGCAGTGAAAGCCAAAGGAAGCTGTCTAGCCGATGCCGCCTTATCTTTGCATGATAGCCAGTTGTTAGTGAGTGTATGCTGTGGACAAGGTGTAGACGCCTTGACCCTGAATGCTTGCTTTGGGAATTAAGGTTTTTCGGTAAGTCTTGCTTCTCTCCTTCTTATTATTTTTCGATCCGTAGTTCGCCGCGAAGCATCAGTTCAAATGTCTGATGTACAGCCGTTGTGGATGATGATGATGGGTTTCTGAACCTTCCTCGATTCGGAGCGAGGACCATAGTGTGTGGAATAACCATCCTTATGTTGCTGTTTACCGACGACTGTGCGTTGTTTGCATACAGTGCGGATGTGTTGCAGCACATAACTTCGGCTCTTGCTTCGACAGAGACCAAATCCGGACTCATCGGCAACACAAGCAGGAATGTCTTTATCCGCTTCCTCCACAAGTGGAATCTGTGGCCCTGCGGCAAATCCACCTTGACGGCGCCTTGGTATTCATTTCGGAACGTTGCTGTCTAGGCAGCGTAATGTCTGCACAACTGCAGATGACTGTGCATGCGCGTATTGCAGGCGGCTGCCGCATTTGACAAGCTGTAAAAATGTGTGTGAAACAACCAACATCCCACTTTTGATACGAGTCTATAATGCGCTCCGTTTTTCTATACGGCAGTGAAAATTGGACGCTATCGGAAAGATGTCCGTTATCTGGAGCTCTTCCATGAACAGTCAGCGTTGTATTCTGCGCATCGGCTGTGGTGACCGAGTTGCAGACACGCTTTCACTGCCGTGCAACGGCAATGTAAAAAGGTACTGTGAATTGTAGCAAGAGTTTCACCCTAGAATTCCTGGTCGAAAGTGAAAACCAAAGTAAGACTGTCGATGTTTGTAGGTTGTGCCAAAACGGTACTCGAATGGGCCTAGGAAACGAATCTTACGGACACCCGAAGCCATTGCGATCAAGTTAACACAATCTGAGCTATGCAAACAAGAGACGCGTGTGCAAGCCTTCCTTCTACCCCGGGATTAATGTACTTCCACACGGCTTTCAATCCGCTGTACTCTCGTTTCTGTTGTCTGAAAAGTTGGACCGATTTAGCGATTAAGACCGTTTTTGCCTCAGTCTGATGAAAAATATCTGTATCGCGCTCTACCAGCCTATTGAGTTCTAACATTTCATTTTACAATGGTCAACGCATGATGAGATTTCTCGGAGAGAGTACTCTGTGCAACCTTGTGTTCATACTGTTGTATTATGTAGCCCTGAAAGACGATCCGGGGAAATTCACTTCCATTCTAACATTCCTACTTCTGGCAACAAGGGTTTTCTATATTCTTCACGATAGGCTGAATTCGCCGGGAGTACTTACAACTAAACATCCTCCTCAAGTTTGCGGTCTGAATGATTATGATTCTAGTCTCATGCTTCTTCTGGAGTGCGTGTCCTACCGAAGGACCGACTGACAAGCCTAGAGCACAGGGACGAAATAGAAATCCTTACTTCTGACCTAGCCTCAGTAAATGCGCTTACGGATAGGGTAACGCAGAGCAGTGTCCGGTTCAGCATGTGCCACGCAGCTTCTAAGTTCAAAAGACCATTTCGGGATTGAGCTAGTATGCTTCCTGTTCTAACTACAACCGAACAACCACTCGAGAAAGTCAGCTGATTCAAAAAGCTGGGCAGTTTTATCAGCTCTGTTGGTCATATCACTGAAGGTATTACAAGTGTCAGCGAACTTCACGTGTCTTTTAAGTGTTTTAAACATCCCTGGAGTGAACGGAGTTGTTAGAAGGCCGGCTTTACTGCATATAGTATAGGCATGACCACTATGCGACGAAAACATCAAGAAACTGCTTGCCGCTGATCACCGGTGCTTGCGAAAGCACCGAGTTAACAACACTGATGTCCACCGGCTAGTATTTGGAAAGAAACTCACTAGTGCCGCACTGCAGTGTTGACCAAACTGGAACAGCTCACGCTAACAAGATGGTGTCCTCCCGCTTCATTAAGCTTGCATTATATCCTGTAGCTGTACCTAAGTTGGGCGAAACCATGATGTGGCTAATGAAAGAAATTGCGGAAAGAAATCGATTACGAGGCGGATACACGCCATGTTTAGATGGTGGCACAGGAGAGATCAAATCAGCTGCTACTGACCTGATGAGACGCGATGTAGTCGTGGAGTTAATGTTGTTCTCACATTTCGTCCCCAGGTCCTGTTGTTACCATCCCCACACTATAAAGTTTAGTTTCCTTTTATCAGTATGCTCTTTCATTGCATTATGCTTCGCAGATTGTCTCAATTTCCCTACCACTGTTAGTTACTACAATCATAAAAACCCTGTGTTTGAATCAGTAGCATGTGATTGCAATGAACTAAATCGAGCTACCGCAGATGAACGGGTTGTGTTCAGTAACTGAAAGGCAACATATTCTTTAAAAGGAACTAGTGAGTCCATGCCGGGTCTCATTGTGCCAGAGAGCGATAAATTGACGAGAAAGTAGGACATTCGCATCAAGCCTGTACACGATTACCGTGATGAGAAAACGAGTGGCGTCGAGTAGAATTAACCGCCCATTGCCGTGCATCGTGTGACATGGCAGTACGAAAAGCATATAGGCAGGGTCTTGCACTGAACAAAGAGGTACATACGAATAATAACAAAAGTAACGCGCTCACCTTCATACTGGGCAGAAAAACGCAGCGTTCGTGGAACCAATCGCGACAAAGCTCACATTGGACCATAAAACCGGAAAAACCGGGTTTTCGGCAGATACAATAAGTGACGGTTCGCTGGTTTTTTAACCTCGATTTAAGCATATTGGAACGACGTAGACGATGCATTGAGGTGGACTCCGCTGTCATGAGTTGACGATACATTGCATCATAAAGTACAGTAGGATCCGTGCAAGAAACAACGGCTTTCGCAAACATCTGTAAAGCAAATGATGAACAGCAGAACTGGAGCGTGTAGGTTAAGATGGGTTCAATGACGGAGAAGTTTGTAAAAGTACTGTCAAAGACGCTAGTTACATTCAGAGTCTTAGGGATAAGGAACAGGGTGGCGATGTTCGCAAGATATCCGAGAAAGAGACTACCTTAACTGCTCTCTGTGCACATTCAGTGATTAATGGACGAAGTTCACATAGCAGGTGTGTGTGTGTACTGTGGTCTACGCAGAACTGCGTTCCATCAGCGTACGAACGTACCCTAATCATGTGAGGATAGACGCCGTTCGCCGGCTCCGTCAGATTCACATACAACAGAAAATAGTGAGCACTGTTCAATCGAATAAAATGAAGTACCCCGTAAGAGACAAATGAGCAAAGGGCACGCGTATAGTACAGAAATTTTCTGGATGTATTTCAAGCGCCATAGTAAAATAAGACAAAGGTAGTACGCTTATACGTCTTACCAAGGACTCGCTGTCACGCAACCGCCACCAGTCGCGTGAGGTTTGGCGACACAGCTTACACAGGCTTTAAATTACAATAAAACTCCCAAACCACTCGGAAACTGGTCAGCTCAAACGCTCTAGTACTTCGAAATCACTTGGAGAACCTAATTAACAAATATTTCATAGTTGTGATCAATGTGGCTGATTTGGTAACGGATATTTTTATCGCAGTGAACCTGTCTCGCATGGAGGGAAGAAATTCAATTACCTTTGCATTCTCCAAACAGAAAGAAGCATAAGCAGCCATGCCTGCGGTGGCGAGACGTGAGCTTCGTCTTGAAGAAGACCCAGCAATGAAGGAATCGATGTCTTTTCCGGAGTCTAAGCAAACTAACAAATCCAGGGACCGATTGCTCCTTGGTAACAAGATTTCGAGTAAACTTAACTTCGAGTTCGGCCACAAAAACAGACGTTCCATTCGATTGCGACATTCATCAATGTATTTGATCTGAAACGAACAGAAGAAGTTAATCCAAATACTGTCATTGCAATAAATTAGTGCACAAATGGAAAGCAAGCGTCGAAGAAGATCGCTTAATGTACTGCTTAGTAGCAGCAGAGGGATAGAAAGCACATTAAATTATGACGCTACTGATTAGTAGTGAGATCAAACCACAAATCGCACGACTCACCAAAGTACGAACGCGAGCGATTTGCGGACAATAGATTGGTAGATTTTCTTTCTGCTCCAACAGTTCATCGACATATGATTTCCAAGTAGTCGGCACACAGTCCACAGTTCCTAATGCCAGGCGCTCGCATAAGTCACTGTTGAATATTTGCTGATCAATTGATGGGATAGCATGACTAGGGGGAATCTTCACTAGAAGCTTTTCAATCATCTCCAATTGGCTGGCGACCGTTTGGGCTTGAGTGCACATCTTTCGGACTTCTTCAGCAATTGGTAAGGCAGCCGGTAAATTCTCCGTTTGCCTAAGTTGTTCCAACGCTTCCTCCAATAAAACGCTACCGGGACTTCAAATGTTACCAAAAACAAAAACAGATGATGGACATTGACGTGACTGAGTAGCGAAATCAAAAGTGGTGAGTTTATTAGTTGAGTTTATTCTTCTAACATAATTAAAACTAACGTGACCCAGCTAACTCGGTACGCCGTGCGCCATCAGGCCGGGAAAAATGCAATGTAAATGACAGCGATCACCGGAAAACTGGGTCGGCTAGATTCGCATTGTGAACTAGGAACATAGAATTGGTTGCGGTGAATAGGATGCGTGTGGAGATTGTCGATAAGATACCGGAAGATGGAGATTAGCTCAAACTATACAAATGAAAGCTATCGCAAATGAACCAGCAGCCGTTAGAGGATCCGAATGGCAAGTGGAATATAACCGACATCAACGGGGATACCACCGTAGTTGTCGTTAAAATGCGAGGGTCAATGGAGAATGTATGGTTGCACGATAAACAAACTGTAACGAAAAAGAAGCAGTTAAAATAGAATGAACGACGGGTCGCAAACTTCCAATTTCAGCGCTAACCAATCAAAGGAAAGCAGATGTCTGAAGGTTTGCACACTGACGAAAAACAACCATTCCCTATGCTTGGTGGCATATTTCGGACTGAGTTTTAACGTAGAACTTGCCCACTCTAAGTTCAGGATTGTATGGCAGTCAAACAGCACATAACACGCTCTTCTTTCGCCAAGACCTATGAAAGGTGTGATACAGTGCAGTACAACTCATGTCCGAGTTCAAGCATTGTGATAAGAGCGAGGTAGTGATGAGAGAAAAACGATCCACGGTCCACGGATGAACTCACCTTGCCTTTTTTATGCGTAGCAATTTCTCTTCCGCATCTTTTGTGACTTGAATGACATTCAGCAACCGCAAGCTGATACGCATTAACGTATGATCTAACCGATTTCGAGGAATATTTGGTATCCGCCGCATGCAGCCCCCTAATTCAGGAGATTCTATCTTTATGCCCAGATAAGCAATGTTGGATGACAAGAAATCACCCTGTAATTGCAAAGTACACAAATCATCCAATGATGGTCTACTGTGTTGAAGCGGTTGGGAAACGCTGCCAGCAGTTGTAGAGATGGAACGGGATTCAAGTGCATTTTGAACAAGTGTGCACCAGGACAAACATTCGTAAATCTGAAAAGGACGAAGAAAATGGACAAGACTATGAAGTAGATCAAAGCCACATTAGTGTAGGGGCAACACCAGTGTACACGAAGAATGTTTCGGTTTAAGAGTATGTATCCCACTATTTATTGATAAGGGATGTTAAAAGTAAATAGGGAAGGGTATATGTGGGTTAGCAATTGGAAAGATATAATTATGCGTTAACGGACAGCCTGCTGCTGCGCCGGGATCTAGACAATATGCCCCATAGAAACCTTGAAAGCGCGACTCCATGTTGCTGACTGATGGACTACAATTAGTCGGTTTTATATATTTCCGGCCTCGGTGCGATAAAGCCGTTTGAAGCGGCACTAATAGCTTTGCAAGAAGTTCCCATTTCCAGCATGCTTGAGGTGAGTGAACGGTGAGTGAAGAGTAACTTCATGTTAACTAGAGAAGAATGCCCAAGACAGGTCTCAGTGCGCAAAACAACGTCTGAGTAGCATAAACTTCATGAAGTATTCAACATCTAGCCAATACAAAACTGCACACATGGAAACATTGGACAATCTGTTTCTGATTGATGACTGGGCTTCTAGCTACTTCCGTGGACGGAGGAACTGTAGAACAACGCCGGCGCATGGATATGTGGAGCAATATGCTCAGTGGTCTGATTCTCATAGGTACAATAAGTGGCAAATGAACTGATCATTCACTTCGACTGATAACTTAGTGAGAAGCTGTGACATGTCATGACAGTACCAGGCGAGTTGAAGATGTGGAGCGCAGAGTGAATCGAGTAGCGCGCTGAATTGGAGGAGGATGGCTGAAATCCCAGGAGAGCCACAGCGCCTACGTCGTCTGTCAACAGATAAATTTTTCATTATGACAGTATTAGAATAATCTATCATGATTACATCTATCATACGGTTGTCGAAAAAGGCACAAAATATGCTAACAAAATACCACACATGTCGTATTGGTCTAGAGATTAATTACATGGCAGTGGAAGATGTTATAAGTGCTGTCGCGGAGCTCGCAAAGCTCCGGGAAACTTGTGCAGACTTCGTCTGAGCTCGCCCAAGGAATAATGTCACCATGCCCAGATCACAGCTGGGCTTCCGTCAAGGACACCAAGGTTGTGTCAACACAAACCACGCAGATTACACCTGACATCTCCGTAACGACACTGCCGCATCTAGAGTCCAAAGAAACAATGACCTCAAGTGAGTTTTCCTCAGGACATTTGCACGTAGTGGAAACCCATGTCCTACCAGACATTAGGCTTCCTCTATGCTTTAAGAATTATGCTGTTATACCCTTGAGTTAGAAATAATAAAGTGTGGAAGGTATGCTCGCCATTGGTTGGGTCAGTAAACGTATTTTAGACATCGGTCAGCTTTTGGTTACTGGGTCTCAGTGAAATTATTTGACATTACGCTTCGCGTCTCTAGTTTCAACATGTGTGTACACAAGTCTGACAGTTAGGTCTCTCCGGCCTTATCGACCCGAATTAACTACTCCGAGCGTGGGGTACTGTCGGGAAGAGCATTTCGTCTTAGAGATCGAAAAAAAACTAGGACGTTCGTGACAAATGAACACTTCATCGAGGCAAAAACTTGTTCACTCTTTACAGATTCCATTCATACATGAAACCGAGGACCAATGGAATAGAACATACTTGAGAACAGAGGATGATACAATTAGGACGCCAATGCTAGTGTGATAGTCATGTGTTACCCTACGGTCATTTGTAAAAAACGGTAAGATGGCTGATAACCACCATCCTAGGGGCTCAAGTTACATGCACCGGACAACGCTGATCAACAATGAGTCAAGCATATCCTTTAGTGTCCTGGCAAGCTTCGAGGGAACTTGTTGGTATCAAATTCACTGAAAATGAGAGCCATTTTGTCAAATACTCGGGGAGGTTTATATAACCCCAAGAAAAGGCGAATATTCAGTCGAATGTCAAAGTTGATGTGTCTGAAAGCAGAACATTTGCCCGTGCATCTGTATCATTATTCTATTCACATCGGCCTTTTTTGGACTAGTGTATGGATGCACTAACTTAGTAGGTCGCGCATATTAGCACTGTCCTCGCCCACCCCAATGGTTCGTGTTGTTCGCCAACGCTTCCTACTGTTTAAAAGGCTCCTAGGAAGATTCAGTTGTGGTATGGTGTGAACGTTTGGAAAATGATTACTCAACAATCCGGTTTCCACGCTCTAACCTAAGCACAGCCCCAGAAGTTGTCGCCATTCGAATTTCTCACGCTATGCGGACTAACGGCTTCAAAACCTTATCTGACGCTAATCAGAGGCCTGATTGGCTTGTATACCGTGTTCATCGGTGAGATCTGTCATAGTAAATCAACAGTGTTGTTGATTGCTGATTGAATTGAGGTGGCGGAGAAACAAGCTCTGGTTCGAACACCTTACGTAGGCCAGCAGACCGATCGATATGAGGCGTCAGAACCTAACGGCGCTTCAGATCGTATAACTATGTGTCATGCATTGTTGATGGGGAGTTGGCCAAGTCAGGACCAGGACCGACTGTTGCTGGATGAGAACCAAGTGGTTAGATACCAACATTATTCCTGAGAGATACTGCTGTCGTGGATAGGTAATTTGTGTTTGTTGCGCAGTTATAGACTGAACGCTACTAGTATTCAGACAAGCGGTGACTCACAAACGGCCATCTGAGCGCTGTTCCAACCCAATGGGCAGCTGGCGTTAGCAATCGGCTCACTCACGAAATCCCGTGATCCACATGGAAAAGCAGAGTGGGAGAAAAAAGCTTCCTTGATGGCCTTCAATCGCCCGTTGGTGTTGTTAACAGTGTTGTGACAAAAACACTGAGCCATCAAATACTGTAAATAGGTGGCGATTCACTTAAATGAGGTTGCACTCAAAAATTTACTTGGCAGTTGTTCCGACACTGAAAACAATTCAAGTTGTTGACCTGACACTGGCGAGCCAGAAAATCGGTTGTAGTCATTTCAGTCTAGATCAAGCTTGAGAATGTGTACCTGGGAAGCTCAGTGTGGATCTGCTTGAAGAAAATCACATACAACTTTAAAAAGACCAAAACTATTTTTGAGGGTTCTCCAACGGCGTCGTATGGGGTATGGGCAGCGGTGGTCGAATATACGCGAGTTTTAGAAAATTAACATCTTGGAGTGGATACCTACAAGCGAGTGACCAATGTCGGAGACGACTGTGGCTATGACGAATAACATAAATCGAGATGGGCTCACATCATATCGGTTAGTCTCCCACGGCTCAGGCTCGATAGTGCGAAATTGACTACTCCACCAATATCATTTCAGAAGGGATGTGTTGCAACCGAGTTTGACGAAGTTCTAGTCGTTGGCCTGTCAGAGATGTTGTATATACACCTTGAGTGCCCCAATAAAGAAACGCGCAAACCATAAAGTAATGCGGAGGATCGGTTTCATCAAAGTGAAAATCAGTGGCTACGAGTGAATGGAAAATACCGCCTGCACCAAACGAGTGCGGCGTCGTCATGCTGTCAGATGGGTTTGGAACTGGCGTAGTGCAGTCATCTAAGAAGTGGTAAAACTTCAATAGATTGAAAACCAGCAAAAAATAATTTGCATGTTACAAGGCACAGAGAGTAGCATTAGCGCGGTCCCTGCAGCAAGAGTAAAAACTCGCGCAAATGAATATCGGTAAAACTGGGTGTCCCCTGGTTTTGATGTCTACATGCACCCATTTGTGCAAAATACGTGGTGAAATAGAGTATGCGCAATTTTCATGGTATAGGCGTGTCGGAGGAGTTCAGAGAGATTGTGTCAACTTTTGTATGCCAACAACAGTCTATAGCGCGGACGCTTTCAGTATGGCAAACGAGGAGTAGAAATAGAAGCGGGTAGTTCAAAATGGATTGCAGCTGCTATTCGTGTTGACCCCCGTATCGATGTGAATCACAAAACACCAGAGGGCGGTCAATAAGTAGTGCAAACCGGGGAAGAGACCAAAGGAAGAAGCACACTTACCCGGTTCAACTGAGTGGTTTCAGGTAGGTCTACTAAAATGGTGGAGGGAAAACGGAGCAAATCACCCACAGTTCGCAGGTGGGGCAAATCATAGTGAATAGATTTGGTCAAACATTCTTGTGCCTCGTCAAGTGATGGCGCATCTGACACCTGTTCGCACTCGTAGACAATGTGACGCACTTGATCTCGCCAGGTTGAAATGCGATTGGCCAAATCGTGGAACTCCGATGAATCCGGGATGAAAGAGTTCAGTTTGGAGACTAATCTAACCAGGCTGAAGAACTCGTCCAAGCGTAGCTGTGGAAGTTACGACATAAAGGAAAGGGATGCGGATAGTTCACGGTACAAAACCGAAGCATAGTCAATGACTAATGGGTGAGATTAAGGAAATTGAAGGTATAAACCAGCGGTAAAAATGTGGAAAAGCCTAATGTGGTGAAGATGTCCCATATGAATGTGGTCTACATACAATGTCCTTGTGTAATTCGTGCAACCACGGTGGCAAACTGCAAGGATGGAAGTACAGCCCGACAAAACAAAAATAAATATAGTTGTGCTGTTCAATGCAAGTACAGAAATTATGCCGCGTAGATTGTAGAACTACTGACTGTGAGGTGGTACACTAAACGGCGAAACAGTGGTGGGTGTAATTCAGAGGACAGACTGTATGCTAGTGCTATCGTACAACAGTATCTGGAATAGTCTTTGAGAGTTGTCACGGCAGGGGATGCCTGGTGGGTAGCAGAACGCAACTCGAGATATAACAAGAAGCTGTTCCGAGGAAAGAAGCGTACGTAAGTATGCAGATGATGTCAAGGTTTGCTTCGAGCCGTGCAAATTTCTGACAGCTAATGACTCACGTGAGCGGATATGCGAAAAAGACAGTCAATACAAACCGACAATACATAACTATGAAATCCATGGAATCAAAAACGGGCGCCTGGCCAGGCTTCGTATTTGTGATGGATGTTAGCAGTAGAGTAAAATCCAGAAAAGGACAATAGTGGTAATGCTCTATGTACGAGACAACAATGAGCCCAGTAGTGTTGCGAAGGTAGCCTAACGTTGGTTATAATGAAGAAGCTGACTCGGGGAACACTAACGGTGGGTGCCTGTTTCTTTAACAATGATCAACTTGTTATCGGAAATGGTTAGGCCCATCTGTTACCGGGCTCAGAATGAGTCGACGTAATGCAGTGAAGGATATTGAGGGTGTCGTAAGACGCAACAAGTCTTTCTCTAGAGTTAGATGGTGATGGATTGAAGACACTCGTTGCACCGTGAGATGCAGCAACGTTAAAATGAGGGGAACCAATTCGAAGAGAATCGTAGACAGCGATGGAAAGGTCCAAATTTAGAGATAGTAGAGAAAATAGCAGGCACGGTAGGTGAATGATGTACCATAATGAACTCATCGGAAAACCGCGAGGCAGGTTGTTGCCATTGTGAACCCAAAGCGGCTACTGGCTGACGACTAAGGGACATATGCTGAATATGATCAGATAAGGAGATCGGTAGTATGATAACTAGCTAAAAGTGCGGGAAACAAGCATGCAGAGATAGACATCCCTATATGGATTTAAAGCTGCCTGGAGATTGTGAATTAATAAAAAGACGGTGGTTGCAAAATGAACCGTAGTATGTTGACATCAAAACAAGACTGGGGAGACTAAAACGGCAGCTGAATCGTCTCCGAGGAAGTTAACCGCGAGGGTTTCCATAGGAATTGCATGGAGATGCGCTAATGTGCAGTGTAAATGGCTATGTGATGATACACTACTCTAAATTAGAGAGCGAAGATCTAGATCTCTCCAAGCAGCCGAGTGGAAATAAACGAAAATTAGCAAAAGTGCCCAAAAGGGGATTTACCTTCGATACAATCAAGCTTTCTGACTTTCGCTCATTGCTGGTGGCACCGACTATGGGTGGTGGAGATTGGACATTACATTTATTGCCCGGAGTTGTGTGAGCGGACTTGTATGGTGTAGAAAAAGCTGAGCCCCCAGGCGATTTTCTAGGGCTTGCAATCATGACGTCTGAAGCGGATCCGGTTGATACTTTCGATGGTTTGTGCTCCGTCAGATAACTATCATCTGAACAAGAGTCCGTGTGATCGTCGGAACCATCGGTATAAGAGTCAGAATCACTTAAAGAGCTAGTAGATCTGGTGTCGAGCACGTTGCAACGAGCACTGGGACAGCTTCGAGTTGGTGACAGCTCAGCATGAGAACTAGCACGGCGGTAGGCGCAAAGTAGACCTCGGACAACAGAAGAACATTCATCGACGACAGCCACGAAATGTTTGAGGCGATCTAGGTCGGAAGTTGGGTAGTTGCGAGACTTCCCGATGTTAAGTAACTCCTGTGGATAAAAACGCGTGGATAGATAAGGAGGACAGTTCTCTTCTGAGCTAGAACTAAACTCAGAGCAATGTAGATCGGGGATAGAAACAGTGTGGGTGCAAAACGGAGGTATGAAAAGCGACTGCAGTACTAAGGGAACGCTCAGTGGAAATCGTTAGTTCAATAACAACATAGAGCAGTCCGTGTTGGTGTGCAGGTGAGTTACACATAAAGTCGCAACCTAATAAATAAAAATAAATTCGCATATTTACCGACGGACGGTACACGGCCTAAGAAACCTAAGCGCAAGTTGGAGAGAACTTAAAGAGTCCGAAAAGCGAACATAGAAAGAAAGAATCATTTCATAGCCACCCGTAACCCGTTGGGAAAGTCAGGCTGACGGAAAGACATAGGAGCAAAGGAAGCAGCGAATTTTAGCAGCATGTATAATAAAAATAACAAGGTGTCAGTTGCATACCGTAACAGTGCTTCGCTGCCGCGTGAACACCACCCGTCGCGCATGTGCTGAGGATACCGCGAGGACGCCCGCCCCTACGCGGATTCGAACCTGTGACCTTATGACTACAAGCCAGGCATGCAGACCACTCGTGGTTGCCGTTCGCCAGTCCGGCATTCTCATTCCGCAGTGACGCGACGAAAAAGAATTAAAGTTAGCAATATTATCATCAGTGGCGTTGGGTCAATACCCCTGTGTTAAGCACAGTCAGTGCGACTGACCATCCTGTTCACTGACACGGGAATCCACAGTTCCGGAACCGAAATGCATTAATCCGTGCAGGCTTCTGCATGGACGCTTATACCAGCGCTCACCAGTGGACTGGGGGTAACCGAACTAACTGTTTTAGAAACACGAGTGTGAACAATGGGATCATAATAATGCGAACAGACAATAAGTGACCTGGTTGACTGGACCTTTCATTCAGACGGAAAGCAAATTTCGGATACCATCGTGGTAATGCACGGTGTACGATTTTATAATGCTTAAGGTGGAAGCCAAGCTACATGGACGATGGCTTCAGAAGTCCAGAAAGTTGAGAAGTAATCGATGGGACAAGAGCACAAATGACCACAATATTCAATGGAGCACGAAATGATGAATTTCCAAGAGAACAGTGAGCGCGCACTCGGCAGTACCCAGCATGGCCACACTACGGGTGATTGAATGTGCACATTTAAGTTGATCCAAAGGTATGATGGATCGATATGGCAACACGCGCTAAGACGTTGTGCCCACATTCTGTGTTAAATACAATCAAGGCGGATAAGTAGGTCACTGTAGAATGGTACGATACCAGTTTTGTGCCCGGAGAAGGCAGATTTTTCCGTGCACAATACCGACGCGATTCGCAGATGCGCTTCAAAAAAGGGGCGTTATATTCCAACTTATGTGCGATTCCAGGTAAAAGCAAACCACAAAAAACACTCTGTAGGAAGTCTATGGCCCGCACGACAAAGTGGCTATGGGAACACGGTACAATTTGTCTACTACACCAGGTGTACATACAGGTTCAGCTGAGGACCACTGCTATTTTGGAAAAATAGGGCTATGCGACAAACAACGGCCCGCAGTCACTTTAGCTAATCTAGAAGCAGACTGTAGATTCACGTTAAGTAGTCGAATTTTCTACAACGAACTACAACGTTCCCAATGGGCATTAGCGAAGGATTCGTCCTCGTGGTTCCGGGGAAATTTAACCCGAACAGTGACTGAGTTCAAAAATCAAACATACAGCAGAGTGAAAGAAGAAAAAGCACCATAGCACACAACAGTGATCTGATGTCAGCATGTGACAAATGTCGGTAGCATCAACAAAAGCCACTATGATATAACGCAGCCACAGATGCTGTCAGAATAATGCGGAAAGTAGCGATTAAACCACCGAATGAACAAGAACGACCACTAGGCTCTTAAATGTGACAAGAGGTTGATCATCGTCATCCACCTTATGGTCGTCATGATCATCATCATCGTCAACAACAACAGCAGTAGGGTAGGCATTTGAACTGATGCATCGCAGCCGTACAACCACCGTCACCCACTGAATAAAAAATAATGAGAAGAGAAAGGGGAAATGTCGTAAAACGTTAATGCCATAGTAAACACTCAAAATCAAGGCGTCTGCACTTCAGCAACAACATACCGTCAAAAACAACTGGCTACGTGTAAAGATAAGGCGATAGCGGAGACAGCTCCCTTGAGGCTTTCACTGCCACGCGTCGTGATCAGCCATTACGCCGCAAATAAATCAGCATCAAACACGCATTAAGCATTCAGTCCGACTAGACATCAGCAGACACGCCAATGGAGTCGACTGTGAACCATGTCCCGTGAAGTCTCAAGCCAAGCACAAGGCAGGTCAAGTGGACTCCAGTCTGGAAGGCTAGACGGGACGACGACGCCGAATTTGCTCGTCAGTGAGTTCGTTTCCTGCTGTCAAGTTAATCTTTGCCCACATCGGGCCTAGCAGCACTCTACATCTGACATCGCAATGAGGCTGGACCTTACCGTGGTGCGATGGTTTGTGTGCCTCAGCGATCCATTGAGCTATGCTGGGTGGTGCTTTTGCACCTTCAGAGCCACTCATACCAGATTGGTCAATGGTTAGAGGCCAGACAAACTCAGCCTCCTGGTCCTCAAGGTTGGGGGTTGAAATGAGGGTGGCACCTTATTCCTTAAAACGGACTCCTTGTAGCCCAACGCCAAACCCGCTGCCTTGCGGTCAGGTTTTTGAACCAAAGGCTTTGGTTGAGAACCCTAATCGTTCTCCTGTCTAGGCCTGGGCAACCTGACAGTATCCTGCCCACGCAATACCATGAATACTATCTCAAACAAATTTCTGACGCTCAGGCCACCGCACAGGATAATCAACGGTGCCCTATCTGCTGCATCGAGCAGGGTGGATAGGGGTTCGGATGCTACTGCTCAAGCCTTCCCGTCGTCTTATTCCCCATCTTACGCTTTTTCACTCTTACCGTCCCCTTCCAACTTCACTTATATCCCCCCAATTTTCAGCCCCCTGATTCTTGGCCCTCCCCCAACATGCTTTGCTAGGCATTTACCTTCTAATTTCAACTCACATGTGGACGCGGAGCGTCACTCCTCTGCTGTCGACAAGCCCATGTCCAACCAAGCGGTCCGTTCTAGTTCATCGGATTCCACTTGGAGCCCTCGATCCTCATTCAGACTGGCATGCCTCAATGTACGCACACTACTACAGATCGGTCAACAGGCAGCACTTGCCCGAACATTGGAGACCCTCTCGATCGATATCTGATGCTTATCAGAGACCCGCCTGCAAGACTCGAGCTCTGTGCTCAATGCGATACCCTTCAGGTGACACCAGCAGTATTTTTTCATGGCGCCTATCGGGTGACGATGCAGCTTCGAACACCGGCCAAGCTGGTGTTGGCATTGCCCTGAGTCCCCGGGCTGAAGCTGCTCTGACTGATTGGATTCCAATCAGTAGCCGGATGTGTGCGGTCCGATGGGCTGGCTCGTTTAAAGCTTCGAAGTCGCGCGGGGCTTATAGGTGTCTATTCATCATCGCTGCCTACGCGCCCACAAACTGTAGCGATGATTCGGTAAAGAACGACTTCTACCGCCAACTGACTTAGCTCCTTCGCCACAGAAGAAGCACGGACACTGTTGTGCTGGCTGGGGATATGAACGCACAAGTTGGAAAGTTGTCCACTGATGAAATGCATCTGGGCGGTCAGCACGGTGTAGGCTCCCGTAATGATAACGGTGAGCGGTAACTTCATTTGTGTGAAGATGCTCGCTTATTGCTTGCGAGCACTAATTTCCGACACAGCACTTGCAGGAGGGTGACTTGGCGCCCACCAGCCTCGAACCAGCCTTGGACGCAGATAGATCACATTGCTATTAGTTACCGCTGAAGAGGCTGCATCCAGAATTGTCGCGCGGTTTGGAGCAAAAGTGTGGACACCCATCATGCACTTGTATGTGCTGACGTGCGGATGTGCTTTGGCGGACGCCCACGATGACGCTGTGAGCGCATTGACACCAGCCAACTGACAAAGCCAGCTATTCTAAATGCGTACCAAAGTACCCTGACATGCGAGTTGAGCAATCGCTCACTGGAGACATATATATATATATATATATATATATATATATATATATATATATATATATATATATATATATATATATATATATATATTTGCAAAAGTCTGTTAACAGACATAATGCCATCAGAAACCATGGGATTCAAACGAAGGTACAGAAACAGTAAAATAAAACACAACACAACAATGTCCATGGTTTCCTCAGAGGGCGAGATACTACCCGGTTGCCCAAGCCGAAGTAGGGTGTTGACTTAGGGGGCACCACCCCGAGCCTTTGGCTTAATAGCCTGCCCGCAAGGCAGCGGAGCGAATTCATGGAATCGCGCCCATTGGGAGCCGGTGACTGATTGCTCAGTTCGTACGCCTTTCGTTTGTTCCTATGTCAAACAGGGGCCCAATGCTCCCTAGAAGTACAGCATAAGATTGCTGGAATACAATGCTTCGCCAGGATGAAGCAAGGGGCAGTGACTTTATTTAGTGGCGAGTCACGTCCGCCACGTCACAGTGTTGTTAAACGACATATGTGGCTTTTTATAGGGAGAACGCTTGCCAGGCGAAAACCCACCACGTCCTGGAGACAATTGATGGTCACTGGTCACATGTTCACCAGACCTTACTAGCAGCGGGCAAATCCTCATGTGGTATGTTTAAAAGCCAACATGGACATTGGGTCTCTTCTCGGCCTCTGGAACTTATCGACGCTCGCCGGCATATCCCGGCTGGAAGCGAGCACAATGAAACTCGCAAAGAGCTCCGGGCAAAACTCCGCGCTAGCCTGAAGAGAGACAGAGAAGCTTGGTCGTCTCATCGTGCGTCAGAGATGGAAATGGCCGCTGCCCTTGGCAACCATTCCGTCTGATACGAGAAACGGGCAGCAGAAGACTTGGTGTTAGTGAAACTATACGTGACGAGAGTGGACAGCCTATCCACAATTTGTCAAAACGTTTGGAGCGTTGAGCTGAGCATTTTGAAAAACAATTTAATCGGCTAGAATTGTTCGATTCGCCGGTCACAGATTGCCCTGCTCCGTGGGCTGTCCCTTTGGATCCACCCTATCGCTCAGAAGTCGAACGTGAGATCGGACTGTTGAAGTTGAACAAAGACGCGGGACCAGATGATCTTCCTCCAGCCCTCTTCAAATTCGGAGGCTATGCTCTTATTGATGCTTTACATGAATTACTAGTGAAACTGTGGGAGCAGGAGACTGTCCCAACCGACTGGAGCCGTTCCGTTATTGTTCCCATCTTCAAAGGCGGCTCGCGCTCGGAATGCGGCAACCACAGAGGAATCAGTCTGATCTCCATCGCCTCCAAATTACTAGCCTCCATAATTCTTCACAGACTGGCTGGCGCTCGTGAAAGCCAGATTCGTGAGAAGCAAGCCGGGTTTCGTCGAGGTCGTGGCTGCATCGACCACATCTTCACCTTGCGCCAGTTGTTGGAGCACCGCCACACATATTGGCGGGCCACCGTTGTCGTGTTCCTCGACATCAAAGGTGCCTTCGATTCAGTTGATCGATATGCCCTTTGGAATTGTTTACTCAGGAGAGGTGTGCCCGAGAAATATGTGAATATTATCCAAGCATTATATTTGCGTAGCACAGGCTTACGGCAAGCTGTCGCCACCCTCTAATATCTCCAGCGGTGTGAGACAACGATGCCCGCTGTCACCTTTCCTCTTCAACTTCGCTATTGACGAAGTCATGGAGTTTGCATTTACAGGACATGACTTGGGAGGTGTGGAGCTACTCCCAGGAGAACGACTTCTTGACTTGGAGTATGCAGACGACATTGCCCTCATCTGTGACAGCTCCCAGACGTGCCAAACCGCGCTGGACAGATTAGCACTAGTTGTCAGTCGCTTCGGGCTTTGCTTCGCACCCTCGAAGTGCAAAGCGTTCCTCCAAGATTGGCAGGGATAGCCTCCTGCGCTGACCCTTGGTAGGGATCAGCTGGAAGTCGTTCAGAAATTCAATTACCTGGGAAGATGTATCAGCGCCCTTGGGATCGAAGACGAGATCACGAACAGTATAGCGAAAGCTCGGAGTGCTTTTGCTTACCTTCGCCACCTATGGAGGCGGCGCGACATCACTCTCGCCCTGAAGGGTAGAGTGTACAATGCAGCGGTACGTTCGACTCTGCTGTACGGGTGTGAAACCTGGCCGCTTAAAGCAGCGGACCTGAAGAGGTTAGCTACGTTCGACCATCGGTGCCTCCGCAGTTTGGCTCACATATGGTGGGAATACCGCGTGAGTAACGAGCGTGTTTGACGCATTGTTTACGGCACAGGAAAAGGAAATGAACCGCTCAGCACCGTTATTTCATGCACCAGGCTCCGATGGCTCGGCCACGTGTTACGCATGACAGCCCACCGACTCCCGCGACGTGCGTTGTTTGCTCACCAGGGATGTGGGTGGAAGAAGAAGAGAGGTGGCCAAGCGAGGACTTGGTCCAGAGGAATGAAGTCCATCACTTCGGAGCTAGCCTCGGTTGGAGCTTCACGGCTCCCTGGTTGGGGTCCAAAAGACGGTGAACACGTTTGGCTGGATACACTTGCTGACATGGCAAGGAGCCGACCTCAGTGGCATTTGTGCTGTGAGTTTCTTTGTCCCTCACCATCCCTTTTAGCCTCCCCCTTCATCTACGATCTCATTTCCTAGGGTAAAACTTAATAAATTCTTTTTTTCTTTTTGCGTAGTAGCTGGCTGGAAGCTTACCGGAACGATGCCTATCCGTTGCTGGTAGCTCAGCTGGCAAGCAACTGTTGTATCTATTTTTCCTTTGTATTGTGTTACATGGATGTATGTATGTATTTCTTTCATGTATTGCGGCGCAATAGCGGAGGTGTTTTCCCACCTCTAGCTGATGTGTATAATGATGATGATGACATCTGACAAACAAAACAAAGGCATCCTCCACAAGCGGTGGCCGGCCAGAGATGGCAGGTGCTCAAGCCAACGCAATTTATTGTGCTATCTGTTGTTCTAAAGAACTAGCCTGCTTAATCGCCGCATAAAACTGGCTTGAGCACATCATCGTTGCGCACATGCTGGTGCCATCCGACACCAGCACTGCTCCGCAGAGAGCGGTGATGAAAGACTTGAAGACGCCTCAGATCGAATGGTCCAAGTCCCATTACCGCTGAGTAGGACGGCCCTCACTGTGACCTAGCAAACAAAGCGTTTTGGACCAAAGAAAACCCGTTCTGACGCCGTGTAGCAGATTCAAGAAGTTTTATATTAACTTTTGCAATTGGTGAACAGACCATTGCTGTTGATGCGGCTGCCAAGATAAGTGAATTGATCAACTACCTCCAACATCCCTCTAAGAAGAATCAAGGGATAAGCAAGTGGCCGGTGGTGTTGCAACAACACTTTGCACTTTGAAGGTGCGAATCGCATGCCAAATGATGGGACTACTCTACAGATATTATTTAGGTTTACTAGGCCGCCCCAACATTGATAAACAGCATAACAATATCATCCACATAATCAAGATCAACTATATCCTCACCAGACAGCATCTCAACGCCTGCATTGAAATTCCACGATGAAGTTCATGACGAAGTTGAAGAAGAATGGGAAAATTGGGTAGCCTGACGAACGCCACTCGTGGACGGAGAGATCAGAGAGGTTACCGTAGACCCTGGCGCGACTTGTGTCCGAGCACAGGACACGTAAAATGTGCACATGTTACATGAGAACAACTTTCCGCGTATCTTGAACAGAATGCATGTATCGACTGAGTCAAGCGAACTCTTAAAGTCGAGAAACAGAGCTATTGCCGGCTTGAGGTAAGTGTGCGCTGCTTTAGGAACAGTCTACACAGCAGTTATCTATACAGGTACGGCCTAGACGGGGACCTGCTTGACATTCCATAATCCGGGATTCTCGTTCCGCAGTGACGCGACGGATGAGGATTAAAGTCTGCAATATTGTCTTCCCCGGTGTTGGGTCAATACCACTGTGTTAAGCACAGTCAGTGCGACTGTCCATCCAGCAGATCGCCCCTATAATCGAATCACTCCAGTCACCTAAAATGGTCTCCTTCATTCAGACTTGTTCGAACAGGGAAATCAGTGTTTTGAAGAGGGATGGCCAAGCGATGAATTGATCAAGAGAAATGAAATCCACCACATCGAAGTTGGCGTCCGTCGGTGTGTCCCCACTGCCTAGCTGGAGTCCGAAGGACGATGAACACGTTTGGTTGGATACACCAGTTGACATGGCAAAGAGTCGACTACAATGGCGCTTGTCCCTCCCAATCCAGCTTATCTACCCACTCCAAACACGAGCTCTCTCGTTACGCATAATGTTACTAAGTAGCCCGTCGCCCGTTTTTAGCATTCTATAACATTCAGCATTTTAATTATTCATATGTCTATATATTGCGGTTCAAAATTTGAAGTGTGTTCCTCACCTTTAGCTACTGTGTAATGAGGATGATGGTCAATGCTTTATAGAGGAGCTCACCTCCATCCTTGAATAGTGTGGGTGCGAGGGAACCTGGGCTAGTAGCACGAAAACGATCAATGGATGTGATCACGCTTCAAACCTCAGGCTCCGATGAAGCCTCTAAACTAACCAGACATGACTCAGCCTGCGTCACCTGAATAGGAATAGGTCCGGAGGCAGAGGACCAAGTGAACCCATCTCTGCCCAGCGAGCCATTCAGCGATCCTTATGGTAAATCATGGCACCCGTACTGTCTCTGGTTCCCTTGCTGATGCCTGGTTTCCTAAGACCAGTGGTGCGGATCAGTTGGAAGAGCTTGAGGTAATAATAATAATAATAATAATAATAATAATAATAATAAATCGCCAGATGTACGCCGCAACGGCGCTTCGCTGCCACGCGACCACCACCAGTCGTGCGTGGGCTGTATACCGCGAGGACGCCTGCCCCTACGCGGATTCGAACCGGTGACCTTATGGCTGCAAACCAGACGCGCAGACCACTCGGCCACCGGCCGACAGCTTGAGGTAAATGCCAACTGCATCCAAACTCATCACGGGTCTCAACTTCCGACAACTTACTGATCCCAGTGAGAACCGATTCACTGAAATCTAGGCTGGTTTCCGCCCTGGTCGTGGTTTCATCGACCAGGCATTTACTCTTCGCCAAGCGTTAGAGCAGAGACACACATAAAGACAACGGACTATGGTGGTTCTCCATGACTTGAAAGCCGCCTTTGACTCTGTTGACCGCGCCAGATTATGGCACTGCCTATCTATAAAGGGCGCGTCGGCTAAATTCCTTTGCATTCTTAAGTCTCAGTACCGTGATTCCCGATGCCGTATAAGGGTTAACCGAAAACTGTTTCCTGAGATTCTCACGACACGTGAGATTCGTCAGAGTTGTCTTACACCACATTTTCTTTTCAAATTTGTGATCGAGATGATCACGATTCACTCAGTTCTTTCAGAATCTACCGGAGCGGGAGTTCTACCAGGTGACCGACTGACAAACGTGGAATATGCGGACGACATAGCTCTTTTCCGATCCGATGCAGTGGCTATGCAAACACTGCTTGGAAAAGTGACGCGTAATGCCGCACGTTTCGGCACGTGCTTTCTATTTTTGAAGTGTTAAGTACTGCTGCAGGATTGGAACGACACACCGAACAACCACTGGGAGTGGTGGACCAGTTCACTTACCTTAATAGCAGTGTCACCTCTGGGGATCACATCACTGAGGAAGTTAGTTCGCGTATCAGTAAGGTCCGTGTAACTTACCAAAGACTCAACCATCTATGAAGACGGTTAAATACTAGCCCATCAGTGAAAGTTATGGTGTATAACGCTGCGGTAAGGTCGGTCTTAAAGTATGGATCAGAGACCTGGAAAGTCCGCGGCGAAGATATCAAACGCTTGACCGTGTTTGACCACCGGTGTTTGCGGATTATTGCTTACGTCTGGTGAGCAGTTCAGAGGTCCGCCAATTGGTTTTCGGTAAGAAGCCTTCTGGAGCTTCACTCGAGTGTTTGCTGAATCTTGTTGTTTACCCTGGCTAGACCATGTCCTCCGTATGCCCGTTGACCGACTTCATCGGTGTGCATTATACGCCGTAGCTGCACCAAATTGTGTGAAACCTCGAGGTGGTCAGTCCATGACGTGGCATAGTGGCATGAAGAAATTGACTGAGAGACTTGGTCAGGCGGGTGCGTGCCGTCTTCGTGGATGTGGTCCTCGGCCTGGTGCACACCAATGGTTGGAGACCGTATCAGACAAGGCGCAGTCAGGCAGTCAGTGGCGTTTCTGCATTTGGTTTCTTGTGTCTGGTTATTAATTTGCGTTCCATTCTGTTTAGTTTAACGTACTTCCTGCTTGCTTCCACTTTCTTTACATTCTATTGCCTTTAGTCCCACTATCTTGCCGTGGTCATTTATAGCTATTCTTGCGATGTGTCATGACAACTGGATCCACCGCATTTCGATGCTCGAATCATAGTTGATCAACCTAAATGAACTGAAACGCCTACCGTGCCAAACTCGTAAATCTATTGAGCCCTACTGGTCCACCATGCATCCCTGTCAGTACGCAGGTTCCACATTAATTAGCTCCTAATAGTGCATCCGGTTACATTGTGTACAGAGCGAGCCGGGAGTTTTCTGGATTGCAACAGGTTCACCGACTACTTGGGTATCTTGTGGCTCCTATGGTAACGACTGATAATGCCGCAAGCAGAGACTCCCGCATCATGCATTGCTACCAAGATCCTATTCCATTGAAGCTCAATGTCATTATGACAAGAGACCGAAGGTTCGGTACGCAGGACACCATGGTAGGCTTCCCCGACCGAGATAACTTAATTGTTAATCGAGAGAGTCGCATAGTACGTCTCCCAGAAAGTTTCATGGAAAAGAGACAGCGTATCACAGTATGATCGTGGTCGACGCAAATACTCCAGGGAAAGCGGCAATCCTGGAAGGAACCATACCCCCTGTAACTTATGGCAATGTGATGTATTTGGGACCATCACTGGTCAGCTATAGGGCGACGCACTTCGGCGCTCAGTGTCTAAAAGCGGTGCCGCTAAAAGACAGCTAATGCTTCGCGCACAGTTGCAACGGAGGTTCGCAGTTGTATGTCCGGTCCGAGGCAAGTTCATATTTACCACCTAACCGAGCTTCTGAAGAGTGCAGACGATCTGATTGCGGATTCATATCACCAGCAACAATAATGATATCTGAACGGGTAACACTACGAAGCAGCGTGTTCAGTTTGTGGTAGATGGTGTCCTTTGCAGTCTCAGAACTGCAGTCGGTGGGGGCATAAACGGAAATCACAAACAAACAGCGTCTGGTATTAGTTCGTGCATCAACAGTAGCTGGTGTCGTCCAAAGGGCTGCACACAGGAATCCAATCAATCAACCATGATTTAACCTTGGAGGTATGAACGATGCCCACACAAACTTGATCAGTGATCGCAGCATCAACGTCTCCGGATGCGTGCAACCGATAGTCGGAGGACAAGCCGGGATCATTGACCATAGTTTCCGACACGCAACACACATCAATACCCAGCGTGTCCAACAACTATGCGATTGAAGTCTGCTGACCTATTTGTTTTATATTGCGAACGTTGAACGCCATCAAGGAAACGGGATAAGGTGGCTTTATGAGAGGCTGTTGCCGAGAGGCACCCAGTGGGTGATGCAGCATTGCGGCTGATGCCAATTAAGCTGTTGTATAAGAAACGTTAGTAATGGAAGGTTAGTATTGGGGTTATGTGGGGGAGTACCAGAAAGAGGTGGAAAAGAATGCAAGAAGACGCCAGCAGTAGCATGTTTTCGCTTATCTGCCTTGCCGTACGCAGAAATTACGGTGATCCTTGATAAGCTGCGCGACGGCCGATGCAAAAGGTGGTTGAAGTTTGAGGAGACAGTCATGGTTGTACGTGGGAAAGAATATTGCGGGGCGCCCATATCAAAACAGGGGGACGATTAGGGTTCTCAACCAGAGTTTGGCTTAAAAAAACTTTTTCGCAAGGCAGTGTAGTGGCGATGATTTGTGTTACAGAAATGGACGCCATTCAATTTCCAGCCGCCAACATAGAGGATCAGTAGACTGAGTTTGTCCGACCTATAACCATTAACCAACCTGGTAGGAGTAACTCACAAGAGATCCGAGGACATTGCTCAGCATAGCACAATGGTCAAAGAGGAATGCAAACCGTCACAACGCGTTAACGTCCAGTCTTATTGTAATGGAATAAGTTGTCCTGGTGCTTCGAAACAGTTTGTCTCTCATACTTGAAAACACTAGGAAAAATTCGGTCAAGAAGCCTCCAGCCAAGATTTGATACAATAGAATGTAGTATATGTGATAGAACATGTATGACGACTGGCAGCCAAAGTAGAGGAATGATATGTGGTTACTCAAGTCTATGGTAACATGGATGAGGCTACCAGTATGTGAAAAACACTAAGTAACTGTTTGTTTATATCACAGATCTTTTAGATAAACTCAGATTCCCTACTATTTGGCGTCCATATGTATCAGAAGGGCGTGACTCACCAACCACTAGCCAATAACCGTTTTGTTGTAAATACAGGATAATACATGAACTCTGCTGTCCATTTCAAACGAGATATATTAATAAAGCCCTACTCGTTTTCGACCTGGACGCAAAGCCAAATGTTAAGAGATTTGCAAGTAGCCAAAAACTGAATCAAGGAGTAGTATCCGTCTGGCAAAATACAGTATCGAAAACCGATGAACAGGGAGAAAAACAAGGTGTTACAAAAGCGTGCAAAAGCGCCACCGTATTCCACACTTTAGCATTTTGAGAGTTGGTCTATCACAATGGTGCGTGGTTAGGGGTCAAGTATACTCTAACTCCTGAACTTCCAAGCAAGGGGCCGGAATTGATGTGCTGCTCAATTACGCAAAGTTGGCTCGTAATTTGAATCGCATTCACCTTCTTACCAACCTGATGATGGTCCCTTGAACCAAACGCTGTGGTTAAGGACATCAACTGTTCTCTAGTTCAGGTATTGGTACTTTGGCAGGATCCAAGCCCACGTGCGTAAGCGCAGTTACACGGAAACCTCAGCCACATCGTCCATCCGTCGCCGCTCAGTGTCAAGAGTACCGGCTTACGTACTGTAAACAGATAGCTGGTTATGTGAAAACAGTCTACTACTGGCGAATCCATCATTTCATTCCCATCTGTTTCCATGACACTCCTTCGGATTCAAACTACTAATTTTCTCTTAGCAGTCTAAAGCGCAGGTGACGGCAGCTGCAGTGGCACTGGTGTTCAATCACCAACATTCATCCAAAAGTATACCATAATCCCACTTAATCAAAACCTTCAAACAAGTCACTACGGCTCACTTTTTAACACCTTTCAGTATTCGTGCCCCAAGACAGTTTGATAAAATGTACTTGCAGACACGATAGAAGTCATGGGTATCGACATATGCTGCGTCACCGAGAGTAGAATTCAAGACTAACTCGGTTACAGAACTAACAGTTCTTTGGCTACTCTCGAGGGTTATTGTATTCGCCCGGAGATGCCGATGCGGCAACCATGGGCCAGGCTGGACTGTGCATCATCTTCATTTCCAGTATCATACCCTTGCTGGTCCGTTAGATTCTTTAGTGGACGATATCTGTTTGAACCTGGGATAACCGCAGAGGCGATAGTGTGAAACCGGTAATGATAAGCTAGCTGCTCTTCATTCACGTTCGCTGCTCCATTGCCGGCTGAGACTAGGCCGGATCGATTATACCCATTCCCTGTAGAGGGTACCAGAACAGCACAACGTACTTCTGGTTAACTACAGAGCACTCGATTCAATCGATCGCTCCGTTTCGTTCGATAGAGCCGCTTCTAAGTCCTTCCATAACATGTATGTGTGGAGTGAACTGCGACGCAACCAGTCGCGTTGGGGATTGTGCCGTCCACAAAGGTCTTCCCATTCCCCCATTTCTATTCAAGATTATCGTCGTGCGACACATGGAGGATAGACGAAGGCATTGAGCTCCTGTTCGCGAGAAAAACTGGTTGATCAAGATGGACACTGCACTGGTGCTTGGTAATCAGGAGACGGCACAGTTGAATTCCAACCAAGTCCCTAGAGTCGTCTGGTGTTTCGCAAGTTCTAAATATACAGCGATGTTGCATGATCACCTAGTCACATGACGCTTCCTAAAGAGGCACCAACAGGACTCCGGTACGCTGTAACAACGATTCGCTAGTACGTGTGTACCACCAGTTTGGCGAGGGCTAAGGTTACTACAAAGTCGCTCCACCTGAGGATTTGAACGATGCCAACACCCTTTATTAATCGACCACCGGTCGATGCAATGCCTCTTTTATCAATGGCAATGAAGAAATGGAGAGATTTGATTAGTTCGCTTAATGTGACGACGGGTGCGTGGCTGTTGAGAACTGGAACTACACTCATGAATCTAAGATAGGTTTGGTGCTAGAGTAGATCATAAAGGATAGGCCGTGTAGACAGTAGCTAGAAAGGACTGTTCTCCAAGATTTCACGCGTTTTTGGGCACCCGATAATTACTGTGTGAAAAGTACCGTTGGTATCACGCAACACCAGCAAGCTAGGCACGGCGAAGTGCGCAGGTGAGCGCTAAGCGCAACTGATCATGCCAATTTTGAAGCGCAGAACATGTATTAGGTATGCCTGTCCACTGCTCATTGATGAACGGCTCATTTTGTCTACCTTAGCAAAAGAACAGCTCGAGAAACTGTTGGATTTGTAACCTCAAAAGTTCCTTGTTGGAATCCACATGACCCATCTTGCACTCGGCTCGACACATAACAGAATATGTTTTGCAGTGAACACAATTTGTGCGTTCGCCGTTGCCTTCTAGATAGACTGCGTTTACGGTATGTATGGAGCCGCTTGAACAAGATTGATCGTGATGAGGGTCAATGGGTGCCGCAAGCAATGTGCTGTGCGTCGGGGACAAAGGGCTTTAGAAACAGTGAGATAATAAAAACTGCTCGAAGAATAACCGTCCTCATTGAATGTGACTATCACGCTCCACTGCCGTCTTCATGGTGCGTATTCGCAATACAGCACGGGAAGTGTACTGAATAGGGTTCGTATTTTGATATAAGGCAAAGAAGATGCTAGTGATCACAGCCGGGATTGCTAGTAGCCAAGCTGATGTGTAAACATGATGTTTTCGTCGTTGTCGTCAAGAGACGACTAAAGGAAATGGGTGGCTTTTGTATGCCATATATCGCAAGGTGACACAAAGTAGGTGAAAATGATTCTTTCCAGTCAGGGTTGACAGCTTGTTCAGACAACCGCCAGCAAATTAAACCACATAAAGTAGTTCAAATGTGCCTGTTAGTCTGTCATTGTCAACCCCATGTAAAGCGAGAGTCGGGGAATGAAACGGAAGACAGACCGATGGCCCATTCAATCGGTATAACTTTGCAAGATCGAGATAAGATGATCACTAAGATAACAATCACAAGGTGACCCTAACGGTTTCGTTCGAAGAGCTGTATTGCTTATCTGATCCACCTATTTCGGTTGTATTGTCAACAGCACTCGCTTACGTAAATTCCATCGCAAGTGGGGAAAAGAAACGTTGTGTGTGATAGGCTGGTCATAGTTATCACATCCAAACAAGTAAATATATCGTAAAGAAATATTAAGAAAAAAATGCAGCGCTTCGTATAAGCAATCATTAAAGACCCAAATTTTCCGCGATTCAGCGAAACGCAGAAAGAGCTCGGAAAATGAGAAAATCATAAAGAAACTACCTTGAATTCGTTTTTGTAAGGTATACACTTATATACGGAAGAAATGACAAAGCAGCCAGCTGGCTATGGGAACATTCATCTGGAGTACCATCACCGCCATCTGCTACTACCATCTGCTATCCAAGTCACCTTGCACAGCTACGGCCACAGTTGGAGGAAGCATTCTACGCACACTGATAATGATGAGCATGGAATGCAGTCGTGTGACGGCTTTTGTGTCCGATGGTGCAAGATATACGACTGCATGCCACCGAGATGTCATTAAGTCCGTATGCGAAGTTTCAGTCTACATTACATGTATTATCCACTGCAACAAATTGATTGCAGAAACCCTTCGCAAATTCTCACCGGAAGTCGACGGATTCGTTGCAAAAATGAGAAGTGCTTTTCGCTTTTCGGGAAGAAAGAGATGTCCATATTGAGTATCTAAAGGCAAGGCGAATATAACCCAACCGGCCCACTTGTAACAGCTGGAACTCTGGCTGAAAGCTGTCGCACATCAGCAAGAACTTCCGTCATTACCCAGCCCTGTTGTAAATTTTACGTCCTGAGCTTGGAAACTCAGCTGGTATCTGTGAGCTTGCGGATATTTTAACCAACGAAACAATAAGGAAAGATTTGAAGAAGCAACTGAGCTGCACTTCGTCCGTTGGTAACAACATCATCCGTCACTTAAAAACTGTCGAAACAGTCTCCGGTAACCCATAAGACTAAGGAGACGAACTCTCCGATTTATCCATGTCTTCGAAAACTGCCGCTGACAACTGGCTGGATCATCTGCAGGCAGAAGGACTGGCCATTGATATGTCTAGCAAAATCTCAATCGACATGCAACTCTGCATATCCCGAGCAGCCCAGGAGTTGCTGACATCACAGGCTAGCTGACCGTTTTGTAAAGCCATTCGAGTGCGTTACCCCAACCATCTCATCATCTCGTCCAGTGATCCATGCAGTTATACCGACGTTCCAGGCCTGATTAGCTCCCCAGCTCTGACAGCCTAATGGCTAATCCATCGAAAAGTGCTGGGAGAACTGCGTGGAGAAAAAGGTGAAAAAAAGCTGGCTTTCTTGTATAGAATGAATGAAAGAACTCCATAAGTAGCACAGATTGCCGGCCGTCATATATGCATACTGTGAACTAGGTAGACGCTAAGCGGAGCTGCGGTGCCCACAAAAATGTTCGCTGATAAGCGTCACAGCTTTTCAGACAGTAGCAGGAAGCATCTTGTTGGGCTTAATTCCTCTGTTTTGAATCACGACTGACATGTATATAGTACTTGAGGGTGCCTTAACTTCTGTTCATTTTAGTCTTCGCGGTGAAATCACGGAATTTTCGATTTCGATAGCAGAAAAGATGTTTCACCATCGCGGAAAACTGGGGTCTTTAACGATCATTGAACAACTGCCTATTTTTGTCCGAACAGTCGTACAGAAGCTGCATGTCGCTAGTGGAGATAAGCCCGTTCACTATTGACGAGCAAATTGGAATAACAATGACTGGTCTAAACAAGATCCATATAACTGATGATTGATAGTGCTCTGGTAGTTCTTCAATGGTCAGATATTCACGGATTTGATATCATCATCCTGGGGTACCGTGTATCCGTGTCACTGTAAAGTGCAAGTAAACCGCGTTCCCCGGTTGTTCGCATGTGCGCATGGGTCATGTGGGTAAGATTAATGATGACCATGTGCCCCGATACACTGCTGCTCGCTTCATGGCTTAGTAATCTGAGGTCAGCACATAGATAGAACTGATGTCCTCGTCAAGCCGTACTGCAATCTAGGGTTACCTAATGTGAAAAATTGGAGGAGTTGTAGTAGAGTAGGTTAATCCATCGCAATGAGGCTGGAGCTTAACGTGGTGCGATGGTTTGTGTGCCTCAGTGATGCATGAGCTATGCTAGGTGGTGCTTTTGCACCTTCAGAGCCACTTATACTAGATTGGTCAATGGTTAGAGGTTAGACAAACTCAGTCTCTTGGTCGTTCAGGTTGGGGGTTGGAATGAGGTTGGCACCTTATTTCTTACAACGGATTAATTGTAGCCCAACGCCAAACCCGCTGCCTTGCTGTCAGCTTTTTGAAGCAAAGACTTTGGTTGAGACCTCTCGTTCTCCTGTCTAGGCCTAGGCAACGTGACAGTATCCTGCACACGCAATACAAGAGACTTCTCTTCAAACAAATTCCTGATGCTTTGGCCACCGCAGAGGATAATCAACGGTGCCCTATCTGCTGCATCGAGCAGGGTGGATAGGGTTGGATGCTACTGCTCAAGCCTACTCATCTCTTTATTCATTATCACGCTTTTTCACGCTTACCGTCCCCTTCCAACTTCACTTTTATCCCCCCTGTTTTTAACCCCCAATTCTCGGCCCTCACCAACATGGTTTGATGGGCTTGTACCTTTTAATTTCAACTCATGCTAACGCGGAGCGTCCCTTCTGTCCGGTCGACAAGCCCAAGCGGTCTACTCCAGTTCATCGGCTTCCAGTTAGAGCGCTCGATCCTCCTTCAGATTGACATGCCTCAATGTACGCACATTGCTACAGATCGGTCAACAGACAGCATTTGTCCGAATATTAGAGATCCTTTCCATCGATATCTGCTGCTTATCGGAGACCCGCCTGTAAGACTCGAGCTCTGTGCTCAATGCGATACCCTTCAGGTGACGCAAGCAGTATTTTCTCCTTGCGCCTATCCGGTGACGATGCAGCTTCGAGCACCGACCAAGCCGGTGTTCCTATCGCCCTGAGTCTCCGGGCTGAAGCTGCTCTGACTGATTGGATTCCAATCAGTAGCCGGATGTGTGCGGTCCGAGTGGCTGGCTCCTTTAATGCTTCGAAGTCGAGTGGGACTTATAGGTGTCTATTCATCATCGCTGTATACGCGCCCACAAACTGTAGCGATGATTCGGTAAAAGACGACTTCTACCGCCAATTGAACGAACTCCTTCGCCACAGAAGAAGCACGGACACTATTGTGCCGGCTGAGAATCAGAACTCAAGTTGGGAAACTGTCCACTAACGAGTGGCATCTGGGCGGTCAACATGGTTTAGGCTCACGTAATGATAACGGGGAGCGGTTACTTCTTTTGTATGAAGATGCCCGCTTATTTTTTGCGAGCACTAAACTCCGACACGGCACTTGCAGGTGCCTTGGCACCCGCCAGCCTCGAACCAGCCTTGGAGGCAAATCGATCACTTTGCAATCAGTTACCGCTGGGGAAGATGCATCCAGAGCTGTCGCTCGATTTGGAGCACATGTGTAGACACTGACCATGCACATGCATGTGCTGACATGCGGATGCGTCTTGGCCGACGCCCACGACGACGCTGTGAGCGCTTTGACACCAGTCAACTGATAAAGCCACCTGTTTTGAAAGACTATCAAAGTACGCTGTCATGCGAGTTGTGTAAGCGCTCACTAGATCCAACTGAAGGTCACTGATCGCAAGTTCACCAGATCTTACTAGCAGTTGGCAAATCCTCATGTGGTGAGTCCCATCGCCAACATGGACATTGGGTCTCTTCGCAGTCTCTGGAACTTATCGATGCTCGCCGCCGTATTCCGGCTGGAAGCGAACACAACGAAACTCGCAAAGAGCTCCGGACAAAACTCCGTGCTAGCCTGAAGAGAGATCAAGAATAATGGTGGTTTTATCGTGCATCAGAGATGGGTGGCCGCTGCCTTGGTAACCATCGTAAGTTATTCCGTCTGATACGGGAAACACGCAGCAGGAGACCTGGTGTTAGTGAAACTATACGTGACGAGAGTGGACAGCCCATCCACAATTTGTCAAAACGTTTAGAGTGTTGGGCTGAGCATTTTGGAAAGCAATTTAATCGGCCGGAAGTATTCTATCCCTCACCGGTCAGTGATCGCGCTGCTCCGTGAGCTGTCCCTTTGGATTCGCCCTCTCGCTCAGAAGTTAAAAGTGAGATCGGACGGTTGAAGTCGAACAAAGTCGCTGGACTAGATGATCTTCATCCAGCCCTCTACAAATTCGGGGGCTCTGCTCTCGTTGATGATTTGCACATATTACTAGTGCAACTGTGGGAGTAGGAAACTGTCACAACCGACTGGAGCCGCACCGTTATTGTTCCCATCATCAAAGGAGGCTCGCGTTCGGAATGCGGCAACCATAGAGGAATCAGTCTGACCTCCATCGCCTCCAAATTACTCGCCTCCATAATCGTTCACAGACTGACTGGTGGTCGTGAAAGCCAGCTTCGTGAGGAGGAAGCCGGGTTTCATCGGGATCGTGCCTGCATGGACCACATCTTGACTTTGGGTCAGTTGTTGGAGCACCGTTACACGCATTGCCGGCCCACCGTAGCTCCCAGACGTGCCAAGCTGCATTGGACAGATTAGCACTGACTGTGAGCCGTTTCGGGCTGTGCTTTGCACCATCAAAGTGCAAAGCTTTCCTCCAAGATTGGCTTGGACCGCCTCCTATGCTTACCCTTGGTGGGGATCAGCTAGAAGTAGTTCAAAAATTCAACTACTTGGGAAGTTGTATCAGCGCCCGTGGGATCGAAGATGAGACCACGAACTGTATAGCAAAAGCTCGAAGTGCTTTTGCTAGTCTTCGCCACCTATGGCGACAGCGCGACACCACTCTCGGGTAGAGTGTACAATGCAGTGATACGTTCGACTCTTAGATCAGCAGACATAAAGAGGCTAGTTACGTTCGATCATCAGTGACTTCGCAGTTTGGCTCACATCTGGTGGGAACACCGCGTGAGCAACGAGCATGTACAATGCCTTGTTTACGGCACAGGAAAAGGAACTGAACCGCTCAGCACCGTCATTTCACGCACCAGGCTCCGATGGCTCGGCCACGTGTTACGCATGTCAGCCCACCGACTCCCGCGACGTGCGTTGTTTGCTCACTGGGGGTGTGGATGGAAGAAGGAAAGGGATGGCCAAGCGATGACTTGGTCGAGAGGAATGAAGGCCCTCACTTCGGAGCTGGCCTCGGTTGGAGCTTCAGGATTTCCTGGTTGGGGTCCAAAAGATGATGAACACGTTTGGCTAGATACACTTGGTGACATTGCTAGGAGTCGACCTCAGTGGTGTTCCTGCTGTGAGTTTCTCTGTCTCTCCCCATCCCTTGTAGCCTCCCCCTGCAACCACGATCTCATTTTGTAGCATATACTTTTACATAATAATTTTTCTTGTTGCGTAGTAGCCGGCTGGTAGCTTTCCGGAACGATGCCAATCCGTTGCTGGTAGCTCGGCTGGCGTGTAACTGTTGTGTTTATTTTCCTTTTCTTTTAGGTATTGCGGCATAGTAGCTGAGGTGCTTTACATCTCTAGCTAACGTGTATAAAGATGAATGATGCTGAGAATACGTTAACAGTTGCTATTGGTTGATAGCCGTGCTTGATGTGTGATGGGCAATTGTTTTAATGTCATGAGTGGCTGACGTACGGACAATCGGAAGCGACATGATCCTAACAAACTACGCGCATTCATGTGTCTCACCTGCGTTCCCACTCGTTGCGCCACTTAGTATTCTGGCCTACAAAAGTGTACACATATAAGATAGTTATCAGGACCCTGCAATATCCTTAATCGTTCACGAGACCTGTCGGAATTTCATATTGTCCTTGTCATTAAATACTTCGACTAGAGACATAGTAAAAGTTACGACCTGATCAGCATTCGCATCGCACGCGTAGCGATATAGGATGCGTGACGCACTAGGTTTACAGTGCACTGTAGCTACTAAACGACTGAAGCTGAGACGCACGGCTTACACGTCATCGCCAGCACTCAAACGATGTCCAGATCCCTGTGCCCCTGCAAGTCCTGCATGGACACGCATACAATGCGAATGTGGATGAGATCATAACTTTTACGATGTCCTCAGTCTGTAATTGATGAAAAAGCTAGGTTTAAAGATTGTTTGAAATCCGAAAAAGATGGTTACAACCAAAAGCCAGCGTAGCGACTTTTGGTGTGTATAATCACATTGCAGGAAGATGCACCAATCCTACAGGGGGCGCGTATTCGCTTTAAATGGTTACAGCGAATGGATAGACGATGTGTTGCCAAGATTAGCTAGGTGAAGTCAATGCAGCCAAGTACGTTCACTTGAGCATACGGTATGGAGCCAAAAAATGGCCGCAAAATGCTGATCAAGAGAATGAATCGATGAGATGAGTCGGTCATCTCCGAACAGTGCGCATAGAAATTGGGGTCTGTGTGTAATGCGGGATGAACCAGCAGTGACAATTCAGATACCCAGGTGAAGGTAGACATAGACGATACGGCCGTCGATAACTATCCAAGGGAGAATAAGTTAAGTCAAGGAAATAGCAGTCTGCCTCTCAGAGGGAACAAAAGCGGAGCGAAAGGCACGAAGGATGGATCAGACAATAGGGACGCGAGACGCCGTCCGAATGACATTAAGGTAGTTCATTATTCAATAATAATGAGGGGGTTTAGTAACTTCATTGAAGGCGTAAACATGGAGTAGGTCAAATCAGATATGAGAAAACAGGCAAACAAATAAGTCATATGTAACTGAAAAATGCCCAGTCATAGAAAGAACTTAAGACAGAGTGTGCAAGAAATAGGGACTTACATGTAGTTCGACCAAAGACAGCGAGTTAGAGTTGGCCACTACATTGCACTCAGATTCTTGCTGTGATGCTAATAGAAGAGTACACAACATCGCACAAGAATAAAACAATAAATAAAAAACTATTAGATCAGAGAATGTAGAGAAAATGCATTAAGTGAAGACGTAACAGTTGTGAAGTGCGTTGTCAGAATAAGCTCGAATAACCAAAATGCACACGAAGGATGTTTGGTGGCGATGCATGTATTCGCAGAGTACAGCGAACAGCTTGGCTAATTTCAAGTTCCTTGGCATGCTACTTTCTACCGTGCCCGCTCCTAGCAAGTCAAAACAAGTTTCATTATTGAAGGAAAGTGCTGAATTAGTTCACATGAATTTCAGAAGGTTTTGAATACAAATCGGTTTTTGTGGGGTTTATTATGGCAACGTTTCGCCCTTGATGCAAGAGCTTCTTTAGGCCAGCTGAATCGGTACACAATTGGCTTAGCTTTTTATGGGAAAGTAAGGGGAAGATTACAAGAAATAACATGTACCATTGGATAATAGTGTTACAGATCAATAGTTCAAGTGGCCATTCTAGTGATACAACAAGCATCGAGCGTTTCTCAATGAGAAACGCCGGCCGTTCACATGTGAGGCATTCCTTTCTTCCAGCTGCTGATTCACGCTCCGACCTGAGTTCGTCCGCCGACACCTTTTCCGACTGACCGGGTTAACACAGCCCGCCACGTGTTCGATAACTCCACCCCCTCCGTTCCGTTCCCTCGTTTATTAGTCTTAGTAATCTCGATTATCTCAGCAATCAACCTTTGGTTTGTTGCTGGTAATCCCCTCCTAAGTATCTCGACATTGTCCCAATCAATCGCGTGTCCTGCCTCTAGCGCATGTACGGCCACCGCTGAATGTTTTACTAGGGCCCTGTATTCAGGCTCATTTCTCGGTGGACGCGAAACGTACCTCTTGTGTTCTCCTATCCTCGTGCGTAGCTCTCTCGCTGTTTGACCTCTGTACACGTGTTCACAGTCTTTGCAATTGAAGTTATAAACACAATTTGTCGTCCTATCTCTTGGAAGCGGATCCTTCAAACGCACAAGTGCTGAATGGAGCGTTTAACCCTTTCGAAAAACCACTCTTATCTCCCCGTTTAGTACTCGTCTGATTGCTTCTGAGATTCCCTTTTTATAGGGGATTCCCACTGTTCCAATCCACCCGGTTGTGTGTCGCGGAGGTGGATTTAGAGTTCTCTGCAACTGGCGTCTCACTAACCACCTCGGACATCCACTGTCTACTAATTTGCTCACCGTCTCCTTACGAGCAGCCTTCCAGTCCTCTTCCACTGTACACAGAGTCTGGGCTCTGTGATGCAGAGATGATGCGATAGCGACATAGACTTGTTTTGGCTGACCCGAACTGTAATGAAGCACTCCGTCCGTCTCTGTCGGCTTGCGATATATCATCGTCTTTAACCGTCCACCGTTCCTATGAACTAGCCACTCAAGGAATGGCATTGTGCCACTGCAAAATTCTAGTTCCATGGTAAAGTGTATGTTGCCATTAATGATGTTCAGATGGTTTAGAAACGCATCCTTCATATCTCGCTTTATAATCACAAACGTAGCATCCACGTAGCGCCACCGAATCTTTGGCGAACTACTGCAGTTTGTCAACGCCGTTCTCTCAAAGCCTTCCATATACAGATTTGCCAATACGGGGGATGTTGATGACCCCATGGCAAGTCCCTGTTTCTGGGAGTACAGTCTAGACTAGAAAGTGAAATATAACATATTAAGGCATACTTTAATTCCACCGATTATCTGGTCTACCGTGAGTTTCGTTCGTTGCTCCAGGCTATTGTTCTCAGTAAGACAACACTGTGCTATACCCAATGCGTCATCCTTGGGCACGTTAGTGAATAGGGAGATAACGTCGAAACTAACCATTGTTTCGTCTGGCCCGATGGCCAGACCTGCTATCTTTCGCGCGAACTCTTAAGAGTTTCGTATGAACGTATTTGTTCTCCCTGTTAGAGGTTGCAACAAACATGCCAAATATCGGTCTAGTTCGTGCGTTGGAGAACCGATACCATCTACAATGGGCCGAACGGGAACTTCGGGCTTATGTATTTTCGGCGGCCCATAGATCCTAGATGCAATCTTTGATTAAGGATATACGCCAAACCATTTAACCGGTCCTAGGTTGTCCTTCACACTTCTCAGGTAGTTTCCTACCCCTGTTTAACATTTATTCATTATGGACGACACGGATTTTTTCTCAATTGCTTCGTAGGGCCCTGATACTAATTGCCGTTCCATTTTTTCCACATAATTCGATTTGTTCATTATCACTACGGTCTTGCCTTTATCGGCTTTCGTGATGATGATGGTGGGATCTTCTCTTAAGGCCTTTAATGCGGTACGCCCCGCTGTTGTAAGCTCTGGCTCCCCAGGCTTCTGAAATCTGATGATGTCTACCATCTGTGCACGAATATTCCCAGCTGTTGATACTGGTAGTTTCGTCATCACGGTCTCAAGGCTAGTAATAATTTCCTCTGCAGTTAGTTTAGGCTTATTTACCGAAAAGTTCACAAGAAGTTTCATCCGTTATCAAAACCGCAGCTCCTGGGAGCTGGTAGCCTAATGGTTCATAACGACATCTCAGTCTGGATTCTCGCCTTATGTTATCGTCACTGGAAAAGCCTAAACAAGTGGAACACTGGTCAGGGAGTGAAAGGGTGAAAGATAATTAGACAAAAAAAGTTTGCATTATATACAATTAAAGTTTGAATAGTCACGAGTAAATGACAATAAGCACTAAAAACGGCCAAACCGGCCAACGGTACAGCGAAGCTCTCCGATATTAAGTTAAGTAGGACTACTTTAGTGAACTATTCATCGGCAACTAACTGTATCAAATGCACTGTTTCCGTTATAAATCGCTAGGAGATCAAAGTGAAGATTACGAAAAGTCCAGACCAAGGAACTATGCGAGAACGATAGGAAACCACCAGAGAAAAGACATTCAATTCAGGTAAACAACTTTCCTCGAGCATGAAAGTGAGGAGCTTGATGCTCACTGTAGCCGGTCTGCGGGCGCCACGGTAACACGTTAGAAGGTAAGAAGTCGAGGAGTGTTTTTTCCTCTTAATCTTACCCTTGGATTTCTCTCCAGCACTCTTTCCTTCCCTCTTCCATGCTTCTTTAGCTGCCTCCATTACATCGGCCTCTTACTAGGCGGCTTACCATCCAGCAGTCTACGAGATATTTATTGTGTTACAACTCTAAGAGTCCATTACGTCCCATCGTACTATTTGGACACGGAAAAGCTTGGAACGCCGGACCACAGAAATATTACACTCGACACCATGATATTAAGGCCAAGAGTAGAAAAAGGTGGTGGAACAGCAAAAGATAGATTGGTTGAAAAGAACTTTATAAGGTAGAATGGTTGGAGGACAGGTAGATGGAGGCAAGCAAATGAATGCGATATCATCGTTGCTTCACCGGCTGCGTCACGTTGGGTACTGTGGACAAGAATGAGGACGACGTGGTTTGACCACAAGGACCTTCAGATTTAACAGAGGATCCAGAGAGGAACGAGATGATCTGAGGCTAAACATTAATCAGTGGATAGCAGTGTCACTCACTCAGAAAGAGATAGACATGGGCAACACTTTTCAGACATTAATGATGAGACACAAGTGAAGCAATAATGTTTTGACAGCACCACCACAGTAACACCGCTGGCAGTTGTTTCGTATGTTGTTTGCGTGCGGTCCTCTTAGGTGACTGAAGTTTCATAGAGAGCCAAACCATTCGGTCACGGTGGCGAAAATGGGTGAATTAAACGGCCGCCTAGAGTTGCCGCTAGTTGAATGGGGGCTGGAGTGGAAATCAACCGGGTTGCTCGGGTGACAAGGTCAAAAAAGAGCTCGAGAATGCGGACCAGCGTGCGTTAGTGGATGAAATAAGTTATAATTCGATTAAGAGATTTTGAAAGTGAAGGTAACGCATAAAATGACAAATTTATAAATAAATATTTTCGGGCCGTAAATGACTTTGCTACCCAGTGCAATTGACCTCCATAAATTGTGCGATAATGGATGGGTGATATATGAGCAAGCGACTCCTTCTTTTGTGGATCAGTGATGCAAACGATTACAATGCAATGAAAACAAGCCTCAACCACATATCCAATTTAACGAAGCTTCATCTACTAAGATGATCAGATGCTGACAAAGTTACACCGCGAACCCTTAGTCACCCACACAGACCTGAGGATGAATAAGAAACATTCACGGCGAAGATCTAGGTGAAACATCTCAACGACAGCTAAATACGTTGAGTAAATGGTTGGTGAAAGCTGAAAGTGAACACGAAAACATCATGGACCGGCATGCTTGTGGTTTAGATAAAGCAAATACACTCACCAGGAAGCTGGTTCGAGTCAGGTGCTCCATTTCGATCTAGTGACTTGAGGTAGGTTGAACCATCTGACAGTTCCACCTTGTCAAGACAAGTCGACTGCATATGTGTTTGCGTTGAATTGCTTGAAGTAGTGTCACTAGCGATGGAACCGGTGATTGGCAGTTGAACAGCGCTTTCAATAGTCGTCCGCCATTGGTGGTAATCATCCAAATGAGCCTCAAGTTTCGCAATAGATTCAGATAGCTCGTCAAGATCGTAACGGTAACGCATCACCTGCTCCTCACGAGGGCAGCAATTTCGCGCCTGGTGATGAGCTAGACAAACCATGGCTGCGAATCGAAATTGAAACCGGATGAAAATATGAGCAAGGTGAGGGGAAATGAAAGCGGATCGATTAGATTGTGGACTGAACTAAAACAGTCAGCTGATGGCAAATATGGTAGTAGTAAAGCGAATAACATTTTTAAGGCTACCCATGATGGCCTTGGTATACAAATATCCATGGAGCTCTGGCGTCGACTTTATGCACCTGGTGTAGTAGAACAAACTGATGTGTGTGTGCATCAGCCAAGCCGGTCCGGTTAGTCATCAACGTGGCCAAGAAGGACCAATACCAAAGAAGCAAAAGGTGAAGTGTCAGCGAAAGGGGACACTTGGCACGTCTACTGCATTGTCGATGCAGTTGGACCGCACATACGCCGGCGGGTTAATGTTATCGTAAGCATTAGTGCATTTACTGATTTATATCGCAGAAGCGGCCGCGATGTATGCGAATTTTGAAAAGGTGCCTAGCAGTTCAATGCCGTCATTCCCATGACGACTGGCTTAGGAAGCTGATAATCGTTGCTAGGAAGGGTGGGCTACACAGTCCCAAGGTTCAAAGAGTAGTTTCATCCAGTGTGGAACAGGCTATGTTCTACTATGGCCATGTATAGGTCAGATAAATCCAGTTATTCTGAATGCGTATCAAACTATGCTGTCATGTGGGTAGTGCAAGTGCTCGCTGAACATAGTTGAAGAGCTCTGGTCGTGTGTCCAACCTCATCATTAGACACGTTAGCTGGAGGTGGAAAGCACCACAACTATTGTGCTGTATTAAGAGCTGATATGTCTTCATGTAGTAAATCAGTGCCAACCGAGACAATGCGGCTTTGCGCAATCTCCGGAATTTCGTGATGGTAGCTGACCCGTTCCGGCTGGGAGCGAATACAACGAAACTCGCAAAGATATCAGGGCAAAGCTACGAGCAAGATTGAAGAGACCGCGAATCAACGTGATCTCATCGTGCGTCGGAGGTAAACGTCGGACACTATTGCGAGTGATGCAGGAGACGTGCAACAAAAGCCTGGTTTTTCGGTAAATATATGAGGCGAGAGGGGATAGTCTATCCATAAGCTTTAAAAACATTTACAGCGTAGGTCTAAGCACCCTGAAAAGCAATTTAATCGGCCAGTATTGTCAGCTCTATCGCCGACCAGTGAACTTCTTCTCTACCAGACTTGGATCCTCCCACAAGAGTAGAAATGGAATGTGAGATCAGATTGTAGAAAATGAATGAGGAGGCAGGAGCAGAGAGACTTCCTTCAGCCCTCTTCCAAGTCGGGGGACTAGCTTCTGTAAATGACTTGCGCAACTTACTAGTGAATATGTGAGAGAAAGTGACTGTTCTACAGTCGTAACGAGACGGGACCTTAACCTGGTGCAACCGTTAGTGCATCTTTGTGACTCATTAAACTATACTGGGTGGTGCACCCAAGTCCTGCAAGGTTGGTCAATAATTAGAGGTCAGAAGAACTCAGCCTCCTGGATCCCGAGGATAGCTGTCATCACACCGAAGCCTTGCAGATAGTTCTTTGAACCAAAAGTTTTGGTTGCAGACCCTAATGGTTATCCACCCTATGTTTGCGCGCCCTGGTAGCATCTCAGCACAAGTTCAACCAGTGCTATTTCTACAAACCTCCCACACATTCTGCATCGGCCGTCGCGCAGCTTCACCAATCTGTCGCATACAGCAGGGCGGATAAGCGAAAACATGCTACTGCTGACACCTCACTTCATTCCTTTCCACCTGTTTCTCTTACTCCCCCCGCAATCCCAAGTACCAACCTTCTAAAATTCCCAGCTTAATTTACAATAACCTCAATACCATTGGAGCGCTGACATCTGCTGCTATCTTCCTGCGTCCTCTTCTGGAATCCACTCGGTACCAGGTCTTATAAGGAATAGGTAATTTTGTCACTAGTCTCAATTTTAGGGAAGAATGCTGCACTCATCTTTCCTTTATTTGCAATTTATTCGCAACAGTCTAGGTTCTGTTTCATAGACACCCTAGCTGACATACTACTATATTGCAACAGTTCCAGTGGGATTCGGACCAATCCGTGAGCCCGGTGGCCCTGATATGTACAGACCTTAAATGATCAAACTTACAAATCGGTCATACTTTCGCAAATTTCCTTGAGTTGATATAACGTCTGAAGCCTTGTTAGAAATTCTCCCGTAGTTTGTCTGCATCACAACGGTCTGCAGCTCCCAGCACCGCTGATCGGCATGAAAACAGGATTCATACAAGTGTCTGGTTACCAGATAAATCCGTTGTCTTAGAATTGCTCTGCATGTGTTGGAGGCCACTATGGTAGATGTATAAGATGTAATGTGGTTTGTCTACGTAGCTGCTAGGAATAATCCCACATTCGAGACACAGGATACTGAAGATGCTGTGATTATCCCAATTCCTTACAACGTCAGTCAATTGGCCGAATGCACTCGCCAAATTTCGAACGCAAGGTCCGAAAAACAATTAAATAACTGGAATAAGCTTGAAATCGAATGGGATTTTATAATTTCGGAAACGTTCAGAATACATATCGATGTCTGCTGCTTGTCAGAAACTCACCTGCAGGATTCGAGTTCTGTGATTACCATCATCGTGCGACACTGGCGGTATCTTCTCATTGCGTTGTCCGGAGATGAAACGCCTTCAAGTGCAGGTCAAGCCGGTGTGGGCATAGCTCTTAGCCACCGGGCTAAACTGCCTTGATCGATTGGATCCCAATAAACAGCCGGAAGTGCGCTGTCGGATTAGCTGGCTCGTTCAAAGCATCGAAATTGCATGGGGACCAACGGTGCTTGTTTGTCAACGCAGCCTATGCGTCCACAAAATGCAGCGCTGACTCGGTGAAAGACGACTTTATCACCAACTAAACGCGCTCCGCCGTCACAGAAAAAGTACGGATATTGTGATACTTGCTGTTGATTTGAGTGCACAAGTCAGAAAACTGTCCACTGATGAGCTTCATCTGGACGGTCAATAAAGTGTATGCTCACGTAATGATAACAGTGAGCGGTTGCTATACCTGTGTGAAGAGGCTCGTCTCTTTCTTAAAAGCATTAACTTCCGACACAACACCCGTTAGAGGGTGACATGGTGCCCACCAGCCTCGGACTAGCCATGGACGCAAATCGATTACAATGCCATTAGTTACTGCTGGAGTGGATACGTTCAAAACTGTCGCTCGATTTGGAGCACGAGCGTGGACTATGACCAGGCATTTGTTTGTGCCGACGTACTGGTGCTTTTCGGTAGACATTTGCAACATCCCTGTGAACACATGGATATTTGCCAGCTGGCAAAGGCAGGTGTTCTGAATGCTTATCAAAGTACGTTGGCATCTGAGCTGAGTAAACGCCTATTGAACACAGCTGAAGATCACTGGTCGAATATCCGCCAGACATTCTTAGCTCCAGACATGTCTTTCTGTGGTAAATCAAATTTCCAACCTGGCCATTGGGTCTTTATGCAGTCTCCGGAACTGGATGCTCGCCGACAACAGCAAAACTGTTGTTAGCAAGACGATACGTGACGAGAATGGGAAGCCGATCCACAACTTGTCAAAACGCTTGGAGCATTGGGCCGAACATTCTTGGAAGCAGTTTAATCAGTCAGAGTCGTCAATTCCGCCATCGGCCATTTAGCGCGCTTCTCCCTGGGCCGTTCCCTTGGATGCGTCCTCGAACGCAGAAATCGAAAGTGAGATCAGACGGCTGCACTTAACTAAGACCGCTGGAGCAAATGGATTTCATTCATCCCTCTTCAAATCCGGGGGTTCTGATCTCTAGGACGATTTACGTATCTTACTAGCGAATCTATCGAAAAAGCAGACTGTTCCAACAAACTGGTGCCGCCCCGTTGTGGTCCCAATTTTCAAGGGGAGCTCCCGTTTCGAATGCGGCAATCATAGAGGAATCCGTCTAATATACATTGCCTCTAAGTTGCTTGCGTCTGTCGTCCTCCATAGACTGACTGACATCCGTGAAGGCCAGATATGCGAGAAGCAAGCCGGGTTTCGTCGAAATCGAGGCTGCATTGACAACATCTTTACTTTACGTCAGTTGAAGGAGCACCGCCATGTTTGTTAGCGACCTACCGTAGCCTTGTTCCTAGACATCAAAGGGGCTTTCTATTCGGTTGAATGATGTGCAATTTGAGACTGTCTACTCAAGAAAGGTGTGCGCAATAAATATGTATATGCCATAAGAGCGCTGTACGCGCGTAGTTCGGGTGGAGTGAAGGTTTACGGCAAGCTGTCACTGCCCTTCAATATTTCCAGCGGTGTGAAACAAGGTCGCCCGCTGTCAGGTTTACTATTTAACGTCGCCATTGACAAAGTCATAAAAAGAGGGGGCACGACTTAGATGTGGAGCTACTCCCTGGTGACCGACGACTTGAAGTATGCCGACAACATTGCGCACATCTGTGACAGCCCCTAAAGTGCCAAGCTGCACTGGATAAATTAACTATGACTGTCAATCGTTTCGGGCCATGCTGTGCATCATCGAAATGCAAATTTCTCCAATATTGGCAGGAATCCACTCCTACGCTGACTCTTGGCGGTAATAATTTAGAAGTCGCCAAGAAATTCAATTATCTTGACAGCTATATAAGCGTCAGTGGAACGGAAGATGGGATCAAGAACCGTATAGCAAAAGTTCGATGCGCTTTTGCCAATATCCGCCATCTGTAATGCCGCCGTGCAATTATTATTCTCGCTCTGAAGGGGACAGTTTACAATGCAGCCATCTGTACAGCCCTCCTGTCAAGTTGCGAAACTTGGTTTATCAAGTCGACAGAGATAAAGAGACTAGCTACGTTTGACATTCGGTGCCTTCGCAGTTTAGCTTATGTCTGATGGGAGCACCGCGTGAGCAACCACCGTGCTCTACGCCTTGTTTATGGCCCAGGAAGAGGAAATGAACCGCTCGACACCGTCTTCTCAAGCACCAAGCTCCGATGGCTGGGCCACCTGTTGCATATACCAGCCCACCGACTCCTGCGACGCGCGTTGTTTTCGAAACGGGGTGGGCATGGACGAAGAGGAGGTGAGGTCAAACGATGACTTGGTCAAGAGGAATAAAATCCATCACCGAATTTGGCGTCGATTGGTGTTTCCCGACTGCCTGGCTGGGGACCGAAGGATATTGAACACTTCTGGTTGGATACAATAGCTGACATAGCGAAGAATCGATCACAGTGGCATTTGTGTTGTGAGTCTCGTTGTCCCTCCTCTTCCCTTTAGCTTTTCCCTCCAACAACCATTAAAAATGTGATATTAGCATAATGTTACTTTGTTATAGCTTGTAAGTCTACATTGCTTACTGTCTTACCATTTTCGTATTGCGGCACATTAGCTGAGGTGTGTTACCCACCCTCGGCTAACGTGTGTTGATGATGATTATGTCTCGTTTTCATCACGGCGTTCAAAGTTCGTATTTAAAGACAAATGGATCAACAGGTTGCAATCGCACGCACGCTGGGCACCCTGGGTATCGACGTGTGCCGTGTGACTGAAACTAGGATCAATGACCCACACGTGCTTGTTGAACTAACTGCGCCTGGTTTGACCATTCATTATTGTTCACACATGCGGAGAGGTCAATGCGGCTACGTTCTCAGCTCTAAGGTGGGGTCAGCGCTGGTTGATTGGATTCCGTGAACACCCCGTTTGAAGACATCAATTAAGGTTGATTCACGAGGTAGCGCTAAACGCTGTAGTCTCCGTTTATGCACCCACCGACTACTGCTCAGATGCTTCAAAGGACACGTACCACGAACTGAACACCTTGCTTCGTGGCTGTTCCGGTAACAGTGACTTGTATTGGGCAGATGTGAAGTTCATGGCAAATGGTGGAACAACTCTTGTGAGCTCATTCATGGCCAACTGATAAGTGTCACATAGTAATACAAATTATTTTCGAATCAAACTGGACAATTTCAAATAAAATTGGACAGCGTATGTTTTTTGCATAAAACATCTTCGGTTTACTAACAAGGAAGAAGATAACAACGTGGGGGTCAGTTGATGAAAGGCTGTTCCGCTGCTGCCTTTGACAAGTGCACCATTATATAGAGGATGTAATCCATGCAGTCCTGAGAGAGATAAAGTGATATTCGGTTGTGAACGCTCTCATAAACGATTAACTCGGTGAGTGCAGTCCCGCTTTATAGCACGCAGAACTGTCGACAAATCTCTAGGCTATCCTGATTACATCGGAAGACTCACTAAGTTTTCTTGTGATGATTGAGTGAACAAAGTATATCCTCTACAGTGTATGACGCTGTCTTTCCATAACAGCTAGGGAACTATATACTCAACATTCTGAAATGAGAGCTTTTCTCATAACGGTACATGATCAGTTCTCTAGATGTCTAGATGTCTCTAGATGCAATGCATCTGCCAACTTCATCTATCGCGAAGACAACAACTTGCGCTGGTGAACAAGTAATACCAATTCGCCCGTACGGATTCCACAAAATGCTATGTCGATTCATAGCTGCCGTAACCGAGAAGTCCTGACGCGGGAAGGCCGACCGCTGTCATCTGCATGGCAGGTGCCTGCATGGCAGTGGAGGATGCGTCGGGCTATATCGCATTTAGCTAACAATTCACGATAGTCAGATACCGTCCTCCATGGCGCAGTTGCATAAGCTGCGGGCTAGTTGGCAAGAGCCACTAGCAGTCATGGGTTCGATCCTCCGCAGAGGACCGAAGGATGCGCACCACTGATGAGCCCCAATAGGGCGAAACGGCCTTCTGGTGCTTTTCCGGACAGCTGGTCGACATATCTGAATTGTCGGCTGATTGCGATGAACAAAAATACTCACCAAAATCCTTCCATTCACAAGTAAGTTATAGGTCATTTGTTGGCATAATGGCATTCGCTTTATATTTCACTAATTGCCAGTCGCTCATGCTACACAGGGTGCTAGAATTGCTCAGTTTGTAGCTATTGAGAGTAAGACGCTGAAGATTGTGTCGAAAAGTGCACCGACGGCCAGTTGCGACTGGATGCTCGGAAGCGGAATACCGATCAGAATATCCGGATTTGGTAACAGAGTGAAGCTAAAAGATAGATAAGTAAAACGATCGAAATATGCTATTTGATTGTTAGCACCCTGGGCTAAAGTTACCTGCAATGCGCTCAAAGTCCAACTTCATACATCTCGAGCGGTTGTTTAAGAAGGTACCGGTCAAAGAAAATGAAAAAAAATGCTAAAAAGAGCAAAAACCATGGTTGATGGCTAAGTCATTGATCTCACAGAAACAGCCGCTGCTTACTTGATGAGCATCTGCAAGCGAGGGCAGAGAGATACAGTAAAGTGTGGCAAAGATCACACTCCCTTTTATCGTCTTCGGTTTCCTCAAAAACTACTCTCTCCGTACGGCGTACGCCAACCCGAGCCAAAAGCCGACGCAGACTACGCTCAGTAGTCAACAGTTCCTTCAATTGTTTGATCACCACCACTAGAAACTCCACACTTAAAGGTTCGTTGGACTGAGCCATTCGACATAGAAGTTCCGCGTGAGAGAACACGGGTGCGCGGTGAGAGATGGCATAGTACTCAATACAGGACTGCCCCATATCAAACTGAAAGGAGGAAAAAGAGAAGTGATTTAATGGAATCCAACATGAGGTGCAAAGACAAATGACGACAAATATACGTCTTGTTGCCCAAATACATTTAAAACCAGCAAAAAAAACGTGTGAGTTACGTGCAAATCCATCAAATGTGGCGATATGTAATGGGGTCAATGAGAAATCATGAAACTGTGACCGGAAAATACGAAAAACACGTTTGTGATTGGGAACTACTTTACATGGACGCAAATGGCGGACATTAGGGAAATAAAGAGTACAAAACTAGTAGCAAATGTAATCACGGATCAAGGGGAGTCCCAATGCAGACATAGTGTAGTGTTCGTTTCTACATCAATTCAATGTGTATCAATGCCATGCGCCGAACGTTGTACCAATAACCGAGAGATCTTAGTTTTCAATCTAAACAATGCGACTTCGAAGCTATAGAGGGAAGAGAAAAAGAGGTCAAACACGGTATGTTATGTAAAAATAAAACTACACGTTTATCGGTAAGGAAACGGTGGTGTCACTGCGTTCAACAAGCTCAATAGCAAGCAATAATCTGCGTCAAGTGTGTAGTAAACGGGATGGAGTCTCTAAAACACGAGAAACGTCAGAAAAGAACCTAGTGAATCGCTGATGGAGAGAATCTAGAAAGAGCAAATAAACAGCCAAGATAGCGCAGACAACTTACAAACAAGACTATGCAAGAAAGTGAGTTCAAAGCGGTTACGGAAACCTTCGCTACGTGGCAACAGCGGAATAACGATTTCGACCACTTATATGCCTCAAACGGTTACTATACAAGAACACTAAATAAAAACCTCGGATACCAGTGTGAATAGAGAGAGTGGACATACCCAATCGGCAGGGCAGAAGTTCACGGCTTCAGCAAAGTTGAAACCCTGGTTAAAACCGGCGTGATAAGCACGAGGGAAAGTGATGACAAATTCCCCGGCCAACTGGTCGAGTCGATAGACTGGTACTCCACGATTAATCAGAACAGTGGGTGATACCATAGTTGTCATGTGGTGCAGCAGATCGGGGGACGTTTCAAATAGTTCTGGAATCTCAGCACGCATTGCAGCTTCGAAGGTGTCAGCCGCTGCAGTCGGAACACCGTACCAGGTCTTCGGAGAACCCCTTGTTGACAGATAACAGCGGCAAGTAGACCAATTCAAAGTTCATGTAAAGATAATTTTGAATAGTAAACAAAGACGGGAGGACATTGAATGTTACTCAAAATTTAGCTTTAAAACAGGTTCAATCTGTGAAAGATGTGTACCTTGGCCAACCAACAAGGGGTTCGTCAGCGATTCATGGCGTGTACGAAAGTGCCAAACCAAAGACAAACAAAAGAAAATGAAGGTGAGTTGGAAACTGTATCCATGTCCATGTAGCAGGGAACTCGAACAACGGTGTCGAAAATCGTAAGAATATCATAGGAGGTGGTATACAGCACGATGACTATGGAACAGCGACGTCGCAAAATTAAGCCCAACTTATCAATCCCGACTAGAGCACTGATGCGAGGTGAATGGATTTGCGAAAGCCAATATCATCATGATGATAAGAGGATGGATGGAAAACAGGAAAAAGGAATAAATCAGTAAGGTCTTGGAACGGCGGTGGACGTGGCTATTGCAGGGGAAAAAGTTACAAGCATCGAGGCAAATGCAAGAAAGATATCGAAAGTGGAAAGGCAGGAATCCTAATGGTCTATTACTTCGATCTCGCGATCGTATTCTAGGACAATAAGATGTGTCCACATGTGACTGCTTTTCCGCGATAATTCGAGAGGATAACATTGCGCTGTGTCGTTAGTTCGCACACACCTGCGCACTCTTGTTTGCAACAGAAACTGAGGAGGCTGGATACCGAATACATCAAGAAAGGAACTCAATCAGCAAGGTCAGAGGATGCGGGAATAGGAACCACCGACAGCATTATACAGCCAGGTATCTCACAAATGAGGAAACGTTAAACGGATCGGTTTAGCCTCCAAGATCTGCGGTGGAATCAGCCGCTTTGAATGGATGGATTTGTGAGTGGACAGATGGACATAGCAATTCCGAGAGAGTGTAAAGTAATTGCGAGAGTTAACTGTTGGCCGATCTACCATAGTGTGTGGATAGTGAAGGACCCTGGGTAGAATAGGGCTTTAAGATACATCGCTCCAATTCGACGGAATAAACGGTCATTTCGCAATTGTTTCTGGCCCGCAGAGTAGCCGATTCACGAACGTTGAGTGAAGGATAAGTCAACCGTTAAAAAGAATAACCCCATACCATAAGAACGAAAGTGAAACCAAGGACTACTCCACGGAACAGAGAAAAAGACTGGCGTGAATCAAAAGCGTTCCTATTAAGTTAGCCAAAGACGAAAACAATGCCACACATACTCGCTTTTGTAGCATAATTAACTCCTTAGGCAGGGCAAGAGATTGACTGGGCGGTGGTGCAGACGGAAACCAAGCTTCGTTGAGATGTGAGCACCAGGCGGACGTAGTTTGAAAACACGTACGGCTATCCGTAGTAAGGTTTGAAAGGTGATGTCAGTATGGCTTACGATGTTGGCGGTCTCCTGCTGGTGAACATAAGTGAATTCGAGAAAATAAGATGAAAGAGATTGCTAGAGACGGTGTCTTGTAGGTGGATAAATACTCTTCAGTGCCAATTCTGAGAGAGCGATTGAATGACCACCTATGGTAGAGGATAAGTAACCGCCCAGTGACTGAATGCCTGAAGCACAAGCGAAAACGAGTCTGTTGCCGGAAGTGCATCCTCACTCTGGCAAATACACTGAGACGCCATTGGTTCAATAAGTGGCCAACAGCTTGAAAAGTAACAAATCCTAATGGAGAAGCCGGATGTCATAAAGCGACTTTCTCCTAATTCAAAGACCACCGGTTCGAATCTGCATAGGCACCAGAGACCTCGCAGTGCCTCTAACGTGCGCGCGTTTGGTGATGATGGCATAGCAGTGAAGCGCCGGTACGCCGTAACGGAATGTTGCAGACACCACTGCCTTTGCTCAGGAGAAGTAAATTAATAGATAGATCAACGAGGGACAGTTAACTGAGTTCCTTGGCATTTAAAATTACTCGCGGTGGATGTTCGGTGAACACCGGTGGAATACCGGTGCGGTCTGTCGTGCAGTAGTACTACGTTTTTTGAAACTATGAGGCTCACAACGGCAGCTTGGCACCGCCAGTAACAATCAGCCGCTCAAGACCGATGCATAGTAGCAGTTGGGAGTCCATGTAGGTGTAACTAAGGTCTAAAAACCGTACCAATACATTTCAGAAAACTTGGTAGACGACCGGTTAATGTATTTATGGTGATAAATACATTAACCGGTCGTTTACCAAGTTTTCTGAAATGATGACTTCCCGATCGGTTCCAAATATGTTCCAAAATATTACGTACCAATATATCCTTTGCAACTTTGCCAAGATGGGAGCGAGAGTGGAAAAGCCATCCTGAGGGTGCTTTCTCTCTGGAGTGGACAATGCCGGATAGAGTGGCTAAACGAACCATCAAATAGTCATCGGTATCTTTTTTAGCAACAGTAGCGGGAAGAAGCCAATGCAAGTTATGATGCCACGCTTCAGAAGAAAAAAGTAATTTTGAATTTGACCCGCACATGTTTGGAGGATGAATGTCATCCTATAAGACAGGAGAATAAAACCGTAGCAGAGATTAGATTTTGACGTGATGCGACGGCTCCTGTGCCTCAACAACTCATTGAGCTATGCGGGGTGGTGCTTTCTGCACCCTCAGTGGCATTCATACTTGATTGGTCGATGGTTATAGACCAGAAGAACTCAGTCCCCTAAACCTCCAGGTTGGGGGTTGAAAAAAGGCATCAGAACTACGCCGGTAGGCAGTACTGATGCTTCGCTGTCGCGCAATCACCATCTGTCGTACGCGGGCTAAAGATATTGCGAGAGTCGCCCAGTCCCTAAACAAGCTCGAACCCGCAGCATCGGATTACAAGGCAGGCTTGTGATCTTTAAGGCTAAGGGGCGGACAGGTTGGGAGCTGGAGTGAGGGTGGCTCAATATTCCACAAAACGGACGCTTTGTAGCCCACTGCCAAACACCTGCTTCATTGTGGTCAGATTTTGAACGTAAGGCTTTGATTAAGAACCCCAATGATTCTCCTGTATAGGCATGAGCAATTCGACAGTAATCTGCCCAAGCAGTACAATAAAGTCAACTATAAACAATGTCTTGGTGCGTTAGCCGCCGCAGAGGATAATCGACGGCGCCCTATCTGCTGCGACGCGCAAAGTGAGTAAGGGTGAGGATGCCACTGTTCATGACTTTTTGTCTTCTTATTCCTCCTCTTACGGTTCTCAACCCTATCGTCCCGACCCAACTACACTTCTATCCCCCTGTTTTCAAACACACACACCTCTGCAATTTCTCTCGAGCAATAACTTGCGGCACAATACCCGCAGGAGGGTGACATGACGACCACCAGACTCGGACTAGCAATAAAGGCAAAGTGATCACATACGCGATCGGTTACCGCTGGAGGGGCTACGTCCGAAACGGTCTATCGATTTGGAGCACAAGCGTGGGCTCTGACAACGCACTCATACGTGCTAATTTCGGGTGCGTATCGGTCGAGGTCTGCGACGACGCTGTGAGCGCATAGCTACCCGAAAACTGGTTAAGCCAGATGTTCTGAATGCCCATTAAGCTATGCTGGCATTCGTGTTGGGCAAGCGTTCAGAAGACACAGATGGGGATAACTAGGCGCAAGTGCAGCAGATATATCTTCCTGTGCTAACTCTGGTTACCAACCAGAAATTTGGGTTTCTGGAAGTTCTGGATGCTCGTCGACACATTCCGGCTGGGAACGAACGTAATGAAACTACCGGATCTCAAAACAAAACTGTGTGCCGACCTGAATCCTTGTGAACACATCGTGCGACGTAGATGGAAACAGTCACTGCTCCTCGGAGGTTAGTCCGTCCGATAGGGGAAACGGGCAGCAGGAGGACCGGTGTTGGCCAGAGTTATGGGCCGTTCAATAAAGATTTCCCATGACCAACTTCCCGTGCACCGAAAACAGCGAAACTTGCATATATATCAGTTATTCTCTTTATAGGTACCGCACAGATGTATATATTTATCCCATTGTTTTATGCAGTTGAATAGACTACGAGTTTAGTAGTCCCGATATTATGCCAAAAGCCATGACCTGACCACAGAAATCAGAGTCTAATCGTCAGGAATATGTTTTCCCTTCAGAAATGACTTCATCTTGGAAAGAGGTAAATGTCAGATTGTTTAAGAGCTAAGGAGTATGGAGGATAAGGACATATTTCATAGCCACGGGAACGCGCGTCAGTCTGTGCGACTTCGGCGTTATGAGCAGGAGCACTGTTATGGAGGAACAGGACATCTCTGAAGAGCGTGCCACGCCTCTCTTGCTTGATAGCCATCCCAAACTGATGAAGTGGTGAAGCATAGTGTGCTCCGGTAGTACTGAAAATACGTCATTATTACTCCATGCCAGTCTCAGAGGACTGTAAGTATGACCTTTTTGGTTGAAGATTGGAGGTGATAAACATGTTTCCGTCGTTTTGACTGCACTATGGTCTCTGGATCATAGCGATGTACACATGTTTAATCATGTGCAATAAGTTTTATGAAAAATTTATCCTAGTTTTTATGACGAAGTAAAATGGTTCCGAGACTCTGAGACACATTCTTGCTCATGGAAAAGTGTGGACAGTCATAGAACCCCATGCGCAAAAATACGGATAATCTTTTTCAAAGACCCCATACTCATCATGACATTTACCTATTCGGTGAACAGAATGGCGGGCTCCACTTTCTGAATGGTGCCCTCATCAATAACAAAAAGAGAAAACTAAAACTGGAAGTTGTCGTCATTGTAGTCCTACCACGTTTAAACTAAGGGTGCTCGGTTTTAACAGTCGTATGACAGTGCATTATCCCCCCTTTGTTCTACACGTTGTGTAGCCCTTTCAGAAAAAATACTCGATAACTGATTTGTATTTAAGCAACTCCATGGTGCAAATCAAAACCTACGAAAAGAAAACTGTTAGGAATATGGAGTTGCAATTTGTCATAATACTTACTTGGATATGTATCGTTACAAGTGCCTGATTCCAAATAGCCACGATTATTGGGCGAAGGGAAATCTTTGTTGAACAGCCCACATATATGCAATCAAAGTGAGCAGTTTATCCACAACCTGAAAAAACGCTTAGAACGTTGGATTGAGTACTTTGAAAAACAAATTAACTGGCCAGAATTACCAAATTCGCTGCGGAAAAGTGATTGTCCTGCTCCTTAGGTCGACCCCTTGGATCCGCCCTCTCGAGCAGAAGTCGGACGTGGGATCGGACAACTGAAATTGAATAAGGCCATGGAAGCAAACGATTTTCGTTCAACCCCTTTCAAATTCGGAAGGCCTCTTCTTGTAGATGGTTTACACAGTTTTATAGTGAAACTGTGGGAGCAACAAACGGTCCCAACCGAATGGAGCAGTTTCGTTATTGTCCCAATCTACAATTGGTTTCACATTTGGAATGTAGTAACTATGCAGTAATCAGTCTGATCTCTATCGTTTTTAATTTACTCGCACCGGTGATAGCCAGATTCGTGAAGAGTACACTGGTTTTCGTCAAAATAGAGGCTGCGGTTTCCAGCTCTTCACCTTACGTCTATGGTCTAAGCACTGCCACATATAGTAACGAGCAGCCCCAGCTGTATTTCTCAACATGAAAGGTGTCTTTGATTCGGTGGATCGATGTGCCCTTTGTGACTGTTTGGCCACCAAATGTGTGCTCGATAAACACGTAAACATATTAATGCCTTATGCACGGAGGTGAGGGCTCATGCTAAACAGTTGCCGCGCTTCAATATTTCCAGCCGATCTTGTAATCCTGAATTCGCGAGTACGGACCAGCGTAGGAGACCGGGCGAAATTTGCAGCATCCTTAGCCCATGCGCGATTAGCGGTGGTTGCGCATCAGCGAAGCATCGGTACTGCATTATAGTGTGCTGCCGATGTCGGTAAAATACAGAAATGCCTGCTGTCACCTGTTCTTGTTAACTTCATCTATTATGAATTCATGAAAACTGCGCTCACGACAAGAATTTGGTGTGGAGCTGCTTCCATATGATAGACTTCTAGACTTGGATTTTACTGACGAAATTATCCTAATCTATTACAGTCCACAAACGTGTCAAGCAGCACTGGCTGTCAGTCCTTTCAGGCTGCGCTTTGCACCTTCCAATCGCAAAGCTATCCACCAGGATTATCAGGGGACGCGCCATACGATGACTCTAGCTGATAATGAGATAGAAGTCGTCCAGAAATTTAGCGCCTATGATATATGAAATGAGATTAAGAACCGCATAGCAAAAACTCGAGATGCTTTTGCCAAACTTCGCTATTTACTGTGCCTGCGCAACATCACTCGCCATGAAAGACAGAGTTTAGAAGGTAGCCGTCCGTCTAACCCTATCGTAAGGATGCAAAACCCGGAAAACCAGATCCAAGAAATAAAGAGTATTGCTGTTTTAAAGCCTATCTCACATCTGGTGGGAACACCACGTAAGCAATGAATGTTCGGCGTCATGTATTTGGTACAGGAAGAGCGAGCGTACTGCTCAGCACCGGTGGCTGTGTTACGTGTTGAGCATGCCAGCACACCTTCCCACGAGGTGCGTTGTTTGCGCGACCGGGAGTTAGGTGGAAGAGGCGAGGCCAACTGATGACTTTGCTGAGAGAAATGAATTCTTTTACTTCGAAGTTGGCTTCGGTTGGAAGCTCACGACTTGCTCTCTGTGGTCCGAAAGACGAGGAACAAGTTCGGTCGGGCACAATTGTTGACTTTGCGGAGTACCGAACACAATAGCATCTGTGTTGTGTGTTTCCTTATCTCCCCTCATCGTGTTTAGCTTCGTCCCTAACCACGATCTCGTTATCAATGCATAAAATAAAACAGAGCAAAAGGATTGATTGGAGAGGTCATTTTGATACATTCATGGTGTGAGAAGATTGGGACGCGCAATCTCAATGTGGTTCGCGATTCGTCTTGCTATGGACCTTGGTCAATTCAATCACTTGAATCGCAAATGAAGCAGATGAATATTGGGTGCTGCCCGCCAGTCCACGACCGGTTCGAACTTGTTTGAAGTCATCAGATAGATAGCAGGCACCAGAACTTTAGGACTTTGTGATGTCAGTGGGAACCTTCACCCCTAAATCAATGAGCCGCGCAGATTAATATTTTGGTATGTTTTGCCTTTGTTAATATTTGCTTTTTTGGTGCAACTTAATTGAATTGTACTGACCCGGGGGTTTTTTCTCTCCACTAGCTAATGTGAAGAGTGGTGACGATGATGTGAAAATGACGAAAACACCTGGACTTTGTGATCGCGCTTCTTCGTTGCTGAAAACTAGTGATAATTCACCCGCCTGTGGCTTAATCTACCGATTGAAAATAATACGGTGAAATGGGAAGATGGCCGCAAAATGGCATCTGTCAATGTCCATTTGGAACTGTAAGAATGCAAACAGAGAATCATCCGAAACTCGCCAAGTTACTGACCTTAACTCCAGTTCCCTGAAACTACTCTCAATGAGCATAATTCGGCGGCTTTTTGGCTGCCTTGTAATTTCAACCCCGGAAAAGTAAGCCGGCTACCATGTTAGATGAGAGTGTATTGTATTTACATATGCAATCATTCAAGTGCCGGAACATCGTTGTCCATATCAACAGTCCACGATGGTTATCTCTTCCATGACTTGAAAGCACAGATCAATTCCATACGCAGCGCGATGAGACGAAACCAAAACGGGGGATGACTTGCTTGCCCCTGTGATTCACTGAGCCAAGCTGGGTGGCACTTTACAAGGGCATTTATAGTAAGTTAAGCCAGACATACTGATGCTCAGGGGTCTATAAGGCGCAGCATATATATATATATATATATATATATATATATATATATATATATATATACATATATATATATGTGCGTGTGCGTCCTTGCGTGCGTGTATGCATGGTCAGCTGAGTGAGCTGAAACGACATTTGGGTAAAAAAGCTCCGTTACCAGGACATGATCAAAGTGAGCCTCTCAAGTTCTAATCTTGATTGTAGGTCATGGGAATCGAAACCGGATAATTGGCATGCGTGGCGTCAGCTGACCACGAAGGCCGTTGCCGAGGTGCAAGAGAAAGCCCTCGTGCATGCAGAGGCGAAGCGGCAAGTGCGGAAGCGACGGGCGCCGATGGGGTATACTCCATCGAAGTCAAGCGCATGGTGCTGTAGCACATGCGGTCGCGGATGCCTGAGTCAGGCACGCCTAGTGAGCCACGAGCGAGGCCACTCGGGGTCAGCATCGAAACAACGATGTGTCCTGCTGATAAAGTATGCAGAAGTGGCGCGGCGTTGTTAGGTATGCTGTATTCGATTTACTAACCGCGTGCTTGCGTGTCCAGCCTCTTTAGTTCAGATGGGACCATGGGTGGATTGTGCTGCATCACCCACAGCTCCATCCACACATCCCATATCCAAAGTAAACCCGAAGGAAGAAGACCGGGGAGCATGCGGATGGGAAGCACGTATATGTATATATATATATATATATATATATATATATATATATATATATATATATATATATGCAGTCAGTTGGAGCGGACCACGGTCCAACAACCGCCTTGTGTGCGATTGATACCCAAATACATCGTGCTTATGTTTACTTGTGAAGAAGTGCGGGCCAGCTCCGTTGATGAAACGTGGCTCTCATCCACATGCCTCCCAATCTTATTCCTTCGGGTTTACATCAGACATGAGGTGTGTGTGGTTGGAATAGTGGGTGGTGAAGCGCAAGCCACCCATGGTCCCTCTGTAGGCGCAGGCGTCCTGTGGCTGGCCGCAGTGACAGGCAAATCCGAAACTGGATGCCACCAACCATAACCCTTGACCAATAGACAGTAGGCAGAGTGCCACAACACATGAGCAACAACTAACAGGAGGAAGAGAGTAAGAGGAGCGGATGCAAAGGTCCGTGTGTTGTGTGGCAGAAAAACTTCTTGCTTGCCCGGGCCGAAAAATAGGTTTGCCATGAAGGGACCCCACCCTGAGTCTTTGGTCTTAAAGACCTAGGTTGTAAAGCAGCGGGGCGAATAGGAGGACCGTTGACAGCTAGGTGGCCCATCCGCGTTCTTTGTGTTCGGTTGCAGTCCAAAAAGAAGACGGTGGTCGGCAATTTTGTTCATCCACCCCCTCAGCATCCTACTCCTTGGAGGTTGGGCAGAGGTCGATAACCAACAAAAGCTAGATGTGTGCGAACCTGCGTGACCTAGAAGAGACTACAACGAATCATATATAGAACCTAGCTAATAGCGGCTGCGTTAAGCCTGGCCAAGTACCAACGCTTCATTACAATGCGGATACGCGAAGTCGCGTGCCGTGTAGCGATACTGCCGAGTCGCCAGCAAATTTGCAGGTTCGAACCGGTGACATCTAGAGTACAAGTCAGAGGATTGTATTCCTGGTTCAGTATATTTGATGGCTGATTGTGATTCCGCTTATACCATCTGTCTGTTGTGTTTCCGAAAGGTGAACCGTGCATTACACATGTTGCGTCCCATAGTAAAAACCCTTTGACGAGGGTTAACGTGCTGTGTAGACTCACGAGATGTCCTCTCACTACCACCACACATGTGGAGCGAACAAGTTCGCCATAAATTTTCGTCACTACATAACCTTAGGCTGGTGCAGGAGAAAAAAGAGTCAGCAGTACACCGGAAAGTCGTACTGATAATTCACTGCCACCACCAGGCGCGCGGGGCAGGGATAGTGTAAGGCAGCCCGCAGGAATGCACGTTCGAGCCGGTGACCCTTGGATCACAAGCCACAAGCTTGAGTCACTAGACCATCGGCCGGCTCGATAACATGATCGACTAGGAAACTTGGAGCATGCGGAAGAGCTAGTTCAATTAGAGTTTGATCAGACCACAACGTAACCGCTGACTTGAACGTCAGAGTGCAAGGCAATACTGCAAGACAGCCGACACAACAGCCTACGCCAAAATCATCACCAACAGCAGCACATCAGTTGTTTGAACTGATGCTTCGCTGCCACACAACCATGAGGACCTATGAAATAAAGAATAAGAAGAGGGAGAGAAAGGGGGACTTATAGGAAGACATTAATGTCCCAATCAAACATTCAGGGTCAAGGCGCCTACACCTTGTGTAAACAACATACCATCACAAACAGCTGGCTATCGTGCAAAGAGAAGGCGGCATCGGCGAGACAACTTTCTTGCGGCTTTCACTGCACCGAGTCATAATCGGCCATTACCCCTCAGATAACTCAGCACCAAACACACTTTAAACAGGCAATCCGATTAGGAGACGGCAGCAGACGCGCCACTGGTGTCTACTGCGAGCCATGTCCTGTAAAGTCTCCAGCCAAGCACAAGGCGAGTCACGTGGACCCCATCCCGGAAGGCGAGACGAACCAACGGCACCCAGTTTGGTCGTCAGTGACTTGATATCCCGGTGCCAAGTCAACTTCTGTCCACCTCGAGCCTTGCGCCATCCGACACCTGGTAGACTGAACAAGGCCCTCCTAGGTAAGCGGTGACCAGGCATGCGTAACACGTGTCCGAGCCAACGCAACTTATTCAGTGCTATCTGTTGTTCTAGGGAGCTAGCATGATCATCACCACCTAGTACTCGCCTACGCACATCATCGTTGCGGACACGCTGGTGCCATCCGACACTAGCAACGCTTCGCAAACAACGATGATCAAACACTTGAAGACGCCTCAGATCTTCAGACCGAAGGGGCCAAGTCTCACTAGCATACAGCAGAACGGCCCTCACTGTGGTCTTGTATACACGGCCTTTCAGACGGAGGGAAACTCCCTTCTGTCGCCAAAGATGACGCAGGTTCAAGGAGGTAGCTCTGGCCTTTGCAATGCGTGAGCTGACGTCAGCTTCTATGCGCCCATCATTGCTGATACAGCTGCCAAGATAAGTGAAATGATCAATCACTTCGAGTTCCTCGTTAGCAAGCGTCAAGGGGTCATCAAGTGGCTGGTGGTCCTGCAGCAACACTTTGCACATTGAAGGTGCGAAGTGCATATCAAAAAATGGGAACACTCTGGACAGACTATTCAGGGTTGATTGTGCCGCCCCAACATCGTCATAAAGCAAGACAATATCGTCCGCATAATTTAGATCAACTAACGTTTCACCAAGCAGCATTTCAACGCCTACATCGTGAGATTCCGCAAGGGAACACTGCATGAGAGAATCCACGACGAAATTGAACAAAAATGGGGAAATCGGACAACCCTGACGAACGCCACTTACGGTCGGAAAGCCATCCGATAGGCCAACGCAGACACTAACGTGGCCGGCAGTCTTCGCGTATAAAACACGTAGGATGTTCACATATTTCGTGGGCACACCTTTCCGCGCAAGTATTTCGAACAGAATCAATCTATCGACTGAAATGAACGCACTTTTAAAATCAAAGAATACAGCTATTGTCGATCTGCGGTATGCGTGACGCTGCTCTAGCACCTGCCGCAAATATATGGTCTATACAGCCATGTCCTGGGCGGAAACCTGCCTGCTCTTCCCTAATCCCAGATGCCCGTTCCACAGTGAGGCGACGAACGAGAATCGAGGCCAATAATTTCGTCACCACTGGCGTTAGGCTAATACGCCTGTGGTTAGAACAGTCGGTGCGACTGCCCTTCTTGTATATTACCACTATATTCGATTCACCCCAATTAGTCGGGACACTCCCTTCCAGATACATTCGAATAAGGAGGTCAGTGCTTTGCAGAGGACCTCACCTCCATCCTTAAATAGTGCAGGTGGGAGGGAATCCGGGCCAGCGGCACGAAAAGGCTTGAGGGCTGTGATCGCGTTTCGGACCTCAGCCTCCGACGGAGGCTCTAAACTAACCGTCCACGCATTGTCCTACATCACCTGAGTAGGAAGAGGTCCGGGAGCAGGGGGTCAGCTAAACTGATCTCGAAAGTGTTCCGCCCAACGAGCCATACGGCGTCCCTTATGGTGTATCATCGCACCCGCGCTGTCTCTGATTGTCTCACTGACGCCTGGTTTTCTGGGACCAGTGGTGCGGATTCGCCGGAAGAGCTTGCGGTACTTGCCTACTGCTCCTGCTTCCTCCATTTCTTGAGCCCGACTGGTCCACTAGGCTTCCTTGTCAGCACGTAGGCTCCGCTTTGGTTCACGCCTAATAGTCCGTCTGGGCACATTCTGCTCAGAGGCAGCCGGGAGCTTCCCTCTAGATTCCAACAGGCTCACACACCTCTCGGATATCCAGTGACTGCTGCGGTGACGATAGACAGTGTCACAAGCAGATGTTCCTGCGTCGTGCATAGCGGCCGAGATCCGATTCCACTGAAGCTCAGCGTCACTAGGACAACACAGCGAAAGTTCGGTACGCAGTGCGTCTTGATAGGCTTGCCTGACCGAGGGCTGAGACAATTTCTCAGTTGCCAATCGGAGGATACGCTTGGTGCGCCTCCCGGTAATGTTCATGGAGAAACGACAGCCTACAAAGGCATGATCAGAGCCGATGCAGGAATTCCATTACCAGCGGTAGTCCAGGTTGGAACCACGCTACCTGTAACTTATGGCAATGTGGTCAATTTGAGTTCATCGCTAGCCAGCCACAGTAGCACGCCAAGTGACACTTCGGTGCCCACTGTGTCTAAAAGCAGTGCTACCAAGAAACCACTGGTGCTCCACACACACTTTCAGCATGCGCTCGCCGTTGTCAATCTGTTCGGAGTCAAGCCCATAATTACCACCCAGCTGAGCTTCTGAAGAGCTCAGACGCCCTACTTGTGTGTTCATATCCCTTGCAAGTACTATAATATCTGAACTAAAAGCATTGCATAGTAGCGTCTTCAGTTCGTGATAGAATGTGTCCTTGATAGCATTTGAACTGTAGTCGGTGGCAGCATAAGCGAAACTCGCAAACAAGCGGCGTTTTATACTGCTTTGTGAATCGACCGTAGCTGATGTCGTCAAACGGACTGCACATAAACGGCTGTTCACTGGAATCCAATCAAACAGCGGTGGCTCAGCCCTGGAGCTTAGAATGATACCTACTCCAGCTTGACCAGCGAGTGCTGTGTCGGCCTCTCCTGGTGTGTGCAACCAATATCGAGAGCAAAAGCCAGGCGCAATTAATTCAACAAGCCCATTAGAGTCATTGATCCTAGTTTCGAACACACAGCACACATCAATACCCAGTGTGTCCAAGGTGCGTGCAAGTGCAGCCAGTTGATCTATTTGTCTGAGAGTGCGAACGTTGAACGCCGCCATCGAAACGGGACAGCGTGGCCTTATAAGGGACTGTTGCCGATAAGCGTCCGATAGGTGTGATGGGATGGTGGCTGCAGATGGTTCTACTCCAGTGGCACTTCGGTTGATGTCAATTAAGCTGGGAATTATATAAGGAAGATTAGTAATGGGGGTCGGGATGTGAGTAAGAGAAGGTGGAAAAATAGAAGGGAGGAGCCAGCAGTAGCGTGTGTTCGCTTATCTTCCCTGTTGTATGCAGCAGATAAGGCGACCCTTGATAATCTGCGCGACGGCCGATGCATGATGAAGTTTATGTCTGAATAAAACGAATGTAAGTGGCCGAGCGCTTCACGTTTCAAAGCACTGACATCACCCCTGCTGGCCAAATCGCTGCCCTCTCCCGTAACAACAAAACGGAGCACTCTGGATGGAACACGTATAAGTGATCAGTGGTCCAACGATCGGCCACATTGACTTAATACGGTGTCGCAAGAGTTCTCGTGGTAGGTGACGGGGGACCGCATGGTGAAACCAGAACTCCAATGCTCTATGATGTTTCCACCGATTGTTGGCCACAACTTACTCTTCAAGCCTATGAAACAAATGAGACCCGCTAACAGTTATCTTCACAAAACATCAACCATCCGCTTTCTCGAGATGATCCAGGCAGTATACAGTTCCACCGCGCCGTCACCAAGCTGTAAATAATTTGGATGAGTACAAAACATAAACATTCCTTGCGTTTTACCCTTTGATACAAAAATTAAACCAAACACTTGGATGCAAGTGAGTAAGTGGGCAAGTTGCTATGGGGTTCCTTTCATGGTGTGCAGGTGATATCAATTGCTATGGAGCTCATCTAGTTCCAAGGCAGGCATCGAAAAACATTTAGGGTAGTGCACATTGAGTTTAAAATATCAAGACGGTGGGGAGTTAGAAGATTTACGGATGGTCAGTCGAGAAAACTCGCAGTGACGGCTGCCAAGAAGAATAGCAACACTAAAAATAAGCAATAAGAACGATCTAATAGTCTGTGTAGTCAGAGATGTGATCAAATAAGTGAAAGAAATAACACGTGTTTACACTTACTTGTGTAAGTAATTGATTGAATAACTCCAGTGGTCTTCTGTATGCCAACAAAAGCAGGAGAAGATCATACCGACATAACACCAGGGGGTCTTGACAGAGGGTAGAGTAAGGAAACAAGGAGTGATTAGGCAAAAGTAAAGTACATAACTGGCAGAAAAAATAGCAAGACATCGACATAGAACGTCTTGGGAAGCAAAGAAGATTTTGGAAACAGTCTCCAAGCAACCACAAACTGTCTTCCGGAGCCAGTATAATTGAGGTGGCGGCTTTTCGACAGACAGGCCCCTTGCCAGACGTAGCCACACCAGTGATATCAAACAATCAAGATATTGTTTAAGAAAAATAAACACGTGAAATTGACACGGAATATGCAGCAGAACAGAACTGAGTAAATCAAGTAAAGTGGAATAATTTTAAGCAAGGTTATGATCATGGGAGTTTGGTCTCACAAGTTGTCCGCTATGCATTGTGGGATCTTGCTATATCCGAGAGAGATTGCAGCGATGCGCGATCGTGGTTCTTGTGCCCCCATACCGGGAGAAGAGAGCACCCGACCACGGCCAAAGCTGATGCAAGTGCTTTCATACTTTGAGTGCAAGTCATTCGTTGTCTAGCTTGATTTCGTTTCTAAACCAATTCTGCCCGTGCAAAAAGGGCACGATGAGGTAAATACCGAGCAAGCATGAGAAGCATACGCCCAAGCCATCGTAGCCTGCGCAGCAAAACTAAAACGCTGAGCGGTTGGCAGTCTATTTTGACGTGAAAGTCCTTCGGCGGACGTCATCACTACTAATGTGATGCTGCCACCGTACACCACCAATGCTCCGAAGGTAGCGGTGATCAAAACAGATCTTTTTTGAAAATCTTTTGCGCCAACAGGTCGTCTAGCAACCATAGAGTAGGTCCGCTTGCATTTGATATCATGGACTCGGCCTTGCAGAGAGAGGCTCAGGCCGTTTTGACGCCAGAGATAGCGGAGATTAGCGAAAGCATCCCGAGCAGTAGAGACGCGTAGATACCTCATCTTAGACCGTTTGCGCTAATACAGCTTGCGAAGTAAAAGAAGTTGTCTACAACTGCCAAAGGATGACGCAAAGTGGTAAGAAGCGTAGTTACTGGCCAGTCCTGAAGGAAGACTTTACATTTAGGTGAAGCGGTCATTCAAAAATGGGAGACGCATCAACAATCTATGTGGTACATTGTGGCAGAATGCGATAAATCCCAAATTACGGCGATGCTATCTGCATACCCCGAATCAGGAAGTCAGTCAACGGAAACGACTCAACGCCACTGGGTTCGCAATTGTCCAAAAAAGTATTGATGATGTCAACAATTTAGAAGCTAAACAGGAAGGGTGAAGCAGAGTAACTGTCTTACGCCACTGGTGACACGAAAGGGGGAGAGCGAAAGTTCGCCGTACACCCGCGTTCTGCTAGAGGTTAAAGATTAATTGGTTTGAAGAATGTTAACATACTTCTTGGGCACTTCCCTTCACAACATACAATTCCAGAAGACAGCTTGGTCAAATGAGTCAAACGCAGCTCGTATATCCAAGAAGACAACGATATTGGTCGAGAGAACGTTTGATGATTATCATCAACAGCAACATATCAGCCTTTTGTAATGATGCTTCGCTGACGAACAATCAAGGTGGCCAACAGAACGAAGGAAAATGTGATGGAGATGTGGACCCGGCGTAAAAAAATTAGCGATTTAAACAAACACTAACGGTCAAAGTGCCTATGGTTGGCGGCAGCCGGTTTCGGATTTGCCTGTCACTGCGGCCACCCACAGGACGCCTGCGCCTACAGAGGGGCCATGGGTGGCTTGCGCTGCACCACCCACAGCTACATCCATATACCCCATATCCAGTGTAAACCCGAAAGAATAAGACCGAGAGGCGCGTGGATGAGAGCCACGTTTTATCAACGGATCCGGCCCACAACATCACAGGCAAACACAAGCACGTTCGCGATGGCTGGATCGTAGTAAGCTCCACACTGAGTGCATGGAACTATTCTTCCAACCTAGGAAGGCCACAAGGACCGCGCACTCCGTCCCCTCCAGCAACGACCAGCTGTCTCATGGAGCCAGTATGGACGACGTAATGGATCATAGACAGGTAGGCACCATGTCAGCACGCACATCAAGCGCAGCCACACCGGTGATATGAAGCAACAGCCAATCCCTTGAAACGACGACATCAAATATAACAAATCAATAATGCATACAGAAAAGGTGACATAACTCTTCACTAAATGAGCATATGAAATAAATTGGTTGAAAAAATAGGTCAGAAGATAGATATTAAGAAAATGCCACAAACGCGAAAATGTTATCGAAAGTAACTACAGTTAGGTTCAACGTGTGCAAGTTTATAGAAGATATTACAGGTAGACATTAACATGGGAAAGAAAAGCGTTAGGACCAGATTGTAAACCCACTACCTGAAATAAATAGACTTAGCATGCAAGCACGCGGTTAGTAAATCGAATACAGCGTACCTACAAACGCTAGTCCTGCCTACGTTCTCTGCAAGACCAGTCATCGCTTCGGTGGTGGTCCCGAGTGGCCTCGCTCATGGCTCACTAGGCCTGTATGACTCAGACCCTCGCGACCGCAAATGCTACAGCACCATGCGCTTGACGTCGATTGAGTACACCCCATCGGCGCCCGTCGCTTCCGCAATTGCTGCCTCTGCTCTGGATGTATGAGGGCTTTCTCCTGCACCTCGGCAATGGCATTCGTGATCAAATCGCTTTCGATTCCCAAAGCCCTTCTAGGTAAGCGGTGACTAAACATACGTAGCACGTGCCCAAGCCAGCGCAACTTAATCAGTGCCATCTGTTGTTCTAAGGAACCAGCATAATTATCACCACCTAGTACTCGCCTACGCACATCATCGTTGCGGACACGCTGGTGCCGTTCGACACCTAGTTTCGAACACACAGCACACATTAATACCCAGTGTGTTCAAGGTGCGCGCAAGTGCAGCTAGTTGATCTATTTGTCTTAGAGTGCGAACGTTGAACGTCGCCATCGAAACGGGACAGCGTGGCCTTATAAGGGACTGTTGCCGATAGGCGTCCGGTGCGTGTCGCGAGAACACACCCGCTATACACTTTAGCTAGAGGTGGGAAACACCTCAGGTACTGTGCCGCAATACCTAAAAGAAAAGAGGGAAGAAAATGCTACGGGTGCAATCCAGCTGAGCTACCGGTAACGGATGGGCATCGTTCCGGAAAGGTATCAGCCGGCTACTATGATGCGGAAAATTTTACTTTGCAAAATTATAAAATGCTAAATAAGGGGGTCGTGATTGGAGGGTAGGCTAAGGGGGATGGGGTGGGACAAAGTAACTCACAGCACGAATGCCGCTGAAGTCGGCACCTATCCATATCAACAAGTGTATCCAGCCAAACGTTTTCATCGTCTTTCGGACCCCAACCAGAGAGCCGAGACGCTCCAACTGAAGCCAGCTTCGAAGTGAGGGCCTTCATTCCTCTCGACCAAGTCATCGATTGGCCACCTCTCCTTTTCTCCCATCCACACCCCCGGCGCGCAAACAATGCACGTCGCGGGAGTCAGTGGGCTGGCATGCGCAACACGTGGCCGAGCCATCGGAGCCTGTTGCGTGAAATAACGGTGCTGAGCGGTTCATATCCTTTTACTGTGCCGTAACCAAGGCGTCGAACACGCTCGTTGCTCACGCGGTGTTCCCTCCAGATGTGAGTCAAATTGCGAAGGCACCGGTGGTCGAATTAGCCTCTTTATGTCCGCTGATCTAAGGGGCCAGGTTTCACAACAGCACAGTAGGGTCAAACGTACTGCTGCATTGTACACTCTACCCTTCAGGGCGAGAGTGAAGTCGCGCCGCCGCCATAAGTGGCGAACGTTAGCAAAAGCGCCTCGAGCTTCTGCTATACGGTTCGTGATCTCATCTTCAACCCCACGGTCGCTGATACAACTTCCAGAGTAGTTGAATTTTTGTACGACTAACTGATCCCCACCAAGGGTAAGCGTAGGAGGCGGTCTAGACCAATCTTGGAGGAACGTTTTGCACTTTGATGGTGCAAAGCAAAGCCCGAAGCGACTGACAGCCAGTGATAATCTGGCCAATGCCGCTTGGCACGTTTGTGAGCTGTCACAGATTATGGCAATATCGTCAGCATACTCCAAGTCAAGAAGTCGTTCTCCTGGGAGCAGATCCACACCTTCTAAGTCGTGTCCTGTGAACGCGATGTCCATGACTTCGTCAATAGCGAAGTTGAAGAGTAAAGGTGACAGCGGACATCCTTGTCTCACCGCTGGAGATAGTAAAGGGCGACGACAGTTTGCCGTAAGCCCTCACTCTGCCTGAGCTGCGCGTGTATAATGATCGGATAATATTTACATATTTCTCAGGTAGACCTGTCCTGAGTAGACAGTCCCAAAGTGCACGTCTATTCGCGGAATCGAATGCACCTTTGAAATCGAGGAACATGACAACGGTGAGCCGCCAATATATGTGACGGTGCTCCAACAACTGACGCAAAGTGAAGACGTAGTCAATGCAGCCACGACCTCGACGAAACCCTGCTTGCTCTTCACGAATATAGATGGCACAAGTGCCAGTCAGTCTGTGAAAGATGACAGAGGCAAACAATTTGGAGGCGATGAAGATCAGACTGATTCCTCTATGGTTGCCGCATTCCGATCGTGAGCCTCCCTTGAAAATTGAGACTATGACGGAGCGGCTCCAGTCAGTCGGGACAGTTTTCTGCTCACACAGTTCCACTAGTAACCCGTATAAATCATCCACAGGAGCAGGTCCCCCGAATTTGAAGAGGGCTGGAGGTAGATCATCTAGTCCCGCGGCTTTATTTAACTTCAACAGTCCGATCTCACATTCGACTTCCGAGCAAGAGGGCGGATCCAAAGGGACAGCCCACGGAGCAAAGCGATCACTGACCGGCGAGAAATCTAACAATTCCGACCGATTAAATTACCTTTCATAATGCTCAGCCCAACGCTTGAAGCGTTTTGACAAGTTGTGGATAGGCTGTCCACTCTCGTCACGTATAGTTTCACTAACAACAGGTCTTCTGCTGCTCGTTTCACGTATCAAGCGGAATGAGTTACGATTGTTATCAAGGGCAGCGGCCACCCATCTCTGATGCACGATGAAACCACCAGGATTCTTGATCTCTCTTTAACCTAGCACGGAGTTTTGTCCGGAGCTCTTTGCGAATTTCATTGTGTCGCTTCCAGCCGGAATACGCCGGCGAGCATCGTTAAGTTCCAGAGACTGCGAAGAGACCCAATGTCCATGTTGGCGATTGGACTCACCACATGAGGATTTGCCTGCTGCTAGTAAGGACTGGTGAATATGAGACCAGTGAGCTTCAACTGCATCTAGTGAGCGCTTACTCAACTCGCATGACAGAGTACTTTGATGGGCATTCAGAACAGCTGGTTTCGCCATCTGGCTGGTGTCAATGCGTTCACAAAGTTGTCTTGGGCGTCGGCCAAAACGCATCCGCAGGTCAGCACACACAAGTGCATGGTCGGTGTCCACACATGTGCTCCAAATCGAGCGACAGTTCTGGACGCAGCCTCTCCATCGGTAACTTATCGCAATGTGATCAATTTGCGTCCATAGCTGGTTCGAGGCTGGTGGGCGCCAAGGCACCCTCCGGTGGGTGCTGTGTCGGAAATTTGTGCTCGCAAGAAATAAGCGAGCATCCTCACACAAATGAAGTAACCGCTCCCCGTTATCATTACGGGAGCCTACACCATGTTGGCCGCCCAGATGCCACTCGTTAGTGGACAATTTCCCAACTTGAGCGTTCAGATCCCCAGCCAACACAACAGTGTCCGTGCTTCTTCTGTGGCGAAGCAGCTCGTTCAATTGGCGATAGAAGTCGCCTTTTACCGAATCACCGCTAGAGTTCGTGGGTGCATAGGCAGCGATGACGAATAGACACCTTTTAGTCCTGCGCGACTTCGAAGCTTTAAACGAACCAGCCACTCGGACCGCACACAACCGGCTACTGATTGGAATCCAGTCAACCAGAGCAGCTTCAGCAGGGGGACTCAGGGCGATAGAAACACCGGCTTGGCCGGTGCTCGAAGCTGCATCATCACCGGATACGCGCATTGAGAAAGTGCTGCTAGTGTCACCTGAAGGGGATCGCAAAATAAGCACAGTGCTCGAGTCTTGCAGGCGGGTCTCTGATAAGCAGCATATATCGATCGAGAAAGTCTCTAATGTTCGGGCAAGTGCTGCCTGTTGATCGAGTGAAGTCGCGCCGAAACCACTAGTGGCGAAGTATGGCAAAGGCACCACTTTTGCTATGCGGTTCGTGATCTCATCTACCCCACAAATGATGATGCAGCTACATATATAGTTGAATTGCTGAATGACTTCTATCTGGTTACCACCAAAAGACAACGCATGGCGTAGTCCCTAACAATCTTGAGGATAGCTTTGCAGTTCGCCGGTGCAAAGCGCAGCCCGGAATGACTGACAGCCAGTGTTGCTTGGTAGTTTTGTGGGCTGTTACAGATTAGGACAATATCGTCGGTACAATGCAAGTCGAGAAGTCTATCATCTGGAAGCAGCTTCACACCTAGTTATTGTCCAGTAAACGTAGTTTCCATGAATTCGTCAATGATGAAGTTAAAAAGCAAATGTGACAGTGGAGATCCCTAAATTTTACCGACATCAGCAACCAGCGGCGTTGCAACCTTAGGATACTTAAAGCGCTGCATCCAACGAATACGAATTCTCATGCTCGTTACGATCACGACGAGGAATTTCTACAGAGACTGATTGATAGGCTACACGACTTGGGTGAACAGGGGTTGAGGGTGAAGCAAATCACACGGCTTGGAAAAAGTGACGATTGGATGACTCGGCCTCTACGAGTCAACATTGTAGAGACGCGAGTCAGAGCCTGGTACTATCCCGCCTCGGTAGGCTAAGAGAGTTGAAGATCCATATTCGTCCAGATATGGAGCCGTTGGACCGAGAAACTGGAATCCGCTATCACTGAGCTGTAGAGACGTACCGATAGTGGGAGAAGTGATCTCTGCGTCGTAAATTTTCGGGTAACTCCCCGGGTCCGCCGAACCCGGATCAACAGGTCAATGACGCTTCATTGGCGCCCGGCGGTTCCTATCACGATCTGCGCGTAGCCTTCACAAATGTTTGTAGTTTAATGCACAAACGTGACGATCTTCGTTGACTCATGTCGTCCAGACGCACTAGGACTGGCCGAAACCTGGTTAAACCCTACTCTGGAATTCCAGATCAGTGGCTACGTTTGCTTCCGGTGCGACAGACTATCAAACGAACGTCGTGGCGTGCTGCAATACATTCGATCGTCACTCTGCGGGAGACCGGTAAATACATACCGAAGCGAAGATGGCCTGTACGAGCAGCTATGGTGCTCGATCCGCCTAAAACATGGTAAGTTGTTCGTGGGTGCAGCTTGTGTTAGCCTACGGAATCGTCTGGATTGGTTACCGCATGTCAGAAACTACGTGAGCCGGTCCAGCTTCCTGCTTATGGGCGATTTCAACTTCCTTAGAATACAGTGGCCAGAAGTTCTCTTCCCCGGGCACTGAGAAAACGAGGTGCAGTTTGCGGAGATGATATTTGAGACTGGGGCAGCACAACACGTCTAGCAACGGACGCCCGGTACACCCCATTCCGCTCCATCGTGCTTGGATCTGCTAGTAACTAGTTGCGAGCAACGTGTATATGATATTCAGGTCCTGAAGCCTCTGGCGGCTAGTGACCAGGCAGCCTAGAGTTGCCGATGTCGTACTCGCGTCCCCTAGAGCCATCCTACGATTACTGGAAGACGGACTTCGATGGTCTCAATCAAGCCGCGAGTGAAGTGGACGGGTTGCTACCGAAGGATTCATCTGTTGAAACCTGTTGGTCTGTTATAAAGAGGGTGTGCATCGTTGTGCGCTCGTTGTGTACTCCTCAAATATAGGAAAGCTGGACTAGTAAAGATACAGTGGTTCGACAAAGAGCATGGCCAACTGGCTCGAGGAAGGCGCGTATTGTGGAATAAATTCCTCGAGTCTGGCTCGATTGATGATTACGAGGCTTGCAAGAGGAAGCGGAGTCTATGCAACATCGAAAGACAGTTCGATGAGGAGCTAGCAACCTCAGCGAAGACTGTCCCCAAGAACATATTTGCTTACGTTAAGCGACGCGTGAGGCTCACAGGTGACCTAGCATTGTTAAAGGACTCGAGTGGACAGGTTATGACTTCCAGCGTTGAACGTGCGTCCGCATTAGCGGTGCACTTCGCTTCCGCATTTATAGGTAGGCATGCGCGTATGCCTAACTCGAGGTATGAAGTTCCTAGGGAATTCGAGTGCCTGGACTGCGATGTGGAAGATGTTCGCAGTCTACTCGCCAGTTTTGAAGACACGAAGCCGGCCGGACCTGACGGCCGCCATCCGCTAATTCTTAAGCCCCTATCAGCCATCATCTCGCCTTCTGTGACTGATCTGTCCAACAGATCGTAGTCTGAAGGTGTGTTGCCGAGCAAATGGAAATGCTTGGTAGGGAAGCCGATCCCGAAGGGCGGCGACGCCACTAAGGTGGACAATTGTCAGCCGATTTGTCGCATTTCTATTTTGGCGAAAATGCACGAGAAGAATAGGAAGAAGGGTGTTCTCCGGCTGTTAGAGCCGAAAGACGACAGTACAGCACGGTTTCATGAAGGGCCACTCTTGCATCACCAACCTGCTGTTGACGTGGCACGGATAGTTGCAGATCTTGAACCGGGGGAAATCGGTAGATGTTATATACGTTGATTTCAGTAAAGCGTTCGAAAAAGTGAAGCATGAGGTCATCCTCCACAAGCTGAAAATGGGTGATGTTGGTGGCGCACTGCACCAGTAGATTAGTGACTTCCACATTGGGAGATAATAGCGGGTTCACGTGGATAGCCTAACGGAATGATACCGCTCCACTAGTGGCGTACACCAAGGCACAGTACTGGGGTGCATTTTGTTCGTGCTCCACATCAACGAAGTACCTCGGCTTCTTCGGACGCCATGTGTATTGTTTGCAGACGACATGTAGATTTGGAGGGTTGCTGATTATCCCGACGAATGTGACGTCCTTCAGCAGGACCTCGAGCACCTGTCTCTGTGGCCTGCAGTTGATATGCCGGTCAACCCGGTCAGGTCGTCAGTTCTGAGTCTGGGGAAATATGGTAATGGGAGTAGGTACACCCTAGCCGGCCAACTGCTGCATCCAACAAGCTCCGTAAAGGATCTAGGTGTACTCTCACGATGTGATCTGAAATCCGTCTACAACACGAACAGACTGTACGCAATCGGAGTACGCCTATTTCGGGCGCTTAGACGCATCATCATCATCATTACACGTTAGCTGGAGGTGGAAAACACCTCAGCTATTGTGCCGCAATACAAAAGGCAAGAAAAAAAGAAAAAAAAACAACAACAACAAACAGTGGCCCGCCCGCTGAGTCCCCAGTAACGGATGGACATCGTTCCGGAGAGCTAACAGCTGGCTGCCGTAAAAGAAAGTCATATTATGCCAAACGATTGAGATCGTGATTGGAGGGGGATGCTAAACAGGAGGGGGATGGACAAAGGAACTCACAACACAAACGCCATTGGGGCCGGCTCCTAGCCATATCAGCAAGTGTGTCCAACCAAACGTGTTCACCGTCCTTAGGACCCCAACCAGGCAGTCGGGATGCACCAACCGACGCAAACTTCGAAGTGAGGGTTTTCATTTCTCGCGACCAAGTCATCACTTGGCCTCCCCTCCTCCTCTTCCAACCGCACCCACAACGCGCAAACAAAGCACGTCGCGGGAGTCGGTGTGCTGGCATGCGCAACACGTGGCCCAGCCATCGGAGCCTGGTGCGTGATATAATCGTGCTGAGCGGTTCGCTCGCTCTTCCTGTACCAAATACGCGACGCCGAACACGCTCATTGCTCACGCGGTGTTCCCACCAGACATGAGCTAAGCTGCGAAGGCAGCGATGATCGAATGTGACGAGTCTCTTCATGTCTGTCGACCTGATGGGCCAGGTTTCACAGCCATATAGGAGAGTTGAACGGATGGCTGCGTTGTAAACTCTGCCCTTGAGGGCGAGAGTAATGTCGCGTCTGCGCCACAGGTGTCGGAGATTGGCAAAAACATCTCGAGCTTTTGCTATACGGTTCGTAACCTCATCTTCAATCCCACGGGTGCTAATATAGCTGCCCAGGTACTTAAATTCCTGAACGACTTCTAGCAGATCACCACCAAGCGTTAGCGCAGGGTTGGGTCCCTGCCAATCTTGGAGAAGTACTTTGCATTTCGATGAAGAAAAGCATAGCCCAAAACGACTGACAGCCAGTGCTAATCGGTTCAGTGGTTTGGCATGTTTGGGAGCTGTCACAGATCAGGGCAATATCGTCTGCATACTCCAAGTCAAGAAGTCGCTCACCAGGGAGTAGCTCCACACCTTCTAGGTCGTGTCCAGCGAACGCTGTTTCCATGACTTCATCAATAGCGAAGTTGAAGAGGAAAGGTGACAGCGGGCATCCTTGTCTCACACCGCTGGTGATACTGAAGGGTGGCGAGAGTTTGCCATAAACCCTCACCCTGCCCGAACTATGTGCGTACAGCGCTTTGATAATATTTACATATTTATCAGGCACACCTTTCCTCAACAGACAGTCCCAAAGGGCACATCGATCGACTGAGTCGAAGGCACCTTTTATGTCAAGAAACACGACAACGGTGGGTCGCCAATAAACATGGCGATGCTCCAACACTTGACGCAATGTGAAGCTGTGGTCGATGCAGCCCCGACCTCGACGAAATCCGGCTTGCTCTTCACGAATCTGGCTTTCACGAGTGCCACTCAGTCTGTGGAGAATGAGAGAGGCAAGCAATTTAGAGGCAATCGAAATCAGACTGATCCCTCTATGATTGCCACATTCTAAACGGGAGCCTCCCTTGAAAATTGGGACAATGACGGAGCGGTTCCAGTCTGTCGGGACTGTCTCCTGCTCCCAAAGTTTTACTAGCAACTCGTGTAGATCATCTACTAGAGCAGGTCCACCGAATTTGAAGAGGGCTGGAGGAATCGTATCTGCTCCTGCGGCCTTATGCAATTTCAACAGCTTGATCTCACATTCGACTTCTGCGCGTGAGGGCGGATCCAAGGAGACGGCCCAAGGAGAAGGGCGCTCAATGCCCGAAGAAGAAAACGATAACTCAGGTTGGTTAAATTGCATAGCAAAGTGTTCAGCCCAACGCTCCAAGCGTTTTGACAGGCTGTGGATCATCTGCCCACTCTCGTCGCGTATGGTCTCGCTAACACCAGGTCTTCTGTTGCCTGTTGCCCGTATCAGACGGTATAACTCACGATGATTACCAATGGCAGCGGCCGTTTCCATCTCAGAGGCACGAAGATACAACCAGGATTCGTGGTCTCTCTTCAGCCTAGCACGGAATTTTGTCCGGAGCTCTTTGCGAATTTCACTGTGTTCGCTTCCAGCCGAAATATGCCGGCGAGCATCGCTAAGTTCCAGAGACCGCGAAGAGAACCAATGTCCATGTTGGCTATTAGACTTACCACATGAGGATTTGCCTGCCTCTAGTAAGTACTGGTGAACATGCGACCAGTGGCTTTCAACAGTATTCAGTGAGCGCTTGCTCAACCCGAACTTTAGCGTACGCATTCAGAACACCTGGCTCCGCCAGTTGGCTGATGTCTATGTGCTCATAGCATCATCGTGGGCGTCGGCCAAAACGCACCCGCAAGTCAGCACATGCAAGTGCATGGTCAGTGTCCGCACACGTGCTCCAAATCGAGCAACTATTTTGGACGCTACCTCTCCAGTGATAACTGATCGCGAGGTGATCGATTTGCGTCCATAGCTGGTAGGCGCCATGTCACTTCCCGAAGGGTGCTGTGTCGGAAGTTAGTGCTCGCAAGAAATAAGAAAGCATCTTTACACAAATGAAGGAAACACTCAGCGTTATCATTACGGGAGCTTACACCATGTTGACCGCACAGATACCAGTGGACAATTTTCCGACTTTAGAGTTCAGATCCTAAGTCGGCATTATAGTGTCCGTGCTGTGACGAAGGAGCTTGTTCAGTTGACGAAAAGTGGACTTTTACCGAGTCATGGTTACAGTTTGTGAGGGCGAAGGGCCGCGACACATACAGAACCCTATTAGCACGGTGCGACTTCGGAGCTTTGAAAGAGCCAGTCAATCGGAGAGCACCAATATGGCTACTGATTGGGATCCAATCAACCAGAGCAGCTTCAGCCAGGGGACAGGGCAATACCAACGCCGGCTTGGCCGGTACTCGAAGCTGCATCGCCTCCGGATAGGCGCAATGAGTAAGCACTGCTAGTGTGCCCTGAAGGGGATCGCAGAGTGAACAGAGTTCGGGTCTTGCAGGCGGGTTTCTGATAGGCAGCAGATATCGATCGAAAGGGTCTCAGATGTGACAATAGTGACAATAAATGCTGTTCCCGAAAAAAGATCATCCCCCCAGAAACAGTGCTACTGCCTTAGGTGTCTGACCACACAAGCTATATTCGTTAGGCATAAAGATAACGCTCGTGGAAGTGTAATTATGGGAACAAAAATGTTTCGTGGAAAGATTAGACTAAAGAGCAAAACTCACGATCATGCCTGATATATCCTTCGTCAAGAACTGAAGAGCTGAGTGCTTTCCGAGAGGTATGTTATTCAAATTCCATGGAGAGTGAAAATACTTGTCTGATGCGCAATGAACACTATTGTGTTGCGAAGGAAAGCCAGAACCGAACTCGCTTGCGCTTAGATCTGCGCCATATTCAACGACAATGTCAGTGTCTTCTGAGGTCATCAGTCTCCAAAATTCCATTTCCGCCTCTTCTAAAGAAACCATCTGCTTCGTCGAATAGAAAGGACTATGTAACTTACATGGGCAGGTTTTCCAAAGTGCTTGGTCTTAAATTCATCGGCAAAGTCCCCGAAATGAATTAGGGAGCGTCTCTTTTTTGCCTGCTTGAACCCAAACGTCTCGTGGTTCTGCAATTTTCTGTACCTTTTTGTAACACAACTATTGCAGAACCAACTACCCTTCGGAACATCTGAAAGAGGAGGCCGTAGGCAATATGTATGGGAAGAACCAAGGGCCCCACAGCCGTCACACAGCACCAGGCACTCCTCATTGTCACCCAGTCCACAGATCGAACATAAAAGCTTTTTTGCCTGTCGAATTTAGAATGAGTCATTCTGGCACTTACAATAAGCTTTCGCTTTTGAGGAGTGATGGGCTGACGTTTCACGTTGTTACCGTATTCTGCTTTACTCTGAAAAATAACTAAACATGTACAACATACATGAAGCACTTTCTGTGATTCTATAAAGCGCTCGTAGGGCAATAATATTTTCTTGTACTTCGCACAAACGATAGCTGCGTACTGAGAGAAGGCAGTGAAGCCGACATGCTGACTGACCGCAGACCATAACTTCTTTTCGCAGACTGCGTCGTAGCCACCGTGAAGCTGCACGACTTTCCATAACCGGAAAAGATCAAGAACTTTTCCCTTGATATAGGGAGTGAAAAGTTTGATCTCCTACAAGTAAGGGACGAGGTTGAACGGTACCTGAGCTTCCCAGTAGTTAATAACAGAAGTAATAAAACTGTTACGGATTCTGTTGTACGCCGATAAATCCGACAAATGCTGTAGTCTCGGCGCAAACATGAATGAAGAGGCTTCCGCACAAAAAGGTGGGCACCAATCCTTGCAAGATAAGAATCAAATGTTAAAAGCATACTTGCGGCGGCCGAATCTTACAGACTCCATAAGCAGAGGCTAAGGGTGCGATCTTTCTGATATACAATAGTGGGTCAGCAAACTCTGTAGCTGACGGGGTGAACACAGGAGCATCCGGCGGCCGTACGAAGCCTAAATCCATCGCAGAGGCATACAGGCCGGGATACTCACATCCCGCAGAAGGGACAAATGTGGCTGGATTGGCTGCTTAAATTAGCCGGAGTAGGAGCAGCCAGGCGAGGAAAGATTGTATATTATCCACGCGGATTTAAAGGAAGTGAGTTATGATTATGTTTTCATATTATCAGTTTCATAGCCATACATGGCTTAACTTTCATTTGAAAATAACTTAATTTTACTCAACAATTCCGCTATACACAATGCAATCCGCATGCTTGTTAGCATCCATTTATTTCGTTTAATCATATCTTTAGTTGTATACATAAGTTCAGCTGTTCTAGTGGTTGTTTATGGCCCAGTTGTACCGCTAGCGTAATTAACCAAGCTTGCATCTGCCAACTTGTGCGTCCTACTCTCCCGAGTGGTGAAAGCCCACCGTCAAGCGACCGCCTCTATAGACGACCTCAGAAAATGATCTCAAAGTTCACCATACGGCTTGCAATTTTGTACTAGCCCGTCAATCCATATTACTGTAAAGCAAAGAGGCTAATTAATATTGCTGATAAGGAATACCTAAACAGTACGCGATTATTAGTTGGGTCATGTTAATACAATCACTTACTTGCGGCAAAATAGAACAAGGAAAGTTGCAAATGTAGTGCCAATTATCCAGCGCTTTTTGACCTTCTCTACTTTTTTCTTTCAGATCAGCTTTCTGTCAATCAATCAAGGAATTTGGACTGTTTATCAGATGACAATGACTTTAAAGAACTAAAGTTATTATTATTGTTGTACTACCTATTACAGTTTGTGTACAGTTAACCCCTTGTTATTGGAATTGCCTGAATTTTGGACTCAATTGCACGCTGCTCTGTGCACGTTATGTTTTGCCCTGACTTTATTCGTGTGCTGTGACTACTGTAATGCGTACTGCCGTCGTTATCATTCCCTCCCTGCGTTTTTTAGCCGTGTACAAATGTTCGTGCCCCTGGATTATTGCACACTGCATAACTGGTGACAGTGTTGGGATCTAGTCATGGCATCCCACGCAAATAAACCGAAGAATGAGGAACACGGTTTTTCTGCTGCACCTCTATCAACTTGTGGACAGCCACCTTTAGAACTGAGCCTTTGGCAATTGTCCCTCCGTCCTCCACCTGTTTTTGTTGTTGACAATAACCTATGCAACTGGCGGCGTCGCATAGAAATGTCTCTTGCTTGCGTCCCCACAGAACACAAGTCCTCGGTCATAATGAATTCACTCAGTGACCGAGTTTAAGAGATTCTGTTGTCGACTGATATTTGCCCGGATGCCTCTGTCAGAGAAATCTGGAATCAATTAGAGGCACTTTTCCAGACAAAGAGCATGGGTCAGCTACGCGATCCATATTTCGTAATAGGTTTCGTCAAGTGGCAGAGTCGGCTGATGCATTTCAGTGGGACCTTCGGGTGTTATCGGCCAAGGCTTTTCCAGGGAAATCAGTAACAGAAAATGAGGCCTTTATTTTAGGGCAGTTTACCTAAGGCATCAACGACGATCGCACTACGTAGCGTTTTATACGAGGGCCGCCGAGAGACTTAGCGACTGCGGCACGGCTTTCAAGCGAAGAATATGTGATCCGCGTTAGGCGTCCGAAGGATGTTGCCAAGCTGATAGTTATTAGTTGTGTGCCACCGACGTTGAACCGGACTGAGCCGCCCCACGGCCTAAGCTCACATGCTTGTTGTCGTCATTGCCCCAGGTGCCAGATTTCACCCTATGAGAAGTCCGTATGACGCACTTGCAATTCCGAAGGCGCGAACAATCACCGGGAGTGCTCTTCAAGTACGGTGAGTCAGACATTTTTTGTGTAGCTTTGGTGTCTTCTAAGTTCGGTGAATCCCCAACTCCAGCTTTAGTTTTAAATACTCGGCGATTGTATGCCCTCATTGACAGCGGTGCAGCGTGTAGCCTTTTAAAATCCTGTTTCTTGTCCTCCACAGTAATCACTGATCCCGGGCTTCAGACCAGAGTGGCATATGCGATGGTTCTGCGTACTCGTGGTGTTGCTTCCGTAAATTTTCTGTTCGGTCAAGCGCTTCGTTCTCATGAGTTTTACTTGACTCATCAAATTCCATGGGACGAGATACTGGGGGTTGACTTCTGAAGTCGGTAGGCCTGCGTCATCCATCTAATCTCCGGAGTTTTGACATTACGTGGCAATCTGCGCCCTCTAAACTTCAAACGTAATAATGGCTTCGTGAAAAAGCTTTTTACTTTGGGTGCTAGCACCGTGGATGTGGAAGGTGAGATATCGGAATTGCTTTCGTCTGTTAGCCCTACAGTCGACGGTGAAGCTCGGAAGCATCTGGAGAATCTATTGCGTTCACACAAACACGCGTTCGCGTTGTAAGGAAGATATTTGGGTAGAACGAGCGTACTTAAGCATCGGATTGCAAAGGGGCGAGGCTCCACCAATACGGCAAGGGCCCAAACGTGTCCCACCCGTGTATAGACAGGCATTACAGAAATTGGTGCATCAGATTTTAAAAGATAATATCATGCTTCCTTCGCAACCCCCTGTGCTGCCCCTATTGTAGTAGTCAAAATGATATCTGGAACACCACGCACCTGAGTGGACTATAGGAAACGTAATGATATTACACGAAAAGATTCTTTCCCGCTAACTCGGATTGATTGCACGCTGGAATCGTTGCATGGCCCCACTAGGTTCTACTTTGGATCTCGCCTCAGGCTATTAGCAAGTCGAAGTAAACCCTATGGACGTTTAAAAACCGCCTTCGTTATACCCACAGGGCTATATAAGTTGCAGACCATGCCGTTTGATTTGGCTAATGCACCAGCGTCTTTCCAGCTATCGATCCACATTGTACTCAGATAGCTGCAGCCGAGCAAATATCTTGTATACCTAGATGAGATCCTAGTTCATAGATGTACTCCCGATGAACATCTCACGAAGCTAGAAACAGTGCTGGGGTGCCTTAGCTCCGCATGAGTGAAGTTGAAGCTGTCTAATTGCGACCTGCTGAAAAGAGTGATTAAATAGCTAGGTCGAGCGATCAGCGGTTTTGTGATCCGGAGCGACCCTACGAAAGTACAGGATATCTTAGGTTGGCCAACGCCCGAGTCCGTGAAAGAGGTTCGGAGCTCTCTGGGTCCGACTTCTTACTGCAGCCGCTTCGTGAAGAACTATGCGGATATGGCAGCACCCTTGCACCAACTCACGGAGATGGGTCGGCCTTTCCACTGGAGCCCGCAGTGTCAGGAATATTTCGATGAGTTACGTCATGCTTTGTCCAGCGCTCCGGTCCTTGTCTTCCCGGATGCGTCACCGTAATCAGGCCCATTCATTTTGGACACTGATGCTAGTACAGTTGGTATCGGAGCTGCGCTATCACAGGTCGCTGTGGATGGTATGGAATGGCTTGTCGCTTACGCTAGCCGCAAGTTGACAAGAACGGAGCGAGACTATTGCACTACTAAGAAGGAAATGCTTATCCTGGTCTCCATCGTTAAACATCTTCGACATTTCTTGTTGGGTCGACACTTTATAGTCCGTACTGATCATCAGGCGCTCCGGTGGTTGCGTGGGTTTCGCGAACCCGAAGGGCAAGTTGCGCGTTGGCAAGCACATCTGCAAGCCTTCGACTTTGAATGTCAACATGGCCCTGGGAAACAACACATAAATGCAGACGCCCTGTTTCGCCGGCAGTCTAGGGCACATGGGGATTGTCAGTCGTGTTCAACCTCGAACATTGCCGTTGTGTCTCTTAACCATTCGGATTCAACAGAGTGGGCATCAGCTCACAGTACAGACCCAGAGACCAAGTTGATTTATGCGCGCCTAAGACGGGGATATGAAACCTACAAAAGCAGAAATGGCCGGATCTGGCTGGGGTGCGCACTGCTTGTGGTCACTCTGGTCGAAAAATCGGCTATTGGATGGTGTCTTGTACTATCAGTTTGGTCCGAATTACCCTAGCAGACCTATCGTTCCATAGTCCATGGTGCAACTGATGCTCGAAAGTCTACAGAGGGAGTTGGAGCATGCGGGACAAAGGAAAACGGAGCAGGCGGCAGGCTTGCGTTTGTGGTAGCCGCAACAGCGTCGAGATACTGCGAACGTCTGTAACGCGCGCTATGAGTGCATCCGCGTTAAGCAACCACAAACGATGAACATGGCCCCTTGCAGCCCATGGTGATTGGATAACCCAACGAAACCGCATGTGTGGACATCCTTGGACCCCTGCCTGAAACGCCACTAGGAAATCGGTTTATACTTGTTTTGGTCGATTATTTCACCAAATGGAGTGAGGCAATACCAACCCCGTACACTGACGTCAAATCCATGGCTCAGCTTTTGTTTGACCACTGAATTTCACGGTGGGGGCATCTGAGCAACTTCATTCAGACCGTGGTTCGAATTTCGGAAGTTTGGTAGTGTCTGAACTCTTCAGAATGCTAGGCATTCGAAAGACTCAGACAACAGCCTACCATCTCAGGGCAAAAGACAAGCAGAGCGCACAAATCCATCGCTGAAGGCTCCTTTAAAAGCGTTCACATATGAACGCTATAGCCGCGCTTGGGATGTTGCACTTCCACAACGCCTCCTGTCCTATCGGTCCAGCTTTCACTCATATACTGGTAACACTCCATACTTCATGGTAACTGGGCGCGAAATGAGATTGCCGATTGGTTTGACTGTATCAACCGCGGCCGCTGATTCGCTCCTTTCCACAGACTATGCCGTTCGTCAATCTCGGGACCAGACCAGAGCTTATTCGCTTGCGCGAGAGCACTTAGGAGCTGTCTGTCGACGTCAACAGGATTATTATGACCAGAAAGTGCACGGCTGTCCACTTCAACCTGGACAACGAGTCTACCTTCACGCTCCGAATCCATCACAGGGCGTTCCGACGAAGCTGTACAAGAATTGGTCCGGCCCATTCGTGGTCGAGGAAGCACATACTGATTCTACCTGTCGAATACACAGACAAGGTGAAGACACCGACCGTTCAATGGTTGTCCATTTCAATCGTCTCAAACCGGCAAATCTTAGTACGCATCCCATTTCATCGTCTCAGCGTCCGGTAGTAGACACAGACCCACCAGATTCGTTAACAGCAGCGTGAGTAACGACCGCAGAGCCCCACGTATCGAGTACTCAGTAGGGCGGCGAGGACGACGCTTCTCGGATGGGAGATAGTGTGGTGCCAATTATCCAACGCTATTTTCCCACCTTTTTTCCTTTCAGATCGGCGGCCTGACAAGCCATCAAGAAAGTTGGACTGTTTATCAGATGGCAATGACTTTAAAGAACTATAGTAATTATTATTGTTGTACTCCCTAATCCAGTTTGTATACAGTTAACGCTTGGTTGTTTGAATGAACTTTGCTTGTTCAAGGTTGTTCGACGTGTGTATTAGTGAATGTTCACAAACAGTTTGTCGCAATTCACCTTTCAGTTATTTGGTTCTGAAGCTTATTGTGAAAACTGTTTGAATAATAGTTAGCATGCCCCCAAGGGCGTACCTAGCATACTCAACAAAAACTATTTATTTATTTATTTATATCTGGACTGTCAGTTCGCTTGTTTTTCAAAAGGGTGCGCAAACCCTTTCTTACTCGGCGTCTATCATCAGCTGCTTTGTCGCTGCTTAGTTTGTACTTCACCGTTTGTTTCTTTCGGGAATCTATGGCCTTTGCTTACTGCGCCGCTACAAAGGAACTCGTACCTTATCACGTTACATCAACACAGTAACATTTGGGTTGATCCTCACCCGATTACACCTGTTCAATCTCATCTGACCCGCCAAGTATCGTGAGGGGTATTCACCGTTTGGAGTTGCCGCAACCTTGGTATAACCCGGGAGCTTGGTCATACGGACTTCTTGTGCTGTTACAGTTTCCCGCTTACGTTTTGATTTCGCTGTATAACTTTTCCCCCATTCCTTGGTATCGCTTTTATACTTCGCTAGAACAGTGCGTACTCTCTTGTAAGTGGTTTACTGTGTGGTTTCCTACGCATAGCGAATCTATATCCGTATGAAATAACTAAGTCTATTAAAATCCGATCAAAACCCTCGTTGCTTGATTAGTAAGCTTCTTTACACCGATCTTCGTCTTACTTACACGTAACCACATGCCCGCAATTCCGCTTGTAGGGGCGAAGGTAGTCTTTCCTAGATTTTCGGGTTTTTTGGAGCACCCGCCGTGTGTCCTTGATTGCCATGCGCAAGCTCACTAGTGGAGGCGGTTGACTTGGAAGTCAACCTCTGCCAATACGGTCACTGGGACCGTCAAGGAAGTGGAGGGTTTCGGTGTGGCTCTCTCCTATCCCTGCTCTTTCCTAGTTTTCATCGAGTCTACCAACGGCTGACTTAGAGTCAAAACGCGGTAAGCTTAACTGCTCAGAACTGGCGACGGACTCAACTGGCTGAATGCAGTGAGTCATCCGTAATCGTCAGTTTAACGAAAGCTTCACCAGATTGAGCTCAGCACAATAGGTTGTTTTGCGAGGGGGAGATTTCGCTCTAATTGTCCAACTTGTTACAAGCACAATACCCAGGTCTGGCCGCTTTGGGATGTAAGATTTTCGGCGCAGGTGTCCAGGTTATAAAGAATGCAAAGCGTACTTACTTTGTTGCCTAAACGAAACAGGAAAGTGAATGTAGTATTAGGTAGCCATGTAAACCCTGGTGTACCAGCCATGCTGAGTATTGAGGGCTTGTGCAACTCTGCGGATAAGAGTAGGTTGATGGGCTTACTTCCTGTGAGCATGTCTGCTGTTAATGATGATCTGTCGGACAGCGCGTTCCGTTCATATTAAGGAGGAGTTGCCGAATCCTGCGCCCTGTCAAAATTAGGCGGAAAACGTCTAAGAAGGCAGTACCCCGCTTAGAGAACGAGAAACGGGGGCGCAGCGTTTACGCCAAGTTGCTTGGGCCCAGGACCACCGGAACTGAGTCTTGTGGTCGTTCCACAGTCTCCATCTTGTGCAGCCTCTAATTCTACCTAGACGTCTGGGTTCCATCTTGTGGTTTTTTAGTACGCGCAGTAAACAATACCTCGCAGCATGTTTTACACGGATAGTAGCGTACTCATTAGAAATGTGCATAAATCTTCTTCCGCATTTATTAAGGAAAGCATATTACATGCCCGCGTATGGTCTAAGATATACGCCACTAGAATCTGAACACATGCATCCCGTGAAGTGGCCGTGCTTCAGCTAACCAGACTTGGAGAGCGATCCAATAACCACTCCTCTTGGCCACGCGTTTTATGACCGCTTCTTTCCACACCGAAGGTTTGTCAGGCGCATATGGGACTTGCTTTTAATATAGAGGTTCTGGAAACGGCATACAGCCGTACCTTAGTCAAGCGGACAGAGGGCAACTCTAATTAGATACCCAAAACTTCAAGTCACGTCGCTCCGCTAGTGAAAGGGGTCTGCGGTTGGTTGGTTTTTGGCTCGTGCGTTAGCAGTTCACTTCCGTCATGCCGGTAGCCAAGCTGGGGGCTCATAATCCTCGGCGCATCATACCAACACCCCTCATGTTGTGTTCAGTAACGTGCGTGGCCTGCCTAACAAGAGGTGCTGATGATGCTCTTGTGACCCCCTCTGAATGGTGATGGTTTTCGAATGTCATGGACAATGAAGTACTTCTAACTGGCTACGCACTAATAAGCTCAACCTGGCTTTGCAACCATCGCGGTGGTGGAGTTACGCTTTCGCTAAACTCCTTCTTGCCTGTTTCCCAAGCGTAGTAGTTCCACTCAACGAATAGGAAGGTTGTAACGCTATCGGCTGAAGTGTGCACTTTGTCTTCGAAGTTTAATATCGTGTTAGTGTACAAGAGCAGTGGCAGCGGCTCCAGGATTTACGGAGTTCATTCGCCATCACTCCACCACTCGGTGCTTGGGGACGTGTGACTAAAATTGTTCGGTGATAGACTGGCACAACCATTCCTGCGAGGCTGCAACTAGAAGCTTAGCCACCAAAATAGTAGGGATAAAGTTATTAGCCACCCATTATCAGTTAGTAAACCAGCTGACACGATTCCTGGAGGGGCAATCTCCGTCTATTCTAGACCTTATTATTGCCAAGTCAATCGGCCTGTTCCGCAACCTTGTTTATGGCCAGACCTTTGGAGCTGGTGCTCACGCCTACACCTCAGTCGACTGTGCAGTTAGTAGAGCCAAAGAGAAGGGCGCGGCTAAGGGTCCTAACTTCTGGCGTGCCTACTTTGATGCAATGAAGTCTTCTGCAACTCTTCGATCCTGCACCATTTTACCAGTGGTTGATACCCAGGTAGCTGAGGATTAGTTCAATACATTGTTTTCTGTGGTGCCCCGTTCCCACATTTCCCCATTGTTTCGAAGAAAGAAAACTTTAGAATGACCTGCTTTGGTTTAACCTCTTGGCAAACTGTCAACCAGACTGTCTAAGCGTTGGCGATTCTAAGTTTCGATTCAATTAGACGGTGCTTTACAGTGTCATAGAACAGCAAGTAACGCAGTACGCGGCACCAAAGGGACACGACATCGTGCTGAAATGGAACTATCAAACATGGATTCAACCAAACTGTAGCGCTTTTTCGCCTATGTCTGGAAGACGACGGGGTGCTAAGTAATGCTAAGTAATCGATCTCATTGTCGCCCGGACCCAATGGTGTTACCGCGCAAGCCATTTAAGACAAAACTTGCCTTCTCCACGAAAAGTATGCTGACTGCTTATACCAGAGTCAAATTTACCAAATTGGTATTTTATCTACATCATTGAACTACGTGCCCTACGGGTCTTAGGGAGGGCCCTCATCCACTACCTTTCAAGAGGGAAGTAGGGCAAGTTCTTAAGCTTGAAAACGTGAAACGAGTGCTTCATATCTTTGTCACTGAGGAAAAATTAATTAAATCAGGACCCAACAGCGGCTAACTCAAGTATGCCCCTCATTTTTCCAAACTGAAAAAGTTGACGCTGGCTTAATTTTGTACTTCTTGACATGACCACTGACACCCAACCAACAAAGAACGCAATAACTTTTCACGCATATATTTTGAGCAGGTTCTACATGTAAGCCTTGGACCAATCTCAGAGTTATAAGATACATAAACAAAACTGTAAATAATTGGCTAAATCGTTGTAGCAACGCTACTAATTGTTTAAAAAAGCTAGGTAAAACTTTTATAAAGGTACTTTACTTTATGAGCAAGTATTTTGTGAATAAACAAAAACTGCTCTAGTGAAGGAGGAGAAGGATTCATATTATTACATTATGACGAAACATAAATTTTTGGTAGTTTACGTCTTTAATGATTGATGGCCGAAGAAGATTATCTGTGCGCCAAATCCAGAAATAAAATGCACCTGCTAAAGGAATAACCACTTAATCGAAAGTTTTACGTCCATTTATTGCTCTGTATTTCGAGAACATGATCCACACTAATAATTTTTCTACTCCATTTTTACCTGGCAAACCCGACTTATACGTTTGCATTGAAGAAAAGGATGGAGAAAAGTACATTTTACAGATGGATGGGTGGTTCAGTTCTCGGAACAAAATATCGCATCCGGAGAACACATTTAGAACAATAGAAAAATGTGTCCTGCTAATTGACTGCTGGCATCGCAAACGAACTCCTTTTGATGACATAGTCAGCTTATAAAATAATTCACTGCTTTTCATATCTTGCGACCTGTACCTGCTCCTTTTAGCGAGTAGGCTTTAGCGGGAGCCGGCGGAGCGATATAAAAAGACAGCTCGGTTTGCAGGGAAAGGTTTATTCGTACAGCGAAAGTTCCCTTTTTACCAAGCCATAAAACGACACCGTTGACGCTCTAGCCAGGGGAAAGCCGAAAGCAGCACACAAGGCCGCCAAGCGTTGCAAACGAACCGAAGGCGGAAAAAAGTGGCGTCACTCAGCTCAGTCAATCCGACTCAGAAATCAGGTCAGAAATCAGGTTCGGTCACCTATGTGCACAATGAAATAATATTAGTTAGAATTTTATACCGGCAAACCGAGGAATATCTAGATTTTACATAGCCCTCAGAAGGGACGGTATACGCAGTTCTTCGATCTAAGTGAGGACTGATCGTCGTGAGTAAGCCCTCTGCGATGTCCTGTTGTGCAGCCTGATGCAGCTACAGGAGATAAACATGCGAGCGGACCCTAGGTTGCTCCCACAAGTGTCCTACTTATGGTGCCAAACAGAAAAATCTTTTGGGGGACAGATCATATATTTTGTTAAAAAGGTAATTGCACCTTGTAGTGACCATGACATTTTACCCCATCAAACATCACACTCAGACTTGTGCACAATTTGTTTTACTTTGCACCCATCCCAAGCCTATATATACTGGACTGCAATTTTGAACCAGGTCCGCCATCTTGCCCGCGCGTTACCGGCTGTTGCGCTCCTACGTGGTGTTACTCATTGCTTCACCACTCTCTCCCATTGTCCTCAAGCTATATTCACATAGCTATTGTACATAGCTATTTTCTCAAGACATTCTTTATATCTTGCCGTCTTCTGTCTTACTGGGCTACGGCTTTCTTGTGTAGCATTCGTTAAGGCGCTACATAATTGGTGACCCCAGCCGCATTCCGGTGAGTTCGTTCAATTTTTTTGGTTTTTTCCACGCAAATCATGACCTCAGTTTCTAAAAAGTGTGAGGACTCACAGTCTGTGCAAGCGGCATCTCTGGTAGTTCCACCATTTATTGAAAAATATCCCGTTTTTTGGTTCATGATTTTAGAAGGTGAGTTTACTTCTAAGCATGTCACTAGCGATTCTGCAAAGTTTAACCACTTGCTCACACGTCTGCCGACTGATATTACTATAGCTCTACGTGATCTTATTATTACGTCTCGTTCTCCTGACCGTTATACTTTGCTCAAGAACGCTGTAATAAAGCGTGTTACTCCCTCCGAGAAGTCCCGCCTGGCTAAACGTTTTACTGGTCTACAGCTAGGTTCTAGTAAGCCATCCGCGCTATTGCTAGAGATGCGTGGTCTTCTTCAAGGACTGCATATGGACGAGTCGCTGCTTCGAGAGTTATGGCTTCAGCATTTGCCTGAAAACGTACAAGCTATGCTATCGCTTGCGAAATCGCAGCCTTTGTCAGAAGTTGCAGATATTGCTGATGACATGATGGAGCGCTTCACCGCACCACCGTGTCCGTCACCTAGTTATCTTCGCTCACCTGACGTAGGTTTTACTGTTGACCCTTCGGTCCAAACCATCGACACCGCTACTCCACCTTCGACTGGTAAGCTCTTAGCAGAGATAGCCGCGCTACGGCAAGAAGTTCAAACCTTAAAGTTACATCGGCACCCACGGGATTTTCCATCCCATTCCCCTAGCCCATCTCGAAGACGAACACGACTCCCAATTTGCCGTTATCACGCACGTTTTGGAAGTTCGCTAGAAATTGTATAAAACCATGCTCATTTCCCGTAACGAGAAAAAGGACAGGCCGACACGTATTGGCGACGAACGCCGTCGGCCGAAGTCTTCCAAATCGCCTCTGCAAAATCGTTGATAGGAACACTGGGATCATGTTCCTGATTGATACCGGGGCGGAAGTTAGCGTGATCCCACCGGTTCCAGGCGACGCGACTAAGCCACAGACAACCAACTTGCGTGCCGCTAACGGCACCGCTATCCGAGTTTTCCGTCAACGCTCCCTTACCATTGACCTCGGACTACGACGTCCCTTTCGATGGATTTTCACCATCGCTGCTGTTCCGTTTGCTATATTGGGTATCGACTTCCTCCAACACTTCGATCTTCTCGTCGATGCGCGTCATCGCAAACTCGTTGACCAAAAGACCCAGCTTTTCACATGTGGAGTTCGCACACCTTGTGTTTCTGTCACTCCCATTTACATTCAGCCTGAAGCTGATAAGAAATTTTTAGATCTGTTCAGCCAGTTTCCGCAGCTTTTCCGCTCAGCCGACGCTACTCTTCCGATCGCATCTAGCGTTACGCACCATATACGAACCCGTGGCCCACCGGTTTCTGCACGGCCACGACGTCTCGCCCCTGATAAGCTATAATCCGCTAAGGCGGAATTCGAGCACATGCTCGAACTTGGTATCATCCGTCATTTTCGTCCTTTTCTAAAGGGCAGAAGCTTTACCGTCTTTACTGACCACAAAACTTTAGTTTATGCCCTCGACTCGTAATCTACAGAGCCACCTGTAACGACGCCCAGCTTTTCAGCTCCACCACAACCCCAGTCACCCCATTCGCCTCAAACTAATACCAGTCACGGTAGAAGAGTTCGTCAACCTGTTCGTTTCTCCGATTTTGTCGTATTCATCCACACCTCATGAATCATTTTCATTATCTCTCGTTGTTGGTATTATGCTTTTCCGTAAATATCTGAATCTGTCTCCCCGAGTTTTCCCCCCCATCTGTCAGATAAAGTCATGAGGCTGGCACGTTTGGGTCCGTCCGTTCAATGGTTGGCTGTTTCTCAATCGTTTGGTAGTTTGGATGCTTTGGTCTACCCCCCACGCTTTGTCGTCTCGCCCGCCCACGTTGGCCTTTGGATCGTGGTCTACTTGGCTCAAGTTGGCTCGCCTTGGTCGTTTGTCTGGCTCGCCTTCCTGGCTTTGGCTGCTCGTGTGCCTGGCTCGTTGTTTTTGGCCCCCCACGGCTCGCCAGTACGAACAGGATTTCAGCTTCGTTGCGGCAGTGGATTGGAATGCGGTGAGGGGAGTGACCTCTCCCAAGCGCACCGTCTTTCAGCAGCGGTGAAAGGTCCTACCGGCCCTTTTTCTGGATTATCCAGCTTTTTTGTAGTCCGGTGTGCCCGCTGGGACGGCCCACCGATGATGCATTCCAATCCACAAGAAGATTAAATAATCCAAATACAACCGAACTCCTGTGATTCTGCCTTTATACATTTGCAAGCCAACAGCGATCGAAGTCCTCGTCCCTCGGCCTTCTATGGGGAGGCCTGTGTAGTGACCATGACATTTTACCCCATCAAACATCACACTCAGACTTGTGCATATTTTATTTTACTTTGCACCCATCCCAAGCCTATATATACTGGACTGCAATTTTGAACCAGGTCCGCCATCTTGCCCGCGCGTTACCGGCTGTTGCGCTCCTACGTGGTGTTACTAATTGCTTCACCACTCTCTCCCATTGTCCTCAAGCTATATTCACATAGCTATTGTACATAGCTATTTTCTCAAGACATTCTTTATATCTTGCCGTCTTCTGTCTTACTGGGCTACGGTTTTCTTGTGTAGCATTCGTCAAGGCGCTACAACCTACATTTGAGGTGCCGGGAACCAAATTAGCGTAAACCAAGGAGTTATATCTGTATAGCCCTATGCATTAACAGATTTATTTTATCTGATAATGTGATTGGCAGTTGCCTGATATCCCCGGTATGGCAGCACTTGATTTGTATGTTGCTAAAGTGCATCCCAGTCTATTACCAATACTCCGTCCATACTGGCTCCAGGAAACATATGAGATTTGCACGCTCATTGTGGCCGCACTGGGCTCCATGGACTCAATGTGGAGCGGACTATGGTCCAGTCATTGCCTTGCGGGCGAATTACTCCCAAATACCACGTGCTTGCGTTCGCCTGTTATGGAGTGCAGGCCGCTTCCGTTAATGAAACGGCACTCCCATCCACATGCATCCAGGTCTTCTGCCTTCAGGGTTATGGTGGATGTGGTGTCTAATATATATAGGTAAACTGCAGGCGTCCTGACTGGTTTGCTGAGAACAGTGCGATGCTTGGCTCACTGGTCTCGGAGAAGGCTACAGCATTTGCTGCACATTTGGAATACCCCAGTGATTTGCGGAAGAAGAGTCACTTTTGCAAACATTGAGGGCCACTGACTCGCGCGGTCAGTCGCACTAAAGGTGCATGGTTGACTATGAAAGTGAAGCAGATAGAATGCTACGTTGAACGCCACCAACACAATGAATTCGTTGACTATTTGAAGGCGGTGTATGAACCACGGTTGGAGCCGCTGAGGACGCTGATCGATGGTAGTTCAGGTGCTACCTGTACACAGACCGCGGACATAATTCAGGACTAAGGAAAACAGTTTGACCGTCTCTTGAGCAACCGTGCAGAGATCGACTGGCCTACGTTGAACGGCAGTAAGCAGTACGATGTGAAGGCGTCTGGCAGACACGCCGACACTGGAGGAGACGCAGAGGGCATTTGCTCAGCTGTGAACCGGCAACTGCGCCTATGCCGAAAGGATCCCGTCTGAAATATAGAAACACAGCGGACCCGCGTTGTTGACTGCTCTGCACCACTTGGTGCAACGCATATGGATGGAGGAGGAGGCGCTTACTGGACTGAGATATGCTCTTGTGCTATCACTGTACAAGGGCAAAGGGAGCAAGCAGTTGCACGAATTATCGTTGCATCAACTTGCTGGTTGGTGTGGGCGAGGTGTGTATTCGGATCCAGCTCAACCGCCTTTTCAGGCAGGTTGTGGAACCTAAAGCGGCGGAAGAGCAGTGTGGATTCTGTTCGGGTCGCAGCACTATAGATAAGGTGTTTGCGGCTCGTCAGTTGCAAGAGAAGTGCAGATAAGGTCACCAGCAGTCTTATTAGCTTTTTGTTGATTACAACAAGGAATTTGATACGGCTAACCGCCAGATATTTCGTCTGGTGTTGAGCAAGTTTGGTTGTTATCATAAGCTTGTATGTTGACTTGAATATCCGCACAGTGGTATTCGAGCGAGGGTGCAGTTGAGTGCACACACCTCGGATTATTTTGCAGTTGTCTGGGGTGACGCAAGGCGGCGTCTTAGCTCCTGCCCTGTTTAATATAAATCATTATGCAATGTTGTCTTGTGCTTTTGATGCGGCTTGTGCTTACGGTGTTCGTGTGGAGCACCGTATTGATGGTAGGTTGCTGAACATCCGTCGTTTCGTGCGAGAAGCCTGGTCCGTGGGGCAATTAACCGTATGCATCCGTTTGCTGACAACCGTGCGTTTTCTGCACACAGCACTGATGGTTTACAGCACATGACTGGTGTTCTGGCTTTGACAGCGGCCAAATTCGGGCCCATCATCAGCACAAACATAATTGTCTGGCTCGTTCAGCCCTCACCGGATATGTGATCTACGATATTGCCGCAAAGCAACATTGATGCTGAAGTACTGTAAAGCACTTTCCGCTCCAGCTACCTTGTGCGTGTGATGCCGACTGACTAACAGATACACAGTAAGCAGCGTAGTCGCGTGTCGAAGGCGGCGGCGACATTCGGGTGGAACAACCATCAGCATACAGATGGCCCGGAGCTGATGGTGCACAAATCCACGGTGAAGTCCGTTCTTCTATACGGCAGTGAAACATTGACGATATACCGGCTGCATGTGCGGTACGTCGAGCGGTTCCCTCAACAGATTTTGCCACGGCTTCTGCGCATCGGATGGGGCGCAATAGTAGCGGACATGGAAGGGTTGCGTAGAAGCGGAAAGTATGCAGTGGACTGCATACTCTTGCTGGGACACTTGAGGTGAGCCGCATGGATTCGACGCGGACACGGAACTAAATATTATATAGACAGCTGAGTATTGGAAAGCGACATGCGGGGAAACCAACGTTACGTTTCCAGGACATGCTAATGCTAACCATGATTGCAAGTCATGGGAATAGATGGGGGATTAATCGGCATGCATGACCCGATCTGATCACCAGGGCAGTTGCCCAACCGCGGGAGAATGTCCACCTGCACGCAGAGAAGAAACGGCAAGTGCGGAAGCGGTAAGCACTAATGGGTTGTACTCCATTGACATCGACTGCACGGTGCTGTATTACAAGCGGCCGCGAGTGCCTGAGTCAAGCAGGCCTAGTGCGCCATAAGCGAGGCCGCTGGCAACCGCCAACTAAGTGACGACGGGTCCCGCAGAGCATTAGACCCAGCCGGCGCATAGTTTGTAGTTGCGCTGCCTTCGATTAACGAACCGTGTGCTTGCATGCTAACTCACTGTACTTTAGATGTTTGGGTTTCAATTTTGTCCTGATGAATTTCTTTCTCATATTAGTGTCCACCTGTACTACCTTCTATAAACTTGCACAAGTTGCTGAACCAAATTGTAGTTAGTTTCGTTAACCTTCTCCCGTTTGTGGCGTTTTCATAAAATATGTGTTTTGACCTCTTGAACTTATCGCGCATTCGATCGTAATAATTTGTTTGTAATCTCACTTAGTGAAGAGTTATGTCTCCCTAGCTCTATGCATTATCCGCTTTATTTTATTGCATTCTGTCGTTTCAAGTGATTGTCTATTGCTTCATATCCTTGATGTGGCTGCGCTTGTTGTGGATGTTGACAAGGTGCAGACCTGTCTATTACCCACTACGTTGTCCATATTGGCTCTGGGAGACAGTTGGTTGTTGCTGGAGGGGACGTGGTGCACGGTCCTGGTGGCCGTGTTAGGATCCAAGAAAGGTTCCATGCACCCAGTGTGAAGAGGGCTAGGATCCATCCACCGCTTTGTGTGCGCGTGATGCCCCGAATACAACTTGCTTGCGTTGGCCCGTAACGGAGTGCGGGTCGGCTCTGTTGCTAAAATGTGACTCCCATGCACATGCCTTCCGGTCCTATTCCTTCGGGTATACACTGGATATGCGGTGTGTTGTTGGAGCTGTGAGTGTTGCAGCGCAAGCCACCCATGGTACTTTTGTAGATGCAGGCATCCAGTGGCTGGCCACAGTGACAGGCAAGTCGGAAATCGGCTGCCGCCAAACGGTGGGGGCCTTATTGAGGGCTTGTTTGCGAAATTAAATGGTTAAGTGTTCTGTCAACCTGGATCAGTCATACGCATACCTGCTGGTCGAGGTACTTGAAGAATCAGGATAAGGAATCGCCATCAATAATATCAAGGCCTGTACCAGTATCACTGTCTCCAGTTTGCGGTCAAGTGTGCAGCAGCTATCTTCCAGCAGATAATGGACACAATGCTGACAAGTGTTGATGGAGCAGCCGTAAACCTGGACGACAGGACTGTTGTCGGTGGCAGTGCTGATGGTGTATCCGAAACGATGGATTCAGTTCTTGGTTGTGTTTATGTATATGGATTCAGACTCCGACCTAAGCACTGTACCCTTTTTAAGGGCGAGTACGTTTCACCGGTTTAGGGTCGGCAGTCTACCACACCCAGCGAACCTCGAGTCAATCTATAGTATGCCGCCGCCCAAAGAGGTTGCAAAACTAAGGTCCTTCTTAGGACTCTCAAGTCACTACAGCCCGATCCTACCGCAGGTGCATCACTTATGTGGTCCACTTAATGACCCACTGCAAGGGATTATCATTGGAACGAAGTCATTGGAATATGACAGTTCATTGACCGATGTTATATATATATATATATCCTCATACTGCCTCCGACAACCATGATGTCGTCTAAATATGCGGCTTCTCTATCGGTATCTGCCAGCACTGTGTCCATTATCTGCTGGAACCCAGCTGGTGCAGACTTGACTCCACAAAGGTGACGCTGCTCCTGGCACAAACTTGGAGGCGTGTTGATAGGACATACTGCTTCATGTACCTCGATCTGCCGGTAGGCATAAAACGTCTATCATTGAGAAACATTTACCTACATACAACCTTGTGAACAACTCATACGGGAACAGTAAAAGGTACTGGTTAGGGTCTAGTGCAGCAGTTACATCTCGTGAGAAATCGGCGCATATTGAAATCTGATGTTTTGGCATTTTTCCCACAGCAATGGGTGTCAACCAAACCGAGTGGCTCACCGGAAGTATAACCTGTGCTTGCTATAAGCCATCCAGCAGTTAGTCTACCGTTGGTGTTGATGCGTAAGGTACAAAGCCTCTCCCACAAAGCAGTGTAAAGCAGCTCATGCAGTGGACAGTGAAGCTGGTACTTTTGTACACTTACCGTGGGCTACCTGGAATATTGCTTCATAGTTCTCGCGCAGGCGCTTGGTTGTTACGAATTTTGAACCTTTTGTCTTGTGTATAAGGGCGGTTGCACAATTCCGGTTGCTCGGAACCTCAAGTAGGTTGAAACGCATGATCCAAACTAGAAGCAGAAGATTCTATTGATGGTTGATCGTGCCGAAAATGGTTCTGCGCGCGGTATCGTGTGACTAAGGACACTCAGATTTGACTTCCCTAAGCGAATTCAACTCGGCCCGTGATGCACATTTTGCCTGCTGACCGGCTGAGTTAACGCCTTGCGTCCCGACAATCCTTCATGGCTTCTGATCTGACCGTACTGTCTGACTATCTGCAAATGCCTCTGTATTTCTTTGCTGTTTAGTTATATGTCTTTCCTACCATCTATAACAGCGTCCGTAAAATTAGCGTCAACACCTTTCGCGTAACAACTGTTGAATTGCTTTCGATTATCATGCAACGGTCTTGGATATACAATGAGTATTTTGTGCTCACGTCTAGGACACTTCTGACAGAGTTGCTTGTTGAATGGACACCGCCAGGTTTCGTACTGCCAACGTGCTGATGGTGGTTTGCCTTGAGAGGTTTTTTTGCTGTCAGCAGCCAGAGCTTTATGCCACGAAATCTCTTTAACTACGAAAACATTGGTGTGGGACTTTCTATCCTCTACCTTAGATATATCCCGTTCTAACTTGATGATTCACTCCTTATTGTTTGCACACTGAAGAATGTGCATGCAAGTGGCTCACCTTTGCACTCGCTTTTCACTGTGGCTCAGTGCGATTTTGTCGCACACATTTGGATACATATATTATTGTACTCATTGCTTGTAAAAGCTCCAAGTACACTTCTGTGCATTGTACATGTACCCTAAAGTCAAAATTCCAGGCTGTGTTACGCCGAAATCCAAGCTCCAAAATTTGCCCGAACAACCATTGCTAGGTCTCGCTCGAATAACCCCTACAACTGCTTTCTAACGAACTGTCACTAGTTCGTACTTAACATTACTTGGAGCAGCTACAGGGCTCAAGAAAAATCCACCTTGCGCGATCCATACGCTTAACGACGAAGGGGCTCCCTTACAACTTCGTGTAGTCTCTCCCAGGTTCAGGCTCCCAGCTCCGACTGGCAGGCCCGAGACAGCAGTCTGTGAGCACAAAATCGCAACCTGAACACTATGATTTTGCCGACAACGTCAGTACCAACCCAAATTTTTACTATAGGTGGCCTTTCATCCAACGGGTTCATAACATTACCCCAACAAGCGAGATGCCCAATGAACCACATTCTAAAGGTCTAGGTGGTTCATGTATGAAAGTTGTTAGGGGCAGGTTGTGCCATAATTGTTGCAAGTTTTTCCATGGGTGCTGCCGCCTAGTAAAACCTAGCCAAGCTGTTATGAAACAAAACAGTTACTTTATGCTTCGGCGTGGAATGCTAATCTATTCCACTGATGCACGGAGTGCTCCTATTATCTCAGAAATACGACCAGCTACTAGACAAGTTCGAGGAAACGGTGACCACCAAAAGCACTAGGGTTTTGGTAAGCATAGTGAATATTGAAAGCAAATCCTATCCCGTAAGTGCTGTTCCTATCTTTCTAAAAGCTGCTAATAACACCGTACGCAACAAGACACCAAGCGTCCAGAATATCAACTACCGTTCTCATACCACACGTGGCTCACTTTTGACAATGCCGTTCCCGGTTTGAGCAGCGTAACTACGCTTAAGACCACTAATATATTCGCGACGGCTTGCACAGAAAAGAACAAGCCGGTGCTAACAAAATTTGGCTTACGGCTGCTTCCAAGAAGAGCCGTCTATTAAAATGAAAATCACCCCCAAGTGGATCGGAAACTGCGGAGCGTAGCGAGGTTTTCCTAATGCAAGCACCACCGGTTTCTTACGGTACATCACCTATCATTTCAAGCACCTACCGCGACATTTCGAAACAAGTCATGAAACAACTACTTGTACTGTGCTTCAATATCGCAGAATCAAAGGCGACATCAATAAGAGGCAGGCAGTTAGCAGAGGTCAAGCAGTAGGATATTATTAGTAACCTATTCTGTGTTTTACTGAAACCTGTACACGACCAATGGTGTATATAAAATGCAAGCCGGTACTAGCGCAAGTCGGGCGGATGTTGCTTCCAAGCAGACCGTCAGTTAAAATCAACGTGACTGTCTACTTGATCGGAAACTGAGGAGGGTAGCGGGGTTCTTCTGGTGCAGGCACCACCGCTTTCCTTTGGTACATCTTCGAGTAGTTCAACCACTTAGGGCGATACAGCGAAAGGTGTAAAGAAACAGCTATCAGAATCAACGTCCACATCAACAAGAAGCAGGCAGTTAAATAAATAAATAAATAAAAAAGTTTTTATTCTCGACAAGGCGAGGCACGCCTTTACAGGCATGATCATTATGACCGCAATGCGTGGTCTAGAATGTGCAAGAATACGTTATGTTTGCTGTACCAGTGTATGTTTATGTAGGGGGTATGTAACTATGTAATTGTGTGTGTGTGTCACTGTGAGGTTCCTGTTTGTAGCTGTGCTGCTCTAACTTTGACTCTCATATCGTCGGCAATGCTCGCGTAGAAGATGGATGTCCGTGCGTTGGAAAGGATTATTCGGATACCCACGGGGCAGTGACTTTATTTTGTGGCGAGTCACCACCGCCACGTCACAGTGTTGCTAAGCAGACATTTGCATAACCATTTGTATAACCATACTCAGCGGGACATTAATTAGTAACTTAATCGACGTTTTATTGAAACGTTTACTAGTAGTGCGTGTTATGCGACATCCCAAATCTAAACATTTCGGTGAGCCAGGACTTCGGCGCGTTGTGCTGTACTCCAACTCTGAAGTGGAAGTAGTACTGCTGTCAACAAGTAGTCGCAGAAATGAACATCGCTCCACCCGTATCTTACCGGACATCCCATGGGGCGAGCGTTATCGCGCTAACCGCAACGTAGAGGACTACCGGAAAGAAGCTTCCACCAGAACCATGCTTCGTCACGGGGTTCCGGAAACTGAAGCGTGTGATGGGCGTAAAATAGTTACCAACGCTATTGTACGGTGGTGTTATACTCGTGAAACCCTGCTTGTATTATGTGTTAGCGAAATCCGTGTCACAGCTGGCTACCTCATTGAACTACAAAGGAAGTGGCCCGAGAGGGTTAAAGTGGTCCTTTAATCAAAACATATGGTAGCGCAGCTGCTAAAATGCTGGTATATGTTCCGTTTCAGGCTAACATTTGAGCCCCGGATGAAGCCAGTGGGCGATATGCCGCCAAGTGATGATATGTCACGCAAGGAAGCGAACGCGGTGAGATCTATAAAAGCGCAATGCACCAGTAGTTTGTGGAATACGTTCATACACCTATAGAACATGATGTCATCCGGACATCTTACACTGTAGTAGAAGCTTAGAAACAGGGATAACTACACGGCCGACGCATAAGACTTTAAACCCTTTACCATGTGCACATCGGAAAAGCGATTAGTTGCCGACGACTCACTGGTCGGCGAAACTTTACTTAGGAATTGCACAGTCAATGAAATACTGCTTGACTCAGAGAAAGTTTCCTGCTTGTACACTAACGCAAAATGGCTCCTCAGTAAACTTACAGAACTTCGGGTAATGCTGGTTGTGAATGCTTGGGAAGCAATTTCTATCACCGAAACTTGGTTACACCAAGTGGTGACTAATGCTGCGGTTGAGATAGCCGGAGCTTCACTCATCCGGAACGAACGCCTTGGCAGAGGAGGCGGGATCCTACCCTATTACAGCAGCAACCTGCGAGGTGCAATAGCTCACTTTACCGACTCACTCTGTTGCTGTTTCCGCCCAAGACACAACGAAGCATGTCTCGTAGTTGTCGTTTACCGCTCCTCAAAGTTCACTCTGGAAATGGATTCCCGCTTGATACATGGCCTGAACAGAGTAACATGCGCTAGGTGCAGCCACAATCTCCTCTCCGGGGACTTCAATCTACCTGATATGGAGGTTTCGGCATTACCCAGTGAGCGGCTTAAAGCAGAATTGTATGGCGTGATCTCTAATATTTCCTGGTACCATCAAGTCATCAGGCATATTAGGTTAAGGAAATAAAACAAACCGCCCATGTTGGACTTTGCCTTCACTAATATAGAAATCAGGGTTGGCAAGGTATTGATAGACAGTCAATTAGCTCTTAGTAACTAAGTAGAAAGAACGTTGCACTATGTGTGGTATATAACGTATCCATCTGAACCACCAAAACTACATCATGCAGTCATACACTACTACTTATTGAAAAAGGCGCCGACGCAGCTTCTTGGGAATTAGCAAACAATAATCCTCTTAGCCTCGTTTGGACAGAGTTCCTTTATGGTTTCAGTGACATCATAAACACAGCCTCAGAGACCAAACCTCTTCGTGCCGCAAAAATGCCTTCAGTTATAAGAAGCGGGACTCGAAAAGGCCTGGAGATAAGAGATGCAACGTTGCGTGCCAACAAGATTAAGACCGACACAGCGACTTAAGGCAATTTCACGAACAATCATACACATTGCGTTGCACTTGCCTGTAAGATCAAAGTAACTTAGGAACGGTGCCTAGCCAAAAGATTCCTGGTAAACGCAAGCAGCTGTATAGGCATGACAACAGTCTTGGTACGTTGATTCATGGAACTACGTTACTATTCCTAACACGCGGAAGATTATAAAGCGTCGAAGAAGCACCTAATGCCCTGGAGCTACAATGCGCCCTACTATTGGAAATCGCAGCCTCCACCTGTCCCATAATGTCACGCACATTACCGCCTCAATCGTTTACACATTAATTTTCAACCCATCCATTATGCTAAGGCAGGTAGTCTCACTGCGCGACCGTAGCTCCCCGGGATTTGACAACCTACGCACCAAAGCACTGAAGGCCGCGACCAACAGGCTAGCCGAACAACACTCACAGCTTTTCCAAATATGGTTCGCTGATAAACAAGTCTTCACTATTCGAAAGCGTGGCATTAGCACCTCAAATTTTAAAAGCCGTAGCCTTTCGCAGCCTGAAAACTATCACCAAGTAACTCTCCGCCCTGGGCTCGCGAAGACGATGGAATCTTCCACTGCTGAGATTCTAATGGTCTTCCTAAAAATGCAACATATTGGCACCGGAGCAGCATTGCTCCCCTTAACAGCGGTCATGCACCACCAACCTACTAATTACACGAGGTAGTATAACAGAAGTGGTTGATGAAAGGTGGAGTTGCCAGCATCCACCTGGACTTCTCCAAAGGTTACCACCGCCTGGAACACCGCATCCTACTTCACCGGCTAAAGGACTACGGATTTTGAGATGCTTACTTCGTTGTATTGGCCACTTTCTTTACCAACGGAAGCTTCGGGTACGCTTTAGGGATCACTCTCTAACCCGAATGAGATATAAGATGGCGTTCCACAAGACCCAGTGCTAGCACCGCACTTATTCCCTGTGTTTATCAACGACCAGACAAGCATTTCCTCTTCAAAGTTCCTGCTTGCTGCCGATGACGTCAAGATAAGGCGGGCGATTAGTAACAAGGAGCCCCACGGTATACTCCAACATGACCTGGATTGCAGTTATAAAGAAATAAATAGTTCATTCTCGTCACTGTGAGGCACACCATCAAGGGCGTGATCACGGTACTACAGACATATGGTGAACAGTTGCACAAATTAGCACATTTTGACCAAAGAGTAATCTGCATCAGTAACTGCATTAGAATCTGCATCAGCTAAGTGTAAGGTGATCCCGCTACGTCACCCGCCGGTGAGCGCTTACAAGCTTGGTGACTACGCCTTGGAGAAAGCTTCCAAGGAGCTTGCCATATATGTACTGGTACAGGAAGAACAATTGTTCAAAACAAGCAGAGAATGCGACGAGGAGCAGCAATCAACACTACGGCCAGCCTCGCAGAACTTTCGAGCGGTTTGAGCGCTCAATCTTCCCCAACTGCTTAGTGCCTAGGTACGCTCACGCGTGGAGGATTCTATTCAGGTGTGACAGCCGCGGCGGAAAAAGGATCTCGTCGCTCTCGAGACTCCTCAACGAACGGCAGTAATAGGGTCAGGGCCTCATTTACCTTGCCCATCAGCTTAGGTGGAAATATCCAAGGAGGTACAGCAATCGACCTTGGCTTCTGCGGAGTATCCCATAATGGTTTACTAGCTGATGAAGAAGGCAAAACTACATTTGCCGTCCGCTGCTGGTCTTGAATTCTCTAAATTTAAAACTACTATGTAACCCGCTTGAATTCAGTAAAAGTTCTTTTCCCTCCACCTGCGTCAGCCTTGCAATGCTTTCTCTGATTATGTCCTCTCATTTCCAAGGCGGTGCTATTTAAAGATGACTCGACGATGCGTTATCTTATTTGCATTTCATTTTATTAATTGTTAGCCAGATGCTACAAAACGCACCTACACTCTGTCTTTTCAAATGCCCAATCAATGCGGTTAGGGAGGTATACTTTTAATACCCGAACATCCGGCTAATCTACATACGTCTATGGTGAGAATACCAAAACGATTTTCATTTTATCGTGCAATTTAATTTTTCCCAAGAATTACCATGCCACGGGACACGTTAAGCACGGTTTTTTGCCCGTAATTCACCATTGTTCCATTGTTCCATTGTTCTGAAATAACAGCTTGCAGCGTGGCAACTGAGTCTCGCCCCAGCATCCAGATTATTCTAGTTGGGCTTTTGGCATCCTTGGGAAATTGCGGGCTGCATACCAGTTTGTGACAATCAAATTGTTCAGCAAGAGATATCAGCTTGAATTCCTTGCACCCGTGCTTCACTGTTACTGTCTCTCTTACACAGCTTCTGACAATGGTTCCGCTTTTTGAAAAGGGATGCCTGATTGCTGAACATCTCCGTTAATCTGGAACTTGTCTTTAGCAAGGTTGAAATCGTGAGATTTTTTAGGCAACATTTAACTGGTGTATTTGTTGTGTTAAACTGTTCCGCCTTTACGTAGCAGCAGCCGTACTTCTGTTGCATTATCAAGATAAACCAGCTCGGTTTTGAAAATATTTCGTAAGGTCTGATCCATGCGTGGAAAAGCAGTCCAGTAGCAAAAAATAAACACACTGATACCTGCTTATTGAAGCAACTGCAAGCAGTTCAGGATTATGAACAGATGTAGACTGGAGGAATAGGTTTATGGTGCTAGTCTCGAACATAAGCAGCTGTGCCGCTTCGAATTGCTGCTGTTGGAGCAAAACATACTCTAACACTAGTGCAAGGATTGACAGCTTGAAGCCCTTATATCCCGTCACCAATAACTTTCATATTTCCGCTGCGCGTACAGTTAACCGAGGCAATTACTCGCTCCTCGATACGGTCACTACCCAAATAATAAGACCAAAGCCTTCGGCGGAAATTGTATGTTGGTAAGTATGTGGGTAGGGTGCGCTGAGGCGGGATAGCCTATGGTTCGCTGCGGCTTATGGCGGCTAAATTCTGCCAGATGGTGCACCCACTGCTGCTACTGTTGCGCCATTCGCTCATGTCCTGGACGGCTTCTCGTGGCGACCGCTGGGTGGGCGTTGGGTTTCGCCCTTCTCCCTGCTAAGATCCCGGACACCAATCCACATGAGTTAGTGCACTGACCATTTGCTAGGCCCGCTGCCTTTCGGTTGTTCATTTACTAGTAGGCTTTATCTGAGGACCCGAGCCGTTCCCCATTCAGGTGTATGCACCCTGCCAATATCCTTGTCCATCCTCTCGGAGTTTAGGAAGTGGACGATGGCACTCTTCCCGTAAAACCTAGCCATGTGAGACAACAGATCTACAGGTTATAAGCTCACGGCTCGATTGGCGTAAAGCACGTGTGCCACGCATTGTTTGTGACGGCTGGAGGGCACCTCCGGCTGCTCAGTCTTTTGCTACTGCCAGCCTCAAGCCAGGCAGCAGCTGGTCAAATTGGTGCGAACCCGCCAAAACCCACCTGAGTTTGGCCGTGGTCGCAGGTGTATTCTACTACGGTAGCAGAACATATATGAATCGTTCTAGTACCTCAAATGTTGTGTGTGACGTTCGTCAAGCAGATCCCAATCTGTTTATGCAATCACATCCCCGAGCTGGAGCTGCGTCCCACTGCCTTGTGGGTCAGACTATTAAGCCATAGGCTCCGAGCGGATTCCCTTAAGCACACCTCTAAACCACCCACTGCTTTGTGGGTCAGAGTATTGAGCCAAAGGCTCCCGGCGGAGCCCCCATGCAAATATTTAAAACATATCCGCCACCACGTGTGCGATTGCCCACCAATGCCTTCGATTGCCTGCGAGCAGCGAACTCAGCGTCGGGCGTTTGAACGTGTAAACACTACCGGACCGGAAACCGAGAGAACGCCCCGAGCGACGCACTGCACTGGTCGCGATGGTACTGAAGCTCTACAACCTCGACACTGCTGCGCTTAGTGAGACTTGTCTCGTGAAGTAAGGTAAGCTGCATGAAGCATGTGCTGTCTACACCCCCTACTTAGCATCACGTGAACATGGAGTCGGCTTTGCAATATCCGGTCGCCCAGAAATAAATACTGGCAAGTCGCATAGAATCAAATATTTATCTTTTCTTGACACGTACAAGAATAAGCTACATATATCTACATCTACATATATCGTTCCCCCCACGCTAATAGGGCCTTACTCTTTGCAATAGGCACACTTGAACCAAAGTATCGTCATCCATGAGGAATTTATTCCTCAGGCTTACTCCCTCAATTGCCGCAGCCCGTCTAACATTTTGCCAAGGCCTATTACGTATATCAACGTGGTTGTTTCGACTCAGAATTGCCTGTAACCTTTGACCATGCCTGATTTCATGTCTCTCGATAAAAACGCGAATAATCCGTTTATTTATTTATTTGAATGGCCAGATGGTATGTTAACCAACAGGCATCAGCGCGCGGCTGCTGGCTGCTCGCCTGCGACTTGAAAGAGGTAAGCTTGTCGCTTTTATGAGCACATAGAATTCGAGTCTGATTGCATGCGCGCTCAGTTCTATACTCAAATTTCCTCTGAAGCGGTCTGTGCCGAGAAGCCACTGACTATTGCTACTTAGTGGTTTCATCGCGCGTGTTGGACGTGGTGCACTGTTGTGGACAGATGTCATCGGTCATCATTGCATTGGTTCAGCTACTTGGAACGGTGGCCGGCTGCGCTTGCTGTGCGCCACTCTTAGCCTGACGGTCACCAACATTCAGTTTGCACTAAGTGCGAGTGATGTAGCAACTTGGACACACCCACGGAGTGGTCACGCTCACCTGCTCCGATATATCACCGTCGGTCAGTGTGATATGTGTGAAGTGCGCATGACTCGTGTACTGCGTAGAGCTGAGTGTGGCACTACTGACCGTTGGTGCGGACCCAACTGTACATGTATTGTCGTATACCTATGTATCGCACTCCCGCCTTGAGCCGATGTAAAATTAACGTTCTCACTTTCGGGACGGTGAAGAAACGTATTGAGTTGGAGAAGACGACGTGGCAGGACTGTGGAAGATTAAATGCATAACCACAGCGGGCGACTTGTGGCACCACATTTGGGACCATATGGCAGCTGCTGCCAAGAAGACCATCAGGCTTGCAACCTGTAAGCGGCCTGATTAGTTTGATGAGAACTACGCGACGATTGTGCGCATTGGTCTCAGAGAAGAATGCGGAATTTGCTGCACATGTGGCAGACCCCATTAACTTGAAAAAGCAGTCAGTTAAGCAGAATGCGAAGACGACTAACATCAGTGCATTATCGCAGTAAAACTGCAGGTAGGACGGAGAAGACGAAGCAGATAGAATGCTACTCCGAACACCACCAACGAAAGGAATTCTTTGACTTCTTAAAAGCGGCGTATAGACCGAGATCGTAGCCGCTAAGCAGGCTGATGCATGATGGCCCAGGCGCCGCATGTGCACAGACTGCAAACATAATTCAGATCCGGCGAAAACACTTTACCAATATTTTGAACAGGCATGCAGAAATTGACTGGCCTAGGTTGAACGCTTGAAGTGGCGCGATGTTAAGGCGAGGCTGGAGGACACACCGACACTGAATGAGACGCGGAGAATATTTGTTCAGCTGCAAAACGGCAATTGTGCGGGTGAAGGCGGGATCCCGCCTTAAGTATTGAAATCCAGCGGACCCACGTTGGTGACCGCCTTGTACCGTTTGGTGCAAAGCTTGTGGATTAAATGGAAGGTACCTTCAGAGCTGATGGATGCCCTTGTGCTACCACTGTACAAGGACAAAGGGAGCAAACAAAGCTGCACTGGTTACCGTTACATCAACTTGCTGGTTGGTGTGGGCGAGTTGTGTACTCGAATCCGGCTTGCCCGAATTTTCAGTCAGGTTGTGGAACCGAACGTGGCTGAATAGTAGTGTGTATTTCGTTCAGGTAGCAACACTATAGGTATGCTCTGCGGCTGGTCAGTTGCAGGCTAATTGCAGATGACGACACGTGCCATTGGACTGGCTGTTTGCTGGTTTCACGGAGGCATTTAGTATGGCTAATCTCGAGGCGTTGTGGCTGGTTTTGGGTAAGTTTGGTTGCCCTAGTAAATTCGTAGGTTTAATTGTGTCTCTATAGTGGTATGCGGGCGTGGGTACAGCTGACTGGGCAACCTTCGGATGCCATTGCAGTTTTCATTGGTGTGAAGCAAGGCTGTGCCTCAGCTCCTGCCCTGTTATATATATCTACATGCTATGGTGCCTCATACTTTCCATGCGACTTCTGCTCTCAATGTTCGTGTGAAGCACCGTATTGATGGTAGGTTGCTGAACATCCGTCTTTTTGGTGCAAAAACCATGGTCTATGTGATTGCACTCCGTAGGTTGCTGTTTGCTTACGGCTATGTTTTGTTTGCATACAGCGCTGACGAGTTGCAACACCTGACTAGTGCTCTGGCTTCGCCAGCGGCCAACTTCAAGCTCATCATCATCATCATCAAGCTCATCATTTGTGGCTCGCCACAAAATAAAGTCACTGCCCATTGGATATCTGGATAATCCTTTCCAACCCACGGACACCAATCCTCTACTCGCACATTGCTGACAATAGCAAACGTTCAAGAATGGAGCAGCACAGTTACAAGCGCAAATTACACAGCCACATAAACGCACACACAATTACATACTTACATTCCCCCTGCACAAACAAGCACTGTTATGGCAAACATATCGGATTTTTGCAAATTCCTGATCACGCATTGTTTTGTCAAAATGATCATGCCTGTAAAGGCGTGCCTCGCCTTGTCGAGAATAAAAGTTTTATTTATTTATTTATTTATTTACAAGCAAAATTGTCTCTCGCTTTCCGCCTTCAAAGGAGGTGCAGGCTTCAATATTGCCGCAAAGCAGCTTCAGTGCTTAAGTGGTGGAAACCACCTCCCGCTTCCACTACTTTGAGAGGGGATGGTGACTGACCAGCAGCTACACCATTAGCTACGAACCCGCGTCTCTAATGCATTGGTGGGATTCAAGAAGCTCGTGTACCGAGGGTGGAACCACCATTAGCTTACCGTTGGCACGAAGCTGATGGTGTAACAATCCGTGGTGCTCTCAACCCTTCTAAAGGCAGTAAACCCCAGACAATGTGCCGGCTGGAGATGCGATAACTCGAGCGGTTCCAACCACGGTGTTTTTGACGGACTCTGCGCATGGGTTGGTGTGACACGGTTGCAGACGAGGGAAATGTTGCGACAAAATGTGATGTATCAGGTGGATTGCATACCTTTGCAAAAAACCAAAGTAGTTTGGTCATGTGAGCCGTATGCATTCGACGAGGATGCCGCAAAAGCTATTTCATATTTATCTGAGTATTGGGAAGCGACATGTGTTGAAAGCGAAGGGCAGTTACCAGGACAATTAAAACCCTCCTCTTACGTCCTAATCTTGCTTGCAGGTTCTGGGAACCGAAGGTAGTTAATCGGCCTGCATGGTGCGATTTGATCACGAAGGCAGCTGCCGAGCTGCTAGAGAAATACCTCATGCAGGCAGAGAAGAAGCGGCAACTGCGGAAGCGGAAAACGCCGGTGGGTTGTACTCCACCGACATACAGCGCTTGGCGTTGTAACACATGCGGTCACGAGTGCCTGCACCAGACCTATCTAGTGAGCCTCGAGCAAGGTTAGTGGGGGCCGCCACCGAAGCGAAGACGGGTCCTGCAGAGAACGTAGGCAGAACCAGAGCAGCGTTTGTAGATACCCTGCACTTGGTTTACTAAACTCTTGTTTGCATGCTGGGCCTCAATTTTTCGGGTGGTGTGTTTGCTATATTGCCTCAATATTGCCTACTTTAACTAAACTTCACTAACTAGCACAAGTTTCTCAAGCTTATGGCAGTAACAGTTCCTAACACGTTGGCGTCTGCGACATTTCCTTAAAATATATGTTCTGACGTCTTAAAACTACGGCGGACGTTTGGCAACCAACACAATTTATATGCTAATTAAGCGCACAGTTTTGTCAGCGTACTCAGGTGTTTTAACGGATATACTCTGTTTAATACTGTTAGATCAATTGATTGGTTTTGCACAATATCCCTATTGTGGTTGCGCCTAGAGTGCATGCGGACAAGGTGGCTACCTGCGTATTATCCAGCACTTCGTTTACACTGGCTCCAGGAGACAGTTGGTCCTTACTGGAACAGAAAAGGTTGCACTGTCCTTGTAGCCGCGCTAAGCTCAACGAGTGGTTCCATGCACTTAGTGCAAGGCCGACAACGGTACAGGCACCGCCTTTGTGTGATTACTTCCCAATTACAGCGTGCATGTGTTGTCTGTGATGGTGTGTGGGCCGGTTCCGTTGATGAAACGTGGCTGCAAACCACGTGCCTCCCGGTCTTATTCCTTCTGGCTTATATTGGATCTGGAAAGTGTGGTTGGAACCATGGAGGTTGAAGCGTAAGCTACCCGTGGTCCTTCTGTATGTGCACGCATCCTGTGGCTGGCCTCAGTGACAAGCAAATCCGCAAGCGGATGCCGCCAACCATAATTAGGTTTGGCAGTTCCCACTTTAAAACCTAGCACTGGCTACTCGTTGTTGTACTGCTCATTAAGCATGCAATACAATATTTTATTTATGTGTTGCGGACACTTCGGTCATTCTTCAAGTTGTCAGTCATTTACATTTTCCCAGCTACTTATCCAGGGCAAGGCCAATTTGAGTACTCCCTTGCCGGGGAATTAACAGCCATATTGCCGTTTGCACATGATCCAGGAAGAAGGAATTTTGTTGCGGATTCTGGTTAATAGCACACTGTTATGCAATGGATTCCATATTGCTGTCAGGCGCGTTAAAAGTACTCAGCCACATTTCGTTTGTTTGAAGCCAAAACTTTTAGTACTTGTTCTACAATGAAGCGCACGTGATCAGGATGTGCGCTTAGGGCGACCGGAATAAGGTTTGGCTTTATAACGCACGAACTTCTACTGTATTTGAAGCGAGTGAGAGTTTCCGATCACGGGACCTCGAAGGTTTTATACTTCTAGCCGTAATGCATGATAGCTACAATCCAGGCTGCACCAGACACAGTGTGTAAACACTACAACAATGTTTAGCGTTGCATTGATCACAAACGAAGCTTGTTGACTGGTGTTGATGACGGAATGGTGTACCACATTGAGGAACCTCCAGTGCCGGACTCTACGCGTTCTAACTCCTTCTACCCAATGTTTACATATGTACACAAGAAAACGTTTATTTTCAAATCATGTATACCAATGTACACACTAGTCTTTTCATAAATGACAAGCAACGACCATCACAGAAACGTTTGCATCAACGTTCTAACCGTGTACGGGAGGGTTAACCTACATACTCTGTAGAAAACAGGTACAAATATGCACTGCTATACACAGCAACGAGCTACTTTTTAGTTAGACAATGTAATAATCGTAAATACGCCGCGGTAGAAAAACGCCAGTACTGGTGTCACCAGTAGAGTCCATCTGAGTGGTATGTACCGGAGTGAGTGCATTTTAACACAATACAACAGCTGCTGCAGATCTTTTGAAACAGCATTCTTTGCAAAAGATAATTATGCATCCGAAAAAATGGCATTACACGCGCAAGTGTAACCCGAGTAACCTTCACCAACTGCGTCTCCTGTTGACGGTAGGAGGTCGAGGTTCAGTTTATCCATGCGAAACTTCCTCAGGTTTAACAAACGCGTTCTGATAATTTTGTCTAGTACACGTGGTCTTCAAACAACCTTTCAAAAAGAAGGCGGAAGGCAGCCCTACTTACCCTGTAACTCATTTAACGGAAGGAAATTCCGACGTAGTATTTAGTTAGTAAAAAGTTTACAATTTGCTGCAGCATTGTTCAAGTTTAAATTAACGAAAGCTTTAAAGGCCCTACCGTTTATTTCAAGCCTCAAATGTCCCACTAACTGTTTTATACCTTAAGGCAATTTCTACGGTGTCTAATGCACTTTTGCTTACTTTGCAGTCACGATTGCGTGCATTACGCTATAATTTCTTTCGGGTGCCTCCGCAACTCTGTCCTCACGGCTCTTCGCTATTCACGTTTACAAAACTGGTCACATTGTTTACGCTATTCAACGTAGGGATAATTTTATCATTATTTTGAAATCGAAGCCTATGTAATAGGGAGAGCCAACCCTAGGGATGCGTCACGGATTTTGTGTTCAGCCATTAGATCAAACGCTAGTATTCAGTGAAGAGTTCCGAAGTTGCCAAGACCGGATAATACACGACTTTCTATTTTAAAACTCAGTTTAATTGATCAGGTTCTTTGGTATATGTTTTCGCCGATTGCTAGTTTTCGCAATGGGACCAAACATTCAAACACCGCGTCCACAAAGAAACACTTCAGTGTCTGCATTTTACTTTGAATGTGATGAGGCTAGCTTTAAAGCAGGACACTCATGGTTACTTTATCATGCTTACATGCATGCTCACAATGCCGAGAGAACGGCTGTGCTCAAACAATCTCCCTGCTTACTCGACATTACTATGTTTGAAATTTTCCATTGATTAAGCTCAAGCGGTTTCTCAAAGTCGTTTCAGATTGATTCATTCCCGCCGTTTCATCCCGTCATTTCAGTCCCATGCCATTCCATACCCGGTCGTTTCATCCCATAATGCATGGAACTACAATTGCTCCATCCACAGCTGAACCTGATTATCTAACCACACACTGCACATGTAACATACATTTAAGTGCAAAATAACTGAGTTCCCTAGGGAAAAGTTATATATTTTACCTCGCATCTGCGCTACTTTTCTACCTGACTTCCATGAATTTGTGCAGCATGACAAGTACGCATCGTTATTCAAACCGAGTATTTTACGAAGACCTACCACCATCGTTTGTTGTACATGCACTTATATGGTTCCTGTATATCTAACAAACAATTGATAACGTTTTTACTGATGTGTCACGTTCAATATAAGTGAACTAGTTATTCCTTTTACCTATTTTACCCAGCTGATTCTACTTTTCAAAATATACCTTGCCCCCACGAGAATAAATAACTTATCTTTTTTATAAAATCAATGAACGCCAAAGTAGCAGTTACACCTAAGTAATATTAAGTATTTTTTTACTTTCGTTTCCTTAACTTTATGATGATGTACAATTCGGCTTACTCCGATTATCAAAAGAAAGCTGGGAAGCATCAGCAACGAATGAAAGGCGTGCTGGTTTATGTCTGTCTGCTCTTGTATTATATTTCTTTTGTGTTATATTTCCTTATGTACCTTCCCCAATCAGGGTCGGTCTGCTTTAACTAGTCAGATAATTCCCCGATGTACATTGGAACAAATGTTGGGAAACTTCACTCTATGACTTTGGTCCTTCCATCGGTCCCACTGCCTACGGAAGCAGAGGTGGTATCGCATGTCATCTGGACACTTCCCATGAGTTAGCACCGACTGCAGCGGTCAATATGGTACATTGTGCAGGACTATAGTCTACTGTGTGACGAGCCTTTCGAGTTCCCCAATAGTGCAGCGGATCGATTTTCAGTCCGTGGTAAATGCCAAATTTGAAACTGGCTACGCACGACGTGGGAAGGAGACTGCACCGGAATTTTTATTTGCCTCAAAACTTCTCTTAACCCACAATAACCAATCAAACGCCGGCCGCCCCTATCGTCGGTAAGTGTTTACCTGTAGGTATGTGTTCACCATATGCAAAACGCTGACTCAAAAGAACCATTAACCCTTTGTGGCGCCTGCGGCTTTTGCACAGATGCGCTCCCTCTCCTTCACCGTGCTGAAGTTGATGTTGCATTCATGATGCTTCTTACCTGCAGTTGGGCTAAACCAAGCTGCACATAAACTAGGTGTCTTCAGCTGGATAAATTTTATTCCAATTACTTTGATTTGTTCTGCCTACCTGAATAATCTTCTATTGCCGTCTTTTAGTGCGCCGTTCTTAGCCTTGGCAACCAAGCAGTATAAATCAACCCTGGCTAAGGCATGTAACGAATACCTAAGTTATAAACCGTGTAGCAAGCATCTATTGAAGCAAGGACGTCCAGATGCTTTTAAAATTCTCAAGCAAAATGCTAATGTACTGTTGTCTGCGCTATGTAGAGGAGCTGAGATAGTTCTGCTGGACAGATCAGACTGCATCAGCAAGGTGTATGCTATTCTTACTGACGGGTCAAAATTTCTTAGCATGGATAGTAATAATGACAAAACACAGGCAACCCGGAGATCCATAACGAAACTTTTGCATTGCTTAACGCAGGTGGATGTAATCGACTCAGATATATCCGAATACACCAAACCGTGTGGGACCGTTATTCCAAGATCGCAAGGCCTGCCCAAAGCATACAAGAAAGTGCTGCCCCTAAGGCCGACACTGGATAGGTGGAACTCGCCGTACCATTCAACTGCCAAATGGCTCGTCAAACGGCTGGAACCAGTCAGGAAAGCCACAGCTGGGTACAGTCTCAAGGACACCCTTGATTTTCTTGACTCAGTGAGATAAATTGAGCTAGCTGGGCGACAGATGATTTCCTTAGTGGTGGTGGCTCTTTTTCCAATGTTCCAGTTGAGGAGACCGTAGACCATCTGTGCGAGTTCATCCAGCAGCGCAACATCAACCTTGGTATCACCCAGACCTACGGAGACAACTGCTACTCATGTGCACGCGAAACGTTCGGTTTCAGTTTATTGGAACGCTTTATCGACAAATAGACGGTGTCAATAGGTTCACCATAAGGACCTTTGCTCCCGCACGTCTTCATGAGTAAATTGGAGTGAAACCAGCTGCACGAATCCAGCAACCGCTTGGTTTATTACGGTCGACATATAGACGACATATTTTGTATTGCGGATAGTGGACATTGCGTCGATGAGCTATTGGCCCAGTTTAACACTGCACATAGTAACCTAACTATCACTATCGTGCTACAACGTACCGACTCGTTGGCAATTTTAGATGTCCAAATTAACAGGACATCAGACGGGTCAATGTGGAGAAGGGTGTACACAAAATCAACCTGAAATGGGCAGTACATCCGTTTCGCTAGTTTTGTTCCGACAAGTCAAAAAAGGAACCTCGTTCTTTGCCTAACGGAGAGAGTGAGGATAATATCTATAGACGATGCGCTTTCTGATGAGCTGAGCTTTATAGGAAAAGTACTCGAGCGTAATAGTACCCTGAGAAATGCATCCAGGGCACATGGCACTGTGAGTACGGAAGCTTAAACACGAGTCCGCGGAGAAGCGGATTATATACATATCGTTACCATATAAGACGACGCGATAGCGGAGTCGACCACACAAAAACTTACTTTAACAACAGATAGAACTTTGCCTCATGTCCATGAAAATTTCAATCCTTCTGCATTCGATATCCTTAAGATTAGAAAACCTGAAGATTCCATCTGAATTCAGTCACACGATGGCCCTTTTGGCCTCAATCTGCTTATTGGCTGCGTCTATAACCCCCACATTCAACTAAGACAAGAGAAGACGAACTTGTGGAGCTCTTTACCCATGTGCCTGAATTCCCCTTCAGACATATGATAGTAGGCGGATGTTTCAACATGCCAGATATGCAATGGCACCACCAGACAGCACTTGCTCAATACTCGTCATTTCTGAACATGGTCACAGCAAATGAATGGATACAACACGTAAGGGAATCTACTAGACAGTCCAGAATTCTTGATCTCTACACGCGGCCTACCTCATGCGTATGCTAGTGTAAGGAGAACATCCCAGGTAGCGAACACAACGTGGTACAGCTTTCGTTCAGGCTAGCATACCTAAAGGTCACTACGGGCGAACGAGCTCTCATGTCCATACCAATGCAGCACGTTGACTGGAACAGCTTTTCAACACTTATAATTTCAATAAATTGGGACTGCTTCTTCTTGACCACTGATATCGGCGCTGCGGTATACGAGCCCTACCGCAATCTAGAATTCTGCATAGATGTACTTACACCTAAACCATCCCGACGATTTACGAAACCAGCACTGGGTGTAGCTCCCACGCATGCAGTGGATGTCAAACTCCAGAAACTGCTAGCCAAATATCGAAAGACGCATGACTGCTTACTTCTCACGCGTATTAATAAGTTCCAGACGGAATGGAGGAATAAGCAGTCAGATGCTATGCTAGCTGAAGAACGCAGGGCTCGCTCTGACAAAACCAGCTCTAAAGCGCTTGCCCATCTATTGCAAAACAGAAGCAGAAGAACTCAAAAACTCATAATATCGTTGATGATGTCGGAGGGTATAGCAGTTACTGACCCAGATATCATGTGTGAATTTGTTAACAGGCGCTTATGTGACTCATTCACTGACGTCCGTGCAACACATCCCAGAGTAATTGCTCGGATAACTAACGATGTGCTATCCACTCTCGACTTTGACCTACACTCAATAAGTAGGACAATATAGTCACTCAAGTTGACTTACCACCCTGGTCCTGATGGCCTACCCACTGCCCTTCTGAAACAAGGTGATTCTGATATTCCACTTTTACTCCTCAACATATTCACATTATCTACGAGTAACGGCACCCTCCCAACAGCCTGGAAGCATGCGGTCGTTCTACCAAGGCACAAAGGTGGTGACCGGTTAGACATTAACAACTACCGCCCCACCAGTCATACGCCGTTTGCATCAAGGGTGATGGAGAGGCTGGTTAAGAAAAAAAGCTTGACTTCCTGCTTCCGCGAAAGCTTATTAAAAGGTCCCAACATGGGTTCTTGCCGGCTGTCATGTCAGACCTGCCAATTTGAGTTCTTGGATATGGTGACACGTAACATTGACACTAGATCTGCGCTGATTATAATCCTTCTCCACATGAGAGAAGCCCTTGACTGCGTCCCACCCTCTGGCCTTCTGACCAAACTTAGATCCTTTGGTATCCTTAACCAACTATTGCTTTGGTTCACATCGTATCTTGCTAATCGTACATAGTCGGTTCGAATAGGATACAAGGACTCAGAACCACGACCAGTAACCAGTGGGATATTTCAGAGCAGTGGTTTAGGACCAATACTTTTCCTCCTCTAAAGCAACGAAGTATTTGACTCCTTTTTACACCGTAAACTGTTTCTATTCGCAGATGACATCAAAGTGGTCTTCACATTCGAATCAGCTTGCATACATAAGGGAACCACCAGTGTACAGAGCGCCCTTAAAGCGCTTGAACATTGCTGTAGTCCGTGGAAAATCCATTTCACACCTGCGAAGTTCAACGTTATATCACACCGTTGCAGTGTGCCCTCAGACGCAAGGAAACTACATGGCTCATCATTTGCAGGTTGCACTACAGTCAGGGACCTTGGCGAAAATTTCTCCAGTTCACTAAACTTCGCCGAGCAGGCGAGCTATAGCTCCGCAAAAGCTCGCTTAACTATCGCCATGAGTTGCAAATCGATGCTACTTGTGGAACCGCGGCTATCACTCTACAAGTCCTGCACCCGACCAGTTTTGGAGTACTGTTCAATTGTGTTCACTAGTTTGCACAAGAGCGACTGTATAGAAATTGAGAGGGTACAACGAAAGTTTACCAAACGTCTACTTGGTTCGCCTACGCTTAGTTATCGAGCCAGCGGCAAACGGCTTAAACTGGAACCACTTAGGCTACGCAGGCTCAAGAGCAATCTTGTGTTTTTGTTTCAGATAATAAAAAACCCAGAGGTCAATACTGGTTGGTTTGTTCTACAAGTAGACAATGATCTTTACCTCTTTCGAGCCAGACCGTTTTCCATCACTCTGCCTAGAGCTCTATCCAGCATCCGTTCCAAATTCTTTCTTCACAAATACGCCATCGCATGGAATCGGCTGCCGATGACTATCCAAACAGCCAAGACCACCCTAGAGTTTCGAAACCTTTACACAGATTTCAAAACACTACCTCAATATCTGAATTCTTAGGAATATGCATTCCTAGGGATGAGCTGTGGGAGCGTGGACCTAATCGCTATTAAAGCATAACCCCACAAGACAGCCACAAGGTTTGTTGCCACTAAATTATTTGATATTCAGTCCCAACTGCAGCCTCCCATCACTCCTACTGACTTATTGTTATCCTATAATGATTCAGGACTTCTAAATACCATTGCATGAGACAGCTCGCCTGCGTTGTTAGCATGCATTCTCTTTTACGAGCTTTTTCATGAATACTCCATTCGCTTTTTGTGTAGGGCTATAGACATATTACAAAGGCCTTCTCCTACTCAGCGTGCTTTAGCCTTCATCCCAGTGCGATGCAGCGCTAAGCTAAGTAGCTGCAGTAGCTAGCCGTCTTAGGCTCCGTGAATCTCTGCGCATACCCGAAGGTTGCTTGGAGCCACCACTTACCTACCTCTCATCTGTCCAGAAAGCATAACTCGAGTAGTCCGCACACAGCCCCTCCTTTCTGGACGTACATTTTTCTGTTTCTTGCTATGTATTTGACACCTACTTATACCATAGTAGAGCTTTATCACCGCCTTTTTCCGGTACAGGCTTCCATGCTAAATGCTTAGCTGTCACTTTCTTATCTGCGATACCTAATTAATGGTAGTTCAGCTCGCTCACTGACTTCTCCCGACTTAGGCTTCCTTAGTTTTATTCCATTAGTTCCTCAGCACAGGTTAATTATCTGCGCGTCGCTGTGTCTTATCCTCTTATGCTCTGAATTAGTTAACAGCCATATTACATGCTTTCGCTCCTTCCGTTCACTGTCCTTCCATCATGAAACCTTCCTTAGCTCTCTTCTGTAGAGCAAACATAACTCGTGTGGTCTGTGCAGAGCAGCTCCTAACCTCACCTCTCTAGACGTTCAATTATCCATTACGCGATCTTCGCTAAATGCTCATCTGTCACTTACTCGTCTGTGACACCTAATTACTTGCAGTTCAGCTCTCTCTCACTGGCTTCTCCCTGCATAGGTTTCAATAGCTTTTTCCATTAGCACAAGTGCATGATTTCATAATCTGCGCGGCGCCGCGTCCTAGCCTCTTATGCACGGAAATATCTAAAAGACGTATATTGCATGCGTTTCCTCCGTTCGCTGAGCTTTCTATAACTGTTCCTATATGAACCACAATATTCTCTATGCGTCTCGTTTCTATTCATGACATATTCCTACTGCTTCTTCAACCTCTGGTTCTGGCTTTCCTCATCCTTCATGGATCACATATATGCGAGGCACCACCGACTTATCTTCCACAATGTAGTTCCGCACATTGCGCGTAGGACATCGAATACATGGCTACGACGCATACCTATAATATTATCTCGTCCTACTTGTTAACTTACCGATTTGACCCTGGATTTCCTGTCCACCTATGGACCGTCTACCTCTGATGCGACACCTACTCCTCCTCCACACTGTAGCTCCGCACTTGTGTGCGTGGTACCTCTCAGAGTTCTCTCAGACTACCGGGATATCACCGGTGATTTTTCATAACTGATCGATTCATACTTCGCAAGAGAGCGTCCTTGGCTTCACCAAACTTTAGTAATAAACCTTTCTCATCCTGACTATCGTCTCCTAATTGCTGTCACGAGTTACTCTTCGCACTGCCGTCCGCATTCTTCCGCTCATAGGTGATTCTTTAAATTTCCTTTTCTTCTTGGAACGTTGCTTTACCTATGTTGCTCCCGCATTCCGTCTTAACCTAGTTGTCCTTAGTTTCACCTAAGATGCCGCTCGCATTCAGTCCGCTATCATCATCATCGGTTTACCTGTCACTCTCCAACAATCATATTAATCGCTTAACTTTGTCAACACGCTTTGTTGTATCCGTCCCTTGACCCTGCGCGTGCGGATCCTTCGTTCTACCTAGTAGTTGTAGTCCGAGGCACTCCAGCGACGTGATGTAAAGAACGCGTTTGCAAATCATGTATACTACACAAAATTACATAAATTTTAATGTAGCATAGGCATCGTTGTGCGCCACCAGTCTGTGTTTGTGCTTCTTGCTTCATTGCTGTCTTTCTGTTTGGCTGCCTCTAGTCCGTTGCCCGTTTTCTCCCGAGATTTCCACAGATACATTCGCCAAAACATGAAGGTTTATCCACTGGGACTGGTCGACTCACCCTCAATAGCCAGCTGGTTTACATGCTTGATCTTTTCTCCGGGAGATGAAGAAACCACACATCGTTACAAATGGACTCTTTCCGCCATTCTGGAGAAGCTATTACCACGGGGTCTAAACAAATGGGTTTAGCTCGCCTCGTACTCACAATGGAACAATTTACTCACCTGGAATAATGTAGTTACATGGATCCACTGTTCCACAACCGAAGACTGACAATTCTGGCGTGATTACCTTCAATGCCTCAAACATTCCGATTCTCCAATCACCTGGAGCTTTTCTGATGTCATTTCACGGACAGCATTGCGCGCTTATAAGCGGCTTTTCCGATGATCTTTCATGGAGTTATCACTTGGCCATGAAGACAATTACACTTACATTTGAAGGAATTACTAGTCCACTTTGCGGAGAATTGCATCTTTCATGTTATGGACATATTCAGACACAAGAAACAACTGCACTCACCGTCCCTATGACAAGTCCAGCATGAATAGCTGGACACGGGTTGCGTGCGGGACAATATAATAGAAAAATCCGGCCTCTATTAACAATGTGGTTACTCACCTGCATCATTATCATTCGACTGTGACTCTTTTACATCATTGACTGGCTTCAACGACAATTGCCGGGTCAATACTAAGCCATTTGGCAAACCAAGGAAGAATTTTGGCTGTCAACCGACTGCGAATAATAGAGTGCAAAATTCGGTCTATACGGTGCATAGCCGACTAGCACTACAGTTCAACGGAATCTACGACAGTGTTCCAGGACGTGGTGGATTTTCGCCTGGCAAGCGTTCTCCCTATAAAAAGCCACAAATGTCCGCTTAACAACACTGCAACGTGGCGGATGTGACTCGCCACAAAATAAAGTCACAGCTATGCCTTTCACACTGACGCAGTCCTTAGCTCCTACATCCAACCTGTGCAACTGATTTTACTATGACCAATGCTTTAGTGGAGTACCGATCATCCCGGCTTCGTAATGGTCATTGGTTGCACTAAACCTTGTTTGGGCTCCTGTGCTCATGGATCACTACATGGCAAATTTACCCCCCACTTTTATCTTGACGCAACAGTTTTTGCGCGCCACAGCGCCATCATGGTCCTTGAGCGGACTATAACCTGGCAATATGCTCGCTCATATGAACTACATCTTTTCGTTTATTCCTTTCATTGTACCGAAATGTTTTAATATTCTAAAGATGCTATGCTTGTATGCATATTTGATCATGCCTTTTAGGGGTGTGTCTCGTTTTACAGAAAATATACCATTTATTTATTTATTTATTTATTTATTTAGCAGGCTCTAAAAACCAATTATATCCTTATTGACAAGCTGAGAGTTATTTCTATAACCGTTCCTCTATAAACCAAAATACCACTGAATATTCTCTCTTCATCTCGCCTTCATTCATCACATATGCTTACTACTACTCTTAGCCCATTTAGCTCCAGCTTTCCTCTTCCACTATGGATCACAGCCATACAAGGCACTACTGACTAACCTTTCACACTGCAGCTCCGCAACTTTGTGCGTAAGACCTCAAGTATCTGGTTCTTATGCCTACCTAAAACCTCATCTCGTAATACCTCTTCACTTATCCCTCTAACGTTGGCATTCCTGTCCACCTATGGGATACATATTTCTGATGCTCCACCGACTTACCTTTCACACAGTAGCTCCGCAATTTGGTGCGTAACACCTCAATTGGCAGTCTATGTATCCCACTTATAGCCTTATCGCAAAGCTGCCATCGATATTTCTATAACTTTTCCTTAATGAATCAAAATATTCTCTCTGCATCTCGCTTCCATTCATCGCATATTCCTACTACTTCTCTTACCTCTTTGGCTCGGGCTTTCCTCTCCCATGATGGATCACATAACTACGACGTTCTACTAATTTAACTTTTACAATGTAGCTCTGCACTTTGTGCGTAAGGTCTCAAGTAGCTGGCTAGGATGCCTATCCAAACCTTATCTCGTTATACCTCTTTACTTATCTCTCTGACTCTGGCATTCCTGTTCACCTATACACCACCTACCGTTGATGCTCTACGCACTCATCTTCCACACTTTAGCTCCGCACTTATGTGAGTAGGACATCAAGTAGCAGCCTCTGTTTCCCACTTATATCCTTATTGCAAAGCTGACAGTTATTTCTATAACCGTTCGTATATAAACCAAAATAGCGCTGAATATTCTCTCTGCACCTCGCCTCCATTTATCGCTTATGCTTACTACTACTCTTACCCATTTAGCTCTAGCTTTCCTATTCCATTATGGATGACAGACATACAAGGCTCCACCGTCTAACCTTTCACACTGCAGCTCCGCACTTTTGTGCGAAATACCTCAAGTACCTGACTATTATGATTACGTAAAACCTTATCTTGTAATACCTCTTCACATATCTCTCCGACCCTGGCATATTTGTTCGCCTTTGGACCACCTACCTCTGACGCTCCAACGAGTTATTTTGCACACTCCGCACTTTTGTGTCTATGACCTCAAATATCTGGCCATGCTGCTTGCTTATCGTTTGTCTCTTCCAAAACCTTCACTTATCGCATTCGCTCTGGCTCGTTATGGATCACTTACCTACGGTCCTACAATCACTTATCTTTCAAAGTGTAGCCCCGCACATTGTGCGTAAAACCTGAAGTATCTGGCTATGATGCCCATCTAAAACCTTATCTCGTTATACCTCTTTACTTATCTCTCTGACTCTGGCATTCCTGTTCACCTTTGTGCCACCTACTTCTGATGCTCCACCGACTTACCTTTCACACAGTAGCGTAACACCTCAAGTGGCAGTCTATGTTTCTTACTTTTATAGTTAATTGAAGGCGCATCCCCCTGTAATTCAAAGCCAGAACAATCGGTCATTATGAGCTCTTCAATGTGCGTTGACCGCTCTATTGGCCGTGGTTTCTTATATTTCTAATCCCTTTTACTACATACCCGGGGATTTGCGATTCTTCCCTCGGAACTATATGCTACCCTTCAAGACTTTAATAACAATGCATCCTATTTCAATATATATCCTTCGGAGACTTTACGTGGTTCTGCAGAGTATCAACACAGCATATTCAAAAGAATGTTTAGTTCCCGATTTACCAATCTGGCACAGGACAGGACTCAGGAACGCATTATGCACTGGGCTAACGCATCAGCCGACAGAAAAATGGGACGCAACCTGACTGCGAATAACCGAGCTAACAAACGTTCAACAAGAAATATAGCCAGTTACAACTTGCCATTCAATGGACCGGCGGCAGTGTTTCAGGACGTGACATCTTACTTTTTTATAATTGTTACCCAATGATCAAAAACACCATTGCATATTCACTTTTAATCTCGCTATTATCTATCATATATCCCTACCACTTATCTGTCTGGCTCTGGCTTTCCTTCCCTCCAAGGCAACTCCTATCTACGGCTCTCCAACAACTTATCCTTCACACGCTTGCTCCGCACGTTGGTGCGTAAGACCTGAAATATCTGGCTATTATGCCTACCTAAACCTTATCTAGTCCTGGTTCTTCAATTATCTCTTCGAGCCTGGCTTTCATTGCAGCCTATGGACCACCTACTTCTGCTGCTTTACCGACTCATCTTCCACACTGTAGCTCCGAACTTGTGTGCGTAGGAACTCAAGTAGTAGGCAAGGTTTCTCACATATTCTTATAGCAAAGCTGATATCTCTATTCTATAATTGCCACCCCATGAACCACAATATGCTCTCTACATCTCGCTTCCATTCGTGGCATATTCCTACTACTGCTCTTACCTGTTTGGCTCCGTCTTTCCTCTTTTATTGAGGACCACCTACCTACGTGTTCCACCGACTTGCCTTTCACGCTGTAGCTCCGCACTTTGGTGCGTAGGCCCTCAACTAGCAGACTGTTTCCCACTTAGATCCTTATCGCAAAGCTGACATAATAGTTTCTCCTCATAGTTAACCTGACTCCCAGTATCGCCATTTTCTGCCATCTATTTGCCTTGTTTGCCGCAGTGTAGATGGCCCTGTCTGTTTCCGCTGTTCCAGGTCCCTTATGGCCGGCTTTGCAATCATATTCTTGCTACAGCTGTAGTGTATAAATCCCATACTCGTCGCAACTTTGACACTCCGTCTTACGCATTTACCCAGCTGTTTCTTTAGCAGCCGATTACTGAACATTTTACGTTATTATTTTCATGGGTCACAAACCAGGCGTATTAACTCCACTGGTTCTCATACAGGTTCGAACGATGGGCTCTACCACTGTCAACCTATCAGTCAGCTTATATCTTAAGCTCATTTTAAACCTTACTATGTCCTTCTGATTCCCATAACTCATTTACGGGTTAACGCCTGTTACTCCCAGTTCTTACACTGGACAGCTTTTGCGTCCGCGTTCACTTCGGACAGAATTTGGCTCTCACATACAGCAAATACCGGGGATGTGATTGCACACAAAACTACTGATATGATATATAACATATTCGGTCTTTCCAATGCTTTTAACCAGCACAAGGTTACCGTAAATCTATATTTATATATTAACATAGTCCTGTTCAATTTTCTTGGCAGTTTGCTTGGCCCGTTTTTCTTTCTTCCTTTGTTCTAAAGGAAAACATTACCTGCACGCAAAACCATAGTGGATATAACCGCGATACACACCTGGACACGGCATCAACACAGAACAAAGCAATGACTCGCACTTCGCAATCCTGATACCCCAAAGGAAGCCAGAAAGCAAATGAAACCAGTACAAGTCACCTGAGTTATCCGACTTCAACGGCTCCAACCGCCTGCGGTCGACTCCGAAAGAGATTACACAAACATGGGAAACAAATTGGCGAAGCCAGACTGCGAATATCCGCGAAGGTAATCGGTCAGCTTCAATCTTGCCAATGTCCTATCACCAATCGGTAGTGTTCCAAGACGTCGTGGGTTTACGTCTGGCAAGCCACTTGCTGCGCTGCTACTGATTAGATAATCCTTCAGCTCGACGTCATTGTTTTACCAGTGTTACATGGCCACGTTGGTAGCCTAGAAAAACCGCTTAGCTCATGCACTAACGTGCACATGTGTTAAAACACGACGCGGCTCCGTGGACGTGGGCGGGTTCCTTTTAGCATCCTGATTCCTAGACTCCAGCCTTGTAAACGAGTACACGTGCAAGGGTGATAGGGTTCAGTTCCGGATTTACCTAACACGGTTGCTTCCATAGAACAGTCACTGGACGCCTGCGTCCTAATAAGGACCATAATTTGCTTGCACCGCATACCCACAGCCCCACCCACACACACCGTATCCAGGCCAAACCAGAAGGAATGAGACCTGGAGGCATGTGGATAAAAGACAATTTATCAACGGGCTCGTCCCTCACTCCTTCAACCTGCACAGCAGCAACATTCCCGTCTATATAAATAACTAACTGAATAAAGTGTTTGCTGGAGTTAATCAAAGCACACTAAAACCAGGCATAATCAAAACTTTATGAGCGTTTTCCCCACTACATGCACGTAAGGAATCGTGCGTACCAGACGCGCAAGAGGCAATGACTGTGTCGTAGTCCACTGCACATCGGATGGAACAACTCTTTGAGACTAGCATGGCCGCAATGACTGTATGCCCCTTCCCCCAGCAACGCTACCCAGTCCAGGAGATGAAGCGTTTTAAGCAGGTAGGCGATTTGCCATTATTAACTTCGGGAAGCATCCTTTGCGATATCTACCAACCAACATAGACTTTGTTAAACGGTAACCAAGCAAATTGGGCATAGAATTTGCAGCAGCATAGCAGTATTTAACAAGTTAAGAAAGGTGGAGAGACCTATTCGTAATAAAGTACCGCGATAAAGTGTAAGCTGGCTTAACCCAACTGCGACAAAGGTGCATTATGAAAACAACTTTAATCTCAACTTTAGGAACTATAAGAAGGAAGAAAAACCTGATAGCCGCAGTAAACGTGCTGCAGCATCACAGAACGAAAACAAAAGGTTAGGAATTTTGACCTATTGTTTAAGTGATTTTGGACAAGTGTAACAATAAACCAGGGGATTTAACCGGCTAACACAGAAATCCTATGTATGAAAAAGCGCGAAATATTGAAGTAATCCGCGGAAGAAAAAATTGCTGCTCCTCTTTTTTAATGGCCACTTGGTCAATTTTTATATGTTGAACAAACAGTACAGCGTAGCTTCTTGACTAGCAGCTTCGTAAGTAGTAGGTATTCCTTAGTAGCATACTGCAGGGCAATAACGAACCCATTCGAGCAAGCAAGCCTTAATCCTTACATGTTCTCTACGCCTACATTCCTTGTCTTCAACTTTACCTTTTATCACGTTCCAAAAGCTTAGACCTTTTGGGACCGTGGATACATATTAGACTTATGACCTCTAAGGTACGCCTAGTAAAGGCATCCTATCACACCTAAGGCCCTGTATAATATGCTGAACCCTATTGTTGCTGTCGATACACCTAAGGTGAGCATTAGGATTGTCCAAAACTTCGTCTAAATACCAGCTTCAGATGTATCTCTATGCCTTTAGCGAGTAGACTGCAGCGGGATTACGGAGAGCGATGCGAAAAGGCAGGTCGGGATGCATAAAGATTTATTGAAACAGTAAAAGATACCCTGTTACCTAGCAAAATAGCATTGCCGTTTGCACTCTAGCTAGGAGGCGGAGGATGCACAGTACACTGGGCAGTCAAGCGTTGCAACCGAAACGAGCATCAAGCAACACTGACGATGTGCAATTCAAGCATCGAACTCAGCAATCAGTTTAAAAAATGACACCGGTCGCCTAGGTGATCAATGGAATAATTTAAGTTAGAAATTTACGCAGACAAACCAGGCAATCTGCAGTTTACTACATGTACCTTCGTAGAGGTCAGTTGCAACTTCAGCTTAATTGATTCCTTTCCATTAAGCCAGCATCCTAGCAGTTACTCCAACGTTTCCAACTACAATCAGCATGCTTGCCGCAAAATACTACATATAAGCCTTCCATCAGGTCTATAAAAAGACCACTATAATGTTATAGGCCCAAAAATCAAACCATTTGCTCTCCACTTATCCTCCCTTGGCCCCACATACTTAGGTTTGTCGGTTATACGTGTGCTTAATACTACTGTCAACACTAGCAGACAGGCATCACGAGAACCAGTTCCTCTTATTCAACCGCTTTGGCTAGTAAAACAGTCACATCCCCAGATTTCATTTCACTGACACAAAAGCTAACCAGCGACAGAGTGGCCCCTGTCACACTGGTTGGCTGGGCATCCAGCAAATTTTGCTAGCCCTTCGAATTATCTCGGCCGCCCGTGCATTATTTGTCTTTTACCTGGTTACAAAGCCTACCATGTGTTATGCGCAATGTCGCATGAAAAACCAGCTCCCGCTACTTTTCGTTACTTACTATCCTACTATTGCTTTAACTTACCACGCTTTGCTTAGCTTGTTGGAACGGCTTTTGCCAGGAAAATCACTAAAGAAATAGCTGGTGCGACCTTACAGAAATAGGTAACATTGCCATCTGGTTGATCCCCGCTGGCACTTGCTGCAGAACATAAACTTGGAAAGAAATAACTCGTTATTGACCAAAGCGCTGTAACTAGTGTGCATCAAAACATTAAGCATAATAATCCATCATGTTCGAACAAGCTCAGCCCCCAGAAGTAGCGTTGGTAACGCCCCACCAACGCAGACCCAAGTGGATTTCACGTTCCCAAACATTTTGCCAAATTTTGCTAAATTTTCCGGTACTCGTTGCTTTGTAATTAGTGGCAAGCTCCTCTAGCTCACTGGCGTTGCAGACATAGAACTATGCGTATAGTAATTCGGTTCTAAGAGATAATACGCCATATCCACTTAAGAAATATGTGCACTTTTCAGGCCAAACCGTGTCCAATGATCCTAAAGGTCTCCTGTATTATTCAGGTAGACTTAGCTCAAGCCGATTTCTTATAAACTTCGCAACAAGTTAGAGGCTTTAACTTACTACATTTTATATTCCTAGTGGTTTATACGGCTCAGTATCCAATGAAAATGGTCCACTGATGCCTTCTGACCATGGGTCAATTAAAACATCCTGAATTCCCTTGCTTTTATAAACTACCTTACTGGAGTCCTAGTGTTTTCGCGTAACATTATCGTGTAGTTGCCTATACTTGCTAAGCATGCCTTAAAAGTTTGTATTTCTACCACCTAGGTCCGACCTAACTGTTGCTGGGCATTGCGAGCCATATAGAGCATTACTAGCTAGCTTTGCTTGTTTAAACCGCTAATTTTTACATGTTTTTCCTTGTTCTGCTATCTGCTCGCGAACCGAAAAGCCACTTTTAGCGAAAAAGGAGAGGCGTTATTCGCAGACCGCCATGTATTTGCGGATCGCACGCGAACTGTGGCACTTATTGCATTGCTTTTACTTTTAACGTACTTAGTGGTGAAAGCTTGTTCTAAGCGATTTATTTTTAATAGCCACCTTCCGCAATTCACTAGCCTTAGCAAAGTTTTTCTTTTTTATGGGAGTTACTCAGGTTAACATTTGGCGCCAGGGATCAAATTTAGCGCAAGGAATATTGGTTATGCTTTTTGTTAATTCGTACTTTTCTCTTGATGCACACCGCATTGGTATGTTTCTTAACAAATTCATTTTTATACTAATTGATTTTAACTTTTAGGTGGCTTATACTTCCGCAGCTCTTTTTTCTCCATATGCGCACTAATAAATGTGACGACCTAGCAGGCCAAAATAGTCAAACCATATATAGTGAAGTTGTGGCGAATTGGATCCTGTTTCTAAAAAAATGCTGCATAACTACGGCTCTGCGCAACTTCCTGAAAAGCAAAATGAAGAGGCTGAATATCGCATGACGGCGCTAGCAGAATTTCAATGTGGGTGCATAAAACCCCGTCAGCTGTACACCTAACAAAGCCAATGCACTCGTGCTTTCCAAAAAGGAACATATACTCATACTTTTCCTACTACAATGAAAGCCATTCGGGTTAAGGTAAACATTGACCTGATCCCTTACGGGCGCAACATCCAGCTAGTCTAGAAATAGACCTATTTATTTATTTATTTATTTATTTATTTGAAGTGGACCAGTTTAGGTATAGTGAACTCAGAATTCGCTAGTGTAATTCTGCTTTACGTACCTGCGAGGAAGATAAATAAACGCAACTTACATGGTTTGCAGCCTCCGGTTCCTGATTTGCTAGGAGCTGCTGCATCGATAGTACAACCGCAGGGCGCCTGAAGCTACTGAGTGTTATCCGTAGTGCGCCGGCGCATAGGATTGACACTTGAGTCTACGTAGCCACCACCGGTTGTGCGTGGGCTAATGATGCTGCAAGGGTCGCTTGCCCTCTAGCGGGCTTGAACCCGAACAGTCAGGTTGCAATAACTGCCCCTTACCATCATTCCACAGACTGGTGCCTACGTAGAGAACACTGTTGGCTTACGTTACATCACTTACCGTCCCAACTACCCACCCCATATACGATGAAAACTCAAAGGAATTAGACCGAAAGGCATGAAGATGGAAGCCACGTTTCCACAACATAGCCGGTACACACCAGTTCAGCATACGCAATAGTAGCATTCCTGTCTACCTATGTAGGAAAGCTTGCGTACCAGGCAACAAAAAAGACGTGGCTGGGAGGTAGTCGCCTCCACACTAAACAGCATCACTCTTTGAGCTTAGCACAGGCACGAGAACCTTACACCACGTTTATCTTGATCATGCCTGATTTGGTGTGCCACGATACTTTCAAGAATAAAGCATTTCTTTATTTACTTATACACAGCCACCTGAAGCTACTTATCAAGATGGAGGGTGCTATGCAGGTAGGTAAGTTGTCAACCTTCACATCGCGGAGTAATCTTAGTGCCAGCAAACCGCCAACATATAAGTAGCTGTAAAGCAAACACGCAAAATGGGCCCAGAATATGCAGAAGTATAATTGGTGTGAATATAGCAAGTAAAGTGATATGAATTCTATTCAGCTTAACAAGACCTAGTTGGTGTAGTTTGGTTTATTTTGTAGAGCTTTACCCCAATGCTAATCAAAGGGTTGGAAAGTAAGAGGCATGCCAATACTGAATTATAGAGACATGTTAGACCTTCTGATCCCAAATAGTGGCAACAAAAGTTAAAAGGGATGGAGGGTATGAATGCAGAAGCAGGCGGCAGCATGAGGAGTGACAAACCAGAGGTGCAAGCGATGGGAAGGTACAACCAGTTAAGCAAGCGGATGTTCGGAAACTATTAACAATGCTACAATCCGATGTCTCTAAACGCTGAATGCCTGACTAATTCATCTTCACCGCGGTGGTCCTCTCTAAGCGACTAAAAGAAGCAAGCATTTCCATGGGATGTCACGTAATGTGAGAAAAAGAGGATTGGAAATTTGGGTAACAATAATATTGGACGCAAGTACAGTGGGGTCTCTTATGCAGTTCGCTAGGTCAAGAATTCTTTGCCCTGTCTTATTGATTAGTTTGGTGTGGATCGGAGTGCACTATCGGTGCTTCATTGGGAGCAGGCTGGTCGGTTTGCAAGCGCTGTCTTGTACAGAAAAGCACCCCACAAAACATTCCTTGCTCAGCGGGCTTGACGGTGCGCTTGTTGGGTGTAACTCCTCTCCACCGCACTTAAGTCCACAGCGATGACGACCCTCGTCCCACGAAGGACCCAGACATCGTCTTTGGGAAACTATGCTTCGGGACGTGCTGGCCCGGCGGGCCGTCGTCACACTGGCAGTGACGGGTGGCGGTCATCTGTAGTCAGCTTGTTGATGACGGAGGTTATGGGCAGGTGAGCCAGGATATTTCGCGTCTTCTCAGGGAACTTGAGTCCGGTTATTGAATACTCGCGGAGGGTTGGCATTGGTTAAACCAGGCGGTGTGATGCTGTATAAAAATCCAGGAATGTATAAAAACATTAACACCTGTCGACCAGCTGTCCGATAAAGCACCAGACGGCCGTTTCGCCCTATTAGGGCTCATCATTGATGGGCATCCTTCGGTCCTCTGCAGAGGATCGAGGATTGCGCCGAACAAAAATACTCACCAAAATCCTTAAATTCATAAGTAACATTAACACCTATTTGATTTCCTGAAAAGATTTAGTGGTTGTCATTTTGCAAGCTCTTGCGCATAAAACATACAACTATATTAGTAGGGGAAAAGTACGTAGGTCAAGGGAAAGAGCAAACGTTGAAAAAATCAGAAAATAGACCGGAAGTTTGAAAGTTCTACTGTATCGGTCGGTTGCTTGGTGTTGATACTGGGTTACCCCAGGGGCAAAAGTAACAGTAAGTTCTTGGGTGCCTAGTGCGCCAGATGCAGCTGCGAGTCGGTTTGCTTGTGTGGCTGTACCATGTGCGTGTGGGGGCGAGTCTTCGAAAAATGCGACCTTGAAAGGGTTTTTGAACAGGGTTCCTAGGTAATTATTCTGGTCTAAGGTAAAGTCTTTAGGTGTTCGTTAAAGAACTATACGTTACCGGTGAAGCGATTCTGTAGAGCCAGGTAAACAGCGTCTTTTTGGATGAAAACTTACGTGCTACTAAGGTATCCACTGTGCAGTTGCACAGCTCTGATTTCCTCACAAGGAACTCGAGCACAGCATATGCATGGTTTGAGAAGAGAAGATACATTTTTACTGGTGGCATTCACGAGGAGGAGGGGCAAAATAGCAGTTCCTGGCAGCCTAAGTGTCGTGCCCAGACGCTTTCTGCTGGTGCACCTGCAGGTCAGCTTTGATGCTGCTACGAATACCCAAAGTAGCAGCAAAATGTTTCCACCTCAGTCTGGGTCATAAGCGGCACAAAATGATGACTTAAGCTGTGGATGAAAGCCTTCAACTAGACCAATCGCCGCTGGGTGCTATGCCGTTTTGAGAATACCACAACGGAATAAGCAATTGCAACACGTATCGAAATGTGAATATTTTGAAGGCGTCCAACGGTCAGCTGTGATAGTGGATAGGCACCCGGAACCTGACGCCCACCAGTCGAAGCTGGTACGGACGACAGAATCGGCCGTGCTGTCGGGCACAAGAATGGCTTCTGGCCATCTAGTAAAGTGGTCTATACATGTCTGCGTGTATACTAATCAGCAAAAAGTAGAAAAATGTCCTACCAGATCTGTGCACTTGTCAGAACCATGGAGCCGGAGCAGTGAATGAGACAAATGAAATGTGGGTGTGTCGATGCACCTTAAAGTGTTGGTAGTGGACAAAATTCCAAGTCCAGTTCCAAACATCACTGTCTACACTTTACCAATAGCAACGCTCGATGATCGGTTTTAAAGATGCCCGAATACCATAGTAAGGTAGAGAGTGAAGTGTGTCGAATACTGTGGGTTCGAAAGAGGCCGGCTTGAAGAGCCTAGGACAACCTGTGGATGTGTCACAAAATAGTTCAGCCCTAGATTGGAGTAAAGAAATGCAGTGCCCTGAAAGTCGTCGTCTTGTGCCTGAGTCGATGCCATGGAGGAGCGATCGATAATAGACGAAAGGTGATGGTTAAGGTTGACGCGAGAGAACATCAGCGACATGTTGTTTGGCACAAGCGAAATGGGTCGCAAAATTAGTAGGCACTAATTTGGCGTAAATTTGTCAGGAGACTGACGAAGGTTTGGGTTTATGTGTGTGCAGTATAGAGATCAAATTTCAAAGCACAGTACAGTGGTAACAGAAGGTGCGGACAGATTGGTACCTTTTTAACGTACTTATAGAGAAAATAGTGAAATAAATGGATAGTTTTGTTGAACTTAGTAATGCATGCTTGGATAGGCTTGATCATATTAATACCAACACGAATAAGCAGTAAATGTACAAAATGTTAAAATGCTAGCGGTGGCCTATTGGACCAGTAATGTGTATTTGCTACATATCGGTTTGAATGTTTTCAGCCGTGTTGCTTGAATATCCAGCCTTGAGGCCGTGGTTCTGGTTGTATTCTTTCGGATCGTCCACTTCAGAAGGGGTGAGAGGGAAGTTGGTACTGGATGACTGCCGACCGTGGCTTCTGCATGGCGGCAACTACGCGGTGATAACTCAATCCGCCACTGTTGGCTTACCGAGTTCGCTCTTGGTAGGGCTAACGGTGACGCCAGGTTGGAATTGATGTTGGAAACGTAATTAAAGTTGTGCGTGGCGCTATTTGTTGAATGAACTAGCTACTAGAATGTCATTAAGCTAAATATAAGAAAAGACCAGGCCACGTTTTGTGTTGTGGATTGGGCGTTCAGGTCTGTGGGGCGTCCCATAGTCCAAATTTCTAACGAGCCGGAGACAGCGAAGACGTCTGTGTTAGGTGTGTCAGCCACCTGGTGAAAGGTACCAACAAGATCCATCTTGCTAAAGACGGTGTATGCTGCAATGCGTGCAGTAAGGGCCTGCATGTGTAGGTTAGTGTATTAGTTACGTACCGTAAGTTGATTTAGTGCCCATTAGCCCCTACAAGGACGAGATATACTAGTTTTCTTAAAGCCCAACTAGTATGGAGAGGCCAAGGCCTATCCGAAGTACGGCTTGTTCCCAGTTAGAGCATTGCTTACACTCCGCCCTAGCTACCCTGATTTGCTCTTGCGAAAAGCGGTCCTGGCCTTAGTTTGGATAGCGTACTTCACTTGAGATACCAAGGTAACCGCTGTGTTCATTGAATAAACGAGCTTGGAGCATTAACAGAAAAGGTCGGTGTATTTTCGAGTGGCCTGTTTGTGAACGTAGACCATGGTGATGTCCGAGACAGACGGTAGTGATTGCGACGCTGGCGGTCTTTGCGGTGTCGACTATACTTAGCCGCTTCGCCTCGGTCAAGTGGTCAAACTGCCTAAAGGACCCGATGAAGGAAAACGGAACGTCGGAAATTTTCGGCACCCAGAGAAACTTGTGCCCAGAGATCGAAGTTAAAACTCAAAGCGTGTCGTCCTTAAGTAAGGCTGGCTGAGCCGTTAGCGGCACGAAGACGGAGACTGTAAGCGGTAATTAAGTCAGCTTTTTCGCTCACCAATTGTTCAAGCTTCTAAACGCGTTCCTTGTCCCTAGCGTATATTATTTCATAACATTCACTTATTCTTTATCGTCAAACTTCCATTTCTGTGCTCTTTGCTTTTCTCCTCTAGCACAATTTTTTTCAGACACGGTCTATGAACGTCCTCTCAAAGGCACCAAGAAGGGTTTGAGTCCGTAAGGAGTATCCCGGCTAAGGTCAAAATTGTCAGCATAAGCTTACCTTTTACAGCTACACCAGGCACCGCTAACCTAACACAGTTTTGCGTTCATAAATAACCGAGCTGCAACTGACACAGTGAGGAGCTAAATACTTTTTAGCATCTTGGAGCCACTTGCTGACAGACTGGCAGCCATGGCGCCCAAGAGTCACCCTAAAGCTATTATGGAGGTTAAGCATGCGGTGTTGGCTGGGAGGTTCCTCAACACGATTTGCGCCGAAGTGCTAAAATCGGCTAGAAGGTACTAAGCAAGTACTGGTGTATAATGTTCCAAACCGTCTGAAAATCTACACCATTAGCAATATAATGATAGAAGCCTGTGGCTTGGCTAAAAGCTATTGAGTTGCACAATGCTTAGAAATAAGTAACGAAAAACCACTGCCCCATTTAGTCAAGTTCTATAATGAGAGACCGGCACACAAGATTCCCTCTTATCAAAGAGGATTTAGAACCCGCACCTCATACGTTAAATTAAAGTTGGTACCAGCAAGAAGGGGCTTGCAACGCTGTTATGATAAACTAAGAGAGAGCTCCGTGCAGACTAGATGTGTTTAAGCCAAGTGTGACACCTCTCCCGTACCTGTGAACCTAGGTGCCTCCCCTATTGCGCATTTAGGTATCACGCTTGGTATGGCTACTGGATTGCTTGTTTACTTAGAAGACTTTTGCAAAGCCTGAGACCAGTACTCCCTTTAATGACACAATATAGGTAGATGATAGGTGGATAGGTGGATGAGAACTTTGCAGGTAATCTCAACGTTAATACAACCGGCTCAGCTGCTGATACAGCTTCCCCCGCTATATTAAATGGCACAATGGTTAACAAAATTCCATCACTAATTTCAACTAACTGTTAAAGCGGACATGCTAGGACAGTTCTGCGACAAGCGAAGCAAGCTTAACATAACATCCATTCAGAGACCAAAGCCGACGGCGTCTCTAGCCAAAAGACCTGGTGTGTGCACCGTAGCAGAGAGTCCAGTGAGCCGCTGGATTCAATAACCTTCACTTTGAAAATAGGAAAAGCGGAGGTCTTAACACCATACCATGCCGCGTGCAGGACTGGCTCGTGTAGTGCACTAGTGTTAAAGTATACAGACGATATATTCTTGGACGCATTTAGTTGCGCAATCATGGTGGTTAATGGCATTGCAGAAAAGCATTCCAGGTTCAGAGGCTGACGAAGCGTGTAAACAAATTTGCGGCCGCTATCAAAAGAAATGTAAAGAAGGAGGCAGTTTTGCCTACTCTCATAACAAACTGTGAAAAGCTTGGCGAAGCAGCGATACTAAGCCAACTTATTTTTGGTCCACTGAGGCGGAGCATAACTCGGGTTGCGGCGGAACCTAATAGCAAACCAATCTTATTCATCGAGAGCTGAGCGTATCCCACAAGTGCCGAGACGTATAGCCGCTTAAACAGCACCGTATCTTAGACTATGAAGGCGGCTAGTTCTAAACGGGCTGACGGTTGGAATTCACCTAGACATTCATGGAGGAAGGCTAGGTCGCCCACTCGTGCTTTAACTATTTCAAGATCCTAAAAAAGCAGTCTCCGCAACCTGGTTGGGGAAATGTGGCGATCCGCGCACTTACATTTACTGCGCCCGATGACATATCGACGGGCCAGTTTAAGAGCGCAAGCTTTGCTGTTAACGTCATTGCTAAAAACTCGGTGTTGGTTGAGAGGATGGCTTAACCGATTAGCAACTTCTTAGCTATAAATAAACCGAAAACAGAAGACAATAAACACTTGCGCACTGTAACCTCAAATTGTGAACAAATCCGCAGTGATACCAAGTTAACTCATTTGTATTTCGGTCCACCAAGACGGACCGTACCGTAGCACATCTCAACTCATCTTGAAACGGCCCTGCGTTACACCTCCGTAATTCAATATCTTATGGCAAGCGCGACGCTTACAAATCCATACATCGGCGTGCAACTGCCCGCGCATCAAGGTTGCTGCGCACCTGCTACCTCCTTCAGACTTCTGCCTCCGGTTCAGATACCTATGCCAAGTAATCCACTGCTTGCTACAGTCCAACCTGTGCAGCTTTTAGAGCAGGTGAGAACGAGACACAACAGGTTCCTCCCGACACCGAACAACTCATCGCCCCACAAACCACCATAATGTTTTCACACACCCTTCCTACAACGTCGCAGATGGCGAGGTAGATATCAACGGCTATACTGTGTCCTCCGTTAAGCCAGTAGACCAAGCGTTCTTTCTCACACAGATTTATAACGTTTAGGTCACTAAACAATAAACTACACAACCTGCGTCTTCTGCCCGTCCTCGTCGACCCTCATGCAATATTTGTCACGGAAACTTGGACATTTCCCTTAAGTTACAGAAGAGGTCTACTCACCTCCGTCTATCAGCTGTTTCTATCATCTCGTGTGCATAAACGAAGTGGCGGGTGCGTTATTTATATTTGAAGTACATACCCAGAATATACGTATGACAGCATAGATGCAGCTGTGGCGATAGACTATGAATAATGTCTGGTATTCTGAGAGCGACAACGACCTTTGAGTGTGTTTAAAAACCATCCGATACCAAGACTAAGCGTGACAACGTACTTATACTTACGCTTGCGTGGGTGACAAAGCCTTCGGGTAAAGACGACCTGGTTGCACTGGTTTTCAATACGCCGGAGTTGAACTAGTTCCCACCTGCTGCAACAACGGAGTATACATGCCCATTAATATTTACTAATCTTGGCAGCTGGATGCAAATGTTAACTGCTTCAACAAGGACGAAACCTAGACATAATATTTACTCTCGGCATTCCGTCAAACCGCGTCAGTTGGTCAGGAGTTTACAGGTAGTGATCATCGATTACTGCATTGCTCGGTTTACTTAAAGTGTCATAATGCCTATCCATAGAAATAGATGCAGCCGTAGTCTAACGACAGATGCACACTGTTAACTAGATAAACTTTGCCGTACTTGTCAGATCCAGAAGTTGGGACGAATTTTTATTTCCAAGTTTGTGTAATTTCGGCTAAATTGTTTTATGAGGAAATAATTAACTGTCTCGATGCGCTGGCGCCCATGTCTTTTTAATAAGGTATGTATTAAAAGGTGTAACCCAACATAAATGCAAAACAAATTTCTCCAGCATAGACGGCCATACAACAAAACGGGCTTTTCCCACATGGTGAAAGCGAATAAGGTTGCGAATAAGGTTGCGAATAAGGTTTCTGCTTAACCTATGATGAACCAAGCCAACCAAGCATGAGCCACACTAAATGTTGCGTACAACACTAAGAAACTCATTTGGCTGTTGCGCTCTCGTACCCCAGCTATGAACGACAGACCTCTACTCTGAAGATATGCCCTGACAACCCTTCCAGTGCCGCAAGAATTATAGGTGAAGTTGGGTCACACTTTAAAGCATGGCAGTGCCTAGAAATAGATTCAGCCTTTCAGGCGCTAAATGTTCCTCGTGGTCATTCCTTGTCCTTAGAGATTGCCATAATAGTATCCGTTCGAGGATTTCGACCATCGAGTCCAGAAGGAATACCGGTTATTCTAATTAAGAATGGCGGTAATGATGGCCCTATTCTCCTTTAGGCTTCACTATATTGCTGCAGCGAAGTCAATACCAGACCGCTTGCAAATCTTCCATCATTATGACACGACGTATGCGCGGAAGCCTACACGCAGCCAGCGCAACCTCATGATTTTAAAGCGATCAACGTCAATTTAGCTTCCATAAGCTAACTTTATGAAATCATTCCAAAACCATGCGTTTATGCTTAAGCCAGGCAACAGCCTTAAGATTTTCCGGACCAGCTGCACTATGGGATTCTTCAGCAATCCCCCGGCAATCGTTTAGAATTCCCATGGAACGTTTACGGGAATCAACCAGAAATCGTTCAGAAATAATCCGGAGATCGTTCCTCCATCCTCAAGAAATCCTCTTTTAGTACATCGTTATGAAATCTAATGCACATCACGAGAAAGCCATGGGTGGGCGGTGGTCAGGTTGTCTGTTGCCCTTATAAATCCATCAGATACCGCCGGTAGGCACGCACAGTCCCAGGTTCGCACCACCCATATTCAGCACAGGTGGCACTCTCAAATATAGGATCGTCCCATGCCCGCTTTTTCCACATAGCATGGGGATGCGCGACCAATCTATCACCAGGTTGATCCCAGCGCGCTTGCCGTAAGCATACCGTTTTAGTCATAACCGTATATCTGCTAATTACCAGAAGGCAAAAGTTCCTTCAGGGTCACACGAAGTGGAGGCCTCGGGCAACATACGTTGCATATGCTTCTGAATATAGGTAACGCAGAGCGCACAGGAAAGGAAGTGCAAACGATTGCCACCTCAAATACAAATATTAATAACGCTGAAATAGGAAAATTTATAATAAAAATAGATTTATTCTTGAGGAAATGCGACATACTAATACAGGCGTAAGCAAACCATCGTCAGAGCCACAGAAACAAACAAAACGTATTTACACCATGCGACATAGGTAAATGTTCGCAAAATACACACTTGGATAAATGGTAAGAAGTTGTCCTATAGAAAAATTCGTTGGAGTCAGGTAGATGAGTAGCACACCAGCAAGAAAAATATAACTGGTTTAAGTTAACAGAATGCTGGGTTGTATGCTGACTATCTAGGGAGACTGCTCACATTATTCCGTGTGCGCAAGAAGATTACAGAACGTTTGATAAACACTGTGTGATAAACGCGAGAAATTTGGTTAAAGTGCCAGTGCCTTAACAGGTTGCAGGTATCGCGCACTGGTCAATGTTCAGCAGCGGGCCTTAAGTGTATCATTTCAGAAAGCTCTAAATACGAATCGGTCTTGGTGGGGTTCTATTGCGGCAACGTGTCGTCCTTGACACTAGAACATCTTCAGGCCAGGTGGTTTGGTATAAAATTGGCTTAGACTTTCATGGGAAGCTGGCAAAGCATATGACGAGCCATTGGTTAATAGTGGTACAGGGCAATAGGTCAAGTAGCCATGCTATTAAAACAACAAGCAGCGAGCGTTTCTCAATGATCCACGTCACCGGTCGTCCACATAAATAAATAAATAAATAGTATATTCTCGGTAAAACGAGACACACCTGTAAAGGCGTGATCAAATATGCATACAAGCATAGCTTCTGTGGAATGTTAAAACATTTCGTTTTAATGAAAGGTATAAAAGAAAAATTGTTGTCCGTATGAGTGAGCATGCTGTCAGGTAACAGTCAGACCCAGGGACATTATGGCACTGTGGCGCACAAAAAATCCGTCAAAACACAAGTTGGGGGTAATTTCGCCAGGTAGTGATCCGTGAGCACAGGAGCCTAAACAAGGTTTTGTTGCAACCAATAACCATTACGAGATAGAGATGATCTGTGCTCCAACAAAGCATTCTTCATATCAGATTTAGTTGCACAGGTTCGATGTAGAAGGCTGAGGACTGCGTCAGTGTGAAACGCTTAGCTGTGACTTTATTTTGTGGCGAGTCACATCCGCCACGTTGCAGTGTTTTCAAGCGGACATTTGTAACTTTTTATAAGGAGAACGCATGCCAGGCAAAAACCCATCACGTCCTGGAACACTGCCGTAGCTTTCGTTGAACAGTAGTGCAAGTCGGTTATACATAGTATAGACCGATTTTGCATTCTATTATTCGCCGTCGGTTGACAGCCAAAATTCTTCGTTGGTTGGCCGAATGGCTTAGTACTGATACGGCAGCAGTCGTTGAGGCCGGTCAATGATGCAAGATTCGAAGAGTCGAATGATAATAATGCGGGTGCGTAAACACATTTTTAATAGAGGCCAAGTCTTCTATTACATTCTTGCTCGGCTGCAAACCGTGTCCAGCTATCCACGCTGGACTAGTCACGGGGTCGGTGAGTGAAGTTATTTCTCGTGGCTGGATATGTCCTTAATAGCTAAAAATGCCATTCTTTGCAAATTGTATTTGGGATTCCTGCAAATGTAAATAAGTGTAACTGAATCCATAGCCAAGTGAAAATACCATGGAAATCCATCGGAATAGCTACGTATACGCGCGCAACGCTGTCCGTGAAATGACATCAGAATAGCTCCAGGTAACTGGCGAATAAGAATGTTTGAGGCAGGGAAGGTAATAACGCCAGAGCTGATTGTCTTCGGTTGTGGAACAGGGGAGGCATTCCTTTCTTGCAGCTGCTGATTCACGCTCCGACCTGAGTTCGTCCGCCGACACGTTTTCTTAATGACCGGGTTAACACAGCCCGCTACGCGTTCTCTAACTACACCCCTGCTGTTCTTTTCACAGTTATTAGTCTTAGGAATCTCGATCTCCTCAGCAATCAACCTATGGGTTGTTGCTGGCAATCCCCTCCTAAGTATTTGACATTGTCGTAATAAATCGCGTGTCCTTTCTCTAGCGCATGTACGGCAAGCGCTGAAGGTTTTAGCAAGGCCCTTTGTTCAGGCTCATTTATCGGTGGACGCAAAACGTACCTCCTGTGTCCTACTATCCTCCTGCGTTGCTCACTCGCTGTTTAATCTATTTACACTTGCGCACAGATTTTGCAATTGCTTTTATAAACACAATTTGTCGTCCTGCCTCTTGGAAATAGATACTTCAGACGTACGAGTGCTGAGTAGAGATTTTGAGCCTTTAGAAAAACCACGCTTATTTTCTCTCTGTTTAGTACTCGTCTGATTGCTTCTGAGGTTCCCTTTATATAGGGGATTTCCACCGTCCCAGTCCACTCCGTTGCGCGTCGTGGATATGGATTTAGAGTTCTCTGCAAGTGGCGTTTCACTAACCGACTCGGATATCCACTATCTACTATGTTGCTCACCGTCTCCTTTCGAGCGGCCTTCCTGTCCTCCTCATCTGTACACAGAGTCGGGGCACGGTGAAACTGAGAGGATGCGATAGCGGCATAGATTTGTTTTGGCTTACCGGAACTGTAATGAAACACCCCGTCCGTATCTGTCAGCTTGCGATATATCGTCGTCATTGGCCGTCCACCGTTGCTGTGAACTAAACAATCGCGGAGTGGTAGTGTGCCACTGCAAGGTTCTAGTTCTATAGTAAAGTTTACATTTCCACTAATGGAATTCAGAGCATTTAGTAACACAACCTTTATATCTCGCTTTATAATCACAAACGTATCATCCAAGTAGCACAACCAAATCTTTGGCGAACTACTGGAGTTTGTCAACGCCCTTCTCTCAAAGCCTTCCATATACAGAGTCGCCAATGCGTGGGATATTGGTGACCCCATGGCAAGTCCCTGCTCTTGGGAGCACAGTCTCGACTTGTAGGTGAAATATAACATATTAGTTATACTTTAATGTCATTGATTAGCTGCCCTACCTTGAGTTTCGTTCGTTGCTCCAGACTATTTTCCTCAGTATGACAACACTGTGCTATACCCAAAGCATCATCCTTGGGCACGTTAGTGAATAGGGGGCTAAAGTCGAAACTAACCGTTATTTAGTCTGGCGCGATGGTCATACTTGCTTCCTTTCGCGCAAACCCATAAGAGTTCCGTATGAACGTATTTGTTCGCCTTTTTAGCGGTTGCAACAAACCTGCCAAATATCGGGCTAGTTCGTACGTTGGAGAACCGATACCATCTGCAATGTGCCGAACGGGAACTTCGGGCTTATATATTTTCGGCGGCCCATAGATCCTAGGTGCAATCGTTGATTACGGATATACGCCAAACCATTTAACCGGTCCTAGGCGAATGATCTGGCCCTAGAACTACAAATTAAATTCGGCTACATCAGATCCGTCAGGAACGAGGTTCACTAACCTACGAGAGCAAACTTCTCGCGCTCGGTAATCAAATGCGCCCTAGAATCTCAGTGGAAGCTCCTAAGCTATATAATATTAGAATTGGAGACGACAATAGTATCAGTGACCTGGGAATAATGTGTGAGTTGCTTGACGCTTAATGCAAGGAGTCGTTCTGTCTAAAAATTCTACCCGTGACCGAGGAGCCATTAAAATAGTTAACTAAGCGCCGGATATTGCACAGTTTGACCTTAAACGTATATGGTTACAAATAGCAACAATCAGGCCGTCCTTAAACCCTGTTCCAGGTTGAATGCCGTCCACATTAATAACAAATGCGGATAAAGATATTCCAGTCGTTTTCTTGATAATTTTTAGCCTAAAGGTTTCTCCTACTGAGTACCCTAAAGGCTGGGACACTATTATTACGCCAAGATACAAAGGTGAACAGCCGCAAGGTTTTTTCAATTACCACCAGCTAAACCACAAATCCATTCCGGCGCGTTTACTTGGGATAATAGTAAACAAGGAAATTTTATGTTAGCTATAAAGGGTATGGGTCATCCATAAATCTCAGCTTGGGTTTCTCAAACCACGATCCTGGGTGTTATGCCAATTACAACTTTTGACCTTTTCACAGAAGCCATGGAATCCTACTAAGCCATAACAAATTTGTATCTTGATATGCAGAAGGTCTTCCATCGAGTTCCTCATGGGCGCCTAATGCCTTAGTTTAGAGTTTAACGAGTACGACAGCCACTGCAATATTGTCTTCCTTCAAATATTGGTCAACGTACACAATCTGTTAAAACAGATGGGGTGGAATCAACTACCACAAAATTTACAATTGGTGCTGTTCAAGGCAGCGTACTAGGTCGGCTCTCTTCCCTACTCTACGGAAACGAGCTATGTGGTGTGTTATTTCACGGTCGCCCCACTCTTTCTGCAGGTGATGTAAAAATAATATATATCCTTCAACCAATAGACCCTAACCTGAACTGGACAAACTCTGTGAGGACATTACAGCTTTAGTGTCTTGGTGTCATAAGGAACAAACGCTTTTTCTCAGCGGTAAGGTCTAAGGTCTGGGTTTATAAAGGCACCATTACTTCCTTGGCTTTACATGTTAATAACACTCTTATCAAAGCGAGCAATTTGTCGAAGGACCCAGGGTATTGTTAGTTCAATCGCTTTAAATTTACCGAACAGCTAGGTTTTAGTGTAGCTAAAGCACGGCAGTTAAACTGTCACTTAAGTTGGCACATTCGCACTGCTCAAGCTAGATTAGAATTTTACAGAATGTGCATTCGGCCGCAACTGTAATCTTGCACTACTATATGTAGCGGCTTAAGGCAATCCGACCGGGTCCTACCGGAAAATACCAAGAGGCAAATGACCAAGTGGCCCTTTAAGGATGGGTAGGGTATGACTTATAAAGAGCGATGCATCCATCTTAAAGTCCAACGCATTTGGTTTCATCGCATAATCCTTTACCTTTTTATTTACATAAACTTGTTTACGAAAGGGCACATAATGCACTCTCACGCTTGCAGATAAGCCCCGGGTCAAAATACAGCTTAGGTTATGAGAATAACACGGTTGTACCATTGCAGTCCAGAAAAATATACGTGCACGTTTTTCTTGGTATATTATATAAAGCTTCTGAGTAACTTATCTACGAACGCTAGGGTGTGTACGCACCCAATACGCTTAAAGAGAGACTACGATACTTCCTTAAATTAAAAACGTGAAATGCATACTTCACCTCAGTGACAAAAATAAAAGCTCATTTGGATCAGCCCCCCACTGCATGTAACTGAACTTTAAGACGTTAGTTATCTAAACTGAAAAGAGGCACTTGACGCTAGTGCTTTATTTTGCTTATCCCGGCATTACCATAGGAGCCAAGTATGGAAGCCATCCACTTTTTACATTTATAATTTAAACAGGGTCTGCATCTACTTCCTGCACCACCATAGAAATCAAAAGATACAAAAATAATAAAGCAGATAAATGGCTAAAGCAATTTAAGAAAACTATTTACGTTTTAATTAATAGGCCGGCAAAACTGAATATATGTATATTTGTTTGTGAGGAAGCATTTTGCATATGTACGGAGGACGCACTAGCGAGGGGAAAAAGTAATCCTATTAGTTCCTTATGAGGAAAAAGAAAATCGTTAACCGCGAGGTTTTTAATAGTTTCTTACCAAAATTTATATTGGGGCGCTAAATGGAAATAAAAAGTGCAGTAGATAAAATAATTATAATAATCGAAAGTTTCTTTCCGTTTATTGCACGATACTTCGGCACCTGATGCACTCTATTATTTTCCTTATATTCGATTTTTAGTTTTCTTTGGCAATCAACGAGTTCTGTGATTGGATTAAAGCAAACGATGGCGAAAACTACAACTTAACTTTGGATGGGACAATCCGTTATCTGAACAATACTGGGAATCATGATCAGACGTTCCACAAAAGAGAAGAAATGAGTCGTGAGTTGTGGACGTTGGCTTCCCAAAATCCCTTTTTTGTTGGCACTATGAGTTCCTGTAATAATTCACCTGAATTCACATCTTGCAATCTTTCCGTGACCTTGATGACCAGCGAACAATAAGTTTCCATGTAGAATGTTTGTGCAACATGTGCAACATATTGTTTTGTCTTAAATATTTGCTCGCTTTTCAGCTATTTTTGTTTGCTAACCATTTGTACATTTTTATATATTTATGGTCGAAGGGCTTCAGGATCGTGTCTCGGTCTTTCGAGAAATAAACCTTTTATTTAATTATTTATGTATAATGCTTTTTACGAGATGTTGCAAACCTAAAAGAGCTTTTATTACAATTGTTAAGGTTAGTAGAATACACCGACCAAGGGATTTTTGGTAGTCCCTGGAATGGCTAAAGAAACCTTCTGGAAAAGTGCACTGCCGATATTAGGTGCAAGGCATAAGGTCAACCGCAGACCACAATCGCGAGGTGGGTAATGTATCCATAGTATGAGTGCGCCAAGTAACTGTAGAGTTTGATATTGCAAGGCAAATAATTCACTGGCGAAGTAACCGAGGCATAAGGCCATAGTGTCGCAAGTAAGTAGAAACCGTGCATGCAGGGGAAGCGCTTCTTTGAAGTGACGCTCCGGAGATTTGAGGAATTGGTACCTGACTGTTCAAACCAGTAGAAGATACGGATTGGGAAGTTCAGGGTGTCCTCCAGAACACAGCTATGGCCATACGCAATAAAACAGACCATAATAGCTTAATAGTGGACCACACTGCAGCGGTGGGTAATGTATTCATAGGAAGTGGCCAGAAACAGATAAGGATGCTGATACTCAGAGAAATCCACTTGCGAATTAGACGGAGCATAACGCCACGGAATCAAGCTTTGGTGAAACACTTGCAGGACAATTGTGATTTGTTGAGATGTTCCGTTGCTGCTAAGGGTTTGAAGTCAATCGGTTAAGTTGCTGAAAACCGAGCGGAGTGCCCAAGATGGTGTTCCGGCTGTCTACGTATGCCTTGGGACCTACCACGATTATCCTCAATCTATTCAACGAGAAACGACGAACGAGGTAATTGTATTTAACCCCTCTATGTGGACCGCGTGGAAAGGCAGGGAAGAAAATGCCAGAGAGAGGAACAAATCCGAACGGAAAGAAGAACATGTGCAGAGCTAGCGACCTGGAGACTTAGCACGATCTGTACCCGGTTCTGTAAAAAGACAAGCTACGGCGGCAGGCATATGTGGGCGCCTTTTTATATTAGCGTTGCAAACGGGATATCCGTATACAGAAGCTAGGTCTCAGCAAATGCGTTACTGTTCAGCATAGGTAAGATGCGGTACGCGGGGGTAGCTTGATGAAAGAGCAACGGTCTAATGGAAGAAGTTAAATAATAGGAAAATATCCGCGTCAGTGACACAGCTGAGGTTGTAGAACCAGCTAGGTTGGTAACTAGCAGTTATAAAATGTATCGGCCAAAATATGCTTTAATGGATTAAGTGAACCACTTGAAGGTGATATCCTACGGTGTCGTTCCCAGGTCAATTGATCGCAGAGGGCAGTGAGGGTAAGCGCCAGTTTAGCTTCCTAGCAAAGTACTCCCGTGGTCGAGAGACTAAAATGCTGCCGAGCTGGCAGTTAAGATGAGGGGACGAAATGCCGTGGTTTCAACGAAGAATGGGTTGCGAAGTAAGCAAACCTGTGAACCTACATTCGAGGAAAAACGGCGCTTCAAGTGAGCCATTCAACGTAGACGTTGCGGTGTCACAAGTCAGTTGGACGCAGATGGCTGTGTGGTTTAGAGACCGATTAGCTGGGCAGCAAAATCCGCTCGATTTGAAAGCGAGTTGAAAGCACTATGCGTCGTTGCTGTGGTTGAAAACCATTACTAGAAAGTCCTAACCATGTCTGCAAGAGATGATGGATATGTGCACTATATTTCGAAATATATAATTCAAAACTGCGATGCTACAGGGTCAAAGGTTAGTGGGTAGCGCAGCGTCAGTTTGTGGTACGACAATGTGGCTAAAAGTCAGCCAAAAGTTTAAGTAAAGCAGTAGGACAAGGCAAAGTATACGAAGCAAATGAAGAACAAAATGCAATTTCCTTATAGTAAATAAGGGAAAAAAGATTCTAGAAGACAATGTCAGCTTTAAAATATGGATATAAGCAGGCTACGTGATCAACTCTTATGGACTTACGTACAAAAGCACGGTGCTAAAATGTCAAAGGTTAGTCGTTGTATATTTAAATGTAGCTGATGAAAAAGAGAAGTGAAAAGCGAGAACCAAAGAGATAAGTGTGAAGGAGAATGACATAACTGCTATAATGCCATGTCTAGCACGATTCTGCAGTGTTGTTATGGTTAAAGGTAGAAACAATTATTATTGTTAGCAAAGCTGATCTTGCACAGCATATCTAACTCCATGAGATCCTAAACACTAAATGGCGGAGCTACAGTTTCAATGGTAAGTAGATGGCGCATCGGTGGCAGTTGGTGTATAAGGAAAGAGGAAATCCGGACCCAAAGCGATAAGTGAAGTGATGAGACAGACCAAGGAGTACGAAACAAGATGAAGAGAGAATATGCAGTGTTGTTAGGGCTAAATGGGTACCAGTTATTAGTGATAGTGATGTCAACTTGAAGATAATTGTAAAGACGGGCAAGGTGCTTAAATATTTGTGGTACTACGCACAAAAGTGAGTATCTAAAACATAAACGGTACGCCGGTGCAGCATGGGAGTTAGGTAGTCCGTAAGGGAAGAGAAAACCCAGAGCCAAAGAGATAAGTGAAAACTTAGGACGAGGCATGTGCTAAGCAGGCAACCTAGTCAGATACTGTGTGAAAGGAAGGTTGTTGGAGCCTCGTAGGTAGGTGGTGCATAAGAGAATTGGAAAGCTAGTGCTAACAGATGTCACAATTAGTAGGAATAGGCGATGGAGAGCAGCGAGATGAAGAGAGAATATTGGACGTTGTTGTGGTTCATAGCGTAATAATTAGAAGAGATAACGAATCCAGCTTAGCAATAAGGATATAGGTGGGCAACTTGTCCTGGTGCTTGAGGTCATACACATGAACTCGTGGGGCTAATGTGTAGCAGGTAAGTTGGTGAGGCATCGGAGGTAGGTGACGCATAAGAAGGGAGGTAAGCCATGTATAAAGATCTTTGCGAAGTGGTGGGACTGGGAGAAAGTTATAAGTGGTAAGGAGAGCATATGCAGTATTATAATGGTCCAATAGCGTAAAAATTATAAGAGATAAAGCTGTCAACTTGGTGCTAAGTAGATGTGTGGGAAACTTTGTCAAGTACTTGAGGTCCTAAGCACAAAAGTGCGGTGCTGCATTGTGGAAGGCAAGTCGGTGGAGCGTCAAAGGTAGGCAGTCCATGAGACGAGAATAAGCCAGAGCTAAATGTGATGCGTAAGTAGAATAAGGCAGAGCCAAGGGAAGAAGATAAGGGCTGTCAATGCATGGGATAAATTAGGTGGTGAAGGGAGAAACTGTAGTGTTGCTAAGGTTAGAAGCAGAAGTAGTCGAGCTAAAGATGACAATTTTGGTAGAAGAAGGAAGATAGGCAACATGGCCCATTACTTATGGTTCTACGCACAACAGCGCGGAGCTACAGCATCCAAGGTTAGTCGGTGGTGCCAACCCTTTAGACGCTCTGTAGGTAGAAATGAAAATGTGTCCAATGGTCTAGAGTAGGGGTAGGACTAGGTAAGGGACACGACACGAGAGAGAGAGGGACAATACAGGGTTGTTAACGTTAAATATTGAAACAATTAATATTGCTAACGATGTTAGTGGGTAGATGGCAACAGTTGGGCAGCATAACAAGATACTTTAGAATTTACACACAATATTACGGAGCTACAGTGTAGAAAATAAGTCAGTGGAGCAGCAGAAGTAGATGGAGAGTAAGCGAAAAAGCCACTCAGAGCTAACTGATAACAGAAAGCGTAAGACTAGGCGAGGGATTCAAGTCGAGAAGATGGAAAATGCGGTTTTGGTAAGGTAAATATTGGGATAGTTACGGTTGATATGGTTGAGCGCTTGTGGTAATAACATAGGTAAGCAGCGTAGCTAAATACTTGAGGTCTTGCGCACAAATGTGCGGAGTTACCGTGTTAAATGCAGGGAGGCAAATGCATTCGGAAATGGAGGAGGGGAGCTCTAGTTCAATTTCGGAGCATAAAGTTGCTGGTGAAGGTCGTGTAACTGCAAAGCTTATAGGTTGAAGTGTAACAGTACGTTACCTCACATGCCCATTGAGCCTATATGTAGGCTTCGTTTTCTGGTAGATCATAAGCTAAGTGTTCAATAAACTTTAATAAGGTGAGTTGGTCGACATGACGTCGGAATACATATGGTGATATGCAGGTCCGCGTATACAAAGGCCACTCGTTCTAGATGGCTGCGGATCATTTCAAGGATTTAGCAAGCAGGTTTGTGCGCGGCTTTCATTAAGTTCGGCGTGCAAGCTGCGTTGCGGAGGGTATAGTGCAACTTATTTCGAGGATTATGGTCGTTGATAAAATCAAACAGTACGTTTTACTTTTTGCCCCATATTTCTAACGGATAACCCCATCTGCACGCAACATCTTTGAGGGCGTACCTGCGACACTCACATGGCAACGGAACCAACACAAACCAAGGAAATCAGCTGCACTTTGCAATCCCGACACACGAAAGGAACCTGGACTACTTGTCAAATCAATACAAGTCACCCGATTTGTCCGACTTCAACAGCTCCAACCACTTGCGGTCGACTCCGAAGGAGGCGACTACACAATAATGAGAAACGTTTCGGCGAAACACGACCGCGAATATCGGCGAGGATAATAGGTCTGATGCACTTGGCAAGAGCATATCCCCAGTTGGCAGTTTTCCAGGACATGGTGAGCTTTCGCCTGGAAAGCCTTCGCCCTACCAAAGGCCACAAGTGTCTAAACACTGCGACGTGGCGGATGTGAGCCGCCGCTCAATAAAGTCACTACACCAACTACGCATTAGCAAGTTGACCGATACTACATCTCACTATTTCTGTGCATATCTGCTATCGTATGACTACGCCTACATATTTGCTCAGTGCTATCCTACTATTATTAAAAGATTTTGTAGCTTTTTCCTCAGGCTTCACTTACTTGACCTGAACTGTGTACGCAAGCTCATCGGACTAGTTAGTCATCAACATACTCCTCATTAATTATCAAATTCTTACCTCGCATTCTACGAAGACAGACGCCATACAATCTTGGGGCCAGGTGGGCGCGCACTATTGAATACAGCCGTACAACTCCCGCGCTTGATCCTGCTAACCATGCTATCATGTACCATATTGCAACATGCTGATCACCCCATACGGCCTGACTCGCTTTGTCGAGCATAAGATAGTTATTTTTTTATAAGCCTACTGCATTTATTGCACCGTTCAGGTGCAGCAGATTGCAACGAGCTGCGCAGCTAAGTCTGTGTGTCGTAACCAGACTTTGTCCAGTGAAGCAACGCTGAACACTTTGAAGCGCTTGGATATCAACTTCTCTTGTGTTGCAGTAGACCATGGAGCATTAATTCAATACAGGAATTGTACCCGGCTTGTACAGCAGCACTTTGGTTTTGGTCAAATCAAACAACCTAAGTAGCATAGCGTACAAACCTTTGCTTTGGCTGCAAAAAAGGTGCATGTTCTGAAACGTTTAGGGTATTAAATTGATGCAGTCCTCTGTCGCGGACTTCGTTACTATGGGTAAGAGGTGGCCACTGAATTGCCAAGAGGCGACACTGTGTCACATTTTTATGTGATAATGAAGCATTTGGCGGTAGAGGATTTCCTTTTAGACTTGTTGCAACACTTTCCAAGAGCACCAAGGTCTGCTTGTATGTTGTGGAACATAGTATCCTGATTTGCGCGGTCAAAGGTATAGGCAACCTTTATAACATCAGCCAACAGGAATGCCGCGCAGTGGTCAAGCCTTAATGACGTCGTTTATGTAGATGGGGAATAACAGTGGGCCTAGTAAGCTGTCCTTGATGACTCCGCTGTTAAAGGATAGATAGATAGATAAGTGATAGATAAGTGCCGAGTTGCACAGCCTGAGTTTTTTGGCGGGGTGCGACTTGAACCAAGAAAGAAGCCGGTCTTGTATGCTTTATCCGGACAAGGTGTCTAACAACAAATCATGAGAAACCTGGTCGAAGGCCATTTGCATGTATAGGAAAATAATTATGTATACCTCGTCATGGTCGACGGAATCAGTGGTATGTTTCAAAGGCTTAAGCAAACCTGATGGACACGAGGGACTTTTGAAGGCCATCATAGAAATGTTACGAAAACATCAGGCTTCTTTGCATATGCTTAAGTCTACAACTTCTACTGCCTGAAATATAAGTATGATTAGACAGTATTAGTCACTGCTTTTAGCACACTGACTACTGAGACTCCCGTCCGACGTTCGTTGGGGCAGGCTGTGCCGTACGGTGTGCAACCACATTTTGTTAGCTTTCGAGACACCCAAGACGGCCACACCGGCAGACCCAACCCACCCAAGTATCACCGTTGTGATAAATCTATACACATAACAAGTACAGCTTACAGTACATAACTAAATAATTAAATATTTTATTCTCGACTATGCGAGGCAAGCTCATTAAGGCATGCTCAGGTATGTGCAACTTTATAGACATTTTCTGACTACTGTAACGGTGACCGTAGAAATGTGTTCATACGTCTATGTTTGGAACCGTACAACGGTGGAAATGCGAAACAATTATTTGGCTGTCGTGAGATCGGGACCCGTTTGTTAGGACATAAGCGGTTTGCCATATTTTGCAGTCATACCTAGGCTAATAAAAGAGTGCGAATCCTGGATGATCCATTGGAAGTTAATTAAGGAGCACGCTAGAGAGATATGACAATATAGTGAGTTCATTCATACGTAACACAAAGGTTAACGGTGATATCGTAGAAAGTAAAGCGACGATAGTATTTGCGTGAAATCGTAGAAAGAAAAGGCGACACGCTATGTAACTGTAGAAGTTCTAATGTAACGAACCTATCTAGAATGGTGACGCTAGTTGACTTGCCAGTTTAAAGTTATGGGCTATGATTTCATTCGTTGGTGAGGCGCATTCGCCACGTTGCGGTGTTGTTAAACGGGCATTTGTGGCTTTTTATAGGGAGAACGCTTGCCAGGCGAAAACCCACCACGTCCTGAAAAACGGCCGCCGCTCCATTGAATGGCAAGTTGTAACTAGCTATATTTCTTGTTGAACGTTTGTTTGCTCGGTTAATCGCAGTCAAGTTGCGTCCCATTTTTCCGTTGGCTGATGCGTTAGGGGAGTGCCTCTTGTGTTTCTGGGTCCTGTCCAGCTTTGAACGAAGGTTTGCGCCCGAGTTGTAGGTTAGGAACTAAAGGTTTTTTTGTATCTGACGTGTTGATCACCTGCAGAACCAAGTGAAGCCTATGAAGCATATATATTGAAATATGTTGATTTGTTGTCAAAGTCTTGAAGGATAGGATATGGTTCCGAAAAGCGACTCGCGGGTCCCCGGGGTACGTATTAATATTTATTGAAACTATACGAAACCACGGCTATTTGAGCGATCAAAGCGGATTGAAGAGCTCGGAATGACCACTTGTTCTGGCTCTGTATAGGCTGAAGAGTGTGCATACCGAAGTCCAAAGGTGTGCTCCAGGCAAGTTTTACGTAGAAGCGCTAGTGTTAGGCGAACTGACCCCAATGGTTCAAGCCTCGGAAAAATTGTATCCTTGCAAGATAACGAATGAGTTGTCCGGTTTTTAGTTGTAAAAGCGGATGATAATCTTCCGCTCATGTTCAGCTAAAAGGATTGTTGTTGAAATGATGGACAATGCCTCGGGTATGTGGCGCCGTATCTGTGACATACTCGGGAAAAAAGGTAACAAACATAGACAGCCACATAGACAGACGAAAAGTGTGCATTTGAAAGGCAGCCAGTCAATTGCAACGAGGACGGAACTAGCGCACCTCTATATATGTAATTGGTATGTAAACATCGCATATACACCTGTATCATAAGTGGCGAAATGCGGCGAGAAGCAAGCAGGAAGCGGATCAGTAGAGAAAGAAAGATTGTTCCATATTAGGAATGAAGATGAAGCAAAGAGTTTGAGGGGTCCTACTGCGCATGGGACCAATCTGTGGGAACAAGAGTGAGGAGGACGAGGTGTGCTGATTATGGGAATGGATAGCCCTCAGAAAAAGCGACAGGGATGCGCTGCCACAGTCCTAAATTAGTAGGAATGTAAGAAGTCAGGGAGGACAAATGCATGTAAGTTAGCATCGAATAAAGGAATGCCACAGAAACCACAGAAAGCAGAGAAAAGGCTCGGTAAAACAGGTTCTGTTGTGAAGAAGTGGAAAAGCCGACAGCGTTCATCAGATGAGGATTCAACCTAGCTAATAAAAAGAGGTTGAATAATGCCCAGTAATGTAACTGTGGTAAGGGTGGCAGCGCGTTGCGCCGGAATAGGTAGATAGTATGGCGAGCAACGGATAAAGAATAAAGAGCGCAGTGTTGTGACTGCAGAGCCTAAACCTTTTATGGCTCGGATGTTTGTATGCAAGCAGAAAGGAGACTGGCCAGACAAGGATAGCCAAGAGCCAAGCCCGGAAATTTCTTTGTCTATTTGAAAAAGGAAAGTAAACAGAGGACGCAGAGGGGAAAGAATGTGGTCTGAGAGGAAAAGTATCTTTTGGAGAGAAGTGGAAAAGCCCATAATGGTCGCGAGGTGTTGTGAACCGACCATTGGATATGTCGCTGATTCATTGGTAGGGCCTTAGCAGTCAGGAAGGAGACCATTTGGGCAAGACTAGAATGTCGACTCACAGAGAGAAAGCAACGTTATTATTACCGGAGTGCTAACAGAGTCGGCAGAAATAGACATGTTAAGGTTCGTAGAAGCAGAAGTCACGATTAAACAGCACATAATAATCTGCCTCGAAGGGGAATCGAACCCCGGTCCAAGGAATTGCCGGTCTGCTGCTCTGCCATTGAGCTACCGAGGGCTGACGATTAGATGCGCAATTTAATACATGACTTCTGCTTGGTGTGCGACGTATTGCCAATGAGCTCGCAGTATCCGTCATATTGTGTACAGTTTAATCGTGACTTCTACTTCTACCAAACCTACACCTCTCACAAAATATCCACAATTAAGCTACCATCGCCCTTTGGACCTGAGAAGGACAGATACTTTAGTCCATTGGGAATGGACGAGTAAGTGAGCCAAGCTGCAACAATAGGACTGATATTGTGAGCTCATTGGCCATACGTTGTACACCAAGCAGTAGTCATGTATTAAATTGCGCACCTAATCGTCAGCCTTCGGTAGCTCAAGGGTGGAGCAGCGGATCGGAAAATCGTTGGACCTGGGTTCGCTTCCCCGTCGCGGCAGATTATTGTGTGCAGTTTAACCGTGACTTCTACTTCTACGAACCTTACACCAGTCACAAAATATCCACAAGTAAGACATGTTAAGCTTGCAAGAGGAGTAGGATAAAATGATAACTCACGACCAGTAATGCTGATGAGGTAAGCGTCAGAGAGCATCACGTCGGCAGAGCCTAGGTCGTTTAGATCTGAAACGTCCGAGAGGAGTCAGAAAGCAAGAGTCTGTTTAGACAAGACCGGATAAGTTAGCAAGCTGTAGCTAAACGGCCAAGTTCAGGTGGGAGTAACAATAATGTGTCATTTAAAAAGAAAAGTTGCGGGACGAGAGAGGCTATATGAAAAGCGAGTTAGCCTGTCATACGAAGCTCTCAAGCTGAGGGCAGAGTGCGTTGGTACTGCAGAGCCTGGATCGTTTACGTCTCGTATGTTTGAAAATAGTCAGAAAGTAGGAGGCTGGTCAGACGAGGCTAGATTAAAGCCAAATGCAAAGAGTTATCCATCCAATTGCTTAAGAAATGTAAACAGAGCTCGAGAACAGAAGAAGGTGGTCGGGAAGGGGGAGACTATTAAGGAGAAGTGTAAAAGTCTACAAAGATCTCGAGGTGCTGCGAACAAACCTTTGGACCTGTCGTTGGTTCAACCGTGTGGGCGCAGTAGTCGGAAAGCAGAAAACCAGGAAGATGAGAGGAGGATTTTAGCTCATGGAGAGAAGGCCGTATTATAAAAGTCGGAATTCTAACAGAGCGTCAACAGACTAAAAGTGTTAAAAGTAAAAGTTAATATACTAAAGATGAACCATAAGCAGCAGTACTCTGGAGGCGGGGAGACCAAGCGTTGCTTTTGCAGAGATTAGCTCATTTAGATTACAGAAGTCCGAGGGAGATCGGGAAGCTGGAGACCGTACAGACAGAACCAGATAAGTCAGACATAGGGTGCGGAGAAGGGCCCTTTGGATGAGAAGAAAAAAGGCCGATGTTATGCTACAGGTGATGTGCACAGACCGTTGGGTTTGCCGCTTCCTGATCATTAGGGTCACCGAAGTCGGATGATACTACAGATAGCGAGCTTTCGGAAAGCGAAGACATGACGCGCTTTGGAATACTTTATGCAGGTTGCTACCCCGCGATTCATCAACACGGGCATCACGCTTCTGGCGGCCTTGTTCACAATGCACCCGTGAATGGTATCCAGGGGCTGCACTTAAGCAACTGATAAGCGCATGGTTGTAGCACTACTAATTTATCTAGACTTGTTTACTGCAAGACTATCATCACATAATTAAAGCTCAAAGGAAAAAACTGGTGCGCGTTAATCCGATGTAAAGTTTGCACTGACTGTCGCCAAGCTTCCATCAAGCATTCCATCCTATCTGACATGATTTTGAACAGATTGTCCCAGCGCCGTTTCATTTGTACACGAGACCATCCATGCATCATGAGACATAACAACATTGCGTAGGAGCCACCGCACGAATTTGTCTGCTAACTCAGCATTTTGCCCTTGTTGAATGCCGCAATGGTAGCTGTGAGAGGGCACAAATTATGATATATATGTAACAGGGCTGGGCTCCTGTGGGTGGTGAATGGCAAACCGTTTATGAACAGGACGGCAGTGATTAATAACTTTTTAGCAATAACATACACGTACGTCGGTGGTTACTCCCAACTTCAAGCTAAATATGCGAACAAGTACGATACACATGTTGAGCACTCATAACACTACAAAGGACCCACATGTAAACCTAGCGCCGACGCACAGTAAATTGTTATGAACATGACCGGGGCGTAATAGACAGAAATAGTGTTTCCAAGGCAAGCTAGCGATTGTGTCGTAAACTTTTCGTACCATGCATAATATCGGTATTATATGCGTTGAAGGATAACTTCAGATAGTAGGGATATTAAAAAAATTAACAAAAGAAACTAATGTTAATAACTATACTTAGTATACTTTACTGTATAATAGTATATTAATCTAAACGGCAAGTGGGTCCATATCCAAATCGTGAGGAGCTTACAATTTCCAAAGGATTTAGCACAACTGTTCTTGGGTGTGTGCTGGATGGGCAGAAAGTTGCTAACTTCGTCCAAGTGACCAACTTCTGGTAGCTCGCGATTGATGGAGAAGTTGAGTAAAGGAGTAACAATGCTTTACCTTTAGGCATATGAACACAATCGTTGCAACACGAATTCCTTAGTGCTTCGTCTTGTGCAACCTGCCGGCTGAACTTCCTCAATTTAGTCACCGAGGACATTGACCAAGCTTTCAGTTGTTATGCATTACCTAGATATGCAAGGTGCGTTTGACAGGGCACCACATATGTGCAAGAGGCAAAAGCTGCAAGCTTACGGGTTAGAAAGTACTATTTTAGACTGGCTGTGCTTTATATAATCGAACGCACGCAGTCTGTGAAAAATGAGCAAATTGTATCCAACCCTACCTCTGTCTCTATCGGCGTCGCGCAAGGTAGCGTGTTTGGCTGTACCCTATTTTTGATTTAGATCCAAGTCCTCTGCAACAGTGTGCAGCACATTCGCTCTTGTATCTTCGCTGATGACGTAAAAGTAGTATAGGTCTTCCCACCTAATAATAAATGTTCGGCAATTTTTAGAAGCTGTGAGGGTCAGAAGGAACTTCAAAGGTTGTGCGAACACTGGCAAATGACGTTATTTGCTCAAACATTAAACGTCATGACCCACAACATTTCTATGCCTAATGGGTCCCTAACATTAAATGCCGCCCCTATGCAACAAAATGTAACGGCAACATATCTCCAATTGCACTACTCCCTGAACCTGATCTTTGCGTAGCAAGTTTTCATTTCAAGTGGCAAGGTTAAGGGATTAATCTTACATAAACGCCGTTACCTAAACACCGCAAAATGCAAGGCTAGCGTTATATAGCATCCACGTCCTCCACTTCTAGAATGCTGCGTGTTTATACGCATCAACCTACAGAACTCTGACCGTGCTCTGATCAAAAAGGCTCGGCGGCGCTTTACAAAGATCTTGAGTCTAACCCAGTAAGCTCTGATTTACCGACGAATGTGCGAACACACAACCTCCCAGACCATTCGGCAAAGCCGAATTAAGCTTAGCCTAGGCAGTTTACATAAGTTACTTGCTAAAAGGCGGCAAAGTACTCTCACCTGTCTAAAACTACGCACCGCAGCTGAAACTAACTTCCGGAGCGAGAGCAACTCCATTACCCCGCTAAGGGTAAATCATATAATTCGACCTCGTTTCTTCGGAGTTGTTTACGTAAATAGGTGAAAGTGCTTGCCCTCCAGACTAAGAGAAAACCGAAGCTTGCAGACATCCATGAAGAAGACACCAAGATTCCTTTGTTGACAACATGCAATACAACTTCCACATCTGTGATTCATAAGCCCACTGCTTTGAAGCTGGCTTCCATGTAGCTTTAAGACGCCTAAGATGTTTTACATTACATCTAAACCCCTTGAGCTCATGACTCATCTATATTAGTTGTCGTTACCGTCTTTACACCTAAGAGACCGTAGCGGTATCCATCGCACGCATTTTCTAGGGTTTAAGAATTTAAATCAGCCTACCGGAGGACTCGTCATTATTGACTCATTGGTGCCCTGCTTTGCCTTCTACGGACAGTTCTGAATAAACGCTGCATTATGAGAAACGTGGAAGCCACCACACACTAAACCTGTGAGGGCTAATGGGTCTATCAACCGCTATGAAAATTTTCCAACAATGACCATCCATTCCTTTCATTTTATGCATTTTCGCTGTCATCACACACTGGAAGTCTCATTTGGAGCCGTCGCACGCACCTTACTGGTGCTTAGACTAGAAATTTGACTACGAAATTTAAGTAGCCATTTCCTATACTCCTGGTTTGCAGCTACTCCCATACTGACCGGCTAGCCAAACAACTTTCTCGTGGTGCCAGCTGGGTGGTTCGGGTTTACCTCCATCCAGCAAATAGTTCAGCTGCAGCGTATCAGGACGTGTTGCGGTTTCGCTAGGCAAGGGTTCTACCTATAAAAGCCACAAATGTCCGTTTAACAACACTGTGACTGCGGTTGTAACTCGCCCCCAAGTAAAGTCACCCATCGCTTATCCGGACAACCGTTTTAGGTCCAACGCCGTCAATCAGCTATGTAACAATGGCCACACGTTCGCGCAAGACCGAAAGGGCAGAACAACTTTAACAAATTCCATAAACACAGCTAAATACGCCTACCGGCACACGTACAGATATTCATATATCAAAATATGCGGCAATCCCATTGTTCCATGGTACACCAACTGAGCACAATTTGTACTCTTAACATGATCACGTCTGTGCAGGCAGGTCCAGCTGTCGAAAATGAATATTTTATTTTTTATTCTTTAAAACTTTGGTCCAAAGGCTGCAAGGACTAATCGGTAGCTCCACTCCCGCAACTATTCTGCTTCAATGGCCAATGTGTCTGCTCACGAAGCTTAACACACAGTACAGCTTGGTCAACTAACAGCTTTATAAATCTGTAGGCACTCAAGAAATAAATAAATAGACATTTATCCTCAGGTAGGCCAGTCACGCTAGCACTCGCACGATCAAGGAAGGTATAATAGGATTGTTATAGGAAGGTCGAATATATTAATACATGAATGTATTATTGTGTGTAAGCGAGTGTAGCTGTATTTCATGGCCATTTAAAAGTTTTGCTTTTAGGGCCGGTGTTTTAACGTGTTGCAAATGCTCGAGGGATGCCTGCCTTCCGTGGATTTTCGATGGTTGTACTGATGGGCAGTACTTTGCCGTTATACCATGCTTCGCCATTATGAAGTAAGGGGTAGTGAAATTATTAACTGAGGTGTCACAAACGCCAGGCCACAGTGCCGTTAACTAAACATTTGTGGCTTTTAATTGGAAGAAAGCCTGCCAATCGGATACCCATCATTCCCTGAAACACTGCGGCCGTACAATTTACCGAAACGGAGTAAACCCGAACTACCCACCTGGCATCACGGGGCGGTTTTTTGGCAAGCCAGGGCAATAACGAACCCAGAATCGCAGGAAACTTTAGTCCATACAGTTTACATACGCCGTCATTCCTTTGTCTTTAGCTTTACCTCTCAGCAATTTCCCAATTCCTAGCCCACTAGGTCGGTGACAAATATGATTCTTACGCCCTTTGAGGTAACCCAGTAATGGCATTCTACCAGCTTTTAGCCTTGTTAGTGTCTATTGTTGCTTCGTTACACATAATGCGCCTAAGGTTAACATCAGGATTATCCAAAACCTTGTTTAACCGTCAGCATTAGATGTATATCTATGAACCTACGTAAATGCTAGTTGCTAGTTGACGGTTGGTCTTGACCGATGCGTTTTGTTAGGCCTAATTACTCGCTATTGTTGTCCGCCGTTTCCCATTTTACTCGGTATATCTACCACAAAATTATATATATACCACCTGCTCGTTAAAGTGAACACTGTAAGTGACATAGGACCTAGAATTGGGCAGTTTCCTTTCGACTTATTCTTTCTTGGCCCCATATACTTAGCTTTATCTATGTTATTCAAGTGACTATCAACTTCCGCCCGCAGCCAAGTAGTCAGCTATAACGGCCACAGCTCCCAATCTAGACAAGTGCAAAATATCGTAGTACAAAGCACCGTCATCGGCTTGTCACCCTTGTTGCTATGCATAAAGGACATGGTCGAGGCAATACGTTACGTCGTCCTATATGGTTTCGCGCATGACCTAAGAATAGCCTACTCCATCAACACTTCTATTATTGGGCTGCCTAGCCAAACAAGCTCCGTCCGGCTAGCCGAACAACCTCCAGATTGTGCTGCCTAGTTTGTTCGGGTCAAACCAGTACTAGCAAAGCGTTCGCTTGCAGCGTACCAAGAAGTGGTAGGTTCTCGCCTGGCAAGCTTTCCACGTATAATAAGCCACGACTGTACATTTAACAACCTTGCAGTGGTGCGGTAGGGCCTGGCCAATAAAGAAGGCCACTGCCTCTTCCCCTTCTGTAGCATCCTCGTTTTACAAAAGTCATCCAATACAAAGCGTTACATTGACCCCTTTATTCGAGGTCGAACATGAAACTCGTGCTCAGGTATTCAGTCACACCGCAATTTCACTAACAATGCAGGTTATGGTTGGCGGCATCCGGTTTCGGATTTGCCTGTCACTGTGGCAAGCCACAGGACGCCTGCGCCTACAGAGGGACCATGGATGGCTTGCGCTGCACCACCCACAGCTCCAATCACATACCCCATATCCAGTGTAAACCCGAAGGAATAAGACCGGGAGGCATGCGGATGGGAACCACGTTTCATCAACGGAGCCGGCCCACACTCCTTCACAGGCAAACACAAGCACGCTGTATTTGGGGAATCAACCGCACACAAGGCGGTGGCTGGACCGTAGTCCGCTCCACACTGAGTGCATGGAACCACTCTTCGAGCCTAGCACGGCCACAAGAACCGTGCACCACGTTCCCCTCCAGCAACGACCAACTGTCTCCTGGAGCCAGCATGAACGATGTAGTGGGTAATAGGCAGGTAGGCACCTTGTCAACATACACATCAAGCGCAACCATACCAGGGATATCAAACAACAGCAATTCACTTTAAAGGACAAGCTGAAATTACATAAATCCAATAATGCATACAGATACGGTGGCATAACTCTTCGCTAAGTTACAATATGAACTAAGTTGGTTAGCAACAAATAAGTGATAAGTAAGAAACGTCCGCAAGTTACTTAAAATGCTACAAACGCAAAAATATTACCGAAGATAAGCGCAATTAGTGTAAGCAACTTGGCCAGTTAATAGAACATTATTCAGGAAGGCAGAACAAACCAAATAAAACGGAATGAAATTTAGCCAGCTTAAAAAGACCTAGTTTAAGTGTAAGTTGGTTTAGCCCAACTGCGGTGAAGAAGCATCAAGAATGCAACATCAGCCTCAGCATTGGGCACATTATGACACACGTAAATATATACAGACACACTAATCCGGTAGGTTACCGCACAAACGGTCACATTTTATATGGTTACAGACCATAAAGAAAAAGCAAAAAATATTCTGTGCTTCGCTATCTTCACATGGAAGCTAACCATTGCTACTGTACCTCTGATGGTTCCCACATATGTACTTTCAAAATTTTACTTGTAACAAGAAACGCCCTCTGCAAACGGGTGACTGTAAAGGTTTGCACATGCCTGAGAAACCTCGCCCCCTTGGTATTGCTAATACACGTTTTATCTATTTAGTAAGTTGTTTAAAATCATAAACAATATTTAGGTAAACCTACAAGTACTGGAACTGTGGAGCACCCATTGGGGTATGACATTGCAGCTGAAAAAGCAGTATCCATACATAAACGTGCTTGATAGGTTTCGAACTAACGCCCTCCTTTTAATATTTCACACGTCAGCGTTCGTCCTTAGTGCAGAAAGTTAAGCAAATACTAAGCTACGTGGGTGCCAGATCGCACTGAGGTGTAAGCCGTGGACCTCGCATGAGAGAACATCCGTACTTGTGCGTACATGTTGTATGTGTGAGCGATACAAAAATTTAGTGGTCATCGCGCCCAATGGCCTCAGCGGGACTACGCGATAGCCAAACGGTGGGCCTCACACGCGCTTGTCATAAGAGCACATAATTTTAGTGCAGAAACCTCAAGGTAATTTCACGTGTTTGGCTTGTAGATGGAAGCGTCCATACGGTTTCGAGCACCGGTCTGTGATCAGCGGAGGTGTAACTTCTGCTTACCCCTACTTTGGTTGCACGGGAACCGCAAGCAGAGGGTAAAGCGAAAGAAAACCTTCCTCATAGTCCACCTACCAACTTCGTCTTACTTTAATTATACGGTGATTTAACCTTTACAGCACCTTACGCACGATGGAAGGAAGCGGAACTTACGCACGTTATCCTTCCAATGTAAAGGCTCTCATGCTAAAGACATACGTTGGCAACGACTGGAAGAGCATTGCAGCTCTGTTACAGGTAAATGTGAAGACATGTGGAAGCTGGATTAGAATGTCAAAATTAAATGAGCCGGAAAGCGCTCGTAGCGTGTCGCGTGGAATGTGTCTGCCAGATAGTCACGTTGATTGCCTGGTGGAATGGGTGAAACCGGCAACTACGTTTGCCTTGGGAACTCTTCGATTAAGTCGGGAGGTTGAATTCGAGGTGGACGTGAGCGTCATTACAAGTGCTGGCTACCTAGACTGTCGCCACCTGCCATTTAAGGAAGTGCACGCAATATCGGATGCCATGAATACGATAGCTAGCAAAGACTAAGGAGGGCGTACGTGTTGAGGTTGTTGAACTTAGATAAAGATGGACGGCGAGCAATGGGGTTAGATGAGACGAACTTTCATCAGTGCTGTACTCGTACAAAAGGATGTTTGGCACGTGGCACTCTGTGCACGTTACGGTGCCGAACACTAGGAGACAAATTCTGCACCTGATAAGCGCGATGACTAAGGATGGATTGCTGGGATAATTTATCCTTAACGGCAGCTATAATAGCAACAGGTGAGCGATGGCTGCGGCTACCGCTTGATGGCAATGATATTCATTTCGCCGAAAGCTGTCTCTCTGTTTAGGATAACGCACCCTATCACATAGATCTAGAGAGCAACTTCCAAGAGGAGCCACACAGCTCAGCAAGACTTGCGGCTGGTACCGTGCGCTCCGCAACTGTACCCGCTCAACTGCATTTAAAGTACCTTATGGCGTACGTTAAAATAAGCATAAGGCAGCGATATTACGAAATTCACTGTATGGATCTGGGTCGCACGCTGAGCAAAACTAAATGGAGGATGCAACTTTGGAACAAGTTGTTGCAGAAGCAGGTGTCTGCGTAACGCTTCACTACTGCCAACAAGTGGTGCAGCATGTACGAAATAAATATTCAGGTGCTTTGCACCCCTCCCCAAACTGTAACCCGGCCAACTCCACTGCTAAGTTTCTTGTTAACGTCCACTGATGTTTTCTTTAAAAACCATGTGTGGCCATCCCAAGTGGGGTACGTCGTGTTTTTCAGTTGGAATTGCCTTTGGCTCTGCGGAGGTTCACTCGGAGATAGCAATAGTTACTATAACCTAAGACTACCTTACTTTCGCGCTGCGGTGATTGACCACGTGTTTCTAACCGGTCGGTATGTAGCACATTGGGAGCTAACAATAATATTAAGACATAGCATACGCCGTTCCAAATAGCCCAGGCAAAAGTTTACACGTTCCTGGGCCTATACCATAGCTACTGGTTACCATGGTCGTCGGTGATTCGCTGTATGGTCAATGTATACAACTCGGCCGAGAGTCCTTCCATCAAGTGGGTTATGGGCAACGCGCGTCTGATGCTGGCGGGCACCCCGCCTAGGGGAACGCGGCTATCAGCCTTAACAACGCAGGACCAGACTGGCGATAAACTTGGTCTGTTTACACTAACTGGGCTTCAGCCGACCAATCGCTGAAGCGTCAGTGCACGGAAGCAGGTGCGCGACGCTCGGTTGGTTGATTACTCTAAATGAATCAAGTAAGCGTTCACCCACGAAGCCGTCAAACATGTGTCGGCAGATCAAACTGGCAGGCAGCGTTTAACTATTCGCGACCAGGTTTGGAGGAATAGGCTCTAAAATCCTTGTGGACAGTGTTCCTTCAAATCAGCCGACGTAGCGATCACGCAGCTACAGTGAAAGATAAATGTTTGGGGTGGTAACTCGAGAGTCTGGCCTGTCCAGACTAAATTTAAACAGCAACTTGTTACTATGGTACAAAAGCACAAGCCAAGCGGCATACCAAATCCTATTCAAGGACTGCAGGTGACAGTATCGCAAGCGCTTGTCAGTTTAGTCGTCTTTCAAGCAAAGTATCATGAACCCGATTTTCTCAGAGAAGTCGGGCACAGGTTCGTCCCTTGTACACGCGTTCGCCTTTGTGTGCCATGCCGTAACCTCTGGATCCCCATTTTCATGTAAGGCCAAGGAAACTCGTTGAAGCGACAAAACTCCTGCCCCTAGAGAGCTTGAGGCAAGAAACTGAACGCTCGATTGGTGCAATCGGTAGTGAGTAGCTAGTTTACGCGGAAGGATAGCTGCACGTCCAATGTGTGTTCTCTTTTAAATAAATAAATAAATAAATGGTATATTCTCAGTAAAACGAGACACACCTCTAAAAGGCATGATCAAATGCCTTGTGTGTCTAAATTAGTGAAAAAAGCTGGTTGGAGAGTATTGCGAACACTGGAGCCGCATATCGGGTGCGTGTGTTGAGTGCCCTGTGGTAGTGCTTGCTCAACTTCAGTGTTGGGAGTCTGTTACGGTGAATGGAATTTAACCTAGGCGGGGTTTAGGCGAGCCATACATGCAGAAGCTTTATAACCATTTTTGTCCAATATGAACTACGTCTCGCGGTGAAAGGTGCCTTTGATAGGGCCCATATAAGGCGGTGTCAAATGCTTGCGAAACGCATCGATGAGTACAAGGAAGAAGAGGCAAGGTGTAAGCCGGGATGAATGTGGTGGTTTCAGAAGTGAATCGCAGGGGCGTTGGACGAGGGATGTTGAAGTATCCTTCCAGTCCTGCAAAACATGATATAGGATCGACTTCGCCGGTGAACCTAGAACCTATTACGTATTATCCAGATGGTCGCAGTGTCGTGCCGAAGACTAATTCCGTACGACAATAACCGACATTTTCCGTCACAATGTTGCGGATACCGAGAAGAATCATCGGTAAACTCTCCGACCAATCGGCATTCGATCGCGTCGCAGTGAGTATGCATTTGAGTTTTGTCGGTGAAAGGGTTTGGCTAAGCCGTTAGCAGCCAGATGCTGTGTTATCATGTGTAAATAAGAACAGCAAAGCATGCTGTTAAGGTCTAGAAATAGTGCAGGAATTATTTGGGGTCTTCTATCCATGAGGATAGTGGCGGGGTGCTAAACACGGATATCCAAGTTTCCATGCTAATTCGTGCCGCCGTCTCGGCTGAGATTTCTCGCAGCGGTACAGCGTGTGGCCAGCGTGTGTAGTAAGTGAGCCATATTAACATCTAAATAAAACCGTAGGATGGCAGTGGACGTCTACTGATATCTGAGCTCCTTGAAGCTCTCTCCGCTATCTGGAAACCCTACCTTCACGGGGTCTAAACAAATGGGTTTAGCTCGCCTCGTACTCACAGTAGAACCATTTACTCACCTGGAATAATATAGTTACATGAATCCCCTGTTCCACAACCGAAGACAAACAATTCTGACGTGATTACCTTCACTGCCTGAAACATTCCGATTCTCCAGTCACCTAGAGCTTTTCTGTTGTCATTTCGAGGACAGCGTTGCGCTCGTATAGATGGCTTTTTTGATGGCCTTTCATGGAGTTTTTACTTGGCCAGGGAGACAACTACACTCACTTACATTTGAAGCACTTCCGAATCCACTTTGCGGAGAATGGCCTTTTCGCCTGTTGTGGACATATGCAGAAACAAGAAACAACTGCAACCACCGTCCCCATGACAAGTCCAGCGTGGAGAGCTGGACACGGTTTGCGAGCCGGACATGAAATTAATAGAAAAAGCCGCTTCTATTAACAAGGTGTTTACTCAACTGCATACTTTATCATTCGACTCCGCGACTCTTTTGCACCATTGACCTGCTTCAACGACTACTGCTGAAGCATTACTAAGCCATTCGGCCAAAAAGGGAAGACTTTTGGTTGTCAACCGACTGCGAATAATAGAGTGCAAAATCGGTCTATACGATGCATAACCGACTAGGACCAATGTTCAACGGAAGCTACGACAGTGTTCCAGGACGTGGTGGATTTCGCCTGACAAGCGTTCTCCCTATAGAAAGCCACTATGTCTGCCTAACAACACTGCAACGTGGTGGATGCGACTCGCCACAAAATAAAGTCACAGCTAAACATTTCAAACTGATGCAGTCCTCAGCCTTCTACATCCAACCTTTGCAACTGATTTTACTATGAAGAATGCTTTGCTGGAGCACAGATCATCCCGACTTCGTAATGCTCGTTGGTTGCACCAAAACCTTGTTTGGGCTCCTGTGCTCACGGATCACCACATGGCGAAATTACCCCCAACTTGTATCTTGACTGATTTTTGAGCCCCACAGCGCCATTATGTCCCTTGGTCTGACTATTACCTGACATTATGCTCACCCATATGGACTACATCTTTTCGCTTATACCTATCACTAAAACGAAATGTTTTAATATTCTAAAGAAGCTATGTTTCTATGCGTCTCGTTTTACCGAGGATATACCATTTATTTATTTATATGAAGTGCTGACATGAAGCATTTTGCAGAGAATAAGTTTCAGCAGCCTTAACTGTGTGGCGAACTATTTGGCTATTCTGGCTGGTAATACCTTTTATCGCCTGCTACTGGATATGAGAGCAGGTTGAGCCAAATACTGCGATCCGTAATCCGCATGATAGAAGCGCGGCTGCCCGGACTGAACATTTTATACCAGTGCTCAAACACAACCCTTCGACACTGTTGCGGAACGAATGGTCGAGTCTTTCCGGTAGATATATCGCAGTATATTAGAAAGTCCGAGTTCAGAACCGGCGGTTGACCGTTTAATGAACAGATTTGATTATGATGCGCAAACCCGGGTCTGTTTCTTGATGGGCAGCGATGGCTTCTAGCTCGATTGCTTGGCGCGAAAACTCGTGAAAGCCGATGCCGTACAATGGGTCGACTGCAACCGTAAGTTATATTGGTGTGTCGAATGTCGACGGCAAACTGGGATACGTAATGCAACTGGCTAATTCCTCGAGGCCAGAAGCGACCACAGGAACCACATAAAGCAAAAGTACCGGTCTTCTGCTCGGTAAGGATGGTAAATGCATGTATTTTAACACATTATCCGCTGGGAGTTATAATCTCTGGACCATTTGCCTGGGCAGCAGATATTCTTTCCAGGTCGATTGGTATCGGTGACATCTGATTCAGGCGAGCATGCGATAATTCATCAACAAAAGTTTTGTTGGGACCTTCGATGTAACGGACTTCCGCACAGTTGGGTATGAAGCTGCGGTAGTAATAGATTACGTTGATGGATCAGCGTAGGCTTCTGCCAGCTGGTGGCATTGGATAGGCTAGGATAGCTCGAATCGACACTAGATGAGGAATGAAGCCATCCCCATTGATCCTGTTGCCCAGAAACTCAACGATGGGCTGACCAAACGTGTCCTGTCTTTCAGCTCAAGGAGTACAATCGACATCAACAGTTTCAACACTCGTATTACTGCTTTCTCCACTTGTTAATTTTTACCGCTAACTGTCGCATCGCAACAGAACCGATTCGTGTCAGCTAGAACTGTATGCAGGAAACTAACGTCGTCTTCTTTATTCACCAAAACTACTGCGATTCCTTCATCCGCTCCTAAGGTTACCACACTGGCAGTTTGCCGTAATGCAGTTAAAGTCTCCCAGTTACCGCTTACCACTTACCATAGTACCACTTACCTTTCGGAACTGGCTTATACTTTCTTAGCTTGCCCTCTGTCCTAGTAGACTGCCTGCTTACCTGAGAATAAGTTTAAAGATACAACATTGACAATCAAGCTGTCTGAACAGTCATGACTCCCCCATGACTTATTTTCCCAAGGTGACCTAGTTCTCAAATTTAGCGTAAATCCGAGTCATTTTCCTACCAATCCTGTGTGTATATATTGCGCACCTTCCATATTATCTGCTGCTATGCCTACAACAAGCAACCCCACCTGGCCACGTAGCTGCCGTTGCTCACGTTCCAGGTACTGGATTCCGCCGCAAGTGGCCGCTTAACTTGCTACTAGCTTTCGAGCACTTAACCCTGCAATTATCTATCTCCACAGCTCTTAAAATTTACCCTAAGCTTGCGCCTAGCTTACTAGTGGATTTCCAGTGCTTGGCTCATCTCTGTTACCTCACCACGCAGGCTTGTTAGTTTTATTAACCTCGCGTAACGCAGCACATCAGCAACTCAGACACCAAACATCTCTCATTTCTAGAGCGCCGTCTACGTCACTTTGCTGTAATGCAGTTTCTAGCTTTCATTCCGGCTTTTGACCCCAAACTAGCGTCAGTTCTCTTCCGCGCATCAACCAGAACGACATCTACAACGTGCGGCGGCGCGCAGAAGCCAAGTAACTTTCGCAGTTTACTTCTTAGTTACTTTTTCAAGGTTTATTTCCTTGGCCTTATTTGGCCGCTAAACTTGTTACTCGGTTTCCGCCGCCCAACACTGCACCTGCCGGTCTCCACTGCTGTTGATCTTTGCTATAATTTTGAGTTTAGCGGGCTACTGGCCTTCCGTTAGTTACATCCTTTCTTCTAGCATTCGGTTGCAAACTTGTTTGATTAAGTAACCGCGCAACGCAGCGCCGTAGCCATTTGTGTACTTACGCAGACTTCCCCTTCTACAGCATATATCTGACGCTGCTGGAATGTAGCGTTAGCTTAACTACTCGCTGATCACCTCTCAATCGACATTATCCTACTTATGCTTGTCCACCAGGACGGCTTGTTTACAAGGAATGACGCAGCGCACTGGCCGATTAACATCTAGCGTTTACTTTCCAGTTACTAGTTTTCACAGCCTGTGATCTTTCTTGGATAAGGCCTCTCAGCCTGTTACTGTCTTGCAATAACTGTACTTTACCCACCCGCCTCCACCGCACCTGGTCTGCCGCACATTTGCGCTCGGCCTGCAACTGGCTTCCCATTACTTTCACGCAGGGTATTAGCCATGTAGCTACTGACGTTCATTCTCCATTTACTAGTATCCACGATCTAGCTTTATACTAGCCTTCTGTCACCCAAGTTGCTGGAGCTACCTTAAACCTGCAAATCTTTTAGAATTATTAACCATGCGCCGCGCAGCGCGATAGCGGTAAACAGCTGTAAACCGGCCAATAACTCCAACTCTCATCTCCACGTTTACCCGTCCTTTATACCGCAAAAACCGTTTAGGTAACATATAACGACAAATCCACAGTATGTATGACGTTTCAACTTTCAGCCCTTTTTGCATTCCGTTCATTCCTAGGTGTGCATCTTTTTTGCGTTTCTCGTTGGCTTGTTATTGTTTGTTGCCACAATGTTTAAGGTTCCCAATGATACTTGCTTAGGAAGTGCTCAATTCTTCAACCACTAGATGGGCCAAGATTTGGTTACTTATACTTACCCCCGTACTAAACACATGGCTTAACTGGACAGGATTGAAACCCAGCGCGGCCACGTGAGAAAGTAGCTCTTGCCTGAGGATGGAAGTAGGTAGCAGACGGCTGAGCTTAAAAGCGCAAAGAAAGCAGCTTAAAAACAAAATAGCATTTAACTGGGCAAATTCCTGTGCAACGATACGTGATTAACAACATTTTTGCACTTACATTAACAACTTGTTTTAACACTGAAGCAATTATGAGGCCAAACAGTTATCATAAATGTAGGTCCATTGTGAAACGCAAGCAGCTACTCACTCCCATTGTCAAGGCCAAATTCGATAACCTTTTGATCGTCGCAGATTTGCTTGCACATATTTACCTATGCCTCGTTGGTGTGCATCGTGCAACACCATCCTCATCATCATACTACACGTTAGCTAGAGGAGGGAAAAACCTCAACTACTGTGCCGCAATACATTGAAAAAAGGAGAAAAATATGCAACTGGTGCAAGCTGGCTGAGCTACCGGTTACAGATGGGCATAGATCCGTTAAGCTACCATCCGGCTATTGTGCATCGGGAAAAAACATTACTATGCAAAATTATATTGGGCTAAATAATGAGATCGTGTTTGGAGGGGTGGCTAAGGGGGATGAGGTGGACAAAGAAACTTACTGCACGGACGCCACTGAGGTCGGCTCCTAGCCATATCAGCAAGTGTGTCCAACCAAACGTGTTCATCGTCTTTCGGACCCCAACCAAGGAGTCGAGGCGTTCCAACCGAGGCCAGCTCAGAAGTGAGCGCCATCATTCCTCTCGACCATGTCATCGCTTGGCCACCCCGCCTATTCTTCCAACCAATGCACGTCGCGGGAGTCGGTGGACTGACATGCGTAACAAGTGGCCGAACCATCGGGACCTGATGCGTGAAATAACGGTGCCGAGCGGTTCAGTTCCTTTACTTGTGCCATAAACAAGGCGTCGAACATGCTCGTTGCTCACGCGGTGTTCCCACCAGATGTGAGCAAAATTACGTAGGTACAGGGGGCGAACGTAACTAGCCTCTTCAAGTCCGCTGCTTTAAGCGGCCAGGTTTCACAACCGTACAGTAGGGTCGAACGTACCGCTGCATTGTACACTCTACCCTTCAGGGTGAGAGTGATGTCGCGCCGGCGCCATAAGTGACGAAGTTTAGCAAAAGCGCCCCGAGCTTTTGCTGTACGATTTGTGATTTCATCTTCACTCCCACGGGTGCTGATACAATTCCCCAGATAGTAGAATTTTTGAACGACTTCTAGCTGATCCCCACCAATGGTCAGCGTAGGAGGCGGTCCAGACCAATTTTGGAGAAACGCTTTGCACTTCGAGGGTGCGAAGCAAAGCCCGAAGTGACGGACAGCTAATGGTAATCTGCCCAGTGCCGCTTTGCACTTTTGTGAGCTGTCACGGATCAGGGCAATATCATCAGCATATTCTAATTTAAGAAGTCGTTCTCCTGGGAGTAGCTCCACACCTTCTAAGCCGTGTCCTGTGAACGCGATTTTCATGACTTCGGCAACAGCGAAGTTGAAGAGGAAAGGTGACAAAGGGCATCCTTGTCTCACGCCGCTGGAGATACTAAAGGGCGACGACAACTTGCCGTAAGCCCTCACTCTGCCCGAGCTACGCGCATATAATGCTCGAAGGATATTCACATATTTCTCAGGTACGCCTGTCCTGAGTAGACAGTCCCAAAGTGCATGTCTATCCACCGAATCGAATACACCTTTGATATCAAGGAACACGACAACGGTGGGCCGCCAATTTATGTGACGGTGCTCTAACAAATGACGCAAGGTGAAGATGTGGTCAATGCAGCCACGACTTCGACGAAATCCAGTTTGCTCTTCGCGAATCTGACTTTTACGAGTGCCAGTCAGTCTGTGAAAGATGACAGAGGCAAGCAATTTGGAGACGACGGAGTTCAAACTGATTCCTCTATGGTTGCCGCATTCCGATCGTGAGCCTCTTTTGATAATTGGAACTATGACGGAGCGGCTCCAATCGGATGGGACAGTTTCCTGCTCCCACAGTTTAATTAGTAACTGGTGTAAATCATCCACAAGAGCAGGTCCCCCGAAATTGAAAATAGCTGGAGGAGGATCAACTGGTCCCGCGACTTTATTTAACTTCAACAGTTCGATCTCACGTTCGGCTTCTGAGTGAGAGGGTGGACCCACATGGACAGCCCACGGAGCAGGGCGACCTGTGTCCGGCGAGAAATCTAACAAATCCGACGGATTAAATTGCTCAGCCCAACGATCTAAGCGTTTGGATAAGTTGTGAATAGACTGTCTACTCTCGTCACGTACAGTTTAACTAACATCAGGTCTCCTGCTGCCAGTTTTCCGTATCAGCCGGAATAACTTACTATCGTTACCAAGGGCAGCGGCCATTTCCATCTCTGATGCACAATTAGACCACCAGGATTCGCGGTCTCTCTTCAGGCTAGCACGTGGTTTCGCCCGGAGCTCTCTGCGAGTTTCATTGTTTTCGCCTCCAGCCGGGATATGCCGGCGAGCATCTAAAAGTTCCAGAAACTGTGAAGAGACTCAATACCTACGTTGGCGATTAGACATACCACATGAAGATTTTCCTGCTGCTAATAAGGTCTGGTGAATATGCGACCAGTGACCTTCAATTGCATCCAGTGAGCGTTTATCCAACTCGCATGATAGCGTACTTTGATAGACATTTAGGAAAGCTGGCTTCGCCAGTTGGCCGGTGACAACGCGCTCATAACATTCACGTAGGCCGCCGCCAAAGTGCATCAGCAGGTCAGCACATACAAGTACATGGTCGGTGTCCACACCTGTGCGCCAAATCGAGCGACAGTCCTGGACGCAGCCTCTCCATCGGTAATTTATCGCAATGTGATCGATTTGCGTCCATAGCTGGTTCGAGGCTGGTGGGCGCCAAGTAAACCTCCGGCGGGTGCTGTGTCGGAAATTAGTGCTCGCAAGAAATAAACGTGCCCCCTCACACAAATGAAGTAACCGCTCACCGTTATCATTACGGGAGCCTATACCATGTTGGCCACCCAGATGCAGCTCATCTGTGGATAATTTCCTAACTTGAGCGTTCAGATCCCCGGCCAGCACAACAGTGTCCGAGCTTCTTCTGTGGCGAAGGAGCTCGTTCATTGGACTACAGAAGTTGTCTATTACTGCGTCATCCCTACATTATGGCGGTGCATAGGCAGCGATAACGAATAAACATCTGTTAGTCCCACGCGACTTCGAAGATTTGAACGAGCCAGTCGATCGGACCGCACACATCCGGCTACTGATTGGAACCCAATCAACCAGAGTAGCTACAGCCCGGGGACTCAGGGCAATACCAACACCAGTTTAGCCGGTGGTCGAAGCTGCATCGTCACCGGATGCGCGCATTGAGAAAGTGCTGCTAGTGTCACCTGAAAGAGGATCGCAGAGTGAGTACAGAGCTCGAGTCCTGCAGGCGGGTCTCCGATAAGCAGCAGATATCGATCGAGAGGTTCTCTAACGTTCGGGTAAGTGCCGCCTGTTGACCGATCTGAAGCAATGTGCGAACAGTGAGGTATGCCAATCTGAAGGAGGACCGAAGGCTCCAAATGGAAGCCGATGAACTGGAATGGGACGCTTGCTTAGACATGGGCCTGTTGACAGTGCAGGAATGACGCTCCGCGTTCATCTGTGAGTTGAAACTAAAAGACAAGCGACTATTGAAGTAAGTTGCGGGAGGACCGAGAATTGGGGGGTTGAAAACAGGGGGATAAAACTGAAGCTGGAGCAGGACGATACGGGTGAAAAAGCGCAAGAAGGGGCATAGGAGGACGGGGAGCCTTGAGCGGTAGCATCCAAACCCCTATCCACCCTGCTCGATGCAGCAGATAGTGCACCGTTGAGTATCCTCTGCGGTGGCCAGAGCATCAGAAATTTGTTTGAAGTGCGATTCATTGTATTGCGTGGGCAGGATATTGTCAGGTTGCCCAGGCCTAGACAGGAGAAAGATTAGGGTTCTCAACCAAAGCCTTTGGTTCAAAAACCTGGCCGCAAGGCATCGGGTTTGGCACTGGGCTACAAGGAGTCCGTTTTAAGGAATAAGGAGCCACCCTCATTCCAACCCCAACGTGGAGGACCAGGAGGCCGAGTTTGTCTGGCCTTTTGCCAATGACCAGGCTTGTATGAGTGGCTCTGAAGTTGAAAAAATGCACCACCCAGTATAGCTCAATGGATTACTGAGGCGCACAAACCATCGCACCAAAGTAAGGTCCAGCCACATTGCGATGGATCGTGCAACACGGCAGAAATACCATTATTTGTTTACCTGTTGGTATTCAGGCATCACGAAAACCAGCTGCTATTATTCCAGTGCTTTTTCTAGTAAAACCTTTGCCATCCAAGCTGCCATTGCACTTGCACGTAAGCTAACGGCGACGGAGAGGCCCATGTCAGTTTGCGGCCTAGGCAGCTAGCAACTGTTAACCACCACTTTGCGTTATCTTGGTCGTCCTTGTGTTATTTCGTCTCTTACCAAAAGTTAAATCTATCATGCTTTATGCGTAGCAGCGGTTGTAGAACCAGCTCGCACCTATTTGCGTACTTTCCTACTCTTGCTTGACGTTATCACTCTTTGCTTAAGGTGCTAGAAGGGCTTACAACAGAAAATGCACCAAACTAATAGCTAGTGCGGCATCACGGCCCTATTTAGTATCACCACGTTGTCCAGCACCGATAGCACATGCTTCGAATTTTAAAATTGGAGAGAAAAAGCCCGATATAACAAAGCAAAGCACAAAAGTGTGCATATCAACACGTGGTAAAATAAACCCTCATGTCCGAGTAACCCCAACCCCAGCTGCATCGTTGTTAATGCCCCACCACGGCAAACCCACATGATTTTCGCGCTCCGAAGCTCTTTGCCAATCTTTCCGATACTCATTTCTTTATTATTATTAGCGACAGGCTCTTATGACTTACTGGTGTTGATGAAATGGCATTACAGATATACAAAATAGGCTCTAAGATAAAGTAGACTATTATTTAGCCAAGAACCTTGTGCGTTTTTTGGGAACAAACATGACAAATGATGCTGCAATTCTCCTGTATTATCTAGGTAGACCTGACTCATGAAGTCCAGATATAACCTAAGCAACCATGTAAGTATTAAAATGTAATGAAGTTAAAATGCATAGTGGTTTATGGAGTTCAGTGTCAACTGCCATGGGTACACAGAGGACTTCTGACCGCGAGCCAAGCCTACACTCTCCTGCAGCCTGTTGTCCATATAACCTTATTAACAGGATTCCCAGCATTTCACGAAACTGTATTGCTTATTTGCTTGTATTCGCAATATATGCTCGAAAAGTGTGCTTTCCAGCCAGTCAAGTGGTACCTATTTGTCGTGGTCTATTTCAGACTACAAACTGCATTTATGTAAACATATGCCTAGTTAGAACTTATGCGGTTTTTGCCACTTTGCTATCTTCTTTTTCTGCTATATGTTGCAAAGCAGGAAGACAGCTTTAGCAAATAAAATAAGGACGCAATTCGAAGATTGTCAGCTAGTCGCGAATGGCAAGCAAACTACGGCCCTTAACACGTTGCTTTCATTTTTAACTTATCAAGCGAGTAAAACTTATTCTGATCGGCTAAGTTGTGGTGTTTCGCAATAATGTAACCTAATTAGAGGTTTTTCACTTGCGTTAACGTTTACTCGGTTGGCAGTTGAGCTCTAGAGGTCAAAGCTTGCGCAAAAATTCGATGATATATTTTACAGTAATTTGTATTTTGGAGCTAAGTAAGCCACCTCTGCATGGCACTTAAACACGAGTTATATTTTTGGGTTCGCAATTATATAAATCATTTGTAACACTTTCTTATTCCTACTAATTCCGCCGCCCTCATTTCTTTCCATGTTCCCACCATTAAATAGTACGACTGCGCGTGCCGAAGTAGCCTAATAAATTTATAGTGAAGTTCGGGGAGAATTTTAGCTTCCTTTCAAATAAATGACGCAAGCCTACGCTCTACGCAATATTTCGCCACTAGTAAATCAAGGAGTGCGAAGAGCGCCTGAAGGAGCCAGCTGAAATTCCTGTTGAGTGCCTACAACCCCTTCAACTGTACGCGTATAAATCCTGTAAATTCGTAAATTCGGACCATAAACTTATACTCTCACAGCTTTCACTCCACATGAATGAGCATAGCCTTTGTGTAAATATTGCTCTATGCCCTTACGGGCACCACATCTAGCAAGTCCAGAAACATGCCTTTATTTATTTATTTATTTTTAGATGGCTGGTCGCCTTCCTAGGAGCGGGAGGAACCAAGCTTATTTCAGAGCACGTATTGGCTAGGGATGCTGTTCGCGCATTAATAAGCTTGAAAACAAAGAATACTACAGGAGATGTAGCCGTGACGTTATCGGTACTTGCTTTGAGCCTTGACAGTTTCCCAGGTTTGTTTGTGTAGAAGGTGCCAGGCGACTCGTCAGAGGGCCGAGGCGGCGGTGGTATTAGCATAGCTGCTAGGCTTGCTGGCTTGCTTTTCTATACTTGTGTGTCATCAAATTTTGTATTGGAGTCGACAGCGTTGCTCAATACCTCTAGTTGATTAAGTACTATGGCAAGCTAAGAGGGCTGCCTGCTATCTGCATGAAGTAGGTGGCTGATGAAGCATGTTAGTCTTATTCGTATAAAATGAAGCGCTTGGCATTACCCAAACTATATCCCCAAGAAGTTGGTCTATGGTCGCTGCAGCAAGTTGCGAAGCTAGAGTGCAGAAACTTTGGCGAACATGACAGCAGCTGAAGCCATAGCTCCAGTGGGCTGAAGTCATCAGTCGAGTACCAGCCGTGTAGTCCTTCATTTCACCCAACCGAGGTGGGTGGCCGTGCATCCACTAGGCTCAATCCAGTGTACCCGCTGGTTGTTCCAGTCAGGTCAGGGTCTTCTGCTTAAGAGACCTATAAAAAGATCTTTATTTGGGCACTAAAAAATGCCTCTGTGCACAGAAGCATAATTCCCAGTAAAGCTAGCTAGCAACGTAATACATTTAGATTGATCAGTAACAACATAATGACACAAATCTCACTCCCTAGTAAGACAAACAAAAAGTTGTGTCAGTAAATAATATTAAGGACAGGTGGCGATGCTACCCCAACATATGAGCCTAATTACGCTTTTCTGAGTTAGCTATAGAATAGCACAAAATATTAGTTACAAAGGTACAATCCAAAGGCGGAAAGAAATAACCGCACCAAAAATGCTGTTGGCGATCTCAGGACCGTGCTCTTATTTGAGTGCACCAATTGTGGGATGCTAATCAGGTGCTAGTCGCAAGAGGTGTCAAGCAAGATGCGTGCCTAGTACATAATTTGGGAGAACAGCTAGACCATCTGGACCTAGTTAGTACAAACAAACACAAACAAGGATGAAGGACAAATAAGAGGAAGTAGAGAGCAGTATGAGGCGCGCCTATCCGGAGTAGCATGTGATCGGTAAGCACAGTCAGTTAAACAAAGTGACGGTCTAAAGGTCTAAAAAATTATAAAATCCAAAATCGCGGAAGACTGAATGCGCAAACCATTCAGGAATACTACAAGCCCAACTGCGTTGAAGCAACAAGACGATGCAATATCAACCTCAGCTTGACATGGTTGGCTGCATCCGGTTTCGGATTTGGCTTTCACCGTGGCAAGCCACAGGACCCTGCGCCTACAGTGGGATAATGGGTGACTTGCGTTGCACCCCCCACAGCTACATCCATAAACTCCATATGTAGTGTAAACCAGAAGGAATACGACCTAGCGACATGTGGATGAAAGCCATCTTTAATCAACAAAACCGCCTCAGACTCATTCACAGGCAAACACAAACACGCTGTATTTGTGGAATCCAGCACACACAAGGCGGTGCCTGGACCGCGGTCCGTTCCACATTGGATGCATTCAATCACTATTCGAGCCCAGGACGGCTACAAAGACGGCGTACCCCTTCCCCTCCATGAACGACCAAATGGCTGCTGGAGCCAGTGTGGAGTAGATAGTGGGTAATTGGTAGGTAGGCATATCATACGTGGTTACACAGAAGATAACAGGTAACAGCCAATCACATGAAGCGGCGTTAACAAATAATCTACATCTGTTAAAGCATAGGGCTGCGCCGACATAACGCTTCATTAAATTATCATATGATGTACGCCGGTTAGCAACAAATCCGCGATAATTAAAAATGTCCACAAGTCATAAAAAGTGCCACAAGGGCTATAACGTTAACGACCATAACCACAATTAGAGTAAGCAACGGGTGAAATTTAATGAAGCTTATTTCGGCAGGCATAACAAACCAAATAAATTGTACTGAAATTTATCCAGCTTAAAGTGACGAAGTAGGTTTACCTTGGTTTCGCTTAAATAGGGGAAAGAAGCATAACGAATGCATCGTCCTTAACATAAAGCCAGCATGCCTAAAGTAGAAGGAGATGGAGGAACCTGCAAAGGAGAATACTCAGTCAATTAGGTTTACCTCACACGTAAAATATCCTGATGCGCCTATACGTCGGACGACCGTAATTCGCGAGGTATGCCGAAGCGTACGTTTACGTAGAGTCCGATGGTGAATAGAGCAGGCAGCGACGCGCACAATCACAGCAATCCAGCGGCAACCAAGGTAGAACCACGGAAGACGAGCTCGAAACCAGGCGTGTGTATATGTAGTTAATTAAAACAAAGCTGTACAACAACTGCAGCGAAAAAGGTAAACGTGAAAATGAAAGATAAGCAAATTATTTACAATCGCTACAGTACTCCCCCTAGAGCGTGCACTACGGAAACGCTCTACAAATTGCCTACGGAACGCACTGAGCTAGGTTAGGTGGAAGGAAAACAACACGACCAGAACGTTTGCTTGCAGAGCTGCGTGTAGTCGGAGTGCACAGAGGACTCGGTGTACGGGCGTCAGTGTGTTGTTGGGTAGGGGTAATGAGTCAGGGGCGGGTGTATGCTGAGGGGAAGAAACGGGATCAGTACCATCGACTGTAGGTTCAAGGTAAGCTGGTTTGAATCGGTCAATGCTCACGGATGCTTTTGATCCATTCTTATTCAACACGGAATACTTGCGTTTCCGTGATAAAACCCGGTACGAGCCTTCATGGGGCGGAGTTATAGGTCTTCGGACGGCGTCTACGCGGATGAAAACAAACGGACACCTGTGCAAATCGGGGTGGACTTGCTGTTTACGTAGGTTAGGTCGCGTGGACTTTGGTCGAATGGATCGAAAATGCTGTTTGAGGCGTTCGGTGTACGAGGAGGGTTCTAGTTCACCGGTGATGCGAGAGTCCAGTACCATCTCACCAGGTAGTCTGAGGGTCGTCCCGAACACGAGATCTGCCGGGCAGCACCCATTGTCCTCTTTGGTTGTATTGCGAATACCAAAAAGGATCGCAGGTAGACGCTCAGACCAGCGTGAGTCGGATGAACTAGCCAGGATGGCAGCTTTTAATTGTCGAGGAAAGCGCTCGACGAGGCCATTGGCAGCGGGGTGGTACGCGGTTGTTCTTAGGTGAGTACAGCCTAATAAACGACTGAGATCACGGAACAGTGTGGAAGTGGACTGTGTCCCTCTGTCGGTAGTGGTGGTGGATGGAACACTAAAAAGAGAAAAACAAGCTTCGACAAAGCACGGGAAACAGATTCGGTAGATGTGTCACGTAAAGAAACAGCTTGTGGCCAACGGGTAAAACGGTCATCACATGTTAGAAGATGGTTGAAACCGTTGGAAGGAGGTAAAGGGCCAAAATATCTACGTGAAGGTGTCTAAAACGTGCATCAGGAAGTGAAAATTTACCTGGAGTAGTGACTGTGTGACGGTGAACTTTACTGCTTTGGCGCCTATGACAATGTTTAGCTCAATGTCTACTGTCTGAAAGCATATTGTGCCAGAGGAAGCGGTCGGTAATAAGCTTTACGGTGGAGCGGATACTTGGATGTGAAAGACACTAAAAATGATCAAAATCGGTTCGACGAAATGATCGTGCGACTAGGGGTCTGGGCTTACCGGTTGAAAGGTCAAAGTAAACTCTTGTGTCCGAGTTAAGAACGGGCAGTTGTGTGAACTTCAATGAGGGGTTTAAACGAAGTTGGACAAGCTCAGGTCCTCATTTTGAGCGGCCGCTATTTTATCCAAGTCGTTGGGTGTTGACGACAACTGATTCATATGAGCGCGGAACAATACATCAGCAACAGCGTTGTTAGAACCGTCGACATAACGGGTATCAAAACAAAACTGTAAAAGATAGTCCAGATGGCGCGTTTCTCGGCGTGAGTAACGGTCCGAGGCAGAACGGAAAGCGTACACCAGTGGCTTGTGATCTGTCAAAAGCATGAAACGACGGCCTTCTAAAAGGTAACGGAAATGTTTCACAGCCAAATACATGGCGAGCATCTCACGACCAAAGGTGCTGTACCCTACCTGAGCAGGTTGTAGCTTCCGTGAGAAAAACGACAGCGGTTGAAATTCCTTATCAACTGACTTTTGCAAAACTGCGCCCACAGCGGAACTTGAGGCATCCGTCTTAAAGACAAGTGTAGCGTCCTCAGTGGTGTTCAAGTGATGGAAAGAGGTAACCTCACTAAACTTCTGCTTGACGGCTGAGAAAGCTGCTTCAACTTCTGGGGTTATGGTTAACGGCTTTGAGTTTCCTTTCCATAAGTCGGTAAGCGGATTAAGGAACTCAGCACAGTTGCGGATGAATCTGCAGTAGTAGTTGATCATACCAAGAAATCGGCGTGGGCTTTGGACAGATTGGGGCATCGGATAGTCGAGGATAGCTTGAGATTTATCCGGGTGGTGTTTAATACATTCATCATCGATCTTGGGACCGAGAAATTCGACGATAGGCTGACCAAATTTGCATTTGTCCAAGTTGATGGTTTTCAAATCGTTCGAAAACCATTCAAAGGTGTGATACATGCTCGTCGGGTGTGGCACTTGCAAACAAAACGTCGCCAATGCAAACATAGACGAACACGAGGTCACGGAGGACCTGATCCATTAAGCGTTGGAAAGACGGTGCTGCGCTCCGGAGGCCGAAAGGCATATGAAGAAATTCTTAAAGGCTAAATGGAGTGATCAAAGTGGTTTTGCGATGTCTTTCTCCGCCATTTTTAATCTGGTGGTAAGCTCTGACTAGGTCGATGTTGGTAAGATCGACTTTCCGGCTAGTCCAAGTGAGAAACCATGGATATGGGGGATAGCGTACCTATCCGAAACAGTGATATTGTTGAGAGCACGGTATTCACCGCATGGTCGCCAATCGCCTGAATTTTTTGACACCAGATGGTGAGGTGATGCCCAGCAGCTGTTTGAAGGACGAGCAATGCCGAGATCATGTATGTGTTGGACTTCATTTTTAGCTGCCTGAAGTTTGTCATGGCGCAAGCGTCGAGCGTTAGCAGTTACTGGCGGACCGGTCGTAACGATGTGATGGAGTACATCGTGCTTATTGTGGGAAGTATCGGTATTCGCTCGAATGATGGACGGGAATTGTCGGAGCAATGAGCAGTATTGTGAGTCATCAGGCAGATGCAAAGCCCGAGAGAATTGACGGAAGCAAGTTTGCAGGGGATGCTTAAGGACGTAGTATCGTCTAATAAATAAATAAATAAATAATTTATTCTCGACTATGCAAGGCACGCCCATGGAGGCATGATCAGATATGTACAACTGCACAAACATTTTATGGCAACTGTGACAGTAACAGTAGAAAATTGGTCGTATGTCCATGATAAAATAAATAAATAGATAGGTTATTCTCAGTTTCATAGAGACGCACCAACTTAGGCATGATCAAGGTTTAAAAACTGTTGTGTATCACGATGATACATCGGGTTCAATCGTGTGTAGTTGAAACGGTGTCGGGAAGAGTTGCTATGTGAATCTAGTCAACTTGCCAGTATGTAGTTGTGGGCTGTGACGTTATTCAGTAACGCGTCACATCAGCCACGTGGCAGTGTTGTTAAACAGACATTTGTGGCTTTTTATAGGGAGAACGCTTGCCAGACGAAAACCCACCACGTCCTGCAACACTGCCGTAAAGCATGTTGAACATTAATGTTGAACTGGCAAAGCCGCTTAACGATTGGTTTCATCTTCGGTCTTTCGCGGGGTAATGGCTTCTAATTTCCTCTGTTAGTTGGACGGGTATTTTGATCTGGGTCGCCATGAGTTTTGAGGTCGGTGGAGGGGGGGACATCGCGATTTTTCTTCTTGTTGTATGTCCAGGTGAGAAAAAGGTTCAATTTTTCCGCTGTCCAGATTTTTCAGACGGATAACGTATGGGAGTATGAGGATATGTCCAGTTCGCCATACTGGACAAGGGTTACGGTGATTGTAGCTCGGTCCTTGCGGAGTTTTGCCATCCTCCACGTCAGTCCTTGTGGGTTGTTACGTCGGTCTTGGGCCAAAACTGTTCCTCAGTCCAATTCCAGATCTCCAAGATGTCCCGGACCTCAGAGAAAAGGGAAAGTGAGGGACAACCGAGAGAAGACCGCAAGAACAGGCATGGTGTTGAATATTGTTAATGTCTTGTGTTATAACATTTGGGCTTGAGACAAAAGCATGTACACTGTGCAACAATAATTATGCTGAAAATGTCTTTTGAGTATCCTATAGAATAATTAGCCGTATAGGTGGATTGCTATCGCCTGCGTAGAGACAACAGCGTTGCACCAGTAAGTAAAGCAAGAGTATCCGTTTAATATGAGTCGATAGTTGCGTGGGGATAGAGCAAAGAGAGTTAGAATGTTGGTAGTGATCGTCAAGTGCATGAACAGCACGTAGTTAGTGTAATCCGAGAGGGGGCATAATAAGCGCAAATAAATGGGTTGCTGCGAGAGAGTCTTAAAGATCAATTAGTGGCAGGGCAGCGGAGGGACTGGATGCAGATATTCTAAAGGAGTAAATGTTATTGAGATACGGGGTGGCTACTAACAAGCACTGGATCATCACATATGCATGGGGCCAACGGCCATTAGCTACTTCTGAAGAGAGATGCCGAATTTATGACGACCGACAGATGGTGGCGCTAGGAGCGACTCAGTCGCCAGATTCGGCTATTCCAATCAGACGCTTTGTCACTAGTGTATGCCTACAGGGTTGATGAGTGTATCTATAGGCCAGTGAAGGTAAGTGATAGATCAATAGATCAGCTAAGCTGTGACGCAAACAATCCAAGAGAATGAACGTTGTAAGAGGGAGCGAGCTCCGGATATCCGCAAAGTTAAATGGGAGCTATAGCGACTAGCTGCTGCTAAGCAGAGATAGTGGCTCTAAAAAAGAATGAATCAGTGGCTGCTGTAGCCATGTCATTAAGACGTTTGACCAATACCGGATACCTACAGTTTCGATGAAGAAATCGACATGCGAGCGAAGCTTTAAGAAACAGACGGCAGAAGAGAATGAAGGTTGGTGAGTCAGTAGGTGGCTCCTTGTAATCTACATGGAGCCAACAATGACTAGCTGTTGTCAAGTGGAGTTGACGCGAGTAGGACGAACGACGCATAACGGCGCGCTAGGAGAGAGAAGAGTGAGTAGCAATAGAGTTTGGGCTAAGCCTTTAGTTACTAGTGGATCCTACGGTGGCACATAATAGGTCAACAAACCAGCTGAGCTGTGATGTAAACAATCCAAGAGAATGAACATTGTAAGAAGGGAGCGACTCCTACAGAACTTCGGATATCCGCAGAGTTAAATGGAGGCTATGGCGACTAACTGCTGCTAAGCAGATTTGGCTCTGGAAAAGAGTGAACCAGTGGCTGGAGTAGCCATGTCATTAAGAAGTTTGACCAATACTGGATACCTACAGTTTCGACGGAGGACTCAACATGCGAGCGAGGCTTAAGAGAGATAGAGGGCAAAAGAAAATGAAGGTTGAAGAGTCAAGGAGTGGCTACCTGTAAGCTACATGGAGCCAACAATGACTAGCTGTTGTCAAGTGGAGTTGACGCGAGTAGGACGAACGACGCATAACGGCCCGCTAGGAGAGAGAAGAGTGAGCAGCAATAGAGTTTGGGCTAAGCCTTTAGTTACTAGTGGATCTTACGGTGGCACATAATAGGTCAACAAACAAGCTGAGCTGTGACGCAAGCAATCCAAGAGAATGAATATTGTAAGGAAGGAGCGACTCCTACAGAGCTCCGGATATCCGCAGAGTTAAATGGAAGCTATGGCAGCTAGCTGCTGCTAAGCAGAGAGAGTGGCTCTTGAAAAGGATGAAACAGTGGCTGGTGTAGCCACAACGTACATCGTACATCGTCCACAAGTTCGAACTTGCTGAGAAAGTTGATTCCGATAATGGGCTTTTCCACATCGGCGATGGTGAAAACGAAAGGGAAGTTACTCCGTTGTCCCAGACTCAAGGTAATTAATTTCTGGCCGTAGGTTGCGATTTTAGTATGATTAGCTGCCGTAAGCATTGAACCAGCTGGTTGCAGGGGCTTTTTTCCAGAGAACGGGGGAGAAAGATGACTTCTGCATCATTGTCAACCAAGGAGTGAAGTTTGGTTGTGGAGTCAAATACCTACAACAGGCGACTAATAACCCGGCCAGCGACAGCCGCCGCCATTACTGGCTGGCCATGTGGTTTCCCGAAGTAGGAGTTGAAAAGGCTTTGGGGTGTTTACACCCTGGACGGCACTTACATGTTGCGTCTCCGAAGCGGTGGTGATAATAACAATAGCGGCAAGACTGTCGTGTACGAGAGCTGCTAGAACGTGTGGATCGTGAAACGGACCGTCGCGAGGGAACGCGGTCGCATCTGAGGTTGGACAAGGGGTGCTCTAGGTTAGTATATCTCTCGCTGATTGTGTCAAGTAGCGTGGTTCTGGAGAGGTTGCCTGAATTAGTCTGAATGACGTGTGATACCGACGATTTAACGAAGCGTTCGTGAACTTTATCAGCAGCCTCTGCCAGTTTGTCTAGCGGAAGGTTGTCGGCGAGAACAGCTAAAATAGCCGTGGTATTCGCGGGAAGACAATTGCTCCACAATTGATGGAGAACGGAATCATCCAGTATTGAAGAACCGACGAGAAAACGCATGTGCCGGAGTAAGTAAGACGGCGCTCTATCTCCAAGCTCGACGCCAGAGAGCAACTGCTGATGGCATGTTTCATCTGAGGCTGTAGTGCGCTATAATATGGCTGCCTTAAGTTTATTATAAGGTGACTCTAGGGGCATGGGATAAAGGATGTCGATGACCTCTGAGGCAACGTTGGACGGCAGGTGAGCAGTCACATATGAAAACATAGTGGACTGGAAAGTAATCTTACGAAAACCGAAAACAGCTTCCACCTGAACGAACCAAACACGTGGGTTAGAAAGGTCAAAAGAAGGTGAAACGAGTCCAAGGGAATGTTCCGACGCATTAATAGCGGGCGCGTGATCAGACATTGTGTAGAAAAAAAAGGAAAAATATACACAAAAATTAAATAAAAATGCGGGGTCACCAATTATATGGAGGAACCGGCAAAGGAGAATACTCAGTCAATTAGGTTTACCTCACACGTAAAATATCCTGATGCGCCTATACGTCGGATGACCGTAATTCGCGAGGTATGCCGAAGCGTACGTTTACGTAGAGTCCGATGGTGAATAGAGCAGGCAGCGACGCGCGCAATCACAGCAATCCAGCGGCAACCAAGGTAGAACCACGGAAGACGAGCTCGAAACCAAGCTTGTGTATATGTAGTTAATTAAAACAAAGCTGTACAACAACTGCAGCGAAAAAGGTAAACGTGAAAATGATAGATAAGCAAATTATTAACAATCGCTACAAGGAAGATAATAATAAAGCGCCTATGCAGTGCAACTGTGCACATATGCTGACATTTAATCAGTACATACCGGAGTTAAGAGCTTTTATATTTCAGTATGACATACTTATACACATACGCGTATTACTTCAGTATGTACTGCTTAACTTTATGCATTTGTGTGTAACTGCAAGTAATAAAAATATAAAATATAAATTTCTAAGTGCTTTATTCTCTTGCAAGGCGGGTCACGCATTTGTAGGCATGAGCACGTTAAAGGTACAACTAAATGTTAGGGAAGGCATACAAGCTGGTGTACGTTAGCCTTGAAGTTTGGAGCTGTGTCCACATATATGTGTGGGCAAGCATGTGGCCATCTGTTGTACGAGTATGAATATGTGCTACTGCAATTGCGATTGAGCGCGTGGATAATACGAGAAGGGTTGAGTGGCGTCCGCAGTGAGAGTGTGGGTGGTTGGGTACTCATGGTATCTTCCCTTTAATTAGTGGCGAGTCACATCCGCCTCGTTGCAATGCTGTAAAACAGACAGCATTGGCTTTCTATAGGGAGAACGCTTAACAGGCGAAAATCCACCACATCCTAGAGCGCTGTTGCTGAACAGTTGGTGCACCGTCATATTTTCGATTGCGGACAGGCCTAAAGCAAGTGAGTGGGCGCGTGACAGGCGGGAGCACAGGTTGGTTCAGGTAAATTTTGGTAAGCAATGGTTTAGATGGCGTTTTCGCAGGCAAGCCGTGGCTGATCCAATCCTCTGGATAAGGGCATCCAGGTCCAACTGACCAGTCTTAGTGGTCCAGGAAGGAGGTGAGTGTGTTAGTGGTCTGATATGATCCAATTTTGCTTTTGCAGGTAAACTCGGTCGCAGACCCAAAGGCCAGGTTGGGTCTTGGATACGTTGCTGTTAAACTCTTCAAAGCTCGGGGAAGAGAAAAGAAGGGAAAAGAAAAAGAGAACAGCAGAGCCCACCTAGGAAACCTGTGGCATCACGTGGTGTGCACGTAAAAGTCATATATGTTCCAATATGATGAAAATGCTACAAGAAGAGCAAAAGATATTTGGTATTTTGTGTTCTGCGACCACCTAAATAATCTATGCGGGCAAAGGCTGATTAATAACTAGAAGCAGGGATGTGAATATAGGTGAGGACAAAAGGCATACGGTTAAAAAAGAAAATAAAAACGAAATGTTAAATAGGAAAGCCGGGAAATGGGGTAAATTTATACTCACCATTTGCCCGGAAATTATGTTTTTCAAATGCTCGGTGTCAATGGCAAGCTATCAAACACCGGCATGTTACCACATCAAGATGGAAGTGAGCGAAAAATGGACGCAAATGGAGCTTTGAAACACAACGTCAGCAACAACATGTTCGGGGAGCACCGGAGAGTAGAAATATAGAAGTGAGGTGGCAGGAGCAGGGCTTCGTGCGCAAGCGTTTCAGAGCAGTTAGAAAGTAAGCAAATCAGATCATACCGTTACTCCAAGGTGGCATGTATAAGGTCAGGATGAGGCAGGGTCAAGAAAAGCGTAAACAGGCAGGATGGTAGGGCTTGGAAAAATAGCGTGTAAGAGAATTAGCTTTGTTCTTAGCAAAAAATTACCACGAGTGGATCCGTTGTAAACCGGGCTCTTAAGCCTCAATGGTCTATGGGTAAGGAAACAGCAAAGACAGGTTAGGCAATGTGAGAAAAAAACAGCAGGCAGGCAACAAGCAAACAGCTGAGATGAGAGCGGGATGGGTGGCTGAAACCATAATCGCATCAATGCATTGAAATGGCCTTATGGGAAAGGTGAGTAGGAATGACGATCAAAGCAGGGCAAAATTAGAGGATCAGCGGAAGTGCCAAGGATGAGTCAGCATACTTCAGTTGCTAAGCGACTGTCAGAACACTGGCGAGACAGCCCAGAAGAGACTGAAGTAAGCAAAAATAAGAGTGTATGCGGTCCAGCAGATGTGCGGATGAAATTTAATGAGGCAAGCAGAGCTACGTCACACAAATTCTGAGACATAACATAGGGATACTTACATACAGTAGTGACCAGGAGGGTGCGTTGAATCAGGTGTTGATGAGCTATGGCAAGGCGGCATGCATATGTTCATGTAGTCATGGTGAGCGCGATGAAGAAAAGATTGAACAGGCAGGTTAGCATATGCTCAGGAGGGTAGAGCTTGTTAACGTAGTGTGAAATAACCTTAGCTTGGTTACGGTTAGAAAATAATTTACCATGGTTGAATCCGCTGTAAGCCGGGCGCTTAAGCCTCAATGGTTTAAGCGAGGTATGGAAAGAGCAAAGACAGGTGAGACGATGCGAAACGAACGCAAAAGACAGACGACAAACGAGCCAGGTGAGGTGAGAGTGAGATACGTAGCTCAACCAAAAGCGTGTCATCTGCTTGTAAAGGCATTATGGAAAGAAAGTGAAGAGGAGCAACAATTAAAGCAGACGCACATGGAAGGTCAGTGGGTGGACCAAGTATGTGTTAATTTACTTCAGTCATCTAGCAGCCGGCAGAAGACAGGCGAGACAGGTCAGACGAGACTGGTTTAGGCAATGGGCAAATAGGAGTGACTATGCAGCCCATTAGAAGTAAGATGATATTTGAGGACACATGCAGAGCTTCAGGACACAAAACCTGCGATAAAGTTTAGAAAAAGCCTCAAACGGTGGTCAAGGGGAAGAAAAGTGTGATGAATCAAAAGTTACTGAGCTAATCCACATCGGTATGAACAGATTCATCCGGCCAGGGTGAAGCGGGATCAAGAAAAGCGTAAAAGGGCTGGTTAGCATAGGCTCAGGACGATAAGGCTTGGCAAGGTAGTGTATAAGAGAATTATCTTGTTTAAGGTTAGAAAAAAAGTTACCTCGGTAGAATCTGCTGTAAACCAGGCGTTTAAGCCTCATGGTCTGAGGTAGGTAAGGAACCAGCAAAGACAGGTCTGGCAATGCGAGACGAACACAGCAGGCATACAACAAGAAAACAGCTGAGATGAGAGTGGGATAAGTGGCTCAATAAGCAAGCGTATCCTTGCATTGAAATGGCTTTTGAGGAAAAGTGAGGACTAACAACAAGCAAAGCAGGGAAACCAAAGGGTCCGTGGAAGTGCCAAACATGAGTGGGTTTACTTCAGTGGCTTAGCAGCTGTCAGAAGTCAGGCGAGCCAGCTCAGATGACACTGCGTTAGGCAGAAACGAAGGCTATGTGGCCCATCGTAACTGGGATGACGTTTGACTACACACGCAGAAATGAAGGACACAATATACGAGAAAAGTTTTGGACAGGTTACCTACAGAGGCAATGCGAGAAGGACGCATCAGGCAGACAACAAGCAAGCAGGTAAGGTGCGCATGAGATAACAGGCTGAACCTACTAAGCGTGTCATCTGGTTGTAATAGGTTTAGGAAAGAAAGTTAGGAGGAGCAATAATCAAAACAGAGAAAGATGAATAACTAGAGGTTGGCCAAACCTGAGTCAGTATAACTCAGTCGTCTAGCAGTTATGGTCATACCTTTTAGGCAGGTTATCACTGTACAGAATTGGCCAGTTATTTACTTACATACCCTTTGTGTGTTACCCAATCGGAGGATTCTTGATTCCTCAGCTGGGATATGAAGAATCAAACACCGACGGTTACATCAGACAGTGCAATCCAACAGCATGCTATCATCACCCGATATCATTGCTTACGTTCAGAGCCCAATTACTAGCAGTTAATCAGACTCCGAAATACCGACTGTTGCTTGCGTACCAGTGCAAGGCAGAGTACACCCTGTAGGCGGAAGCCTGTATCGTCGTTGAAAGCGGACGGCCTGCTTGTGTGCACCAGGTTGTATTCGTTTATTATATACAAATTTATAACATTCATTTGCGTTACGGATGACGATTTCTGGCACAATATGTATGCTACTATGAATTATTGGGAATGGCCGACATTTTGTGTACATTGAAAACAGATAGGTGGAACAGCGAACCACAAGTCTGCAGCGCGAATAGTCATATTCAAATGAGTGACAGGAATAAACAATTATAATACATAACAATTACGTTTTAGTTCTTGACTCTGCGAGGCACAATCCATCTGGGTGGACTGATCGATTTCTATATCGAGATTGCATAAAATAGTAAATTGTTCTCGTTTTGTACAACGGTTTATAAATGGGTTTCTGAAGTGAATTGCAGTCTGATAGTATGAGAGGAAGCAAGCAACTAGGAGAAATAACAATCGCAGATTTGGCCAAATGTGCAAGTAGTGTAATACGGACACCAGTGTAAATGTTCCCAGAGGACCTGCGTTCGTGAGGGTTAAACCTACGGTGGGTTTCAGCTGCACTACCAGGCTTTAACAGGATGTCAGCCGGTTTAGCAAAGTAGCATGTATCCACCCCTGTTTCAACAATATATTCTTATTAAGGCTGTATTATGTATGCCTTATTGGCGATGGAGCCTAAGCCAGGTTTGTCTTGCGGCTCATTTAATGATGGCACAATTTTTATTTGCCAGCCAGTCAGTAGCGGTATGCCTTGCATGTGTATACTTATGGTTATCTTAGGAGCTGTAAGACGTCACCTTGAAACCAGCCCACTCTTGGCCAACAGTGAACTAAAGGAGGATATAAGAAAACTTTCCTTTACATAAAGGTTTGATGCTTTTTCCGGAAACAATTATCTTGTTAGTTAACGGAATAGTTATCTTCAACCTTTTTCAGTATGCATTCGATTAAGTGACCACTATTTGGTGTGTGAGCGTAAGTAATTGCTCCGTTGTGATGGCGGTAAAATAGTAAAGGCGGTTATTTTCATGCAGGAATTGCTGCCGAAGTGAACCATGTAGTTCTATATGGCTGCCAAGCAACTAAAGTGTAATAATCGAACAATGATTTGTATGACTAAAATGCTAATGCTTAACAGGTTCCGTAGCGTGGTTATAGTGCGTACGATATAAAATAATTGTCAACAAAATTGGGTTTACATCGGTGAACTCACCAACGTATACGTGGTATCGTCTGTAAACCCTAGGTAAATCCATAAGTAATGACGGCAAGTAGGCTGTTGGTAAAAATCGTGTCTCCTTCTCTTGTACACAGTGGGAGTACAAAACATGGGAGGAAGACCGTGAATTTACTGCCAGTGAAAGCTTACAGCCGATTGTTTTTATCAAGATGTACTGGGGCACCTAGGATGGTGCAGCAAAAAGTGCGCGGTCAACGCGGGCTTGAACTCTGCCAGCATGGGAGAACCAATGTCAGATTCGGATATGACGTACCGCGCTCTGCAAAAGCGCACCGGGAAGAAAGTCCGACGGCATTTCAAGAGACTGTACTGTCCTGCCACTATGAGATGGTAGTCTCTCAAATAACTGGTGTGACTGAACTCCAGCAGGTAGCGGCACGTGTGGTTTAGACCTCACAAAAGTTGGTAAGTCAACCTGCCGTCCCTGCGCCACCTCCAAAACAGTCCGCTGCAGACCCTGAGCCCTCGAAGCCTTTGGTCACAAGGCAAAGTATACAGACCTATGAGATTCCTAGTTGTTCGGCTTTTGAATACCCCCAATTAGGTGAAATGTCTCCTTAGCCATGGCTGCCAGAACTGGATTGCTTATTCCAAATGTAGCAGCATTTATGATCCGAGAAGTAATGTGACGGTAGTAGGGGCGAATCGTCCAAATACATGCTTCAGGAGGGGTACATGTTGGATTCTCTTCCAAGAGGAAGTTTTATCCTGCTTCGAACATCCACCATCGACCTGGACCAAGACGCCCAGATCTTTCCCGCCGGAGGATGGTTGAAGCCCTTGGTTGCTAAGCTTGTAGGAGTGTAGCAACGTGTGTCGTAGGTGCGGCACCCAACATTTGTTCACATTGCGTCGGAGTAGACCCAGGATTGATGACGCGTGTACCCTATCTAGCTAAGCTTCAGGTACTCTGATATCGTTCGGTGTATTGACCGTCCACCACAAATTGAGGTCAGCGGCACAACGCAGGCAGTATTAGCTGATGATGCGCGTGTTATGGTTAATATACGTCAAAATAATCGCAGTCCAAGTACCGATCCATGTAGTACTCCTCATTTAACTCGGATGAGAGCTGACAGCGTTTCACGCAAACTTACTTCCAGGCGCCAATGCAGAAGAGAACATCTGATCCATCCTAGGAGAGGATCACAACTGCGAATATTCTAGAGTTTGTGAAGCAAAACTTAATGGTTTAACCGGTCAAGCGCCTTTAAGAAGTCGAGAAAGACTACAACAAATTCTGTGCCACAGTCTACTGCTTTAGTCCAGTTGCATTGTGCTAGTGGTAGATTATTAGTGCACCATCTATTCTCTCTGTTGCTTTGCTATCCGTTACGAGGTAGTTAAATTCTTCTAGGCATGCGCTAGCGCTCCGGAAATAATCGCTTTCATAATCTTAGAACTAGCTGCTAGTAAGGTAACAAGACGGTAATTGGCTGAATTGAAATCAATACCTCCGTTGTGAATAAGAGAAAGTATCGCGTTGGCCACGTACAGTTCACTAAAATAATGGTAGCAGAAGCGGGCCAAAAGCTTAGCTAAATTCTCTTGCCTTACCCCTGGCGAGTTTGTGTGTATATTTTCAACTTCAGGATAGCTGTGCTTGCGCGTACTCAACAGCGTTTTGGTACAGCTTACGCTGTAACGAGTATTTGAGTGTCTTAGGGGTAAAACAAATATCGTCCTAGGGGTAAGTGGCCAGTGATCGCTCTGAAAGGATGCAGCAAATTGCAGGCGGAGGATACTCGTCGCATTATTTGGTGTCCGTTTAGATCAGTGTTATTTGTTGAGGGAATTCCCCGTTTCAACTTGCATAGTCTATAGACGTGTTGATAAAAAGCTTGTGGTTCGTGGTTATACGCACTGCCAAACTACTGTTAAAACATCAGCTCCAAACGGACAAGCTGAGCACAGTAGTTACGTTAGGTTGCATAAGCCATCCAGTTCTCGGGGCGCAGGGAGCGTCTGTATATATGCAAGGCTGAGGTTCGCACCACTCTACACTTGTGTGTCCTGCTTCGCAGAAACAAGACCACCTTGCTAGGATGAAAGGTCTTTGTCGCCGACGCTGCGGAAACCAGAAAGCTAAACAGCCTGACGAAATGTTCGCTTGCACCAGCCGGTGCGCTGTCTGCCACAGACGTCCAGTTTGCTGTCTTACCTAATCTGTATAATATATCGTAGCGTATAATTGCTTTTGTTGCGCCGCCAATTTCCCCGGACTATTCTGCCTGGCAAATGTATTTGTAGCGTACTACCGCATGAGCGCTGCGGCCGAATGGGACGTTGTCGATTACCTTCTCGATCAGTACTTCTTCGTTAGTGACTATCAGATCCAGTTGTGACTGCTCACTCTTTTCTCGGAAGCATGCAGGAGTGCTGATGTGGCCATACACCGAGTTACTGGAAACATCTTGTCGGTAGGTCTTAATCCATTCTCCCAGCTCTGCTTGGGCTTGCAGATGGTAAAATTTGGAACCGCCAGTTGTTAATGGGACGGAACCAGCCAATGAGAATGTGACCGTAAGTTGTGTTTAGCACCTTCCTTATTGCGGATACCAGATGGGAGACCATCTTGGGCGTGGAGGAAGGAGGGCAATACAGGACCGCCACTAAGCAAGTGTCATCGATGTTTAAATGCAGACGGCACCAATTGGAAGCTTGTACCATGTCAACCAGGTCCCCGATGAGCTCACTTTGGAGGCCATTTGCGGAAGTACCGAGCCACCCAGCCCTTTCCTGGGTTTGTCGTGCCGAATAATGGACATGCTTTGCAGTGCGGTTTCCAGGTCAATTATGTTACGGCATAAACATGTCACGTTATAGCGATGTGCTTGCGGCCTTTTGACCATCGACGCAGCTGCATTTCGGAAGGTTTATTCCGTTAGGTATTGCTGTAATACAGAAGAGCTTCTCGGATGTCGAAAGCCGCTGACTTGGAGCGAATAATATTATGTGGATTTGTGCGACTAATGGGAGGCAGTGACTTAGTCGTATCTTGGGTGAATTACCAAACCTCGGTGGGAAGGTAATGTTTTATTGTTCACACTTACGCCTGCATCGGCTGCATTCTTGATAGCTACCGGTCTTAGCGCACAACTTTCAGCATCCCTGTTATGGTTATACTGAGGCGCAGTTAGTGTCGTTTCCGCGATGAGCGCGGGTGCCAGCGGCTCTCTAGCTGCGTCCTTCAGTCGACGTTCGCAAGAAGCTTCTGTCCAGTTATTGCCAGCGACGGAGTAACTTCATCGTCATCTGTTGTGATTACACCGTTATTCTCAGTATCATCGGGCCATTGCCGCTTTAGCTTGGCAACACAGGTAACTGTGTAAGCGACTGAGGCATGACGTTGCCCGCACAGAGCTAGCACAGCCGCAACACCAATCATCCATGGCATGAGCTTGGGCTTTTTGTTGCTGGTTGTCGTAGCTCGGGCACGCTACGAAGGAAAATAATTATTTTGCTACTCTCCGTGCGTTAGTCGTTTGAGATATTTTTGTCCTGTTTGAGTTTGCTCCAAGGAACATCCGGAAATATGCATATTCTAGGGTTTTCTGTCCGCGGGAAGTATGCCGATCAATGCACCGGCTGGACATCAGCTTTGATCCTAATGCTGCTGGTATTAGCCGGGCTCCCCATAAGGATCCGAGTGTGGTTGTCTAGTGATGCGCATCATAGTAGTTGGACAGCTGAACACCGAGTATATCACAAAGGAACTTCATTGCTTAAAGCAATGAAAGCCAGCCAGCTGCTTGCCCCTTAAGAAGTTGTCCTTGGTGTTATGATCGTTGTTGCATATAAGTGTCAAAGCCCCATAGTGCTACCAGGGGCTCGGCGATCTTGGAAGCTAGGCTATTGAGGGATTTAGTGACGTCTGCAGGTTGCACCTGGTCTTTGACAGTTTGAGCTTCTGTATTCGTTGAGACTACTGTGGTTTCACTTGGACTGTACCGGGAAGTAACGGTTGCCTTTATGATTCGGCAGTTAGATCGCTTCGGGTTTCGTTAGTTAATCAGAAAAGTGGGTGTTAAGCTCTTGCATCAGTCAAAACAATTGATGTGGAGGTAGGCGTTGTAGCTATACATGCTTCTACTGGTTGCTATGACGACCTGATTCGTGGTCCCCAAAGCTTCTAGTACTGCTTAGCTTGTCAAGGCCTGGCCCCCTTACCAGGTCGCGCGGCAGCAATTGTAGGTAGAGGTGCGGTGCAAGCTACGTTATTGCCACTTCAAGCGAAGCAACTTTCGACTTCAGATGAAGTTCAGTTTGGGCGACCAGGCTGTCGCCCATTTGCGTTCACGCCAGTACGCATGTTACTAACGCAACTGTTGTGCACTTTGGACAGAACCAATGTGAGCACGGCATACTGTATTACTTTATGTCGGTGCTACAGCCGTTGAGGTATTTCGTGTGGTATCGGCCTTCGCAGATTTTACCAGCCAACCCTCCTTTTATTACATTTACACTTGTTTGATTGTCACAGAATACTTCAGTTCGTGTTACTAGTGCAGTGGTCATGATAAACCGGTTACCGTAGGCCGAATACTTGATGCCGGACACAGATTGCAGTTGCGCCAATTAATGAGCTTTCCGAAATTAGCCAACATACGTCAATCAAATTTTCACATTAAAAAATATACAAAAATTAATATATTGGTGCACGATTCGCACAGAGAAAGCTTGTATAACTGAGTAACCCCAAAGAAATAATGGTAACCGGCACTGCACTCCAAACATTCGGGACGTCCGTGGGTACCAAAAACATGTATGCTTCGCTCCCACAGCCAGCGTTTAGGAACTACAAACGAAAGCACAAAGTTAGCTAATATATACAATTTCCCAGAAGTTGATCCTTAAAAGAAAATAATGTGTTCTCGGTAACCAAAATCAACTGGATTTTTATGCTTCTGCTCACAGTTTAAATGTTAGTTAAACGTGATTTCGCAGCACTAATTTTATGAAAGGACCTTCCTTGGCTCAACTTGAACTGCGGGCTGCTGAAAATCTGCCGTGTAGCAACATGCTTTATATAGCATCCCACCAATCGTCCGATAAAACCACGTTTCCAGATTGTACGTTCACAATACTTTGTTCCATGACTGTCCTTTGCGGTCTTATTTCGGCTTGTTCCCTTTCACTATTCTCTGCGGTCGTGGAGGTCCTATGAATACGGGCTTGGACGGAGGAGCTCCCGTGTTAACTGAGGTAGGAAGAATTAACCAACAAGACTCACTAGGACCTGAGCTTTACAGTAATACGATTCAACTGCACACACTCCGCTGACCGATGTCTAGTGTGGGTAGCTTGACAAAAATCCTCACAATACGGAAAAGTATAGAAAAAGCAGGAAAGTCTGACAACAGGTAGGTTGAACTTTTTATTCATCTGCACCCCTACTTGCCCGAATGCCTACGATTCTCCCGTCCACTACCTGCCTAAACGAATTAAGCTTGGTCTAACTAAGCTACTTGACCAGCCAACAGAGGAAAGTGGCAATCCTTTGATTGCAAATAGCTGAGTGATGGTGACGAGAGATGAATTACCAGCCTACAGTACCATTCCAAAGGATCAACCGGTGTTCCATGACGTGGTGCGCATTCTCCTGGCAGGCGTTCTCCCCATTAGAGTCCATAAATGTCCGTTTAACAGCACTGCAACGTGGCGGTTGTGACTCGCCACTGGACAAATTCATTGCTTAGAGGGACAAACCGGCACGTTCACTGCAACCGTATTTTATTATTTTTCACCATGCTAAATGGATACGCCTTTGCAGCACGTATATTCACCACTTCAATTAATATGCACAATGTTTAGTGTACGCTCAAAATGATCCATATTATCGTCAGGACATCCACGATACTGTACCTCATCCAATGCCGCACCTTGTACAACTCTTGACCCCAGCCGATTACATTCATTTCAAAACGTCCGGTGCGAAACTTAATTGCTTGTAACTTTTCATCATGCATAATTTTGCGTACCCCGATGGATTCAAGAATAAACTTATTTATTTTATTTATTTAGATCATTTACCGCTTGGATAGGCAACCAAAATCGCTTAATACCATTTCAACCTATATTTCTCTTATTTATGCGTAATTCTGCTGCCACCGTTTGTGGAACAACGGTACCCAACCCAGATAACACAAAGAAGACGTTGTAAGCCAGTAGGTGTGGTATAGTCTATCACGGCCCATTATGGACTTGAATCCATAGTGGAGAACGTTAACGACCACTTTCTCGAAATTTTCCTCCAACTGTGGTTTACTTAAGTACAACAAAAAATAAATAAATATTTTTTCTCGACAAAGCGATGCGCGCCTTCTGGGCATTATCAGCATACTGCAATATTGTATATGATAGCATGATTGGGAGCACCAAGTGCGTAAGTAGGACATTTGGTCAGTAGGGTGGTTCTATACGGCCCAAGGGTTGTACGAAGTCTATGTCCGCAGAATCCGAGTTGTGGTGATAAGGGTCAGATCACTAATATAGATTATGTTGATGAGGAACTAGTCCGATAAGGTTGTGATCACAGTGCAGGTCAAGTGAATGAAGCATGAGGAAAAAGCTTCGAAAATAGTAAAGAATGGTGGCATGTAACTAATCAAAAGTGCAGGCGTGTTCTTGCAAGAGCAGATATATGCACAGCATTTGTAAATGTGGTCTCTGTTAAGTCGCCAATGTGTGTTAGGGATGGTGACTTTATTGGGTGGCGAGTCACATCCGCCACGTAGCAGTGTTGCTAAACAGACATTTGCGACGTTTTATAGGGATAAGGCTGGCCAGACGAAGACCCACTAAGTCCTGGAACACTGCCGACAACAGAAGACCTTTCAGCATCTTTAATCAGAAAGCTAGATTACAAGATCAACAATGGCCACACCAGCGGAGTATAAATAGTCGACTGATGACCTTGAGCGACGTGGACCAAGGTCTGCGCACGCAGCGGAAAGCTACGCCTGCACCTAGCCGCTAACCACCTGCGTCCGAGCCTAGGCCCGCACCAAATATTACCACATCTTATTGGTAATTCCTCGTAAATGCTAACGCATGCCATCAAAACCTGTTTGCCCTCTTTCAAAAGCTTGGAATGCGCCGTCGCAAAAATTAAAATTGGGAAAACAAGCTTTTTGTAGAAGGTAGGCACGTGGTGTGTTAAGAAGCGCACACGTTTTTGTCGCAATTCACCCTGTGGTTGCGCAAACAAAAGAATGCAAAGGGAACCCAGTGATGTTAAATTTAAAAATAGTACATGCCGTGAACCTACAGTGTGCATGTCCGAACGCACCAGTTAGGAAACCTGTAAAATATATTGTGTTTATTAATCACCCAATCAATACCTCCTAGTATTTGCTTCCGCCAGATTGTCAGGTGTCCCGCCAGGATACCCTGCCTCCATGGCTCGTCACTTTCGTGCACATATTGGAGCTGGAAAATTAACGTTAAGCTTAGTTGCCTTAAGTGGTCCACGTAATCGTGCGCGTAAATTTTATGCTGCTTCCATTCCTGAACGACAACTTTTCAATAATACCGTACTGTATATGAATGAAATAATTATAGCAATTTATAAAGAACATACTACTCTGCTACGTCAACTTTGTACTGCCGAGCGTCCACTTGTAGGGAAATGTTTCGACGTTGTGCAAGCAAATGCTCCTTCTACCGTCGGTAACCCGTAACTCACGGAGTGCCCGGAATTATAGACCCATGGGGGCAACACACCCTGTTGTAGTGATACTTTCACAGATGGTAGCGTTATTTTCTGTAACGTGGCGGAATGCGTCGCTGCTCTTCTCCCTGATCGTACATGGAACGACCTTCAGTGGTTCAACAGGTGGTTAACGAAGCTTCCTCCTGATTTTTCAAGTGTTACTGTCAGGATGCTGATTAGACTGGGGAACATCCCAGTTAATGCACCGGATCCTCGACCGCGGCTACTTCGTGTTGTACTCTCTACGCCGGAGGAACGCAAGGCTCTCATGCAGTTTGCCTTTAAACTGAAAGGTACTAATATTAGTGTTCAGCTGAAACTTCCGCTAGCCGATATACTGAAGCCAAGATAGGCCATCAAGGATCTGAAAAGCAGGCTTGCGGGCGGTGAACAATATCTCGGTTTATGTGAGTTTTCTGGTGGTCAGCCGGCGGTCCTTTTTCGTCTCAACAGTGCCCGTTCTGGTAGCGCCCGACCTAGGTCTGGACCTATGGAATACCTCCAGGTTATGCTAAATACTGTGCGCAGCCCAAGGAATAATGTATACGAGTTAGGTCCGCTTGTAGATAGTTATCATCCCGATATCCCCGCATGCACTGAAACACGGCTGTCTCAGAATATAAGGGATATTAAAATACATTTATCTGGCAACACACTAGTTGGATGCCTTCGTTCTGTCAACAGGCAGGAAGAAAGCGTTACTTTTTATGTGAGCTGTAAGCTTGACATTTTAAATCTTTGCTTATTTCATGGGGTAGACCGATCTGTTAAAGTTCTGTCGGCTGTGATCGCACATCTTCGGCTCCCGTTAAGGTATTAGTTGTGCGTAGAGGCCCTAGAAGCGTATCCAAAAAGGTACTTGGCTTTAGTTGCTCCCAGTCCGCAAACAGCTGTTTGTTGCTAGGCGAATTAAACTTCCTGCTGATTTACTTGGCAGATCCTTCTTGCAACACAGCATCAGACAAATTCTGCGCTGATCTACTTGGGCTTACGCTTAAAGACCCGTTACCTCAGTTCGTTGACCTCCCCACTAGTTACTTGGACGCCCCAGTACCGGTTAGCTTAAAACTTTAACTTACTATTTTATTCTATATTTTGATGATGTTGTGTTAGGGAGCTGGCTACTTAACCCTCAGTTTCATGAATTATGTTAGTTGCCTATTTCTTTGTTTGCGCAGTTACCTGCTTCTGTGCTACATTTTGGACACGCCGCTTTCCTCATCCTCATTCGCAATCGCTCACAGCTAATTTCAGCCGTCTCATTCTGTGGACATTCTGATTGGTTTCTTTTGCTCAGCGTTCCTTAGCTTTTCACGTGGATGTGTTATTCAGCCGACACATATTTATTATACAGGTTGTTATTTTCCTGGTTTGTATCATTATCACTATCAACTGTTCTGGCATTTGTTTAGACGCATCACTTCTCCACACTGATTGGACGCTACTCGTCGTTTTTAATGGTCGCTCACCAGAAGGTTACCCCCAGGGATTTACTCCGCAGACACTATTTTTTTGCCGCATTTCATTGGCTCGTAATTTTGGATTCTCATTTGCTTGTTCCATTTTGTGTTTTCTCCATGCCTATTGGACCTCATGCGTTTAGTAGCTTGGCTTCGCCCTTGTTTGTGAAGCTATATAACTGGTGCCGTGCTGTAATAGAAAATCTGTTCATCCCGGCTCATCTTGGACTTCTTCTTGCAGTCGTGGGGTGAAGGCCTACTCGGCGTCACAACATATTCTTCTGGCGACGAGTAGTTGTGAACCATGTCGGTTTCGTTCGAGCGATTGCAAACTTTACTTCCACAGCAACGATTGCAATTTGAGAAATCGCAAAGGCAGCTGATCAAATTGCTTACACAGAAATTGAACCTTCAGACTGAACCCCCGACGACGACGATTACACGATCATCAGTGGACGCCCTTACTGCATCAAGCACAGAATTTGTGTTCGATGGATTGATTGGTGTAACCTTCGATTCAGAGGTTAATAAGTATGAGGATATTTTTCGAGTGGATTTTGCTGACCAAGATGATGCCTGGAAAGTTCGATTGTTGTTGAGAAAACTTGGAGCAGTGGAGCATGAACGCTACACAAATTTCGGGTTGCCGAAAAACGCAAGGGACTTCAGCTTTGATGAGACCGTGAGAACTTTGACGCAGATCTTCAGTGAGCAAGCCTCTTTGTTCAGCATTCGATACAATTGTTTGATGTTGGTCAAACGCGATGTTCATGACTTTGTCACTCATGCTGGGATTGTGAACCGCGAATGCGACCGATTCAAACTGGGCACGATGACTGCGGATCAAGTTAAGAGTCTTATTTTTGTGTGCAGTCTCCAGTCCAACGCTAATGCCGATATTCGCAAACGAATTTTACACAAGCTTGAACAGGAACCACAACTGACGTTGAAGGATATCACTACAGAATGCCAACGGCTGATGAATTTAAAAGCACGATACAAAAATGGTTGAAACTGCTGATCACCAAACTGCACCCCAAATTTGTCGTACAGCTATCCGACGTAAAGGAATGAATCGAACTGGATCAACTCAAAAGCCGCCGACCGCATGCTGGAATTGTGGCGCCTGGCATTTTGTGAGAGATTGCACATATAAAAGGCACCAAGGTCAGAAGTGCAGACGGATTGGCCATAAAGAAACCTACTGCCGAGTTGTGAACAATTTCAGACTTTCTTTTCCCCCAAAAAGACGCGTATATCCCAATTTTAGAAGAGCCAATTTTCACGGACCGGCCGTAGCGATAATCCTCGCCGCCTTTCGCACAGAACTTGCACGCAAGAGAAAGTACGTGTCAGTAAAAGTCAATGGTGTCCCTATCATGTTGCAGCTGGATAGAGCGTCCTACATTACAATCATCTCGAGATCAGTCTGGAAGAGACTTGGGAAACCAGCATTCAAACGCACAACCCTGACGGCTAAAATGGCATCTGGGGGATCACTGAGATTAGATGGTGAGATTGAGTGCGAAGTCAGGTTCAATGGCTTGAATCTTCGTAGCACGATTTACTTGGTTACGAGCAGTGACGTAAATCTGCTCGGCATCGATTGGATCGAGAAGCTGCATCTACTCGACGTACCATTGAGTCACATTTGTTCTGAGAATAAGGTCGCGGTGCTTCGTACAGCCGTATGGAATCAGCCGGGTCAAAGTATTGCAGAACTGCTTCAATCGAAGTATGCATGTGTATTTCAATCAGAGCTTGGACATTGCACGAAAATGCAGGCAAAGCTTACCCTGCTTCCTGAGGCAAAACCAGTGTTCCGACCCAGACGTCCAGTCCCTCATGCATCCCAAGCACTAGTGGAGCATGAGCTTGATCGATTACAGCAGGCCGGAGTGATCGAGCAAGTCAGTTTCTCACAATGGGCGGCGCCTATCATTGTGATCAGAAAACCGAATGGCTCAGTTCGTTTGTGTGCAGATTTTTCAACCGGCTTGAATGCTGCACTAGAGCTCCATCAGTACCCGCTTCCACTCCTAGACGACGTGTTTGCAAAGCTGAATGGAGGCAAGTACTTTGCTACTCTGGATCTGGCAGACGCTTATTTGCAACTGCAGGTCGAAACGGAAAGCAGAAAACTTCTAACCATCAACACGCATCGCGGCCTTTACCAGTATAATCGTTTGCCATTTGGAGTAAAAACTGCACCTGCAATCTTTCAACAAGTTATGGACGCTATGTTGACTGGCTTGACGGGAGCAGCAACCTATCTAGATGATATCATCATAATGGGCGGAACCCAGGAGGAATTGTTTCAACGATTGGATGACTTGATGATGAGAATTAAGGAATTTGGATTCCGGTTGAGAGCTGACAAATGCAAATTTTTCCTGAACTCCATCAAGTTCCTGGGTTTCTTGATTGACGAGAACGGTCGACGGCCTGATCCTGAAAATATCGAGGCCATAGACAGATTACCGGCACCAACGGATGTCACAACCTTGCGCTCATTCCTTGGGGTGGTTAGTCATTATAGTGAGTTCCTACCTTGCATGCATCGATTACGTCATCCTTTAAACCAATTGTTGATGAAAGAGGTTGAATGGAACTGGTCCGTACAGTGTCAAGAAGCTTTTGACAAACTCAAATCACTGCCGAAATCAGATTTGCTCCTTACGCATTACAATCCGAAGAAGGAGATTGTCGTGGCTACGGAAGCTTCGAGTTATGGAATTGGTGCTGTCATCTCACATCGCTTTCCAGACGGGTCCGAAAAGGCTGTGGCACATGTGGCACGAGCACTGACCGCATCTGAAAAGAACTACAGTCAAATTGAGAAGGAGGCGTTGGCTATCATCTTTGCCGTACAGCGATTTCACAAGATGATATAAGGCAGAAGATTCACGCTGGTGACTGACCACAAACCGCTTTTGGCAATCTTTGGAGTTAAGAAAGGCATTCCGACATATACAGCCAGTCGACTTCAGCACTGAGCAACTCTGCTCCTGGGGTATGATTTTGGCATGCGGTATTTGTCCACTGATTCTATTGGACAAGCGGATGCCCTGTCCAGACTGATCAATGCCGGTAGACGCGATCAAGTAGACGCAGTCATTGCATCCATTGCAGCCGAATCGGACGTCAGCTACATGATACAAGACGCAGTATGTAACTTGCCAGTGAATGGTTTAATGATTGCGCAAGCCACTAAACTGGACGCTGTGTTACAAGAAGTATTAACCTATACAAGAAGTGGATGGCCAAAGAAGTGTCCGAACGAAGCTTTGACCCAGTTCTTCACAAGGCGAGGCGCATTGTCGGAAGTTGACTCCTGTCTGTTTTTCTCAGATCGCATAGTCATTCCAGAAGTGCTCAGCCAACGCATACTAAGAGAGCTGCACAAGGGCTATCCAGGAATCGCCCGCATGAAGGCACTCGTTCGCAGCTACGTCTTTCGGCCGATGATGGACAGCCAAATTGAGGATATCGGTCGATCCTTTTCCAGATGCATCAGTGCATCCAAACTGCCGGTGCGTGTGCCATTGCAATCTTGGTCGAATCCAGGATCTCCCTGGTCGCGCATACATGTTGATTTCGCAGGACCAGTCGAGGGTGTGGAATTTCTTGTGATGGTTGACGCGTACAGTAAGTGGCCGGAAGTGATCCGGATGCAAACCACGTCCTCAAACAGCATGATCTCGGAAATGAGACATGTATTCAGTCAGCATGGCATACCAAAAACCGTTATTTCCGACAACGGATCGCAGTTTACGTCCTATCAATTCGCCGTTTTGCGCACAAAATGGAATCGAGCACGTGAGGACGGCGCCATACTATCCACGGTCAAATGGCCAAGCGGAATGATTTGTTGATACCCTGAAAAGAGCACTTTTGAAGTCAAAAGGCGAGGGAACGTTGGACGAAAGACTGGAGCGGTTCCCACTGAATTATCGAGTGACTCCCAATCCCAATGCACTGGATGGGAAGTCACCAGCTGAAGTCCTAATGGGTCGCAGATTGAGAACTACACTGGATTTGCTGACACCCAGGCGTCCTCTCCCACAAACAAGGAACTTTGCAATGGAGCAGCAATACAGCAGGCGGTACGGAGCATAGAGAAGGATGTTCAGAGTTGGCGAATTTGTATCTGCAGCGGCTATTCAGGGACGGCGAATCAGCTGGATACCAGGACGCATCGTGCGACGTCGGGGGCGGGTGATGTACGATGTTCAAGTCGGTGCGCAGGTATGGAGACGTCACGAAAATCAGCTGAAACCGCAGTGTACACTGGAAGGTGGTGTTCAGAATCCCAACAGATTTGATGTTAATGAGTTGCTTGACAATGGCAAACCAAGTGCTTCTTCACGCCGAGAATCTCAACCAAGGGAGTGCCCGGAACAAGAAGGTCGGAACAGACCCCAACGAACAAGAAAATTTGTACCGCCGTTTCAAGTGGACCCGCGTTGGAAAAGCTATGTTCCGTACAGGTAACTAACATTTTTTAGAAGGGGGAGATGTTAGGGAGCTGGCCACTTAACCCTCAGTTTCATGAATTATGTTAGTTGCCTATTTCTTTGTTTGCGCAGTTACCTGCTTCTGTGCTACATTTTGGACACGCCGCTTTCCTCATCCTCATTCGCAATCGCTCACAGCTAATTTCAGCCGTCTCATTCTGTGGACATTCTGATTGGTTTCTTTTGCTCAGCGTTCCTTAGCTTCTCACGTGGATGTGTTATTCAGCCGACACATATTTATTATACCTGTTGTTATTTTCCTGGTTTGTATCATTATCACTATCAACTGTTCTGGCATTTGTTTAGACGCATCACTTCTCCACACTGATTGGACGCTACTCGTCGTTTTTAATGGTCGCTCACCAGAAGGTTACCCCCAGGGATTTACTCCGCTGGCTAGCCGAACAACCTCCTCGTGGTGCCAGCTGGGTGGTTCGGGTTTAACCCGTTCCAGCAAATAGTTCGGCGGCAGTGTTCCAGGACGTGGTGGGTTTTCGCCTGGCAAGCGTTCTCCCTATAAAAAGCCACAAATGTCTGCTTATCAACACTGTGACGTGGCGGATGTGACTTGCCACAAAATAAAGTCACTGGCCCGTGGATATCCGGAAAGTGCTATCCAACCCAAGAACATCAATCGCTTATGCTCACATCCCTGACGACAACAAACATTCAAAAATGCTGCGGCACATTCAAAGACACAAGCTACATTCATACACAATTACCTACGCATATACACCCATACACGTACATATATTGTTATGTCAAACATGTACTTTTGTACGTTATTGATCACACTGTTAGCTAAACATGATCATGCCTGTAAAGGTGTGTCTCGCATGGTTGAGAATAAAAGTTTATTTATTTATTTATTTATTTATTTATTTTCTTTGCCGCACTTCATTGGCTCGTAAGTTTGGAGATTCTCATTTGCTTGTTCCATTTTGTGTTTTCTCCATGCCTGTTGGACCTCATGCCTTTAGTAGCTTGGCATCGCCCTTGTTTGTAAAGCTACATAACTGGTGCCGTGCTGTAATAGAAAACCTGTTCATTCCGGCTCACCTTGGACTTCTTCTTGCGGTCGTGGGGTGAAGGGGTACTCGGCGTCACAACACGTTGCTTACCTACTTCCACTGGGTTCCAGTGATCATGTTTGTTTGCTTTTCAGTTTATCTAGCTAGACGCTACCAGAGTACTTGTGTGCCTCTCCCGAACATAAGACATGCAGACTGGCAATCTTTGAGAGCCATGGCTTTGGGGTTCCATTGTGGCATTTTAGGCGATGATACTGTCCGGGTTGCCTGGAATACACTTAAGTCCCACCACACTAAGGTCTCTGCTCCCTTCATTCCAGTCACAAGGAGAAAGGCTGCACGAGCACAGCCACCCTGAATAGTTTCCATTGGCAGGCATCTGCTCACAAAGTTGTCTAAGTTTGGGCGGACTTACCAACAGGCTCCTTTCACTGACACTCCTGACATTTAGGGCAAGGCTAGAAATAGGTGTATGCAACACCTAGGAATGCTGGGCTCAACTTCGAGAAATAATTAGCAGGCGAAGCTTCAGGAAATCCAAAATGGTCCTTCGCATATGGTAAAACGCGCTGCGGTTGGAACCTGCCAATTCCAGTGTTGATGCCGAATGGCAGTACTCATGCTCGTGCGGACTATGACAAGGCCTGCGAACGTAGTGGGCGACATGCAGCAGTGTTGTCAGGGGGAACTCTTCGACAGGCGTTGAGATGGTTTGCAGAAGCGCGGAGAGTTCGGCTCTATCTGTATTAATTGTAGCGCAGACGGAACTTCACAGGCTTTTACAAGGGCTGAATCATTAAAATGATTCTTGGCCTGATTTAATTCAACCGGCAACGTTGCATGATTTGGCTGAGGAACTAAGTGCACCGCAAGCTACCGTGTTTCAGAAAACTCTTACAGGCTGTGCATTATCTTTTAAATGGAAGGTAGCTGTCATTTATCCCATCTTTAAAATTGGGGACAAGACTGCCTGCAAAGTACAGGCCAGTTTGTCTGAAGATTGTAGTAGTCAAACTCCTTGAAATCTAGCGTGAGATTCATTGAAGAGTCATCTGAGTAGCTTTAAACCGCTTGGCAATGTATCACAGGGATTCCGGTAGGGCTTTTCCGGTTTGACGACTCTATTGGTGGCTCGCGAAATATGGGCGGATGCTGTGGTTAACAACCACGCACTGGATGTGCTCTCGTCGACTTTTCGAAGACAGTTGACTCGGTACTCCATTTGAGGCCCGCGCAAAAGCTGGCCTACTACGGGACAGCTAGCCGCACCATTCCATGCTTGACTGCTTGCTTGGATTGTAGAAAGCAATGTGTACGGGTAGGCCCTGGCCTGTTTTCTAAGCAGCCTGCTTTATTGGTGTGCTACGGGGTCTCGGTCATTGGACCGCTGCTGTTTTCTATCTATGTAAATGGCCTATCCGCGGAGCTTACGGTACCATCGCTGCTGTTTGCTAATGACCTAAAGTGGCACGTTGTCGATGTTCTTGGTGGTTTCAAACCTATTCAGAGAATCTTGGATAAGCTTTGCGACTGGTCTACTTTATGGTTGCCGTCCATAACATAGGCAAAGTGCTCCGTGTTTCGCATTGGAGGAGGTTCTGCTCCTACGAAGTACTTGGGTGGTGGGGTCGAAGTCCTCTGTGTATCTAGCCGGGTTGGTCCAGGAGTCGTAAACTCATCCAACTTAAACACCAGCGACAATTGGAAGAAGGCCGAAAGCAGAAGTTTCCGCGTGTGGTGGTTATTACGACCTTTTACGGCCCTGACGGGCGGCAATTTTGCGCGACTTTGCACGGGGTTCGTTTGTCCTCATCTGGAGTACTAAACCTAGGCTTAATTGTCCTGCCTCGTCCAGCCCTAAGTGCAGTTAGGGAGGATTTTACGGCGGATATTATGTTAGTCGAATGATTGCAGTGACGGGCGTACGCCGAGCGTTTACTTAGTTTGGGAAGGCATTCAATGCATGCCATGCAATATAATTGTTACCCTATGTACCAAAATATTGTATACTTTTTCAACTCGCTTCCACGTACCACATCTTTCTGCTTTTCCCTCAACTGTTTGGCTCTGGCTTTCCTTTGTTCCTATGAACCGTCTACCTACGATGCTCCAACGACTTACCTTGTACACCGTTGCTGCGCAATTTTACGTGAAAGACCTCAAGCATCTGGCTACCTTGCCTGCCTATAACTTGTCTCCTTCTACTTCTTCATCTATCACCTTTGCTCTGGCCTTTATCCCTTCTATCGTTATACCCACCTCCGATGCTCTGCCGACTCATATCTGACCTTTCAGGTTTGTGCTTATGTGGGCAAGGCGTCAAGCATCTGGTTATGTTGCTAGCCTTTATTCTTACTCTCAAGCTGACATTGATATCACTGATAATTTTTCCTACATTTGCCCCAAACGACACTGCATAGTCCAGCTTCATCTTGTTGCGTATCCCTCGTCTCGTCCAACTCCTTCACTTATTTATTTCGCTCTTTACTCTTTACTCTCCCATTATGGACCACCTACCTTTGACGCTACACGGACTTACCTACCACACTATAGCTCCACACTTTGTGCGTGGCTCCTCACGTGTAAGGCTATGTTCCCCACTGATATTCTTAGCGCCATACTGACGTCGTTATCGCCTATACTTGTTACCCTATAAACCTCAACAACGTCGCATATTCTTTATCCATCTCCCCTATTCATCACGTATTCAGACTGCTTTTCTTACCTGTTTAGCTGTGGCTTTTCTCTCTTCCTACGCACTACCCCTATACGATGCTCCAAAGACTTACCTTTTACCTTGCAGCTCCGCACTTTTGTGCGTAGAACCTCAAGTAGCTGCCTATGTTGCCTGTCTATCCCTTGTCTCGTCTCACATCTTCACGTACTCCCTTTACTTCTGCTCTTTTTCTCACCCAGTAAACAACACTTACCTCCTATGCTGCACCAACGTACGTTCCACCTAGCAGCTCCGCACTTCTGTGCGTTGAACCGCAAGAATTTAGATGTCCTTGCAAAAGCTAATCCTTCCCCGCAGGCTAACCTTGATATCAACAATAGTTGTTCCTATATACTTAACCATAACAACCTAGCAGAGTTCCTCTTCAACTTGATTCCTATCCATTTTCACGTCTTTTCTTGCTTATCGCTTTTGCTCTGGCGTCCAGTCCCCCTTATACACCACCAACCTCCAATACTACACCAGCTGATAGCTGACATCGCAGATACGCGTTTGTGTGTGAATATCTTACCAGTCATTATCCTTATTGGGAGCTGACCTTAATAGCACTGAGAATTTCTAATATATTTCCCTAAACAAAGCTGCATAGCCCGTCTTCAAATTGCTGTGTATCTCTCGGCTCGCACAATTCCTCCAAGTATCTCTTTGGCTCTGGCATTTCTCCCACCTATGGACCACCTGCCTACGCTGCTCCACGGACTTACCTGCCACACTATAACTCCGCACTTTTGTGCGTGGAACCTAAGTATCAGGCTATGTTGCCCACTCATATTCTTATCCCTTAACTGATTTCGTTAGCTTTTATAATCGTTAACCAATAAACCACAACCACATGAAATATTCTCTTTTGCTCTCGCTTATCTTTACCACCTATTCCTGCTACCTTTTTTAATCGTTTGACAGTTGCTGTACTTTCCGCTTATGCGCTACCTTCCTCTGATGCTCAAACGACTTAGCTTTCAAACTGTAGCTCTACACATTTGTGCGTAGGACCTCCAGTATCAGCCATTTCACCTGCCTATTCCTTGTCACCTCCAACATCTTCACCTATCTCGTTTGCTCTAGCGTACATTTCCTCTTATGAACCTCTTACCTCCGATGCTCCACCGCCTCCTAATTGACACTGCAGCTTCGCACTGTTGTGCGTAGGACCTCATAAGTAGTTTGTTTCCCGCCTATATACTTACCCCCACGCCGACATCCATATCACTGCTAATTTTTCCTATATATACCCTAAACTATTCAGCATAGTCAATCTTTACCTTGCTTTGTATCCCTTGTTTCGTCCTACTCCTTTACTTATCACTTTGGCTCTGGCTTTCCATCTACCTCCGATACGCAAAAGACTTACCTGGCGCAAGGTAGCTCCGCACTTTTGTGTGTAGGGGCCTCAAATATCGGCTGATGCCCCCGGACATACATACGTCGTGCTACTTCTTTACTCATCGCTTTTGCTCTGACTTTCATTCCCACTTTTACATTACCAACCTCCAATAACCCAGATTGGAGATTGTAGATTCGCGTTTGTGTTGGTTGGATATTAAGCACCTGCCTATCTTGCCAGTTTTTATCCTTACCCTAAAACCGACATGGAAATGGCTGATAATTGCTCCCATAGTACCCCCAAACAACACTGCATAGTCCACCTTGACCTTGCTTCGTATTCCTTGGTTAGCTCCAATACGCTACTTATCTCCTTGGCTATGGCTGCTCACTTCCCTTATGGACCACCTACCTTTGGTGCTTCAGCGACTTACCTTTCACACTGTAGCTCCACACTTTTGTGCGTAGGAAGTCAAGCGTTCAGCTTTTCTTGCACACCGTTTACCTTCTGCGCCTGTCGACAGTGGTAGCATTAATAACTGTTGCTATGTTTTAAACATAACAACACAGCATTGACCCTATTCACCCTGCTTGCTATCTGTTGTAGCGTCCTACTTCTTTATTTGTCACGTTTGCTCTGGCTTTCCTTCTCTTATATATACACTACCAACCTCCTATGCTCTACCGACGCATATTTGACACGGAAGCTGCCCACATTTGTGCGCCGGACCTCATTCTTTGGCCATGTTTTCCGCCGGTGGCCGGGTGGTATGCTTGTATGGTTTGCAACCGGTGCGAATCCGCGCAGGTGCGGGCGTCCTCGCGGTATACTCAACCCGCAGGTGCCCGGTGAAGGTCGCGTGGCAACGACGCGCCGTTACGGCGTGCAGCTGGCGATTTATGTTTAGGGTTCATTTATTATATAATTACCCCCATGACGACATCCACATCGCTGACAGCTTTTACTATATATACCCTACACTGCACTGCACTGTCCACCTCCACCTTGCTTCGATGTGCATAAAGCAGAACGAGCGAGCGGGTTGCGAAAACCTTTTTCATTCCTCACAAGAACGTTCATTTCAGAACCGCCAAAACGATTAGTTTATATAAACGGGTTTATGCAAACAACCAATGCGCTCTACAACGTGGCCTAACAAAGTATATAAATCAAACAAGTTAATTAATGATCGGTCCACAGAAGCTAGCTAACATAAGATAAACAGGCAATAAACTCAGCGGAACAGGTAAACAGTCAAGCGCGATACCTATTGCGTTTGGCCACGTTGCTTCGATTTCTACGCTTAAAGAACAGGTCAGGTCAGGTTCCCGGGGCGCCTTGCTTCCTGTACCGGCAAGCAACCAAGGGCCCCTCGTAGTTCGGTCGCCCATAACAGTTCTAGCCTCGGCAAAGGAAACGACTCAAAAGATACAAGCTTGTACTTGCATTCTTCATGAGTTCGCTGCAACAAGCATTACTGATTTCGCAATATTTCTGGAAATTAGGCTTACCCCTTCCGTCTAGACCGCTGTTGATGGCATCAAACGTTTTACAGGTCAGCAACGAAGTGGGAAACTTGTTCCAACTGCCGATAATGCGATTCGCAAAGTAGTTTTCCTTATATCTAGTGGAGACTTTTGACGCTTGCGCCTAAATTGATGACCCGATGACCGGAAACAGGTGACATGGTGTAGCTGGTGCAACCAGGTCGGGAGGCTTGATGCCACTGAGGCTCTTCATGATCCGATACAACTCTATTAGGTTTTATCTCAATATACGCCTTTCCATGGAAAACAGACCCAAGCCCTTCAAACGTTTAGCATACGTCTTTACACGTTGATACTCAAGAATTCTAGTCGCCACCTTCTATAACTTCTTTACGCAAATAACATCCTTGAGGAGATACGGCGCCTACGCTTGGGCCCAGTATTGTAATGGGAGGAGTACCCGATCTAGTGTTACATTAGGTCCTCCTTAGTCGGAAGGTTCCTTGCCGCGCTTTGTTGACAGCACGCTGACATTGTGCGAAGAAGTTGAAGTTATGCGTAATAATGATACCTAGATGCCGTGGTGGGTTTTCGCCTGGCAAGCGTTCTTCCTATAAAAAGCCACAAATGTCCGTTTAACAACACTGCGACGTGACGGAGGTGACTCGCCACCGAACAAAGTCACTACCAATAAGCTCACACTGACAAGCTGACCATGACTATATACTACCATGATGGATACACCCCGATAATTTCTTATCTGCATATTTCGTCACCACCTCATTTTCTACAAATTCACCAATGTTCTTTACGTTACACTCAAATGAACCCAGTGTGTCGTGTAATCGTGATTAAGCGTGTCCTTCACCAGCTCTTTTATAACTGATCAGTCCTAGTTCTGGACCTATGCATGCCTGAATTGTTACTGCAATTTATGGCAGAACGAATGTGCCCAACTGAACGTGCTCGAACTCATGGCAAAAGCCTTCTTCATTATTATTTCTGTCCTGTTTGTACAGTTTCAAATAGGAACGAATGAACAACCTCCGTTTGTCACCGTTACAATTGCCATGACATTTCTGTACAATTGCACTTATTTGATCAGGCCCTCGCGGGCATGTCTCGCATAGCCGAGAACAAATATTTATTTATTTATTTATTTATTAACAGGCTACAATGTCAGAGGTCCAGCAGAATTCCGCACTGTAATCCAATCTTTACTGGAACGCAGCAGCTGGTACTTACTGGAGTTATTGGGCAAATCCCAGACGAGAGACTTCACAGCTACAGTGCAGAAATCCTTAGACAACGTGCCACTATTACCCTACTCAGGTCATAAGCAAAGATGTAACAGGAGTCATCAAAAAGTGCCAAGTCATTTATGAATATGAAGAATTATATAGGATCTAAGCTGGAGCACTGGGAAACCCCGCTGTGAGCGGCGCATATTTTTCAGGTGACAGTACCGACTCAAACCTGGATGGTTCTTGGTACAATATGTGCCGAAATCCAAGGCACCAAATAAGGATGAATCCCAAGCCAGGCCGAATTCATTAGTGGGAAACAGTGGTTTACCTAAGCAAAGCCTTAGCTAAAGTCAAGGTAGTAAATTTCTAAAGAAATCTCATTATCAAAACTACGGGTTTTTTCATTCAAGTCGCATAACAAATAGGTAAGACAAGGCTCCTTCTTGATAGCATCTCCTAGTTCCGCTCCTAACAAGGTATGTGCAACCGTTCTCCGAAATTCGACCCCTGATAAGCAACACGCTTGTGAGGCTGACAGGCATATAATTGAAGGGTACAGCTTTGGAACCCCCTTATTTATCGCCGCTGCAGATGCCTCTTTACGGCCATGTGGTAGTCCGCCTTCTGTCAGTGACGTGTGGCAAGGATCCAAGACCGGGTGACGGAGGGTGTGAACGAGTGGATCGCTAATAGCAGACCCCATGACTCAATAGCCTAACCCACAAAACAGTGGAAAGCAGACACAGCTCGGGAATATGATTGCAGAGACGGATTTGGATCCGCTTGAGATCCGACACACGCAGCCTTTGTAGAGTTGAAACAGTTGATTTTGGTTTTGCAACCGTAGTAAGATACACCCCTGCGATTAAGTTCAGACGCAGGAGGGAGTTGGCGGGTTTGTACCAATTTGACCGTGGGCTGCCTGGCTTAAGTCGGGCAGTACCAAACCATTGAGCAGCCGGAGGTGCCCACCCGCCTTCAGAGACAATGCGTAGCGCCCGTTCTCTACGCCAAACGGGCAGTGAGTTTATAACCCAGAGACCTGTTGTCTCCCATGTCTAGGCTTTAGGGAAAGTGGTCTGACTACCACTTCCTAACCTCCGAAGAGGATAAACTAGTATACCGGCATAGCGTCCACACCTGACAGGAGAACGACTCAGCTTCTCAGCCCAAGCCATTCATTAAATGTACACCCCAAATGCAGCACGTCTAGCACGCGGTCAATTTAATGACACGTGAATCGTTGCTCGGGCTTTTAGCAAGGCGATGGGCTTAGCCAAACTCACCCTGCGGTCGCCAAGAGGAGTCCAGAAGTTGAGCCAATGGAATAACCGTAGCAGCAATAGATAAATAAATAGTTTATTCTCGATAGCAAAGGGGCAAGCCATATCAGGTATGATCAATGTTTTACAGCTAATGTTTCTCAGTAGGTACATTGTGTTGCTTTCACAAATGGAGAAAGTGCATGTGAGGAAACCCTCAAGGGTGAAGTATCAAGTGTTTGTGTCCATGTGGATATTGCGTAGTGTTAAAATTTGACGGGCAATTGTAGGAAATATATCCCTGACCAGTAACCTACTGGATTTGTATGTACGTATACATGCACATGTTCGTGTTTGCTGTGTTCACCAGCACATAAAGGGATCAACGAAACTCTTCGACAACATGTCCGTCATGGCGTGTGAGCTTCAGCCAACTCCGACTGAGTTTATAGCCATACAAAGCTTGCGCCCTCAGCCAGGGAGTTGCAGGAGCCCGACGAGCTAAATTGAAGTTAGCCTTCCCGTGCTGCTGACTCAAGCCAGGCAGTCGCCACCTTGCTTTCGATTTCAGCCGACTACTGCCAGCGCAAACAGGGCACGTCGAGTTTACCTAGCGGACACGCGAAGCGCCTGCCGTGTCAGACATGGCGCAGTCACGAATAAATAAGGAAATAAATGTTTTATTCCTGCAGCGCTGGGCACGCTTGCGAAAGCCTGAGCACGACAATACAAAAAGGTATGGTTGGTAGTTGCATAAAAATAAAACAACGTAGCACGTAACATACTGGATTTGCTTGTCTGTACATATGTATATGTGTACTTTAGTGGGTACGGTGAGTGAACTTGTGTAGTGTGACTAAATTCGTGAGTTCGTTTGCTGCGTTCGCCATTGCATGGATTGAGCAAAGGCACACTTCGAACTAAAGGACGTTTGTGGATTTGTAATCCTCCGGAAGGAGAAGAGGTCGTGACGTTATTTTGTGGCGAGTCACATGCACCGTGTCGTAGAAGTGTTAAATGTACCTTTGTAGTTGTTGTAGGTGGGACACTTGCCAAACGATAACCCACCACGTCCTGGAACACTGCGGCCGAACTATTTGCTGGCGCGGGAGTAACGCGAACCGCCCGGCTGGCACCACATGGAATTTGCTCGACTAGCCAGCCGTAGCTTTCCTGCTTACGGCACCTTTCCTCCGGTTGTAAATTCTTGTTCCATTCTGTTTAGTCTCAAGCAGTTCTTAATTACGTTTCTGCACTGTACATTCTACTTCCACACAACCCCACTATCTAGCCGTTGTTAGTTATTGTTGTTCTACTTAATTGGAGTAAACTTAAGCACTTGCCCAAGCCACTGAAGCTAGCGCAGCGAAATTGTGCTGCTCAGTGACCGCCAAGGGCTACCTGAGCTTAATATCCTCCGTCAAATATCCCCCTTGCCGTTGTGATGCTGCGTCGAACACCAGCAATGCTCCGAAGGCAGCGGTGCTTCAAAACAGGCAGCCAGTAAACGCTGTCCGTTCTGCGAATGCCATGGTCTTATACCGCCAAATTCTTGTTCGCAAAATTTAACTCTGCCGACCCGCGCGTTCAAATCCCCAGTGAACACCGGGATGCCGTTGCTGCAGCTTTGACGGTGTAGGTAGGTCAGTTGCCCATAATACTCCAACTTAACGATCTCCGGGCAGCATTCTGTGGTAACGTACCCTAGGTCAATGAACAAACAGCGTCGCTGGCTCGGCGCCTGGACAGTCCCAAGTAAGTTTCAAGTCGGACCGTTTAGAGTCGACTGTTGACAGGGATGGAGACTAGAACCGCTGCCTCAGTACGTGTGCTTAACGCAATCCCTACACCAGCATGACCAGCGGTTCGGCTGTTGCTTCGCCAGTTATGCGCAATATATATATGCCAGTGGAAATCCCAGACAGTGAACCTGGTAATAGCGCCGTGCTAGTGTCCGGCAAGCGGGTCTGGCTGAGGTAGCAGACCTCAACGGCCGTAGTCTCAAGTGCGCGAGTGATGGCTACCTCTAATTCGATCGGCATAAACTTCCGAACATTGAAGTTAGCCAACCTAACTTAGGTAAAACTAACTGCGATTAGCGACCTCAGGTTGTTTATTCCGTTGTGTAGTTAGGGGCATTTGAAAGCATTTTTGACAATTACGGAAAAGTCAATTTATTTTCTGGGTCAAATTTTGTGTGGTATCTTCTCAGCTATTTCGAAGGTACCTATTCAAAATTCTACTTTCCCGCTTCACGGCGCTTTAGCATTCTTTTTGCAAACGGACGAAGAAATCGCCTTGTGGTTCCCGCTGTTGAATATACGGCAAATATCCTAACATGCATTGACTGTTGGCCTAGATTTTATATTTCGTGTTGGATTTCCTGCCGTTTCCTATCTTCCTCTGCGCTCCGTTCAAGATGATTTCAACCAATTTTGAGCAACAAGTGTCGCAGTCTAAAAAATCGGAAAACGTATAACATCTGCCGACACAACCCGCAACCCAAAACGTTTAACTATGAGCAGTTCCAGACGTAAACTCGTTTAATTGCAGGACAAGCACCCCATATCCTTGACATTGTACGCTCACCGGCACAAGCAGATGTCACCGAACTAGCCGCTCTTCAGCCCATTGGTAAAAGCGATCACTGTGTGGTTTCATTCCTTCGGACTCAACGACTTAATCTCCACAACCAAGGTGTCCACCGCAGAAAACTCCGGTGTGTTGATCCCCAACGCCTACAAACCGCCGCCAGTAGTGTGGACTGGGGGTATACCCGAACCCCTGGATTTGGACGATGAGTGGAACCTCTTGTACTCCAAAATGATTTCGCTCGTTGAGCAGGTCATTCCTGTCTACAAAAGCCCTTTTGACAGAGGTCCCCCGTGGATTGATCAAGAACCCAGGGGCCTAATGAACAAAAGACGAAATCTGTGGGTCCGATTCAAGCTCACGCAATCCGAGACTGACTAATCGGAATACAAAGGGGCCAGGAATATCTGCAATTGAAAAAATGAGAGAAACCGCAAAAATACGAATTCGGTTTGGCTGTGCAGTCCAAGACAACTCCCAAGGCGCACTTCTCTTACATGAAGAGAAGTACCACAGCAGGCAGTGGTATTCCTGCTCTGTATTCCTTGGCGCATGTGGGTCTACTTGATGTTGATGCTGCGAAAGCCAGTCTACTGGCCGTACAATATTCGTCTGTTCACTCGATGGAGACGCCGTTTCCCAGTGACGCGATGCCAATACTCCCTTCTTCGTTGGAGCATGTAGAAATGAGCGCTGATGTCGTTGCCAAAGGCATTCTTGAATTAGATCCAAGCTCCTCGCTGGGTCCTGATGGGTTGCATCCGCTGTTCCTCAAGACTTTGGCCGAGTACATGGCCGCTCCTGTTTGCCGGGTATTTCTACATTCCCTTAAAGTTGGACGGCTCCCGATCGCTTGGAAAGTGGGGATTTTTAAACCCATACACAAAGGAGTGGATCATCAAAACCTGCCAATTATCGACCCATCTGTTTAACGCCAATATTGTGCAAGGTAATGGAGAGGATTCTCAAGCGGGCACGGGTTCTCCACCTCGAGAACCTAGACGTCATCTTGTGCGCAGCAGGGTTTACGGCGTGCACGCTCCTGTTCTTCGAATCTGCTTGTGGCCCGTGAAAGGTGGGCGAAATCATTAGACGCTGGGAAACGTCTGGATGTTGTTTTTGTCGAATTAAACAAGGCCTTTGACAAGGTTCTTCATGCAAGGCTCCTTTAAAAACTACGATTAATCGGTGTTTCTGGGAACGTTCTCTCTTGGATCGCTGACTTTTGGATGGCCGGACAATGCGAGTCAACGTGATGGAGGTATACTCCGCTTCTGTGCTCATGGTTAGCGGTGTCCCAGAGGGATCGGTGCCGGGCCCAGAACGTTACAAGATCTTCATCATTGACTTCCCGGCGGAGCTGCAGTTGTATTGCTTGATTTACGCTGATGACTCCAAATTGTGGATGGAGGTATCCTGTCTTGACGAGGCGGATCGATTACAGGCTGCACTTGATACGTTACATAAGAAGTCAGTCAAATGGCGATTGCCCATTAATCGCGATAAGTGCTCGGTCCTCCCCATTGGTGCTCCAGAGCCTTTCGGGACGTACCACATATGTGGGGCGTTGCGCGGAACCTTAATCTTTGAAAAAGACCTCGGCGTATTGGTGTCATCTGATCCACGGTCTACACAGGACACGTTAAGAAGGGTGGCTGCTGCCAACAGGATGTCCCATGCAATACGACGAGTCTTCTCGCGTTTGTCTCCGGATATCTTCCGACAACTGTTTACTTCCCATGTCCGCCCCATTCTCGAATACGGATTACCTGCCGTCTTCCCTCTCACCAAGTTCGAATGTGACCTCATTGAGAAGGTCCAATGGCGTGGATCGAAACATATCTTGGAGTTACGGGACTTGCCTTATACATTTAGACTTCAGCGGATGAATTTGTTCTCCCTGGATTATCGCCGACGTCGCGATGACCTGATTTTCACCAGGCGCATCCTGAGAGGAGAGATGGGGACGGAGTTGCAGACGTGCTTTCAATACAATGCAAACAGGTCAATTCGAGGCCACAACTGGAAAATGTTTAATACCAGAAGACACCGGGTTCATCTTGCTCTCGCTCTATCAACTCGCGTAGTCAACGATTGGAACAACTACCGAAGTATGTGGAGGATGCCCAGACTGAGGAAATTTTCCAGCAAATGTTGGGTTCTTTTCGTTTGAGTACGATGGGCCCTTGCAGCTTCCAGTGTAGCGGTCACGGTCCCTTGTGGATTACCGCATAACATCGAAGCGCGGTCTCCACACAATGATCGGGAGGCGATGGAGCTGATAAAGCATTTTTCCTTCTGCTCTCTACAATCCTATGAACCTATGAAGGGGTGCCCGTGAAACCTCGAAGAATCCTGAAGACCCAGGAACTAGTAAGACGTCAACAATAGAGCCGAAAACCTATGTTAAACTTGCTTTGACGTCGTTTGCGGAGACAGGGACACTCCCACCTCCAGTGGTGAAAACAGCTGGTGTAGGTGTCGAACCCAGGACACATGGGGTACACGCCCCGTCCTACCGACTCTTTCACGGATAGTAACGCTATAGTCCGTAACTTTAGTGAATCTGCGGCTGCCCACCCAAGGGAACGCATCGTGGATGGCAGCAAGTGAGTGAATCTGTGTGACGGCAAGCTGATCCCACCCGGCATCCCTGGTATCACTGCCAGAGAACTGCCGAGATGGGGGACGTCACTATCCATACGCCAAATCCACAATCCCGACTACTCCGCGTGGTCATTTCTACCCCAGAGAATGGTAAATCATTACTGCGGTTTGCAGTCAACCTTAAGGATGGTGGTGTCAGCGTTCAGCCTGACATTCCACTGGCTGGGAGATTGAAGTTAAAGGAGGCTATCAAAGGCCTCTAAACCAGACTGGCGAATAGTGAGAAAGGCCTCCGTCTGATGGGTTTTCAGGTGGTCAGCCGGAAGTTATTATCCGCCCATTCATAACCCAGCCTGATGGCGCACGACCCAGTGATGGTCGTGCAGAGTTCCTTGAGGTAGTACCTAGCTACGTGCGTAGTCTAAGGAACATGGTGCACGAATTAGGTCTACTTGTCGACAAATCTCGTCCCGACTTACTTGCTTGCACTGAAACGTGGTTGTCTCCGGATATCACGGACGTTGAGGCATGTTTACCCGGCTACGCGTTGCGTAGAACTGATCTCTTCATTGGTCGCCAAGTTGGAGGTGCTGTACTGTGTGCTAGCTGCAACTTAGATGTGTTGAGAACCTGCACATTTCATTCATTGGATCAGACGGTAGAATCCCTATCGGCTATGTTGTACACGTCCACTACACATTTTACAGTTGTAGTGATATACAGGAGTCCTGGATGTTCTTCCAGATCATCATCATCATAAACAGCAGTACATCAGTTGTGTAAGCTAATGCGTCGCTGCCATACAACCATGAGGTCCTATGAAATAAGGAATAAGAAGAGGGAGAGAAGGGGGACTTACCTGAAAACCTTAATGCCCTAAGCCAACATTCAGGGTCAAGGCGCCTACACCTTGTGGTAACAACATACCGTCACAAACAGCTGCCTATCGTGCAACGATAAGGCGGCATCGGCGGGACAGCTTCCTTGCGGCTTTCACTGCCACGCGTCATAAACAACCATTAAACCGCAGATAACTCAGCACCAAACACACTTTAAACAGACAATGCTTTTAGGAGACGGCAGCAGACGCGCCACTGGTGTCTACTGCGAGCCATGTCCTGTAAAGTATCGATCCAAGCACAAGGCGAGTCACGCTGACTCCAGCCCGGCGGGCGAGATCGATCAACGGAACCCAGTTTGGCAGGCAGTGTTTTCATTTCCCGTTGCCAAGTCAACTTCCGTCCACCTCGAGCCTTGCGCCACCCTACACCTGGCAGACCAAACAAGGTCCTCCTAGGTAGGCGGTGAAGAGGCATAAGTAGCACGTGCCCGAGACAACGCAAATTATTCAGTGCTATCTGTTGTTCTAGGGAGCTAGCATGATTATCACCACCTAGTACTCGCCTACGCACATCATCGTTGCTGACATGCTGGTGCCATCCGACACAAGCAATGCTTCGCAGACAACGATGATCAAAGACTTGAAGGTGCCTCAGCTCTTCAGACTGAAGGGGCCAAGTTTCACTACCATAGAGCAGAATGGCCCTCACTGCGGCCTTGTAAGCCCGGCCTTTCAGACGAATGGAAAGTCTCCTCTGTTGCCAAAGATGCCGCAGGTTCAAGAAGGTAGCTCTGGCTTTTGTAATGCGTCAGCTGACGTCAGTTTTCATGCGCCCATCATTGTTGATGTAGCTGCCAAGATAAGTGAAATTATCAACCAGCTCGAGTTCCTCGTTAGCAAGCGTCAGGGGGTCATCAAGTGGCTGGTGGTCCTGCAGCAACACTTTGCACTTTGAAGGTGCGAAGTGCATGCCAAATAATGGGACAACTCTGGATAGGCTATTCAGGGTTGATTGGACCGCCCCAACCTCGTCAAAAAGCAACGACATCGTACGTGTAATCAAGCCCAACCAACCTTTCACCAGGCAGCACTTCAACACCTACATCGTGAGATTCCGCAAGGGAACACTCCATGCTAGAGTCCACGACGAAATTTTACAAAAGTGGGGAAATCGGATAACCCTGACGAACGCCACTTGTTGTCGGAAAGCTATCAGATAGGACACCGTAGACCCGGACGCGGCTTGTAGTGCTCGAGTTTAGCGCACTAAAAATGTTCGCATATTTCGTAGGCACACCTTTCCACGCAAGTATTTCGAACAGAATCGATCGATCGACTGGATCGAACGCACGCTTGAAATCGAGGAACACAGCTATTGTCGGTCTGCGGTATGCGTGGCGCTGCCCTAGTACCTGTCGCAAAGTTAATATATGGTCTACACAGCCACGTCCTGGGCGGAAACCGGCGTGCTCTTCCCAAATCCCAGATTCCCGTTCTGCAGTGAGGCGACGAACGATAATCGAGGCCAATAATTTTGTCACAACTGGCGGTAGGCTAGTACCCCTGTGGTTAGAACAGCCTTTGTGACCGCCCTTCTTGTATATTGCCACTATAATCTATTCGCTCCAACTAGCCAGGACACTCTCTTCCTTCCAAATAGATTCGAGTAAGGAGGTCAGTGCTTTGCAGAGGACCTCACCTCCATCCTTAAATAGTGCAGGTCAAAGGGAATCCGGGCCATCGACACGAAAATGGTTGGGGGATGTGATCGCATTTCGGACCTCGGCCTCCGACGGAGGCTCTAACCTAACCGTCCATGGCTCCTCCTGCATCACCTGAGTAGGGAGAGTTCCGGGAGCAAGGGTCCAGCTGAAATGATCTTGAAGGTGTTCCGCCCAACGAGCCATACGACGCTCCTTATTGTATATCAGTGCACACGCCCTGTCTCTGCTTGTCTCACTGACGCCTGGATTTATGGGACCAGTGGTGCAGATTAGCTGGAAGTGCTTGCGGTACCTGCCTACTGCTCCTGCTTCCTCCATTTCTTGAGCTTGACTGGTCCACTAGGCTTCCTTGTCAGCACGTAGGCTCCGCTTTAGTTCACGCCTGATAGTCCGTCTGGGCACCTTGTGCTCAGAGGCAGCCGGGAGCTTTCTTCTAGATTCCAACAGGCTCACACACCTCTCGGATGTCCAGTGACTGGTGCGGGGACGATAGACAGTGCCACAATCGGATGCTTCTGCGTCGTGCATGGCGGCCGAGATCCTATTCCAATGAAGCTCAGTGTCATTAGACAACACAGCGGAAGTCCGGGATACAGTGCGTCTTGATAGGCTTGCCTGACCGAGGACTGAGACAATTTCTCCGTTATCAATCGTAGGGGACCTTTGGTGCGCCCATAGCGCGTCGATCGTGTGTTATATATCCGGTATGCGCCTAGACGGCCAACCCAAAAGCAGTGGGTAGAAAACACAAGAGTAAGCTATGGAAGAAGTTTAGTGGACGGGAGGATCGATAGCTATTGCTGAAAATAGAGCACCCGGAGAGAGCTAGCTAGGGAAAATGTCGTTGGCGTCGAGTTCTTTTGACAGAGCGTCGTTCGCAATCGAGTCACGCGCCAAAGGCGGAGCTCGTTTTCGTGTTTCCAACAACCGGGAAAAATGTTCCAACAAGCAAACCGAATAGTTCCCTAATACATAAGAAAGCTATAATTTGAATATTTTCGAATAGTTTACACAGCCATACGGGGAATCTCCAGGTCGCTACACGCCTCCCAGTAGAGTTCATGGAGAAACGACAGCCTACCAAGGCATGATCAAAGTTGACGCAGGGATTCCAGTACGAGCAGCAATCCAGGATGGAACCACGCCACCTGTAACTTATGGCAATGTGGTCAATTTGAGTCCATCGCTGGCCAGCTACAGGAGGACTCCAAATGGTACTTTGGCACCCATTGTCTAAAAGCAATGCTACGAAGAAACAGCTGGTGCTCCGCACACGGTTGCAGCAGACGGTCGCCGTTGTCAGTTCGTTCTGAGTTAAGTCCCCAAGTACCACCCAGCTGAGCCACTGAAGAGCTCAGACGCCCTACTTGTGCGTTCATATCCCTGTAAGTGCTGTAACCTCTGAACTAATAGCACTGCTTAGTTGCGCAATCAGTTCGTTGTAGGTGTCCTTGACAGCATTAAAACTGCGGGCGGTGGGAGCATAAACGGAACTCACAAACAAACAACGTTTTATATTACTTCGTGAAGCAACCTTAGCTGATGTCATCAAACGGACTGCACATAAACGGCTGTTCGTTGGAATCCAAGCAACCAACAATGGTTCGACCTTAGAGCTTAGAAGGTTACCTACACCAGCTTGATCCGTGAGTGCTGCATCTGCGTCTCCGGATTCGTGCAACCAATAACGAGAGGATAAGCCGAGTGCAGTTAACTCAATAGCGCCGTTGGGGTCATTGATCCTCGTTTCGGACTCACAACACACATCAATACCGAGTGTGTCCAAGGCGCGTGCGTGTGCAGCCTGTTGACCTATTTGTCTTAAAGTGCCAACGTTGAATATCGCCATGGAAACGGGATAGCGGGGCCTCGGAACGGACTTTCGCCGATGTGCGTCCGATAGGTGCGGTGGGATGGTGGCTGCAGATGATTCTACTTCAGTGGCACTTCGGTTGCTGTCAATTAAACTGGCAATGATTGAAGGAAGGTTGGTAATGGGTCGGGATGGGAGCAAGAGAAAAAGGTGGAAAAGAAAGAAGGGCGGCGCCAGCCGTAGCATGTTTTCGCTTATCCGCCCTGCTGTATGCAGCAGATAAGGCGACCCTTGCTAACCTGCTCGACGGCCGATGCAGGATGAAGTTTATGTTTGAAGAAGATGTCACGGTTTTATGTGGGTTTAGATGCTGCCAGGGCGCCCAGACCTAACCAGGAGGACAAGTACGGTCCTCATCCAAAGCCATTGGCTCAAAAGCCTGTCCGCAAGGCAGCGGGGCGGTCGCAATGATTTAGTTTTACAGAAATGGACGCCATCCCATTTCATACCCCCAACCTGGAGGACCAGGAGACTGAGTTTAGCTGACCTCTCACCATTGAGCAATCTGGTAGAAGTAGCTCTCAAAGTGCCCGGGGGCGTCACCCAGTACAGCTCGATGGGTCAAGGAGGTACGCAAACCGTCGCACCACGTTAAGGTCCAGTCTCGTTCTTCCAAGGGGATAATTGACTTTATTCCCACGCAGGCGGTGAATAGGTGTTTAGTTCTAGGGGATTTCAACCTCCCGGAAGTCTGTTGGACCGATCTTTCTTGAAATCCGGCTTCGGGAACGTTCGGTGCAGACTTTCTTGAGCTGATTCTCCAAGTGCCCTTACACCAGTTCGTGGACTTCCCCGCTAGATATATAGACAACCAAATACCATCTACTTTAGATCTTGTTCTCGCTAAGTCCATCGAATTCGTGACGGACGTTTCATACGGTGCCCCTCTAGGGTCCAGCGATCATGCATGCACATCCTTACGGTATACTCTTTCAACGCACCAACAGACCGCTGTAGAATTACTCCAGAATATCTGGCGGGCGGACGTTAGTGCAATGCGAGCTAAGGCTTCGGTTCTGAACTGTGAGATCTCGATGGCTGCCTCTATCCAGTTAGCTTGGGATAACTTTAAGGCATACCTTACGGAGGTTTCCACTCCCTATATTCTACTCAAGAGAGAAGAGGGTTACGGGCACAGCCTCCGTGGATAGATGCCACAGGCAAGTACCCACACAAGAAACGGTCTAGCTGCTGGCGAAACTACCAAGCAGCTCCATCAGCCCGTACCTATGATAGTTATCGAGAGATTAGAAATAAATGTAAGCAACATCTCAGAACTGCTCGTCTTCAGTACGAGCAGGGTTTAGCGGACTCGGCAGCAGGTAATCCCAAGAAGTTTTTGCTTACGATAAGAGACGCAGCAGGGCAAAACTGTCTATCCCAGCATTATTGCGAGCAGACGGGACCCGTGCGCAAACTGACAATGACAAGGCTTGTATAGTTAGTGACCAGTCTGGGGTCTGCTCGGGAGACCTATTTAACATAGGTTAAAGTGGTTTCAAGCCTTCCAGTGGATGCATGCTTAGCTGAGTTTAACATAAGGGAGACTCGAGTCTTCGAGCTACTGCAAGACATTAATCCCACTAAAGCTTCCAATCCTGCTTCAATTCATCCGAAGCGGTTGTATGAAATGGCCACTGAACAGTGTGGTTCTCTCACGTGCATGTTTCACTACCGTTGAACAGCTGCATCCTACTTTCGGAATGAAAAGAGGCAATCATCTGTCCGAATTTTAAGGGCGGCGACAGCGCTCTGCTCGTGAACTACCGGCCTGTCAGTTTGACAAGCGTAGTAGTCAAGTTGTTTGAAAAGCTGATGCGCGATTCAGTGAAGAACCACCTGAATAGATTCAACCATCTCAAGGTTGCGCAACACGGATTCCGCAAAGGGTTTTCATGTCAGACTTAGCTACTTGTAGCTCGTGAAAGCTGGGCTGAAGCTGTAGACAGTGGCCACGCTGTAGACGTGATAATCGGGGACTTTCGAAAGTTTTGACTCTGTTTCTTATTTTCGACTCTCACTAAAACTGCGAGCTTACGGGATATCTGGTTGCGCTTTTCAGTGGGTGCCTGCCTTCCTTGAGCGGAGGGAACCGTTCGTACGGGTGGGGCGAGCATTTCGCTCAGGCAAGCTGTCCTTAGTGGCGTCCCGCATGGCTCGGTATTGGGACCGTTGTTGTTCATGATAAATGTAAATGACTTGCCGGGAGAGCTAGGGGTGTCATCTCTAATGTTTGCTGATGACCTTAAGCTCTGGAATATTGTGGATATCCCAGGGGTCCTGATGAAATGCAGCGTGGGAAATTCAGCTCTGGGAAGGGTCTATAATATGGTTGATGCCCATAAATAGGGCAAAGCGGCCTGTTCTCCCAATCGGAGCTGCAAATCCTCCCACCCGATATGTTGTCGGCGGTGGTGAACTCCCTGTTGGCACTCAGCAGGTTGATTTAAGGATCGTGCACACACCAGCACTTCATCCTGTCGACAATTGGTAGAAGGGTGCTTGTCGGGGGTTTCGAATGATGTGATTTAACCACCGCTCTTTCGGAATTCTAACGGCCAATTTGTTTGTGTAGCTATTCTAGACATTCATCTCAACGCACTTGGAATATTGTATCTAGGCTTGTCCGGCATGTCTTAACCGAAACAACATGGACTTGGAGAGGGTGTTCCAAGTGGGCATTCCGTTAGTGAAGGGTCTACGGCTACAAAGTTATCTTGAACGCTTGCTCGGTTTGGTGATGTACTCAATGCACTACCGAAGGATAAGAGGGGATCTGATTCTCAAATATCGTATTTTGACGGGTAAGGTCGGCTTGGATTTGTCAGGGCTATTTAGTCCCGCTACGTTACTTAACCTCCGCGGTCACCCACTGAAACTGCATAAACCAAGGTCTATTAGGATTAGGACGGAAACTTGTCTGTCGCGCCGAGTTATAGCTCGCTGAAATTCGCTTCCAGAGCACGTGGTTAGGGAATCTACGGCTAAGGATTTGCACGTCAGTTCGATGCCTTTGGGTGGCAACAGCAAAATTTTCCTTTATACTATCTGACTCAATACTTTTCAGTTCTAATTTTAGTGACTCAACTATCTTGGTATTTTACTTGCTTATCTCTTTCAACTTCCCTTTTGCTTTCTGCGCTTACTTTTTCTCTTTCTTGCATCACGTAAGCGACCCAGCAGGGACTGCTAGGGCAGGATACGTGGGCATTAATTGGTTTGACAGGGTGTGATGCGATCTTTCTTTTAGGTCCATCAGTATTTCAAAGTTCGCTAACTGCTGGTTCAACGACCCGCCGAAGAAGGAACACTCACGGGATCATCCTATCGTTTCAGTCCCGCTTGAAGTTGAACTTGAACTAGACTTACCGTCCCGCAGATTGGCCTACAGTCCATGGCTGACCCGCCGAACAACATCCTCGTGGTACCAGCTGGGTGATTCGTGATTCCCTTGTAGCGCACGTCCAGTTTCTGTCCTAATTAGCACACTAAAACGTATCGGCTAAATTGGACAGTAACGTGACCGGGGAGATGGCAACAACTTGTTTTTGTCCAAACAGTAGCTCTACTCTTGCGCTTTGCAACAAAGGCGCTTCTCCAGAATAGCTTAAGACATGAGTCTAAACACGACAAGGATGTGCATCGTGAGACGGCTAAAACTTGATTTTGTCCAATTTACGGTGCACGAATCATTTTTGCAAAGTCACGATTTCTTAGGTGATATCACCTACGGCTGTCCTCTACGAGCCAGTGACCATGTCTGCATACCCTTTCGATGTGCTCAAACTAAGTGTCATCAAGTTACCGCTGAGGCGTGTCCACATATTTGACGGGCAGACTTTAACGCAATACGTGACAAAGCTTCAGTTCTGCCTTGCGCGACCACCGTGGCTGACGCCGTTGAGATACTGATACTGATACTGTCATGATAGCGAGAAAGATGTTGAACATCTATGTAGCTATATCTCAATGTAGGACATGTCCCACTGACACAGTGTTACCTGTAGTAGTGAGCTAGCCCAGGTGAAAAAAGTAAAATATTTACAAGCATAGAAAAAATCTCCATGTACTTACCATATATTCTTGGATGAACCACATGGAGTCCTTCACCAGCTCCGCCGCCTATTACGGATGGGCATCGTTTCGGAAGCTGCAGTTGGTGGATTAACGGGCTCCATGGGTTATAATCATTGAACGATTCCTTCGTCAGTTTCCTGTGAAGGCTTCGTCGAATCTGGCATCCACAAAGTGCGCGTCCAGGAATCGTTTGAATTCCGACACCGAGTTCGCTTCTACTATCCGCGAGGGCAAACGGTTCCACATGTTCACCACTCGCCGCTCAAGACACAAGGGATGAGCTACCCACTTGAGGTCAGGGACTACCAGTTTGTACTGGTGACCTCGTGTGCTGCTTGACGCACGGACATGGAGCAGTGGCCTCAGCATCGGATAAGCACCCAGATGCAATACCCGATGGGTCATGATGAGGTCCACTCGCACGCGGCGGTAGGCTAGAGTATACAGACCCAATTGTCTGCATCTTTCTTCATACGGCACACCCTGAAGACCGGGAATGAGCCGTGTGGCTATGTGTTGTACTCTTTCGAGCTTGTGTATCTCGCCTTTCGTCAACGGACAGTAGGCGGGTGAGCCGTATTCTAGCACCGGTCGTACAATGGATGTGAAGAGACGAGTGGCAATCTCTTTCGACCAGGTGCAGAAGCTACGTTTCAGCGCCCACAGCGAACGCAATGCTGTGCGATACATATTGTCCGTGTGTGCGATACATATTGTCCGTGAGATAGTCTGGGAGAAATTTAAGGCATACCTCACCTAGATTTCTGCTCCCCACATCCCACTCATTAAGAGACGGGTGACGGGTGCAGCATCCTTGGATAGATTATACAGGTAAATACCTGCTGACGAACTTACCAAGCGGCTTCATCACCCAGCACCTACGAAAGCTATCGAGCGGTTAGAAATTAATGTAAGTAACATAGAACTCTTCGTCCTCAGCACGAGTAGGATTTGGCTGACGCAGCCGTAACAAATCAAAAGAAATTCTTTGCTTACGTAAAGAGACGTAGCGGTACAAACTCGTCTATACCAGCTTAACTACAATTGGACGGGACGCGTGGGCATACCGACCATGGCTTGTATACTGGTGTCTTTTTACTTGAGTCCTCTCTACCTCAGGTTGAGATGGTAACAAAAGTCCCGGAGGATTCTTACCTAACTGAAATCAGCATAACGGAGACAACTCTTCGGGCTATTAGAAGCGCTAAATCCTTCAGATTCAGATGGACTGGAACGATAGGAAAATCCCTTGAGTGTTCCTTCTTGAGCAAATCGTTGCGCCAGGAAATGATAAGGTGTTAGTTCTTGATAGACCTAAAACGAAACACCCTGACAAACCAACTACTGCCCACGTTCCCTGCACTAGCAGTCCCCGCTGTGTAGGTTACGTGAAGTAAGAAAGAAATAGGAAGTAAATGGAAGATAAAGGGGAATGAAAGTCATTAAAATGAAGGCTAACACCAAAGAGTGAAGATAATGACAGAATAGGAACTAAAAGCTTGAAGATGGATATGGTCAGGAGAAGGGAAAGGTTTCGTGTTGCCACCCAAGAGCGTCTAACTGAAGCTCGAAACCCTTAACCGTAGGTTCACTGACTACATTTTCTGGAAGCGAGTTCCAGCGCTCGATAACTCTACGCGATAACCGAGTTTCCGCACTGATCCCGTCAGAACGCGGCTTGTGTAGCTTCATGGGATGACCGCGAAGACAAAGCAACCTAGCCGGGCTAAATAGCCAGCGCAAGTCCGGCCCAACCTTCCCTGTTAAAATGCGGTAAGTAAGGATTAGGTCTCCTCGAAGCCTTCGGTAGTGCATTGAATACATACCCAAGCTAAGTAGACGTTCGGGGTACGATTGCCCCCGTAACCCCTCGACCAATTTGGTACCTACTCTCCAAACCCTCTCAAGCTCCATTTTGTCCCGAACAAGGCAGGGCGCGCAAGCCTGGACGCAGTATTCCAGATGGGGCCGAACGAAAGCTGAGAATAGCTTCACAACTATGTCGGCAGTTAAGACCCCCAAAAGAACGGCGTATTAACCATAACATTCTGAAACCCCTACTAGCGGCCTTCTTCCAGTTGTCACCAGAATGCAAAGACGAGGAATGAACGACACCTAGATCTATCTGGTAGGAGACAAGGGGGAGTTCGACCCCACCAAGTACGTAGCTCGAAGGCGGGAAAGTTGCTCCTATACGAAGGACGGAACACTTAGCCTGGTTTGTGGGCAGTAGCCACAAAGTAGACCAGTCCCAGAGTCTGTCCAGTGCACGCTGTATGGCCTCAGAACCCCCAGGAACATTTACAACATTCCATAGCTTAAAGTCATCAGCAAACAATAAGGATGATACCCCAAGCTCTCCAGAGAGATCGTTTACGTAGATGGAGAACAGCATCGATCCAAGGACCGAGCCCTGTGGGACACCGCTAAGGACCGCTTGCCTAAAGGATAAGCTGCGACCCACACGTACACACTGCTCTCTTCCCTGCAAAAACGCAGATACCCAGTGAAGGGCTCGGCCAGATACGCCGTAGGACCTCAGCTTTTGTGATAACCTCAAGTGGGGTACCTTATCAAATGCTTTCGAGAAGTCTACGAAAAGCACATCCACTACGTGGCCATTGTCCACTGCCTCGGCCCAAACTTCACGAGCAACCAACAAATTTGTCAAACACGAAAACCCCTTCCGGAATTCATGTTGTGCACTACTGAGCAGATTAAATCTATTCAGGTGACATTCCAACGAATCTCTCACCAGCTTTTCAAGCAGTTTGACCACGACGCTAGTCAGACTAACTGGCCTATAATTGGCTAACAGACTCCTGTCGCCATTTTTGAAGATAGGACAGATGACAGCCTCCTTCCATTCGGAAGGTAATGTACAGGTGTCAAGTGATTTCTGAAACACCGTCGTCAGCGGTCCACTCAGTTCCACCGCCAACTCATGCATAAGCTTCGGGCGAATTGAATCAGGTCCAGCTGCTTTGGAAGGGTTCAGTTCTTGCAGCAGTTTAAGGACTTGCGTTTCCACCACAGTAAACTCAGCTAAATAAGAACCCTCAGGTACTCTGCGGACAAGTTCAAGGCTAGTCAACGCGGCCTCACGTACAAAAGTCCCTGCATACTGTTTCCCAAGTACACGATCCTTATCTGAGTCCGCATATGCACGAGTTCCATCGGCCCGCATCAAATTTGGGATTACCGAAGTTGAACCACAGCGTCTCTTAACATAGACGAAGAACTTTTTCGGATTTTCCGAAGCGCTATCAGCCAATTCCTTTTCGTAAACCAGCCGAGCTTTCCTTAAGTGTTGTTTACACCTATTTCTAGCCTCGCGGTGTCTATCATAGGTGCTAGTTGATGGAGCCGCACGGTAGGTCCTCCAGCACCTAGAATGCTTCTGGAGCAGGTGCTTGCCAGTGGTATCTATCCACGGCGGCCGCGCCTGTGTCTCCTTTCTCCTCGCAAGCGGGATGTAGGGAGTAGACACTTCCGTGAGATAAGATTTAAATTTATCCTTCCAAAGCTTTTGGTCGTGATTCAGTTTATCCGAAGCTGATGCATGAATTTGCCGCTGAGCCAAGTGGCCCTCTGACATGCATGTGTACAATACCGCTCGACAGCTGTGCTTTACCTTATGAATGAAAAGGCAATCATCTGTCCGATTTCTAAGGGCAGTGACAGCTCTGCCCGCGAACTACCGGCCTGTCAGCTTGACAAGCGTAGTAGTTAAGTTGTATGAGAAATTGGTCAGGGATTCGGTGGAGAATCCCCTGATTAAGTTTAACCTTCTCAGTACGGCACGGCACGAATTCCATAAGGGATTTTCATGTCTGACAAATTTACTTGTAGCCCGTGACAGCTGGGCTGAGGCAGTAAACAGCAGTCACGTTATCGAAATCCTTTGATACTGTCCCACATCAACGACTCTCATTGAAGCTGAGATCGTATGGGATATCTGGAGCCGCCCTTAACTGGGTGTCTGCTTTCCTAGAGGGGAGAGAAGTGTGTACGCGTGGGGCGTAGCCTTTCCATTAGACAAGCTGTTCTTCGTGGCGTTCCGCAGGGTTCGGTTCTAGGGCCGTTGCTTTTCTCAATTCATGTCAATGACCTCCTACATGAGCTTGAAGTACCGTCGCCATTGTTTGCTGATGGCTTCAAGCTCTGGAATATTATGGATATCCCTGGTGGCTCTGAGGCCATTCAAAGTGCGTTGGACAAGCTCTGGGATTGGTCAACCTTATGGTTGTTACCCATAAATCAGGCGAAATGTTCTGTCCTCCGCATTGGAGGTGCTAGTCCCCCCACGCGCTATGTATTTCGTGCAAGTGAACTCCCTCTTGTCACTCAGCAGGTTGATCTAGGTAGCATCCACACCTCAGTGCTTCCCTCTGGAGACGATTGGAGGGAAACTGCTCGTAAAGGGTTCCGTATGATGTGGTTTATTCGCCGCATCTTCGGTGTCCTAATGGCCAATATTTTTGTGAAGCTGTTCTCAGCTTTTGTGCGACCCCACTTAGAGTACTGTATCCAGGTTTGTTCACCATGTCTCATAAGGGACAAACTGGGACTGCTGTATGTGTTGCAAGTGGGTACATGGTTAGTGCAAAGATTACTGGGGCAAACGTATCCCGAACGTTTGCTTAGCTTGGGTATGTACTCAATGCACTACCGCAGAATTAGAGGAAACTTCATCCTCACTTACCGTATCTTAACGGGTAAGATCGGTCCAGACTTGTCCTGGCTATTTAGTTCCGCCAAGCTACCTAGTCTCCGAGGTCACCCGTTGAAGCTGCACAAACTGCGTTCTGACCGCGTAAGGACGGAAACTCGCTTGCCGCGCCGAGTCATTGAACGTTGGAACTGGCTTCCGGTGCACGTCGTTAGGGAGTCTGCGATTGAGGGTTTCGAGCGTCAGTTAGATACTCCTGGGTGGTATCGTCATCATTATACACATCAGCTAGAGGTGGGAAACACCTCAGCTACTGTGCCGCGATACATAAAGGAAAAGGAAAATAAATACAACAGTTGCATGCCAGCTGATCTACCAACAACGGATGGGCATCGTTCCGGTAAGCTACCAACCGGCTACCAGGCAAAAAGAAAAATTATTATGTTTTACGCTACGAAATAAAATCGTTGATGGAGGGGGAGGCTAAAAGGGATGGGGAGGGACAAAGGAACTCACAGCAGGAACGCCACTGAGGTCGGCTCCTTGCGATGTCAGGAAGTGTATCTAGCCAAGCGTGCTCATCGTCTTTTGGACCCCAACCAGGGAGCCGTGACGCTCCAACCGAGGCCAGCTCCGAAGTGAGGGCCTTCATTCCTCTCGTCCAAGTCATCGCTTGGACATCCCTCCTCTTCTTCCATCCACATCCCCGGTGAGCAAACAATGCACGTCACGGGAGTCGGTGGGCTGGCATGCGCAACACGTGGCCCAGCCATCAGAGCCTGGTGCGTGAAATGACGGTGCTGAGCGGTTCAGTTCTTTTTTCTGTGCCGTAAACAAGGCCTCGAATACGCTCGTTACTCACGTGGTGTTCCCACTAAATGTGAGCCGAACTGCGAAGGCACCGATGGTCGAACGTAACTAGCCTCTTTATGTCTGCTGATCTTAAGGGCCAGTTTTCGCAACCGTACAGTAAAGTCGAACATACCGCTGCATTGTACACTCTACCCTTCATAGCGAGAGCAATGTCACGCCGCCTCCATAGGTGGCGACGGTTAGCAAAAGCACTTCGAGCTTTTGCTATACCGTTCGTGATCTCGTCTTCGATCCCAAGGGCGCTGATACAACTTCCCAGGTAGTTGAATTTTCGAACGACTTCTAGCTGATCCCCACCAATGGTCAGCGCAGGAGGCGATCCCTGTCAATCTTGGAAGAAAAGCTTTACATTTCGATGGTGCAAAGCAAAGCCCGAAGCGGCTGACAGCCAGCGCTAATCTGTTCAGTGCAGCTTGGCACGTCTGAGGGCTTTCACAGATAAGGGCAATGTCGTCTGCATACTCTAAGTCAAGAAGTCGTTCTCCTAGGAGCAGATCCACACCTCCAAGTCATGTTGTGTAAATGTAATCTCCATGACTTCGTCAGTAGCGAAGTTGAAGAGGAACGGTGACAACGAGCACACTTGTCTCACACCGCTGGAGATATTGAAGGGTTGCGCTGGCTTACCGTAAGCTCTCACTCTGCGCGTGCTACGCGCGTATAATGCTCGGATAATATTTACATATTTCTCGGGCACACCTTTCCTGAGTAGACAATTCCAAAGGGCACATCGATCAACCGAATCGAGGCACCTTTGATGTCGAGGAACACGACTACGGTGGGCCAGCAGTGTGTGTGACGGTGCTCCAACAACTGACGCAAGGTGAAGATGTGGTCGACGCAGCCACGATCCCGACGAAACCCGACTTGCTCCTCACGAATCTGACTTTCAAGAGCGCCAATCAGTCTGTGAGGGATTATGGAGGCGAGTAATTTTGAGGCGATGGAGTTCGGACTGATTCCTCTATGGTTGCCGCATTTCGAACGCGAGCCTCCTTTGAAGATGGGAACAATAACAGAGCGGCTCCAGTCGGTTGGGACAGTCTCCTGCTCCCACGGTTTCACTAGTCATTCATGTAAAGCATCAACAAGAGCAGAGCCTCCGAATCTGAAGAGGGCTGAAGGAAGATCATGTGGTCCCGCGGGTTTATTTAACTTCAACAGTCCGATCTCACGTTCGACTTCTGAGCAAGAGGGTAGATCCAAAGGGACAGCCCATGGAGCAGGGCGATCACTGGCCGGCAAAGAATCGAACAATTCTAGTCGATTAAATTGCTTTTCGAAATGCTCAGCCCAACGCTCCAAACGTTTTGACAAATTGTGGATAGGCTGTCCACTCTCGTCACGTATAGTTTCACTAACAGCAGGTCTCCTGCTGCACGTTTCCCGTATCAGACGGAATAACTTAGGATGGTTGCCAAGGGCAGGGGCCACTTCCATCTCTGACGCACCTTGAGACCACCAAGATTCGCGGTCTCTCTTCAGGCTAGCACGGAGTCTTGCCCGGAGCTCTTTGCGAGTTTCATTGTGTTTGCTTCCAGCCGGCATATGTCGGCGAGCGTCGATAAGTTCCAGAGACCGCGAAGAGACCCAATATCCATGTTGGCTATTAGACATACTACATGAGGATTTGCCTGCTGCTAGTAAGGTCAGGTAAACATGTGACCAGTGACCACCAATTGTCTCCAGTGAGCGCTTACACAACTCGCATACTAGCGTACTTCGATACGTATTCAGAACAGCTGGCTGTCAGTTGGATGGTGTCAATACGCTCACAGCGTCGTCGTGGGCGTCCGCCAAAACGCATCCGCTTGTCAGCACATACAAGTGCATGATCGGTGTCCACACAAATGCTCCAAATCGAGCGACAGTTCTCGATGCAACCTCTCCAGCGGTAACTGATAGCGATGTGATCGATTTGCGTCCAAGGCTCGTTCAAGGCTGGCGGGCGCCAAGTCACCCTCCGGCGGGTGCTGTGTCGGAAGTTAGTGCTCGCAAGAAATAAGCGGGCATTTTCACACAAATGAAGTAACCGCTCATCGTTACCAGTACGGAAGCCTACACCGTGCTAACCGCCCAGATGCATTTCATCAGTGGACAACTTTCCAACTTGTGCGTTCAGATCACCCACCAGCACAACAGTGTCCTTGCTTCTTCTGTGGCGAAGGAGCTGGGTCAGTTGTCGGTAGAAGTCGTTCTTTACCGAATCATCGCTACAGTTTGTGGGCCCGTAGGCAGCGGTGATGAATAGACACTTATTAGTCCCACGCGATTTCGTAGCTTTGAACGAGCCAGACAATCGGACCGCACACATCCAGCTACTGATTGGAATCCAATCAACCAGAGCAGCTTCAGCCCGGGGACTCAGAGCAATGCCAACACCAGCTTGGCCGGTGCTCGAACCTGCATCGTCACCGGATAGGCGCAATGAGAAAATACTGTTTGCGTCACCTGAAGGAGATCGCAGATTGTGCACATAGCTCTAGTCATGCAGGCGGGTCTCTGATAAGCGGTAGATATCGATCGAGAGGGTGTCCAATGTTCGGGCAAGTGCTGCCTGTTGGCCGGTCTGTAGCAATATGCGTACATTGAAGCATGCCACTCTGTCGGAGGATCGAGAGCTCCAAATGGAAACAGATGAACTGGGCTTGTTCGCTTGCTTGGACATGGGCTTGTCGTGAGGGCAGAAGTGACTCTCCACGTTTGCATGTGAGTTGAAATTAGAAGATGAACGCCTAGCAAAACATGTTGGAGGAGAGCCAAGCATTGGGGGTTGAAAACTGGGGGGATAAAAGTGAATTTGGAACGGGACCATAAGGGAGAAAAGGCGTAAGAGGGGGAATAAGAAGATGGGTAGGCTTGAGCAGTAGCATCCAAACCCCTATCCACCATGTTCGATGCATCAGATAGGGCACCGTTGATTATCCTCTGCGATGGCCAGAGCATCGGAAATTTGTTTGATGAGAGATTCACTGTATTGCGTGGGCAGGATGATGTCAGGTTGCCTAGGCCTAGACAGGAGATCGATTAGGGTTCTCAACCAAAGCCTTTGGTTCAAAAACCTGACCGCAAGGCAGCGGGTTTGGCGTTGGGCTACAAGGAGTCCGTTTTAAGGAATAAGGTGCCACCCTAATTCCAACCCCCAACCTGGAGGACCAGGAGACTGAGTTTGTCTGGCCTCTAACCATTGACCAGTCTGGTATGAGTGACTCTGAAGGTGCAAAAGCACCACCCAGCATAGCTCAATGGATCACTGAGGCACACAAACCATCGCACCACGGTAAGGTCCAGCCTCATTGCGATGGATGGCGTTGCTTACAAAAGAATGAAGTACCCAAAAGTGTTACCGCGACCCGAGTGAAGTTTTTCAGGATGTCAATTTCGGCAGAAGAGCTGAAAGCTATTTTGTTTCGACAGCAGCAGCAATTCAAAGGCGGCACAGCTGCTTATGATCGAGACTTTCACTCGAACACTATCGCTCTAGTCTACATCAGTCCACAATGCTGAGAAGCCTTCACTTGATGCAATAATCAACAGTGTCAGTGAGTTTGTCTTTGATCCTGCTTCATGACTGATTTTCGATTCGTGGTTCAGACATTCAGATATTTTCAAGACGGAGCTGGCAAATCTTGATGATACGTCAAAAGTACGGCTGCTGCTACGTAAAATCGATATTGTGGAGCACGACAGATACATCAATTACATTTTGCCAAAAAATGCTCAAGATTTCAGCTTTGATGAAACCATTTCCCGACTTACTGAGATGTTCGGCGATCGCGCATCGCTTTACAATAATCGGTTGAATTCCCTGAAGCTGTGCGAGGGGGACAGCGACAGTCTTATTGCCCATGCAGCAACAGTGAAGCGAGAGTGCCAGAAATTCAAGTCGAAATCACTTACTGAAAACCCAAAATCGACTTTATCTCCGAGGATTTATGGTTTGCCAAAAGTTCACAAACCCGAAGTTCCCGTACGGCCCATAGTCGACGGTATATTCTCTCCGACCCATGAACTTGCGAGATATTTGGCAAGGCTATTGCAGCCTCTAACAGGGCGAACGAGTACATTCGTGAAAAACTTATGATTTCGCTCAAAAGATAGCAAATCTCCAAATTGAGTCAGATGAGTTAGTGGTCAGCTTTGATGTCACATCACTTTTCACAAATGTACCTAAAGAGGAGGCGCTAGGAATAGCGAGACGTCGTCTAAATGAAGATGTCACTCTGAATGATCGGACGAAACTAACACTTAGCCAGATAATCGAGGGTATGACAGTGTGTCTTAACATGTCTTACTTCGTTTTTCAGTCGAAGCTTTACAGTCAGGAACAAGGTCTCGCCATGGGATCGCCAATATCCCCGGTACTGGCGAACCTATATATGGAAGAATTCGAGAACAGGGCGTTAACAAACAACATTAACTCACCCAAAGTTTGGTAGCGTTATGTAGACGACACCTTTGTACTTGTTAAACGGGATAAGAAGGACGAGTTACTTGATCACTTAAACTCCATTGATGAGAGAATACAGTTTACTATTGAGTTAGAATCTTGTAGCGGCACAATACCGTTTCTTGACTGCCTGGTTCACAGGAATGGGGGAAATTTAAATACGACAATATATCGCAAGCCAACGGATACTGATGGCGTACTCCACTACACCTCGGGTCATCCGAAACAGGTTTACGCTGGGATAACCTCAGCGTTTTTCTACAGGGCACAAACCTTGTGCACAATGGAGGAGGACAAAAAGGCTGCGCGGAAAGTGACAATGGGCAAACTATTAGAAAGTGGTTACCCAAGACGGCTAGTTAAACGCCAATTACATAAAGTGCTACACCGGCAATCAAGACCCCCAGCCGAGTGGATAGGGACGGTCGGAATTCCGTACAAGGAAGGCAATTCGGAGGGTATTAAACAAGGAAAATATAAGGGTGATCTTTCAGCGAGGTCGAGCGTTACGTTCGGCGCTAGTACGTTTGAAGGACCCGCTTCCCAAGGATAGGACGACTAACTGTGTTTATAAAATTAAATGTAAGGACTGTACACATGTGTACATAGGCCAAACAGCGAGAGAATTACGCACACGAATTTCTGAGCATAGGAGACGCATTGCAAGACTACCAAGGAACGAGTTTGAATATCAGGCAATAATAAGAGACTCGGCCGTAGCTGTGCATGCATTAGACACGGGTCACCAGATAGATCTCGAAAACGTAGAGGTCATTAGGAAGGGTATCCGATCAACCACTCAGCGGTTGATTGCCGAGGCGGTGGAAATTGCCAAATCTGACGACTGCGTGGATAGAATGGAGGGGGTAGAAATCCCTAATGCGTGGCGGGCGGTCTTAAGCCGACCAGCTTGACGAGCGTCAATGCGTGGATCAGATTGAAAAGTGCAAACCGACTCCCATTATTAACACTATGGGCTTATCCGTCAATGTCATGACGCACAAAGGAACACCTGGACTATTCCTACTGTGATCGAACCACCTGAGGTGACATCCCGAACTGTTTCTGTAATGACCCATGGCTCAAGACTCGGGTAAAGCGGTTATCGCCCCTGTTCGCTATAAAATCCCACACCAATTGCACACTGATTCACCTGGTCTGACGAAGCCTTTATGTTAAAGGCGAAACGTTACCAAACTACTATACCAAACCGATTGTTTCCAAACCTCTCTGAACTCAAAACTTACGGTGATTTCGCGAGGAGAGTGAACGCCAATTTTACTGACGATGTCAAAGACCGTAGAAAGTACATTAACATCAACATCAATGGACAACAGGCGCGTTTGTAGATAGATACGGCCTCAGACATTATGATCATATCAGAAAGCCTGTGGAGAACTGTCGGATCACCAGAAATCAAACCTACCAATCAGCAGGCGAAAAGTGCATCAGGTGCCGAGTTGCAATTGATTGGTCAAGTCGATTGTGAGTGTCGTTATGCCGACGTTACCGCATGGGGAACGATTTTTGTCACGAGCCACCAGCATTTGAATCTTCTGGGTCCGGGCTGGATCGAGCGGTTCAACCTACTTGATGTTCCGATCAACCAGATTTGTGCTAGTGTCCAGCTACACAAGACAACAGCTCCTAAAACTTTAGCTATCGAGCGCCTACGGGAGAAATATGCAGCAGTTTTCGGGAAGGCCTCGGTAAGGGTACTAAAGTACAAACGTCACTATCCCTTAAACCCGGTGCTGTTCCAATGTTTCGTACGAGACGCCCTGTCCCTTACGCAGCAACGTCAATGATTGACCAGGAACTGGATCGCTTAGAGAGAACTACCCGTGAACTATTCGTCTTGGGCGGCACCTATTGTGATGGTCAAAAAGTCAAACGGTCAGATTAGAATAAGTGCCGATTTCTCGACGGGTCTAAATGCTGCATTGGACGCCCATCAGTACCTTTTACCGCTCCCAGATGATTTGTTCGCAAAATTGAATGGTGGTAAATGTTTCGCTAAGCTGGATCTCTCGGATGCATACCTGCAGATCGAAGTACATGAAGCTCCACGAGAATTACTCACTATCAATACGCATCGAGTCTTGTACCAGTATCACCGTCTCCCGTTTAGAGTCAAGTCTGCACCAGCCATAATCCAGCAGACCATGGACACAATGCTGACAGATGTCGATGGAGCAGCCACCGGTGGCCTTGTGGTCTGCACGTTTGGTTTGCAATCATAAGGGCACCGGTTCGAATCCGAGTCCTCGAGGTATATTCAGCCCGCGCGCGACTGTTGGTGGTCGCGATGCGCGGTTACGCCGTACAGCTGACACATTATTTATTATTCTACCTGGACGACATCATTGTTGTCGGACTCAATGCTGACAACCTGTTCGAAAAGTTGGATCGAGTTCTTGAGAAGCGTACTTTCTTCATGGACTCGATTACGTTTCTCGGCTTTATAATCGACAGGAACGGCAGGCGTCCAGACCCAGCGAACATCGAGGCAATCCAAAAGATGCCGCCGCCCAAAGATGTTGCAACGCTAAGGTCCTTCCTAGGACTCATAAGCCAGTACAGCCCGTTCTTACCGCACATGCATCGCTTGTGTGGTCCACTCAATGACCTGCTGACCAAGGATAAACACTGAAACTGGTCCGAACAATGCCAGAGCTCATTTGACGAGGTAAAAGGCTACTATGTTCCGACCTTCTACTAACACATTACGATCCAATTTTGGAGTTTGTGGTGGCTGCCGACGCGTCGAACCATGGCATTGGCGCAGTCATAGCCCATAATTTCGCAGATGGTTCAGAAAAGGTATTCGCACATGCAGCCCGGTCGCTGTCTGCCGCAGAACGAAATTATGGCCAGATAGAGAAAGAAGCCTTGGTGATAGTCTACACTATAAAGAAATTTTACAAAATGATGTATGGAAAGAAGTTTACACTTCTTACTGACCATAAGCCGCTGTTGGCAGTTTTCGGATCAAAGTCGCGCATCCCTGTCTATACGTCAAACAGGTTGTAGCGGTGGGCTACTGCATTACTCGGCTACGACTTTACGGTGAAGCATATTTCTACCAAAGACATTGGTCCGGCTGATGCACTTTCCAGATTATTACAAAGCCAGCAGCGCCAGTAAGAAAAATCTGCCATTGCAGCAATCTCACTGAAATTGGAAGTGAATCAGGTGTTGAAAACGCTCAGAGAACTTCCGGTAACTTTTGAAATGATACGTGATGCATCAATGCGGGATCCTGTCCTACAACAAACGGTCAGCTTTCATACTACACTGTGGCCGAAAGACAACCTAAATGGGGAATTGCAGAGCCTGTCCCTAAGAAAAGATGAATTATCCATCATCAGGGGTTGTTTACTTTCGGCGGAAAGAGTTGTTATCCCTAGTGAGCTTCGCCAAAGATTTCTACGACAGTTTCATCGTGGACACCCTGGCATTAACAGAATGAAAATGATTGCGCGGAGTTACGTTTACTGGCCGAATATCGACTCGGAGCTGGAACAGCTAATGAAATCGTATCCGAAATGTGCACTTGTCAGCAACGCACCGAGGAATGTGGAATTGTCTTCTTGGCCGTTGTCAACGAGACCGTGGCAGCGTGTACACGCAGATTTCTTTGGTCCCGTGAATGGACAACAGTATCTCATCGTTGTTGATTCCTTCAGTAAGTGGCCGGAAGTGTTCTGCATGGAACGTAGAACAAGTGGCGCAACCATTGGCGTACTGAGAAGACTTTTCGCCCAACATGGAATACCAGAGACCCTGGTTACTGACAGTGGTCCTCAGTTTGCATCTTTGCAGTTCGCCGAATACTTACGCAGGTATCACACACCTAGGCTCACCGCTTTTCCACCCGCAGTCCAATGGGCAAGCTGAGCGCTTTGTTGATACCTTTAAACGGATGTTGCTGAAGATGAGGGGGGAAGGAACTACCCAGGAGATATTAGATGTCTTCTTTCTACTGTACAAATCAACTCCGAATCCCAGGTGCCAAATCAGCTGTCCCCAGCAGAAATGCTCATGGCCAGGAAACTCCGTACTCTGAATTCCTTGCTACTTCCAAAGCGTATCGCTCCGCAAGAGAGGACGCAACTACGTCTATTTCACCCATGACAGTGTTTTAGTCAGCGACTTTCCTCCTGGAAGACCACACTGGACCACAGGCTCGATCGACTGCAGACTTGGACAAGTGCTGTATAAACTTCGAGTGGGTTCTCTGATTTGGACCAGACATGCAAACCAGCTGCGGCCTACCAGCACTCAGATAACTACCAGTGAACGATCGTTGCCACTGGATATTCTTCTGGACAATTTCGATATACACCCTGGAACCCAGTAGCCACCTAATGTGCTTTGCCCTGTGGCCACAAAAGGAACGAGCTTGCAGTCACGACGATGGACTGGCCGGATACGGAGGTCCGTGGTCAGAATGCAGCTGGACCCCAGGTGAAAGTCGTACGTCATTTTTCGCGAGGGAGGTCTTACCGGGGCCCATCCATAGCAGCCATTGAAGCTAGCTCTCTCTCTGTCTGGAGCAGCCCGGGGAAGATTGGTGGCATGCCGCCTGTAACCGCTTGACTAGCCAGTGAGAGTGAGCTAATGGTGTCGTTTTACCTTGAACTGGACCAATCAGAATGGCCTACCTTGAAGCCCTCCAGTAAGCATACTGCTTGATCAGCCAACAAGCGAGTTTTTGCGCATCTAGTAGTTGCTATCGTCAGAAACTTTCTCTTAGGTCTTTCTCTCATTTATCTACTTATTTTGACCACATATTATGCCCGAGTCCTCCATACAAGTTCCTCCAGAGGCCTTTGTCTTCTGATTTGGAAAGTGGCTGCATCGATTATCCGTACTATCAGCGGAGACAACAAAAAGTATATCGCCATCCCTCGAGTATTATATCGCAATGTCTCAGGTAAAGTGAGGGCTTGTGGTAAGCTCTCTTCACTTTTTGCCGTCCCTAGCGGCGCATGACAGGGTTGCCTCATGTCCCCGTTTCTCCTCAACTTTGCGATCGAGGATGTCCTTTTAAACGCTCTCGAGGCCTTTCAGGCTTCTGGTGTAGAGCTTCTTCCTGGCAACCGCTTGACCGATTTAGATTATGCTGATGATATTGCCTTGCTTGCTGATGACACACAGAGCACACAGGCCGTTCTAAACCGCTTGGCGATTGAAGCATTAAAATATGGAACGACTTTTGCCTCTACGAAATGCAAAGTCCTGGTCCTGGATTGGCATCCACCTGCCCCAGTGCTCACTCTTCAAGGTACGCGGCTTGAACAAGTGGGCAACTTTGTTTACCTGGTAAGCTGTGTCTCTGTTGATGGTAGCATTTGAAATGAGATTTCCCTCCGTGTTGTCAAAGCCCGTTCGGCATTTGCCAACTTCAGGCATCTGTGGCGATGCCGTGACGTTACCCTATTGGTAAAGGGTACAGTCTACAATGCCTGTGTTCGTGTGGTGCTGCTGTAGAGGAGTGAGTCCTGGCGGATGCGTGTGAATGACGCGTCGGATTTCGGCTTTTGCCAGTGGATGTCTACAGATAATTGCTCGTGTGTGGTAGGTGAACCATTTGCGCAACGATGATGTTAGATGTCGCGTCTTGGGTAACACGGGACTTCCACTTGACAGACTGGTACTGCTACAACAACTGAGATGGTTGGGCCACATTTTATGCATGCCATGCGAACGTCTGCTCCGATGCGCTCTCTTCGCTCGCACAGGACCAGGCTAAAGGAAATCGCGTGGTGGTCAGCCTATCACGTGGTTACAAACGATTAAAGCACTGACTTCCAGTTTAGCTGTCGTAGATCCCGTGCATCTTCCGGACTGAGGGATCAAAGATGAAGAACACCGCTGACTGGAAACTGTTTCGGAGAAGACGCATAACCGGGCCCAATGGAAAATGTGTACAAATGTTTTTCTTGATTTACATCCAAAACATTAAACAAAAAAAGCTAAAACGGTGTGTAAAAATAGATGAACCAAAGTTCAAAAACAAAACGTTTCTGTAACTTTCATTATTTTCTTCGTCGTCTCCGTATTTATTACTTCCGTTTCCTTGTTTTTGCTGACTCTATGTCTAGATTCAGATTCAGATGGACTGGAACGATAGGAAAATCCCTTGAGTGTTCCTTGTTGAACAAATCGTTGAGCCAGGAAATGATAAGGTGCTAGTTCTTGATAGATCTAAAACGAAACACCCGAAACACACCCTGGTCAGCCAATTGCTGCTCACGTTCCCTGCACTAGCAGTCCCCGCTGTGTAGGTTACGGGAAGTAAAAAAGAAGTAGAAAGTAATTGGCAGATAAAGGGGAATGAGTCATGAAAATGAAGGATAACACCAAAGAGTGAAGAGAATGACAGAATAAGAACTAAAAGCTTGAAGATGGATATGGTCAGGAGAAGGGAAAGGTTTCGTGTTGCCACCCAAGAGCGTCTAACTGAAGCTCGAAACCCTTAACCGTAGGTTCACTGACTACACTTTCTGGAAGCGAGTTCCAGCGCTCAATAACTCTATGCGATAACCGAGTTTCTGCCCTGATCCGGTCAGAACGCGGCTTCATGGGATGACTGCGAATACAAGGCAATCTACCCGGTCTAAATAGCCAGCTCAAGTCCGGTCCAACCTTCCGTGAAAATGCGGTAAGTAAGGATTAGGTCTCCTCGAAGCCTTCGGTAGTGCATTGAATACATACCCAAGCTAAGTAGACGTTCGGGGTACGATTGCCCCCGTAACCCCTCGACCAATTTGATACCTACTCTCCAAACCCTCTCAAGCTCCATTTTGTCCTGAACGAGGCAGAGCGGGCAAGCCTGGACGCAGTATTCCAGATGGGGCAGGACGAAAGCTGAGAACAGCTTCACAACTATGTCGGCAGTTAAGACCCTGAAAGAACGGCGTATTAACCACAACATTCTGAAACCCCTACTAGCGGCCTTCTTCCAGTGGTCACCAGAATGCAAAGACGAGGAATGGATGACGCCTAGGTCTACTTGGTTGGAGACAAGGGGGAGTTCGACCCATCGAGTACGTAGCTCGAAGGCGGGAAAGTTGCTCCTATACGAAGGACGGAACACTTAGCCTGATTTATGGGCAGTAGCCACAAAGTAGACCAGTCCCAGAGTCTGTCCAGTGCACGCTGTATGGCCTCAGAACCCCCAGGAACATTTACAACATTCCATAGCTTAAAGTCATCAGCAAACAATAAGGATGATACCCCAAGCTCTCCAGAGAGATCGTTTACGTAGATGGAGAACAGCATCGGTCCAAGGACCGAGCCCTGTGGGACACCGCTAAGGACCGCTTGCCTAAAGGATAAGCTGCGGCCCCCCACGTACACACTGCTCTCTTCCCTGCAAAAACGCAGATACCCAGTGAAGGGCGCGGCCAGATACGCCGTAGGACCTCAGCTTTTGTGATAACCTCAAGTGGGGTACCTTATCAAATGCTTTCGAGAAGTCTACGAAAAGCACATCCACTACGTGGCCATCGTCCACTGCCTCGGCCCAAACTTCACGAGCAACCAACAAATTCGTCAAACACGAAAACCCCTTCCGGAATTCATGTTGTGCACTACTGAGTAGATTAAATCTATTCAGGTGACATTCCAACGAATCTCTCACCAGCTTTTCAAGCAGTTTGACCACGACGCTAGTCAGACTAACTGGCCTATGATTGGCTAACAGACTCCTGTCGCCATTTTTGAAGATAGGACAGATGACAGCCTCCTTCCATTCGGAAGGTAATGTACAGGTGTCAAGTGATTTCTGAAACACCATCGTCAGCGGTCCACTCAGTTCCACCGCCAACTCATGCATAAGCTTCGGGCGAATTGAATCAGGTCCAGCTGCTTTGGAGGGGTTCAGTTCTTGCAGCAGTTTAAGGACTTGCGTTTCCACCACAGTAAACTCAGCTAAATAAGAACCCTCAGGTACTCTGCGGACAAGTTCAAGGCTAGTCAACGCGGCCTCACGTACAAAAGTCCCTGCATACTGTTTCCCAAGTACACGATCCTTATCTGAGTCCGCATATGCACGAGTTCCATCGGCCCGCATCAAATTTGGGATTACCGAAGTTGAACCACAGCGTCTCTTAACATAGACGAAGAACTTTTTCGGATTTTCCGAAGCGCTATCAGCCAATTCCTTTTCGTACACCAGCCGAGCTTTCCTTAAGTGTTGTTTACACCTATTTCTAGCCTCGCGGTGTCTATCATAGGTGCTAGTTGATGGAGTCGCACGGTAGGTCCTCTAGCACCTAGAACGCTTCTGGAGCAGGTACTTGCCAGTAGTATTTATCCACGGCGGCCGCGCCCGTGTCTCCTTTCTCCTCGCAAGCTGGATGTAGGGAGTAGACACTTCTATCTTATAGACTGCCCTTTATGTATGTATATATATATATATATATGTGAATATGAGAAAGAAAAGCATTATGACAAAATTGAACACCCACCACCTGAAACAAACAGACTTAGCAGGCAAATACGCGGTTAGTAAATCGAATGCAGCGTGCCTACAAACGCTGCGCCGGTTCTGCCTACGTTCTCTGCAGAACCCGTCGTCGCTTCGGTAGTGGTCCCGAGTGGCCTCGCTCATGGCTCACTAGACATAGACACAGACATATAGACATATATATGAGAAAGAAAGGCATTACGACAAAATTGAAACCCCACCACCTGAAATAAATAGACTTAGCATGCAAGCACGCGGTTAGTAAATCGAATGCAGCGTACTGTAGTGGTCGAAAAATACTAGGAAGGTTTCAACCCCTTGGTAAAAGGCAAAAAGTTGGAAATGGTCAAATCACAGTCGAGTTCGAGTCGTAGGTTGCGCTATACCTGTGGCACACGCAGAGCACTATGGAAATAGACGTTCGATAGTAATTCCGAATATACTATCCGATTTGCAAACAGACTAGACGGCACCGTACGCATGCAGAAGCAGCACAGCCAGAAATCAGTACGACGGAACGCGGGGCACGACGAAGTGTATTGTAATCATTAATTCAAACGAACGGTACAGAAAATGTCATGATAAAATCGATGACAGGAAAGACAAAATGTAAAAGATTAATAACCACTACAGTACCTACAAACGGTGCGCTTGTTCTGCCTACTTTCTCTGCAGGACCCGTCGTCGCTTCGGTAGTGGTCCCGAGTGGCCTCGCTCATGGCTCACTAAGCCTGCCTGACTCAGGCACTCGCGATCGCATGTGCTACGGCATTATGCGCTTGATGTCGATGGAGTACAACCCATCGGTGCTTGGCGCTTCTTCTCCGCGTGCATGAGGGCTTTCTCCTGCACCTCGGCAACTTCCTTCATGATCAGATAGCGCCATGCACGTCGATCAACCGCCTTCGATTCCCTTGAACTGCATTCAAGATCAGAACGTCTGAGACTCACTTTAATCATGTTCTGATAACGTAACTTTGGTTTCCCCACGTGCCGCTTCCCTATACTCAACTGACCATATAATAGCTGCTTCGGTATCCGCATCGAATCCATACGGCTCACATGACCGATCCACCTCAGGGGTCTCAGTAAAAATATGCCGTCCACTGCATACATACCACTTCAGCGCAACACTTCCGTGTCTGCAACTCTGTCCGATGCGTAAAATCCGTGGCAAGCACTACTGATGGAACCGCTCGAGATATCGCACATCCCGACGGTACATCGTCCACGTTTCACTGCCGTATAGAAGAACGGACAGCACCATGGATTTGTACGCCATCAGCTTCGTGCCAATGGTAAGCTGATGGTTGTTCCACACTCAATACTCAAGCTTCCTGAATGCCGCCGCTGCCTTCGACACGCAAATACGCAGCTCACTGTGTGGCTGCTGATCAGTCGACATCACACTCCCAAGGTTGCAAAAGCGGGAGGTGGTTTCTAATACTTCAGCACCAATGCTGATTCGCGACAATACTGAAGATTGCACCTCCGGTGAAGGCTGAAAGTGACAGACTGTTGTTCTTGTGTTGATGGTGAGCCCGAATTTGGCCGCTGTCGAAGCTAGAGCACTAGTCATGTGCTGCAACTCATCCGCGCTATGTGAAAACAACGCACAGTCGTCAGCAAACAGCAACACACGGATAGTTGTCTCACAGACTAGAGTTCTCGCACCGAAACGACGAATGTTCAGCAACCCACCATCAATACGGTGCTCCACACGAACACCGTAAGCACAAGCGGCATCAAAAGCACAAGACAACATTGCATGAAGATATATATTAAACAGGGCAGGAGCTAAGACACGGCCTTGCTTCACACCAGAGACAACTGCAAAGTCATCCTAGGTCTCTCCACTCAGCTGCACCCTCGCTCGCATACCACTGTGCAGACATTCAATTAAACTTACAAACTTACGCAGGCAGCCAAACTTACCCAACATCAGCCACAATGCCTCGCGGTTCACCGTATCAAATGCCTTGGTGAAATCAACGAAAAGCGATTACAAATGCTGGTGTCGTTCTCTGCACTTCTCTTGCAACTGATGAGCCGCAAACACCATATCTATAGTGCTGCGACCCGAGCGGAATCCACACTGCTCTTCCGCCACGTTAGGTTCCACAACCTGACTGACGAGGCGATTGAACAGGATTCGGGCAATCACCTTGCTCACACAACTCAGCAAGTTGATGCCACAATAGTTCGTGCAACACTGCTTGCTCCCTTTGCCCTTGTACAGTGGTAGCACAAGGTCATCCTTCAGCTCAGGAGGCACCTCCTCAATCCATACGCGTTGCACCAAGTGGTGCAGCACAGTCAACAACTTGAGTCCGCCGCGTTTCAGTACCTTAGGCGGGATCCCGTCGGCCCCAGCACACTTGCCATTTCGCAGTTGAACAAGTGCTCTCTGCGTCTCATCCAGTGTCTTCGTTTCAGCCAGACTCGTCTTCACATCGTGCTGCTTCAGGCCGTTCATTGTAGGCCAGTCGATCTCTGAACGGTTGTTCAAGAGACAGTCAAAGTGTTTCTGCCAGATCTGCATTATGTCTGCAGTCTGGGTGCAGGTAGCGCCTGAACTACCATCGATCAGTGTCCTCAGAGGCTCCAATCTCGGTCCATACACCGCCTTCAAGGAGTCAAAGAATTCCTTGTGTTGGCGGCGTTCGACGTAGCATTCCATCTGCTTCGCCTTCTCCGTCCACCATGCATTTTTTATGCGACGGATCTCTCGGGTCAGTCGCCGTCGAAGTTTGCGCATCTGACTCTTCTTCCCCAAGTCACTGGGGTCTGCAGCATGTGCAGCAAATGCTGCATTCTTCTCCGACACCAATGCGCCGATCGTCGCATTGTTTTCATCAAACCAATCAGGCCGCTTACAGTTTGCGCGCCCGATGGTCTCCTCGGCAGCAGCTGTCATCTGGTCGCGAATGTGGTGTCACAGGTCGCCCACTGTGACTAAGCCTTCCACATCACACAAGTGTGCAGCCATCGCCTTCTCCAGCTCAGTACGTTTCGCCACAGTACGCAGGGAGAGAAAGTTAAATTTACGCCGATTCACGGCGGGAGTGCAATACATCGATTTGCGAAAATATATGTACAGTTTGGTCCGAACCAATTTGTGATCAGTGCCACACTCAGCTCCACGCAGTACACGTGTCATGCGCACTTCACGCATATCACGCTGACGTACGATGACAGTCGAGCAGGTGAGCATGACCACTCCGTGGGTGCGTCCAAGTTGCTATATCACTCACACTCAGTGCAAACCGAGTGTTTGTGATCGTCAGGCCATGAGTGGCAAACAGTGAGAGCAGCCTGTCACCGTTCGAATTCTCTGAACCAATGCCATGCGAACCGATAACATCTGCCCACGCTGATGCATCACGCCCAACGCGCGAGTTGAAATCACCCAGCAGAAATAGTCGGTCGCTCCTCGGCACAGACCGTATCACGGAGGATAGCTCAGTGTAGAATTGATCACGCGTATCATCAGGATAACACATGGTCGGACCGTACGTGCTTATAAAAGTAGCAAACTTGCCTCTTCCGAGTCGTAGGCGAACAGTCATCAGTCGCGCGCTGATGCCTGTTGCTTCACTCACCAGCTGGCCATTCAGGCGGTCGGATATTGCAAATCCGACCCCATGTTCACGTGGTGTTGAGGCGGCGTTGCCCACCCAGTAGAATGTGTAGCCAGCAGCTGCTTCATGCAACTTACCTTGCTCAGCGAGCTGGGTTTCACTGAGCGCCGCAATATCGATGTGGTAGCGCGCCAGTTCCATCGCGACGGGTGCAGTGCGTCGCTCCGGGCGCTAGCTGGAGTTCCGGTCCAGTAGTGTGCGCACGTTCCAGCACCTGATGCTGAGTGCTTTGCGCGCTGGCATACGATTGCTTTGGTGGGTAGTCGCACGCGAGGTAGTCTTTGAGCTTCGGATGTTTGCTTGAGGGACTCCACCCGGAGCCTTTGGCTCAATAGCCTGACCCACAAGGCAGTGGGGAGCAGATCCAGCTCGGGAATGTGATTGCAGAGACAGATTGGGATCTGCTTGACGGCCGTCACACGCACACTTTGAGGTACTGGAACAATTTTTATGTTTTGCGACCGTAGTAGGATACACCTGCGACCACGGCCAGACGCAGGTGGATTATGGCGGGTTTGCACCAATTTGACCAGGGGCTGCCTGGCTTGCGGCGGGCAGTAACAAACCATTGAACACCCGGAGGCGTCCTCCCACCGTCTGAGACAATGCGTGGCGCTTGTGCTCTACGCCAATTGAGCTGTGAGCTTATAACCCGTAAACCTGTTGTCTCCCATGGCTAGGTTTTACGGGAAGAGGGTCATCGACCACTTCATAACCTCCGAAGAGGATGGACAGGATACTGGCAGGGCGTCCACACCTGACAGGAGAACTACTCGGGGTCCTCAGCCAAAGCCTTCGAATAAATGAACACCCGAAAGGCAGCGGGTCTAGCACATGGTCAGTTAGCTGACTCATGCGGATTGGTGTCCTGGATCTTAGCAGGGAGAAGGGCGAAACCCAACTCCCACCGAGCGTTCACGACGAGGAAGCGTCCAGGACATGAGCAAATGGCACAACAGTAGCAGCAGTGGGTAGACCATCAGACAGGATCTAGACACCACCAGCCTCAGCGCACCATAGGCTCTCCCGCCACATATAAATATAAATATAAATAAATAACTATATATATATATATATATATATATATATATGCTTCAATACGTATTGATGGCTGCACCAGCTTCCTCCCATCCAACGCCCTCGGAAGTCTCATTAGCTTGCCATCTTAATGTTTCTGGAGACACAACATTAACTAAGGCTAATGATCCACTGCTTTTGCCCTCTGCTGCTAGCTCTGACGCAAATGAATGCCCAATACATGAGGAGCCGTGGAAAACTCAACGAAGGATGAAGCCGCGAAACGAAGAAAGCTTCCTACTGACCAACAACAGGCCAAATGAAGCAATGCTCGAGTCCACCCTACTGCAGGAAACGTTTTGACTGACGAGGCGATTAAACCTGACAGCTCACAAATGTGCCAAAGGCACTGGACAGATTAGCACTAGCTGTCCGTCACTTCGGGCTTTGCTTCGCACCCTCGAAGTGCAAAGCGTTCCTCCAAGCTTGGTCTGGACCGCCCCCCACGATGACCATTGGTGGGGATCAGCTAGAAGTCGTTCAAAAATTCAACTACCTGGGAAGTTGTATTAGCGCCCGTGGGATTGAAGATGAGATCACGAATCGTATAGCAAAAGTTCGGGGCGCTTTTGCTAACCTTCGCCACTTATGGCGCCGGCGCGACATCACTCTTGCCCTGAAGGGTAGAGTGTACAATGCAGCAGTAGGTTCGACCCTACTGTACGATTGTGAAACCTGGCCGCTTAAAGCAGCGGACCTGAAGAGGCTAGTTACCTTCAACCACCGGTGCCTTCGTAATTTAGCTCACATCTAGTGGGAACACCGCGTGAGCAACGAGCATGTTCGACGCCTTGTTTATGGCACAGGAAAAGGAACTGAATCGCTCAGCACCGTTGTTTCACGCACCAGGCTCCAATGGCTCGGCCATGTGTTGCGCATGTCAGCCCACCGACTCCCGCGACGTGCGTTGTTTGCGCGCCGGGGGTGTGGATGGAAGAAGAGGAGGGGTGGCCAAGCGATGACTTGGACGAGAGGAATGAAGGCCCTCACTTCGGAGCTGGCCTCGGTTGGAGGGTTTCGGCTCCATGGTTGGGGTCCGAAAGACGATGAACACGTTTGGTTGGACACACTTGCTGATATGGCTAGGAGCCGACCTCAGTGGCGTTCGTGCTATGAGTTTCTTTGTTCCACCCCATCCCTCTTAGCCTCCCCCTCCAACCACGATCTCATTATTTACCCTTATATAATTTTGCGTAGTAGTTTTTTGATGCATAGTAGCCGGTTGTTAGCTTACCGGAACGATGCGCATCCGTTACCGGTAACTCAGCCGGCTTGCCCCAGTTGCATTCTTTTTTTCTCTCCTTTTTTCTGTGTTTTGCAGTACAGTAGCTGAGCTGTTCCCCACCTCTAGCTAACGTGTATGATGATGAGCATTCGACAGAACGTTTTCGATTGCGACGTTGAAGAGGGATGGGGACAGGGCAGCCCTGTCGCACACCGCTATTGACAGTGAATTGCGGGGAAAGCTTGCCATAGACCCTCACTCTGCCGTATGTATGAAAGTAAAGTGCTCGTAAGATGGCGGTATATTTCTCTGGCACCCCGTTCTTTAGTATGCAACGACATGAAGCAGGTCGATCAACGGAGTCAAAAGCGGCACCTATGTCTAGAAATGCAATGATAGTGGGCCTGTGATAAATGTGGCGATGTTCGAGGAGCTGGCGGAGCGTGAAGATTTGATCCACACATCCGCGGCCAGGACGGAAACCAGCTTGTTCTATACGGTAGTATGATTCACGTACTGGGGATAGCCTGCGAATTAGAATGGATGCCAATAGCTTAGAGGCAACCGAAATAAGACTAATCCCGCGATGATTTGCACATGAAGTGCGACCGCCTTTCTTGAAAATCGGGACAATAACTGATTCGCCCCAAGAGGAAGGCACTTTCTCTTCATGCCAAATTTTTGCGAACAGCGCGGTCAGCTGGTTAATGATCGTCAAACCGCCGTACTTGAATAGTTCCGGAGGTAGCCCGTCTAAGCCGGCAGCCTTGAAGCGCTTCAAACGTCGAATCTCGAGGCAGACTTCCGCTTCGCTGGGTGGATTCAGAGGGACGAGCCAGGGTGGACAACAACGTGTACTGCATGTACTGATGGATGGTGGAGGTCAGTTGAACTGCGAGGGAAGTGATCGACCCAGCGGTCCATACGCCTCTGTTGGTTGGTGATCGGAGACTCATCCACCTCACAAATGACCTCACTGACACCAGGCTTCCTGAGGCCAGTGGACCGAATGAGTTGGAAAAGCCTGCGAGTGTTGCCAGAGAGTGCAGCGGTCTCCACCTCTAAAGCACGCTCAGACCACCATGTCTCGCGATCCTTGCGTAGGCTTTGCTTGAGCAGCTGGTTGGCAGAACGGCGCCGCTCGTTGCACTCTGATTCCGCGGGGATATATGTGCGGCGTTCGAACAGCTCTAGAGAACGAGCAGAGATCCAAGCCTTCAAGGAACGTTGAGTTAGGCCGCAGCATGACTGTTCGGAAATGGTCATTGCCTTCCGTATACAAGTCCAGTGTTGTTCCACTTCTTGCGGTGGATTGCAACTGAGTGCATATGCCAGTGAAGACTGTTAGCTCGTCTGGACAGAGGAATCAGTTAATCTGTTTATACCAATCTTGCGGTGCTTCGTGTTTCGGGATCCTCCAAAACACATATTTTTGCGCAGACCAGAGCATGATCTGAGTCAAAGAAGGTGGTCTAAAAGGACCTGCAGTCCGGTTCGCTGCCGCGTTATCTGAAGCTAATTGTAATGTGATCAATTTGAGACCACGGTTATGTTGAAGAAGGGGGACGCCACGTTGCGGAACGCTTCTTCGTACGCCTGAAGCTAGTGCTCGAAAGAAACAGACGGTTGTCTTCGCACAATGTGAGAAATCTCTCTCCGTTATCAGAGCGGTTCTCATCGAGCGAGTGATGACCACCAAGGTGGCGTCCGTATGGTAACAGGCAGCCAACGCGTGTATTAAAATCCCCAGCAAGGATAACGACGTCCGACTTTTAGCATTAGTCAGGAGCTGTTGTAGATTTCGGTAGAATTCGTCTTTGACCGAGTCGCCACTGCAGTCAGTTGGAGCGTACACGGAGATCACAAACAAGTTGCGTCTCTCTTCGCGGTGCCTGTTGATTCTACATGAACCCCGAAGCCGAACTGCACATAGTCGGCTGTTAATAGGGAACCAGTCCAGTAGTGCCGCCTCGGCCTTGTCACTTAGTGCAATACCTACGCCAGCCAGACCCGCTGAGGCTGCTCTGGATCTCCAGAAAGACGCAGGTGATATCTGGCTTCGTGGTGCTTACATTGGTAAGCATAGTGCTGGGGTCTTGCAATCGGGTTTCTGAAAGGCAGCAGACATCAATGTCTAGGGAATCTAGGGTGCGCGCTAGACCGGCTTGCTGTCCATTCCGCATGAGTGTCCGAACATTGAAGCACGCCAGACGGAACGAGGGTCGGGGACAAAGGAGAGCCATAGGTTGAACTCCTTGGTCTGCGGCGCAACCGGAATCGCGGCCAGATTGTTGAACAGATGAATCGGGTAACGGAAAGTGAGAATTGTTAATAAACAAACAATTGGCGTGTGATGAAGTCGCGCTAAAGTGACTAGCAGAAACAACAGCTGAGCAAGTTGTAATACAGTCCACGTTTTTGTGAGAGGGCGTGCTACTACCCGGTTGCCCAAGCCGAAGTAGAGCGTTGACTTAGGGGACTTCACCCCGAGCCTTTGGGTAAATAGCCTACCCGCAGAGCAGCGGGGCGAATTTAGGGAATCGCGCCCATTGGGAGGCGTTGACTGAATGTTCAGTTCATGCGTCTTTGTTTGGTAGATTACCAAACAGGGGCCCAATACTCCCCATGAAGTCAGCACACCTGCTGGAATACAATGTCTCACCGAGGTGGAACATTGTCGCCGAACACTTTGCTGGAACGGGGTACACCCGAATCATCCAGCTGGCACCACGAGGAGATAGTTCGGCCAGCCTGAAGCTAATACTGTTTCTGCTGCGTAGATTGAGAGGGGATAGAGCGCATATTTGTCCGGATATCGATCCAGCTAACTGGGAGCGCCTCAAGTGTGCCATCCACGAGCTAAAGCGGCGATCTGGTGAGGAAGAAACAATCGTATCGCAAATTTTCGGGTGATTATAACACGAACTCTTATTGGAATAAATCGGTCGCTCACATTTCAGGCTCGCCCGGTACTTCTCACCACAGCATGCGTGTAGCCTTTACCAATGTCTGCAGTCTTACGAACAAGCGCGATGTGCTGGGCCGTTTCGCTGCTTTCGAGCAGCCAGATGTAATGGGACTCGCAGAGACGTGGTTGAACTATGTGGTACTCATCCAGGAGTTTGAGCTTAGTGGCTACTCGTGCTTCCGCTGTGATAGGTTGTCGAATGCCCACGTTGACGTCTTGCTCTACATCCGGTCTTCTCTATGTGGGAGACTTGTGAGCGTCCACCGAAGCGTAGAAGAAGAGCAGTTGTGTTGCTCGATTCCTCTCAGGCGCGGAGAGCTGCTCGTGTGTGCATTCTACCGCAGTCCCCTGAGCCGTTGTTTGGGCTGGCTACCGCATCTCTGAGGCCACATGAGTCGCGGTCATTTTCCACTCAGGCGATTTCACTTATCCTCGAATATGCTGGCCTGAACTTGAACTTATCACCGGTTATTGTGAGGTAGAAGCAAAGTTCGTGAATATGGTACTTGAAACTGGGCAGCACAGCACATCTGCCAACCGACGCGCATAACACCGCGCTTAACTCCGTCGTCCCTAGACTTAATGTTAACCAGTTGTGAGCAACCTTTGTATGACATTCGATTTCTGGAGCCTCTGGCTGCAAGCGACCATTCAGTTCTTATTGTCTACATGGAGCTGCCGCTGCAGCAACCCCACAAACTACAGCCAGATTGCAACTGCTGGAAGATGGATTTCGACGGCCTGACTCGAGTCCCGAGCCAAGTGGATTGGTTGCTGCCGCAATCTGCATCTGCTGAAGCTTGTTGGTCAGTTATAAAAAGTGGAATAAATTCATTGTGTAACCAAATTATGCCTCCCAAATGTCGCAAAATCGGACCGGTCAAACCACATTGTTTCGACAAATAATATGGTAAGCTGGCTCGGCAGCGGCGCAAGCTATGGGAGAAATTCCTTATCTCTTGCTCTGACGACATCTATGATATGTATAAAAAGCAGCGAAATATCTGCAACGGTGTGAAAACCAGCAAGCGCAGGCCTTTCGAAGAGCAGCTTGCAACCGCAGCAAAAACCGCCCCAAAAAGAATCTTTGCGTACGTGAAGCGGCGCCTGAGGCCGACAAGTAACCTACCAGTGATAGAGGACTAGAACGGACAGTACCTAACTTCCAGCACTGAGCTGATTCCGCATTGGCGGCACACTTTGCTTCTGTGTCTGCAGATGGCCAGGTGTCTGTACCAAGTTCGGCGTGCACCACCCTTACCGAACTCGACAGTCCGGATTGTGATGTGGACGAGGTGCGTGAGCTACTCGACAATCTTGACCGCACCGTGTCTGCTGAGCCTGACGGACTCCACCCCTAATTCTCAAATCCTTATCAGCTATCACCTCGCCTGTCGTAACTGATCTGTTGTTGGATCTCTACACCATTGAATCCTGGACTTCCTTGTTGGACGAAAGTGGAGGGTACAAGTTGATAGCCATCTGACCGATTGGTATCCATCGACCAGTGGCGTACAACAAGGCACGGTGCTGCGTCCTACATTGTCCCTGTTTTATATCAGCGACCTACCTCAGCTTCTTCGGTCTTTGTGTACCCTGTTTGCAGACGACTGCGGATTATTACAACAAGACCTAAACCATCTTTCCGTTTGATCTGCAGAAGTTCGCCTCTCGGTCAACGCATCCAAGTCGGTATTCATGAACCTAGGGTAGGGTGGTGACGACCGAACTTACACTCAACGGCCAACTGCTACACCCCACACCTAGGAGTACACTTGCGTTGCGACTTGAAGTCCGTTGCCGACACGAACAGGCTATATCGTAACAGACTGCGCAGGCTCTGGGCATTCAGACGTAGTTTCTGCATCTGGTCTGAAGTGGTTGCCACTCGCCTCTTCTCCATCATCAGACCAATGCTAGAGTACGGCTCGCCCGCCTATTGCTCGATCACTCGCGGCGAGGCGCAGAAGATTGAACAGGTTCAACACGTCGCTACTAGGCTCATCCCCGATTTGCATGACTTACCGTACGAAGACAGGTGCGGGAGACTGAGACTGTTCACCCTGGCATACCGTCGGTTACATGTCGACCTCATCATGACCTACCGGATTCTACACGTAGGCGAATTCTCCATGCTAAGGCCACTGGTCCACTTGCGAACGCCATGTATCACAGGCAGACTCCAATATAAGCTTGTGGTTCCAGCTATGAAGCGAGTTCTCCGTCCCCTGTGCTTGAAACGGCGGGTTGTAAATGTCTGGAATGGTTTACCGGAACCTTTAGTGGAAGCGAACTCACTGCAGCTATTCAAACGATCATTGGATGTGCATTTTTCAAATACTAGATTCCGCGAACAATTATTCAGGCATCTCACATCTTTGAAACCTAATCTACTGTGAGTTACATGCTTTTTTAACAACCTAACGATTTAACGTGAAAGACGATCAGCGTATTGACAAGTCACAGTTTGCTTTTTTAGCATTGCTGATCATATTTCGATGGAGCTGTACAGATTCAAATTTCTACTTGTTCCCACAATTCAATATTCAGAAATGGCTTGCCAACACGACTTGGCACACTCTCGGACCTGAGCTCCTGATCCTTATGGCGAGAACACTCGCGCAAGGCGGCATGGTATTGTGGACTCGGAAACGGAGTTAAACCAACGTGAAATAAAGTGGTTAAACGGTGGTGCGGTTAAATGTGGTTTGGTAGGTTCGGCCTCCAACATCTCGGGCAAGGAGAACAGTTCCAGAGAGTGAGAGTAAAGAGAGTGAGAGCGGAGAGAGCGAGCGAAGAATAGTTGCGACATGAATCCATAGGTTGTGTAGGTACGGTTATTCCCGGTTGCCCAGGCCGAGGTAGATAGTTGACTTAGGGGACCCCACCCGGAGCCTTATGTCCTAAAAGACAATCCGCAACGCAGCGAGGCGGTTGAGGTTTATTGTGAACCGTTTGGAGCCGGCTATCTAGGTGAGGATAACACGGCTTTACAGTAGAAACAAATTACTCAGGGCGCCCAAAGAGCCCGAATGAAACAGCAAAGGGAACAGGATCCCATGGACCATCTAACTCGCCGCCAGACACGAAGGCCGTTGACAGCCGGGTGGCTCGTACGCCTACATAGAAGCCGGTGGCCATCGAGGTTGTTCATCCGCCTTCTGTTAAGTACTCACTTCTGGTCACAGAAGTGAGTAGTCAGTGGCCCTATAGTCAGTCACATTGGCTTTGACACAGCGTCTTACGAGCTCTTGTGGTATTTAACGAGGTACCAGGCGGTCAGCCCAGAATTCCCCACGCTTTAGGACGCTGCCGTTGGTTGTCCGCGACTGCTTATCCATCTCGCCTACGAACAGCCGAGACTTATTTACAGTTGCCTTCGCAAGGCATTCCGCAATCCGTATAACCTGAGGACACGTCCGATAGCATACAGCTCCGCTGAACCAGCCAGGGGTCGGTTCAGTTCCGCGTAGAATCTAGTGTGATCCATGGTTGTGTCACATTATACGCGGGTAGTCAGCTCTTTAAATGATCTGTTAATTCTCCTGTGTGTTATCTGTTGAGTAGACACAAGTGTGCTACATCTGTCACATTTCCAGTTATTTTTCCTCTTCCTGAAGTTACAGCGAATGATGGATTTAGACCTAGTTTTGAGATCCGGTGCCTAGAATGGAACCTGTTACTCTCAGTGTTTGGATGCTCATGCTTCGGTCACTGAGTTCCGAGCAACGCTTGTGGCGGCGCTTATGATTTGGTTGTTGGATTTCGGTGTACTCGAATTCCCCTTTCAGTTCCGAGTATCTCTACCCGAAATAGCGACTAACCTACCGGATGTTACATCTTGTTGATAACCCTACGTTGGGGCCGCTGCTCTATATATCTATGCGCTGCTTACATTGTTGTGAGTGTGCAATCACCGATTTTTTCTTCAGTTCGGATGCGAGTACAAGTTCTAGGAATGGCTGGACGCTACTTAAAATTCAGTTTTTTTTTCTATAGTACTATTGCCTATCACTATACAAACAGCACCTAGCACTGATTTCATATAATTTTCTCTCTATACTTCTTTTATGACTTTTGCATAATATAGCAGTACTTGTAATTTGTTGTTAGTGTGGTACCACAGCAACTAGCATCGCAGTAAACAGACACCTCAATCTATGGTGTCGCTTTTCATAAACTGTGCCGTCCGTCATTCGCTACTAGCACCTATACCATCAGCCGCATGCTGCTGGTCACTCGCGCCTGTGCTTATACCGATAAAGCATCCACGTTCTCTTCGAATTGGACTATGATTTGATTCCTGCAGCGCCGATTGTCATAATTGATATGTTCAGCTGACAACATGGATAGGATTCTGGTGATTGTCGAATTTTGCTTTGTGGGAGTAGTTTCCTGCCCTACGGCTTTGTTTCCGTCTGACACTTACCGTCGCTCAAGTTCTTTACTCCTCGATATTGTCAAAATACACTTCACTGCTAATTCATTTGATTCACTGTATACTCCTAATTTGGTAACACTTTGTATAGGTCTCACTCATCCAGTCTCTGGACACCGTTTTAGTGTCTGTTTCGCACCACCACATGTATCTTTAAACGCACTTACACTTATCCTTTCTGTGATTATGGACTTATAACCAGCTGTATGTGTTCTTCATGGATCCTCGTACAATTCCTCGTATTTCCCACGTTTATAGGATCTCGATCAGTTTGAATATTTTTGCGAAAAGCTTTATACAACAAATGATCCCGAAGTACGATCACAGGCGGAAAAGTCATGCTCTGCGCTCAGTGAGCGCTCCGACTGTCCGTCCATCTGTCAACTTCTACTACAGCGGTCGAGTGTATGCCCGATTTCTATTTCGTAATTTTGCTTCTGTTTAGTCTTGCTATTCCCAGTTCATAGCTGCAACTGCTTTGACGAAGTATGTGTCGAATAGAGACGTAGTCATTCCCCTCACTACGCGAATAGAGATACGTAAGTCACATATCGCATTTGGTAATGTGATTTGTTTTCAGGTGATTACGTTCTGAACTACCTTGCTAGCCATGCGGGATTGGAAAAATTCGTACAGCAGGCTCTCGTCACTCTCATCTGCCGTCTCACGAAAGCCGGGTGGTTTGATTCAACGGGCGAAAGCGATGGGTTTCGTGATATTTTGAGCTGTTCATCTAAGTTTATAGAAGTGCGTTTCTTTAAAACTACTCCGTCATGGTACCGCATGCGTATTGGTTTCTTTTTTATTTTTCGAGTATAAATGTCATGATTGCTACATGTTCTTGATGAACTGACTGGCAGTGCTACGGACATTTCGCAACTCATCACTCACCGTGACTACTTGGGTAACCGGACTTTCTAGACCAACCCATTACTAGCTTTCCTAATGTCATCCTAATCAGATTGGATTCTTCTTGCTCCAAAGATCTGAACAACAACAACAACAACAATGGAGCATTTGGCTATTCATTAAAACATTTCTATTTCTCATCGTATACTAAATACGATGTGTGCCATACGTTGCCGAAGCGGGTTTCTGAGTGTATGGTCAACACTGGGACTTATTTATTCGCTTAACTGGCGTTTGGGTTACTATAGTCCAATTCTGTGGGCAAAATTCTTAGCTTCTGTTCCATCTTTTGACCAGCGTCTCAACAGCCGTCACTTATCAACTTGCGGAAGCTATCGATTATCAACAGCGTTTCTTGCGCTAGGTGGTATATATTGGTGCGGAAAGGTGGTTTATATTTTCGTCACAGACGGTGACTCAACGCCGAATCACAGTATGTTTCGTGCCGCCAACATACTTCCAAACTGTTCAGGTGTTGATAGATACTATGGGGTAGTGCTGTACAAGTTTGAACGAATCACTTTGGGGTCCATTCCGGCTCGGTGACCGTCACACCCCTTTCAACTGCTGCGTAGTGAATGTGTAACTCTGTTTCACAGGGCTGTCTCACCACTTCTTAATTACGGTTGTATCCGAAGGTCTCTCTCAAGGCTCACGGTTGCACTGGCCAAGTTCAGGCCGAGTGCTTATGCAAGTATTCCCGTAACCACCAAGCCCAACCATACTGTCAACTTAACGGAAGCACATATGCGTTGACATAGTTGTGTTCTCGTGACTTTTTGCGACATATCATTATCAATGTGATAGTATACCGTAGATGTTCCTCTATTCCCCTTATTCGGACAAACATTATGTTCCCAACTTGCTTGACCTAATTTTCCGATTTACATGGGCCCTGGAGCCTACCTTATTGCTTATTCTTTTGCCAGTCACAGTTGAACCACTCAGGTGTCTGCTTCCGCTTTTTCCCCCTTGTCTTTCAGTCTGGTCAGTCCCGTGCAGTCCTCATCGGAGTGCAACTGTTGAACAATTTGGTTTCCGAGATGAACCACAACACTGAGGTAAGTGTTGAGAGTACAAGGGAAACCATCCGAACCGTCCTTATCTCTTCCTGGAACTCACATTTGTGCACTCCTTGGTACATAATACTCCATACTTTTATATATACGCCATTACTTTGGGTTGCCGCTTTTTCAACTGTTTTTCTTGTACATTGTTTTTTACGGTGTTTTCTCTCGAACTGGATCTTGCAAAACGAAACATTACGTTTGTAGTAGATTATCAACATAGCCAACAGGCTGATTCAAATGCTTCTACTCAGTTCACTTGTTTGATTTCAGTCCGATACAACTCGGATAATCTTTTTACAACGGAAGCTGTCTGCATCATTCCGCGACTCGTTGCTGTTCCCCATCTTTCGCCTCAGCTTGAGTCTGTTGCATGAGGCGGATAAAAATATTCAGTCACTGGACTTCCGAAACCCTGACCAGGTTGGTTTCCCTGACAGTCTCCTAATATATTAAATATCACTTTTGTGGCTCCGTTACCTGTTTTTGTTCCTGTCCTTGAGTCCAACGTTTGTAACTACTTGTGAGATTGCCTATGATTACCGAGTGCAATTGAATCGTTTTAAACAGTGGAATTGTGGATGGTTCATATGAGACCCGGCTGTCTAGCATTCTTTCCCTTCCAACAAGTCCATAGTTGCTTCCTTTTCCGCGCACCTCAGAAACTTATTTGATGTCCTTACCTTCTGGTGTTTCTGTCCCGTGTTTCAAGAAATCAATATTTGTTTCTCGGTTAACCATCCTAGATCGCTGCTCTCGTGGACTATTTCCGCCACCAGTTGGCTCGCCATACTAAGTTCCGGTTCTTCTCCTAGCTGTTTCGCTTCTTCTTTCCCGACGCATCCATAAGCGTCATTGCTGCGTAAAGCAGCTGTCACAGCAACCGGCAATTCACTGGCCACAATGGAGGCACTGCAGACGGGATGTCTTGATTGACTATTTCGAGAATTGTGTTCCTGCTTAGGGAGAACATGCTACTGGACAACCAGATGCATGCACCGGATAGTACACCAGCCAAAGGTGATATCAGTCAGTTCAGTTAAGTTGAACAAGTATGCTGCGGGCACCGAAGTGCAGTGGATCCAGTTGGCACGACTCACGTCGCCAGAATAACACGAAGCAACAACGGCAATAAATTGTGGTTGAATGCATTTATAGTACATATATGGTATCAATAAGCGGTACTTCAAGCGTTGGCACTTCTGTTGCAATTGCTCGTACCTCTGCATTTATTTAAGCAGTCTGCCCTCCAGGCTGTCGCTTACTGAATTTCGGTCGTTGATGGCGTTACTTCCGGGTATGTTACGATTTTCATACTACGGTGTCAGCTGTGCTCTGGACATCATTATCCGTTCCAGTAATCAAGGTAGTTAAAATAACTCGGAAATTGTGGATACATTAAACAGTTAATGCATAATTCAAAAGAAACGTACTTCCTAGACAGATAGGTTAACAACTGGAATTAGTTGGCTGGATGCAGGGCACCATTTTTTTCGCGACTACTCCAAGACGGGAAAGTCTAATCGAGATTCAGAGCCAGACAACCTACGCGTATCGAGCCCATTAAGTTTCTCAGTCACTTTCTTCATGCTGTGTGGTCATCTCACGGGTTAAATCATTGGTCTTCCCTCAATCAGATGCAGTAACAGCAAGCACTGCGCACCTAGTTAGACTGTCGTTATGCGTGTAAAAAGCTTTGCTAGTTAACCTAGGCAGTTCGAATTTGGTGGACGATCCAGTGCGGCGATGCCTAATGCCATTACCGATGATAATAATAAAATTAAACTTGTGTTCAGACTCTTTGACCTAGCTATATACCAAAATTACATACTGCCATGAGTGATTTACTTTTCAGTCCTTTCTTAAAAGCGATCTTTTATTGCTGTGATCCGAGAACCAATCGTACGGACTATATCCTCTCTGGGATGATCTTATCATTTCCGAATTTCCGTCTTTTTCTCGATTTTCACTATCTGAGTATTTGGTACAAAATGATACTTGGCCGGACAAAGCAACACAGTAGCTACGCAGTTGTTCTTTCCTACTTGGCGTTGCTATTGAAACAACGTCTGCATACACACGAGTTTGGTGTCTACTCAAAGGAATTGCAAACACACTAAGCTGGGATTCTTGAACATGACCAGGATAGGCTTGCTTTGTCCGGCAAACACGCTTTTGCTATTAGACCAGTTAACTCTTTCTGACAAACTTGGTTATCCAAATGTCCCACAGAACTCTAAATCGGCTTACCTGTTTTGTTTGCATGTAAGCACCATTTTTACTACTTTCTTCGCTCTGTCCGGCAGCATGGCCTCGTGTCGCATTGTTTGCAATTGGTTCACGCCTGCCTTTCGTACGATTTCATCGGCACTACAGCGGGTACCGGAAGCACCATGGGCGATGAATCCTCCACTGGATTGGACGATGTAGTTGTGATTCAAATTCCCACCAGTTGGCGATCAGTGTTCCTTGAGATGGACAACATACGTTTGTTTTTTCGGCTATACAACAACTTGCCATCCGAATTATCCACTCTGGTAAGCCAGCCTTTTTGTGTTTGTTCCGAAACGAGTGTTTTGCGATTTGTGCTACTATGAGGGATCCATACATCGAACTGGTTTGTTTGTCTATTTCACTTATTGATGTTCATGGGTTACTTCTTAGCGTTTCGATGTACAAACTTATGTTCGTTTATGGGCCGCACTAAATCGAGGGTACATGAATTCGAGATTTTTCCGGCTTCTAGTTGCTCGGTTAAATTTTCATTGTATTGCTTGTTAGTACAGAAGCTGCTCTTGAATCTGGTTCCTCACATCTGGGTATATAATGTCCCAGGCTTGGCCATTCAACTTATTGGGGATCATCTCTCAACCTGTTGACCTATGAATTGCAGTGAAACAGTAGGGATGGCAAGCATTTCACCACATTTGGCCTTATTGGACGCATCGCTTCATAGTTATGAGTTGTAGGGTGCTTGTGTAAATGAATCAGTACATTTTTTATGACTTACGTAAGGGTCCACTGCCCGTGGTTTGTTTTCTCGATTTACAGGCACTTATTGGCTAGGGTGAGCACCGAAGTTATGTCTGAGGATAACCTTTGCGACACACTAAGCGCCTGCCATCAGTTTATCTTGCAAAAGGTAGAACTGCCTTTTCTGTTATTCCAGTGCATGTCCATATAGGTATGGTTTCGAAAGTTTCATCTTTTATTCCTTTTTATCTACATTTTCCTTTCTACATTTCGCATGGCGTTATGCGACGCGACAATTGGTTTTCTGCATGTGATTCCCCAATCATTTTTTATTTCCCCTTGGAGTGATAGGCCATAACTGGCTAGTTGACCGTGCATCAGCTACATGGGCATTTCTGATCCAGATCGTTCTTTCCGCTTCTTTTTCGTACACATAATGAACTCGGAAAAGTCCTGCGCAGTTATTCCTGTGTCTTATTTGGTGTTCATGCTGGACTCCTACTCCCGCACGGAGGGAAGCGTAATTCAATTGCTCTTGCTAAACATCAGGCCAAAATTTTAGTCGAGTAGATTCATCCTCAGAACAAATCTTCTCATTTGTATCTAACTTCCAGATAAAAACACGGTAATATGCAACTCACACGAAGTCTACCGGTAAACACCTCGTGCTGCTAGTGCGTCCGCAGTTTCAAAAACCACACTCGTTACTCCTCCGAATTTTTTCTTGTGACCTGCATGTGATAGTGCAAATTTGAACTTTCAGCATCCCACCTCCATCAGCATAACCAGAAACGACATGACATGGCGTTTCGGAAACCGATGAATTCGAATCTTTTGTTGTCATTGAATCAACGTTATCATCATCAGCAGCAATGCATCAGCTTTGTGAACTGATGCTTCACTTCCATGCAACCATGGTGATTTGCGGAACGAAGTAAACGAGAAGTACACATAGCGTAAAACCCTGATGATCTGCGCAAACATTCAGTACCAAGGAGCCTACACTTTGTCAACAACACCGTCGCAAACAGTTGGCTATCGTGCAAAGTTAAGGCGGCGTCAGCGAGACAGCTTCCTTAGGATTTCATTGTCCCGCGTCATAATCAGCCATTACCCCGCAAATAACTCAGCACCAAGCACATTTTAAACAGGCACTCCGGCCACGAGACCGCAGCAGACGCGCCACTGATGTCAGCTGCGAGCCATGTCTTGTAAAGTTTCGAGCCAAGCACAAGGCGGATCACGCGGACTCCAACATGGAAGGTGAGATGAACCGACGGCACCGAGTTTTGTCGCCAGTGACTTCATTTCACGCTGCCAAGTCAAATTTTGTCCACCTCGAGCCTTGCCCCACCCTACATCTGGTGGCCAAAACAGGGCGATTCTCGGTAAAGGGGGACGGGCCACAGGTAACAGGTGCCCAAGCAAACTTATTCAGTGCTAAAATACTAGCATGATTATCACTGTCTAGTACTCGCCTACGCACATCATTATTGCGGACACGCTGGTGCCAGCTGACACCAGCCATGCTTCGCAGACAACGATGATCAAAGACTTGAGGGCGTCTCAGATCGGAGGGGTCAAGTCTCGCTTCCCTAAAGTTGGACGGCCCTCACTGTGGCCTTGCATACACGGATTTTTAGACCGAGGGAAACTCCTTTCTGTCGCCACAGATGTCGCAAATTCAAAAAAGCAGTTCTAGCTTTTGTAATACGTGAACTGCTTTCAGTTGCTCTGCGTCCATCGTTGCTGATCCAGCTGTCAAGGTAGGTTAGGCGATCAACTACCTCGATTTCCTCGCCATCAATAATCAAGAGTTCATCGAGTGGCTGGTGATCCCGTAACAGCGCATTGCACTTTAAAGGTGCGAAGCGCATGCCAAAAATGGGACCACATCAGAGGCTACTCAGGGTTGACTGCTCCGCCCTAACGTCACTGAAAAGCAGGGCAACATGCTCTGCATAATCAGGATCAACTATCTTTTCACCAAGCAGCACCTCAACGCCTACATCTTGGGGCTCCGCAAGGGAACACTACATGATGGGGTCCCCGATGCAGTTGTACAAAAATGGGGAAATTGGACAACCCTAACGAACGCCACTTGTTGTTGGAAAGCTATCCGACAAATCACCATAGACGCTGACGCGGCCTGTGGTTTTCGAGTACAAGGCAAGTAAAATGTTCAAATATCATGGGAACATCTTTCCGCGCAACTATTTCGAACAGAATACATCAATCGACTGAGTCGAACGCAGTCTAGGAACACAGCTATTGTCGGTCTGTGGTACATGTGGCGCTGCTCTAGCACCTGCCGCAAAATGAACATATGGTCTATACAGCCACTTGTTGGGTGGAAACCTGCTTGCCCTTCCCGAACGATAATTGAGGGTAGTAATTTTGTCATTATCGTCCTTAGGCTAATAGCCCTGGGGTTAGCACAGTCAGCGCAGCTGCCCTCCTTGTATATTGCCACTATAGTCGGTTCACTCCAGTTAGCCGGGATGGTCTCTTTCACCAGTTCTCTTCGTGCAGATGAGGCAGTAATAGCGGCGGACGTTTTATCTATCCTTACGTAGGGCGGGTGCAAGAGTATCCGGACTGACATCGCAAACACGATTCAAGGTAGTTAAAGCGTTTTGGATCTCACCCTCCGGTGTAGCCTTTAAGCCAACTCGGCATGGCTCAGTCTGCACTACCAGAGCAGGAAAAGGTTTAGGAGCAAGGAGTCAATTGAATTGATCCCGAAAGGGCTCCGCCCAACGAGCCAAGCGGCGCTCCTTATTTTGAATTAGGACTGCCGTACTGTTCCTAATTATCGCACTGATACCAGTTTTCTGGGGTCACTGGTGCCGATCATTTGGAACCATTTACGATAGTTGCCCACTGCTCCGGCCTCCTCCATTTCTTATGCCCTGCTGATCCATCAGGTTTCTTGTAAGCACGCAAGCTCAGCTGTCAGTCGCACCTAGTAGTCCGTCTGTCCCTATTGTGATCAGAGCTAGCTGAGGGTTTTCTGCATTCCAACGATTTCGATAACTTTCTGGACATCCAGTGGCTGGTGTGGTAACGATTGATAATGTCGCAAGCAGAGGTTCTGGCGTTGTGCGTGACAGCTGTGGTCTTATCCCACTGAAGTTCGATTTTCTTAACGTGGGATACTGAGAATTCGGTACCCAGGTCATCTTGGTAGGCTTACTTGACCGAAGACTGCTGCTGTCGATAGTAGCCTGGTGGATGATGCGGGTACATAGCTGCATATGATAGAACGGAAGTAGTTTGCAGTCATTATTGTTTAAGCTGGGGATTATAGAAGGCTAATAATGTGGGACGGAAGGAGAATAAAAAAGACAGGTGAAGAAGAAAGAAGAGAAGCCTCATGTGAAGCATGTTTTCTTCTATCTGCCTTGCTATGTGCAACGGATAAAGCAACCCTTGATAAGCTGCGCGACGGCCGATACAGGATGTAGTTGACTTTCGATACACTAATCATGAGTTTACATGGTGTGAGATACTAACAGGGTGCCTTAACTTAAATGATAACGCTTAGCGTCCTCAACCCAAACATTCGGCTCAAAAACCTGTTCGATAAGCAGCAGGTAGGTGGCAGCTATCCGGTTTTACAGAAATTAGCGCTATACCACTTCCGACCTCTAAGCTGGAGGACCAGAAGACTGATTTCGTCTAACAAGCTCGGTAGGAGTTGCTTTTAAGATGTCCGGGGGCACCACTCATTATAGCTGAATGGGTTGAAATGGAACACGAACCGTCTTACCACGTTAACGCCTAGTCTTGTTGCGACGGAATGATATTGAATCACACCTATGATGCTAAGGATTTGATAAGTGAGCAAGAGCTAACCGTTGAATGAAACCTCATTTTCAAACTCCAGATTGTTGTTCATGACTTCATCTTTTAATCCTTCGTCAAGCTAGGCATCAGCAGTACCCCAGCACGCAGCACCGACATTTCACTGCCGCGCAACTACCAATGGTCTCATGCGAACTAAGGATACTGCGAGGGTCGCTCGGTCCCTACGCAGGCTCTAACCCGCGCCGTCAGATTACTAGGCAGGCTGGTGATCTTTAAGGCAACGGACCGAGTCGTTGGTCAGGATACCGTGCTATAACACTTCTCTGTGTCTGTTGGGTCCATTCGCGCTCAATACCTGGGAGCTTCTGAACGGCACCACTCTGGATGACTTTTATGCACCCTATTAACGATTTACAGATGTTATATGGAACAGCATTAAGTGTTCACGGAATTGGTGCCTAGAGCCGCTTCCATCTAGTTTCCCTTAAGCGTATTTCTACTTAATGATACAGTGTCATACGGGCAATTGTAGCGCATGTTGTACGTCACGACTTCTAACCGAAGCGCATATTTTCGTCTGCATTCTATCCTTCTATCTCTTCTAATGCAACGGTCCAACCAAAGCAGGTTACCATTCATCTTTTTCCGATATTCTTCTATGATGCGTCATTTTATCGATGCGCTACCTCTTTGCTCCCCTCAGTCACCCAGCGTGCTTCACCTTAATCCTTTTCCTGCGTTTCCCTTCCCAGGTGCTCTCTTGTCTTGTCCAGTTGGCTAGCATCCGCCGTTCTTTGTTCACTAACCCTGAACGATCCACTCTGTTGTCCACTTTGGTCGATGGCACGCGTAACATACTCGCCAGTCAGCACTCAAACTTGGCGAATGAGAACACATACCATGAGTTTTGTCGCTTTCTGTCTCGTCTCAAGTGCAATTTTCAACTAACTGAATTGATCACCCTTGATTGCTATGCTGAATTCATTCAGTTGTTGACGGCTTTTACCATTCACACTTTAAAGGTGAGTTGGGGTGGAATGCACTTTTTTAGGCCTGATCACAGCTGCGGTTGTTTCCGATACCGATCACAATTCGCTTAGCATCACCCGCATGCTTTGATTTCCTTGTTTAACTGAGTCTTGTTTGGGGTTTTTTCCATAACATTTCCCAGAAACCACTACCAGTGAGTTGATGTCTGGGATGCCTATAAAGCCGATTGCAGACGTTTATCTCAGGACTTTGTCCATCGAATGGCCAGTCCAGTTATTTTCAATTGAATCGCCCGGCTGAAACTGGGACAAGTCGCGATGTGCAGCGTTGACCTTAGCAATACCATTGCTTCGCATTAACAATGGTGGCCCTAATCGCGATTTGTGTTAATTGTGAAGGTGATGTACTATGGTGGCGTACTATGATCCATTACTACAGCCTGTTATGTTTTGTGATTCAGCAGTCGAGCCTACATGGTTACGCGTAGCCTGGTAGTATCCCAGCTCTAATGTAACTCGTAGTGGTCTCATGGTAGCCAAGTATCGACACGATGTACCGGAGTACTACTGATACTATTTTACCTAGAGCCTGTGATCGCATCGAACCGATATGTTGGCGTTACTGTCCGCCATTGCAGTCTACTCCTTTCGCTAATGCTTCAAGACCTATTGAATTGGTCCCTCTCTTTCGGTTTTGAGCAGAGCCCTCTGAAAAGTGTCCACAAAGAGTTCGACATACTTCTTTGACTGGGGTGGTACGGAGGTAAACGAACTTACTCCATCTACTGCAGCTCACAAAACTACGCGATGTGTATAGAAGTAAACTGGGGTCCGTTGTCGGACACTAGTGTTTCCAGGAAATCGAAACCACTGAAAAGTTTCCTGAGAATGGCGATGGCGGCCGAGGTCAAGGTGTTTGACATTTGGAAAATCTGTATGCGTCGACAATGAGCAAGAAGTTCCGTCCTTTGATCGACGCTGCAAAATCAAGGTGAACTCCTGACCGTGGGTTGGTGTCGGCCAACAGAACAGTTCGCATTTCCGCAATGATTTTGCTACTAAGGCACACTTTGAATACAAACGCGTTGATTCCTCGATTTGAGAATCCATAAACGGCCAGTATACGTAACTTCTCGCCAGAGCCTTCATTCTCTCAGAGCTAATGGTGTCCAGCATGAAACTGCTTTTGGATTGTAGTATTGTTGTGGTGCATCGTTGTAGACGATTGTCTGTACACATTGGGATTCCTTTTCTGAAGCTGAATATCGCACTAAACGGTTTGTGGTCCGTTATCAAAGTGAAGTGACAGCCATGTAGCATTTTGTGGAAGTGCTTAACTGCAAGCATAATACCTAGAGCCTCCTCAATTTGGCTACAGTTTTTTCTGCCACAGTCAACGAACAAGCGGCGTGGAGACCGGCTTCTCGGATCCGTCTGGAAAAGTTTGCGAGATGACTGCACCGACTCTAACTGGTTCCATCCGATGCTACGACAATTGGTAGCTTTGGGTTAGCATCAGCTCTGAACTCAGCAACAACCTGATCTTATCGAAAGCTTTCTAACATTCAGTGGTCCAGATCCAAAGAAAATCTTTCATCAACAACCGGTTAATGGGCCTACGGAACTCGTGCATGGATAGGCACTGTAGTAATTCACCATACCAAGAAAATATTTTAAGGTTGCCACGTTCTTAGGTGAATACATGCTCTTGGTCGCTTTGATGTTTGCCGGATCTGTCGTCGCCCATTTTGATCAGTGATAAAAACCAAGATACTTAATTGACGTCACGAAGAACTCACACGTGTCTACTCTCAAACGGAACGCGTACTCTTATTCTGTCAAGCACATGTTCCATTCGCTAGCGCAATTCCTCCGAGTTAGATCCAGTGATGATGACTTCGTCAAGATATGCTGCGGCATATAATATCCCTTGCGGCATCGTATCCATGATCTGCTGAAAATTTACCGGGGCCGACTTAACACCAACCGGCACGCGAGTAAACTGGAGTAGTCCTCGCTGGGTGCTTATCGTCGGCAACTCCCCGGATTCTTCCTACCTTTTGATCTGAAGATACGCGTCAGAAAATTCCAGTTTGGTAAAACATTTCCTATCGTTCAAAAGTGCAAAAAGTTCCCCAGGCAGGAGTTGGGGATACTTGTGTGCCTCTAACGAAGCATTCAAGCCAGTAAAATAATCTGGACATAGACGAATCTTTCTATTTTTCTTCTTGACGATCACAACAGGGGCTGCTCATGAATAGTAATTGATCGGTTTGATAACTCCAGCCGACTGCAATCTGTCATGTTCTTGGTCGACGATTGAAACTAATGTATGGGGAATTAACCGCTTTGGTCGAAAGACTGGCTTCGCGTCTGTCCACAGATCATCCTTAAACAGTTGGATACTTCCTTCTCAGGATCTCCGTCCAGTCCACAGTTGCTTCGCTTAATTTGTTGCACATGGAATTCAGAGGGACATCTAGCAGTTTCATATTATCACTCCAGTCTCGTGTTCGGACACGCCCGGGAGCTAGAGATCCAATTGGGTGCATGCCGCCGGGTAGTGCTCTTCATATACATCTGCTATGCAGAATATCCCAGGAACAATACCTAATCGACGCGGACCATAACACAGTACTACACAAGCTGTTAGTTGAAGCGACTAACTGAAATTTCTTAGCTGAGGGTACACCAGATATTCTGGGGGAAAGTTTCATCACAAGTTTAACAACTCGGTTGCTGATGTATCGAAACCTAAGGCTATCCAATCGAACAACATGGTCCCGTTTGTGCGGAGTAGGACACGAAAGTGCATGGTGGCTAGAAACGCAACATTTCATGCTCACAAAACCGACCCGGGCTCGAACAGCTGGAGGTCCTATGTCATCCACCATAACCATTGTATTGCGCAAAGTTGTATATCAGCAGGTTTTATTTCGAATAATAAATTCTCGTACAAGCATCTGAGTAGCGTTCGCAAGGTGAAAAATGGAATTTCCTCCACTTCTAACAGTGAATGGATTAATGCGGACCACTAAGAAAGCGATAAATGACCCAAAGCAGTAGTGTAAGTGACAAATCCGTTTGGGGTTGAGCAACTCGTAAAACTCACATGTCGAACCAAAACAACATCGAAAGTTAACTACGGCATTATTAAAACGGATATCGAAATGCAATAAGGATATCCCTCAACGATACCAGTTCCTGCATCAAAAGCCTCTTGACGCCCTCGCATTGTGGTTTCGTGAAATGTCCCTCATGCAACATCAACCTGCTGGTGACGAGCCACGAATGGCTGCGTGCGCTGAACCAGAAAAAGTTGGTTGCCATTTACGTAAGGCATTTGACAAGGCGAATCATTAGTTGTTTCTCCACATACTGAGAGTGTGCGGTGTTAGTGGCTCGCTGTACCATGTATCAGAAATTTCCGTTATTCGGAAGTAGTAGGTTTAGGTGGACAACCATGTGACCGACTGGCATCCCTCGACCGGCGGGATGCACTAAGGCACTGTACTGAAGCCCATTTTGTTCTTGATCCATATAAACGATGTGCCTCAGCTTTTCCGCTCGTCTTGTGCGTTGTTTGCAAATGACTTAAAGGTGTGGAGAGTAAACACTGAGCCCGGTGACTGTGACCCGCTCCGGCGTGCCCTTGACCGCCTCTCCATGTAGCCTACAGTGTTCAACTTTCCGATAGACCCGGTCAAGTCACTATTCGTGAGCCTACGTAAGGCTGGACACAGTCGAAACTGCACTTTAGCCGGTCAACCGTTGCATCCCACGGCTTTCATGAAAGACCTCGGTGTACTCTCGAGCTGCGACCCAAAGTCTATGGACAATAGATTTTACTAAAACAGACTTCATATTCTTTAGGTGTCCAAGCGCAGCTTCAGCACTTGATTCGAAGAGATTGTTACTGGCCTCTTCATCCCAACCATCCGACCAATTCTAGAGTGCGGCTCCCCCACATGCTGTCCTGTCACCTTGGGTGAGGTAGAAAGGATTGAACGGGTACAGCGTGTGACAACCAGGCTCACTCGCGCTAACGCAGTGTGTCGAACAAAGACCGGTGCAGGAGGCTAGAACTTTACACCTTGTTTTATCGTCGAGTGCGGGTTGACGTCATCACGACAAACCGGAGATTACGTCTTGGTGATTACCCCATGTGGTGGCCACTGCTCCATAGGCACGCACCAAGCAGTACACGAAGACACTGGTACAAGCATGTGGTACCAGATTTGAAGCTAGTCGCTCACAATCAATGCTTTGAACGGAGAGTAGTGAATCTGTGGAACAACTTGCCGCCGCATGTAGTCGAAGCAAGGTCGGGTTCGGAATTCAGGAAACTCCTTGACAAACACTTTGCCAACACTAAATATCGCGTATGATTACCAGCACAATTGGTCAGTATACCTGACCTGTGTAGCTGCAGCTACACAGAGATGTCTCCTCTTACTGCCTCCATCCAGCATTCAGTTAACTAGCGGAAATTAGGTTCCTCCATGTCGTCAAACTTGGTCATCATTTGCCAATCTGAGTTGTGGCGTTTCCGGGAAGTTTTCCTGTTTAATATCAAGTCCTCACCAGTTCCCATGGATCATGTGCACCAATATTCGTTCTTAGACAGTCGGTGTTCCAAGATATTCACACTTATGTGTTGGAGGCATCAAGTCTATAGGTGTAATGTCGAACGACATGTTTTCTGGGATCTGGGCTTCCCTTTCAGTTCGTTTGTCTCCTCGAACCAGCTAATGTGATATAGTCACGTTCTGTATTTTTTGGCCAGTGGTGGTCAAGCCGCCACCTTGCGGCGAAATATAGGATTGTTGCCTTTCCGTCTAACCATCGCTGATTCCCTGCGTCCTCCTCTCTGGGGATCCAACATCAAAATGGCTATGATTCTAAATGCTGGTAGATACATGGATCACCAAAAATGTGAATTCTGGCCTTGTTCATGATCATCCATGCAGCGTTCGTTTCCACTCTGAAGCCTATACGCGCCACAAACACTCGTACAAACATTGGGAACATTGCAGGTGCTATCGCTGATGATCTTTCAATGAACGATGCCTTCGCCACAACCAATGTCACTGTGCAGCGTCTGACTGGGCAAGATGGCGTTCGCGCGTTCCTTTTCTTTATCCAGCCTTCGTCCGCTGTAGATGGGGGTTGAGCCCGCTCTCTTGAATGTTATTGTCCGATAGTCGCGCATCTGCATAGGTTCACACACACGCTACGCGAAGGTAGGTGAGGATATGTAAGGACAACTGGGTCACTGTTTTTGATCCAGGTGAGCGACACTCGCAATCGAGAGAAGCGCTTGCAATTCGGGTTGCATTACTCTGATCGCAATGTGGCTTGAATGTCGTCCGACCGCCCTAATTATTCTTTCTTACTAACCAATTGTTGAGGCTCTATTTAAAAGATAGAACACCTAGTTTTATTCGCAAAACTTACTCAAAAGTGAAAGTGTATTTAATGACGCGCTTTCTGACCTACACTTTTTATGGTTGCTAGCATCCGGTTCCGGATTTCTCTGTCACTGTAGCCTCCATAGCACGCCTGCAGGTAAAGGGAGACCATTGGTGGCTTGCGCTGCACCACCCACAGCTCCAACCACACACCCCATATCCAGTGTAAACCCGAAGGAATAAGTCCGGGAGTCATGTGGATGGGAGCCACGTTTCTTCAACGAAGCCGGCCCACACTCCTTCAACATGCACAGCAGTAGTATTTCCATCCATCGAATTCTGGAATCATGCGTAGCGGACGTACACAAGGCGGTGGCTGGGCCGTAGTTCGCTCCACACTGGATGGAACCACTTGTTGTGGTTAACACGGTCACGATGGCTGTGTACCCCTTCTTCCTTGGCAACAAAAAACTGTTTGTTGGACCCAATATAGTCAAGATAGTGGTTTTTCGACAGGAAGGCATCTTGTCAACATTCACATCAAGCGCATCAAAAAACCATATTATTTGAAGGGAAATAACTACCTAAAATTGACACGGAATATGCAGCATACAAGCAGGACAGCAAATCAAATTAAGTGTAATACTTTTTATCCAGGCTACGAAAATCTAGTTTAAATGCAAGTCGGTGTAGCCCGACCGCGGTGAACAAGCATAATGTATGCAACATTAACCTCCTTATCTGGCAATATTCACAGGATGTAAATCTGTACAAATGAGATATGGCGTTTATGGCAGAGGACAATGGGGATATTAGTTACTGCTTGCAGCTTACTTTGTTTACACTTCTAGGGCTCATGCACTTTATTTGTTGGTACTTCCGTGCAGTGGCTAAGCTTCGTGTCCACATTGTCAAACTATGTATCGAATTGCGAACACTTTGTGTTACCTAACTTTACTATTCTGGCCAGCTGACATACAGCTCCGTACATAGGCGATATTCACGCTTCATGTTTCTCGAGCCAGTCCGTCTGTTGTGTGTGATACCCATACGTTGTTTAGTTGTTTAGCTCGGCAACAAAACCATAATCCGTATTGATGCTCTGTGACTCCAGTTGTCTTGGCTCAGATTACTGCTCACAAACATACGCCTTAGTTGGCATCTAATTTGTACGTCACATTCCTATCGTGTGTTACTCGCTTTGCGATTAGCTCAATTCCCCTATTTTAGTCTTTCCAACAGGATACCACCAACGCGAACAGTCTGCATTATCTACTCGCCTTGTGGCAGCGCCTGATTGCTAGTCTCCCCTACGTTCAATCCGCCGATTCTGGTTTGTTGGAAGATGCTGCGTCTCAAATATCCGCTGTGTACATCGAATCGTGTCTGGCGTCTGCAACGAACTACGCAAATTCCTCCCCCCGTATTCGGTTGGATGTTGCGAAGATGAAGAAAACTGCGTCAGCTCACAATGTTTGGGATATTTCGGGCTCATCATTCTCTCGTGGAGACCAGCTGGCTAAATCCGGTGCGCAAAGAAACGGTCCCTTTACGCTGGACGATGATGACGCCGATGGAGTGGAATGCTTATTGGATGATCAAACTACTTTGTTGCAGCAACTGGAGCAAGTCAGTTTTCGGAACACTTTTATCTCATACTTCGCGGACCTCCTTAGTGGTAGATCAAACTTTTTTGCGCAATCGTTGCTTGCTACACATCGCATACTAGAGGTGGTCCTTTCATTGTGCAGTTGTTTTATTTGGTCAGACATCTTTCCTATTCTGATTTGAGACTAATGTATCCCCAGACCGTCTGTTCCATACCTTCCACTTGACTGAATTCCTTTTATGAAACCGATCATCTTTCTGTGTATCACAGATGCTTCCCTGTAATTCGGAGAGATCTAACAGTTAGACTGGATCAGATCACCGGAAAGCGGAACTAGAGAATAAAACACCCTCAAAGAAATTACATCGTGTTCCGCTATTTTTGCATTCTCTTTTTTACTAGCTATGCCATAGGGTTAGCATTCCCCCCCCCACACACACACATACACATGATATTTCATGTCGGTCCGTTATAAGTCGACAAGGCTGACGGGAGGATGGATGTTGCTATACAAGAGCTAACTTTGTCATGAACCGAGAATCATGGGTATTGTTCGTATGCTTTCCCCCGTTTACAATGCATACTACTGAACACCTTATATGCATTCTGATATCACTCAGAGGTTACCTCGTTCTAATGCATTTCTACACCACGTATCCCATCCTGTTTGGAGGTTACTGATCTTTGAGATTCTGATCACTAGCGCGTTGTTCATCCACTTTAGCGCTAATGTGGAACATTCAAAGAAGAATGACTTTTACCGCACATGTGACATGATACACAAGCAATCTAAACAAATATCGATTCTCCAGGATTTCGTTGCAGTGCATTGCTTTTCTTTCATTTTTATCCATTTGATTACACTGAGTGAGGCATACTGGATTCCTCTATTCACAACAAACTGGATCTGAAGAACACCGTTTTAACACATCGACGGTTGCGGAGAGGTCGATGGTGTTACCCACTTGTAGCAGCCATAGTTGCAGTTGTGCTCAGTTCGACTGATGTAGCCACAGAGTACTTCTGGTTTTCGGGAGCCGCCACCTTTGCCCACTTGTTTGTCACATCAGGCGCGCAAACTAGACAGATATTGGTCAAAAAGACGCAAACTCGCCCCAACTCACTTGTGTCTGATCGTGCCGAGTAGTAGTACCAGCACTACACTGGTGCATTATGCCGACACAATTTGGCTGCCGCCAGCGATCGCACTCAAGCTGTGGATACTGCGAGTCACCTGCTTTCGGCGGCCTTTGGATTACAAACTAGACTCACCTGAACCACGCGGCCAGCGGTCGCTTGACCCCGTGATCACACGCATATACGTTACTGTGGAAGAAAAATGCGCATTTTTTCCTGATTGCTGGTCGTGCAATGCTTCGGATGTTCGGCCTTTAGGTAATTTGACTTCGTAGCCACACCCTGGAGCTTGACTTGCTGCTCACTACGTTGCGTATCAGACCATCTAATTGGAGCTTCCAAATCAGTCGCATTCAGTTTAGCTTAGCAATTTTAACTAACTGACATATTTCTCGACGTTACGAGGCACAGTCCAACTGGTCTGATCAATTTGTACAGTGAGATCGCATAAAATAGCTAATTGTTCACGTTTGATACAATTGATCCCAAATGGCTTTTTGAAGTGATTGGCAGTTTGAATGTATTAGAGATAGTAATAAACTGGGAACAATAACAAATGCAGACTTACTCAAAAGTTCAAGTAATATAATACGATCATCCATGGGACCGTCCTCAGGGGACTTGATTCCACGCAGGGTATTCCCTCTATAGGTTTCACACGCACCTCCATCCTGCAACGGGCTGTGTGCCGATGTGGCAAATTAGCAAGTGAGCCACCATCTGTTTAACAAATGTTTTAGGGGCTGTTTTATGCATGCATAGTAGGCGACGAAGCGGATCATTCAGGTGTGGCACTTTTTGTTATATGCCATTCACTCACTGGCAGTATGCCATTCATGGACATAATTTTTTTTAACTTACAAGCTGTAATTCGTCAACTCAAGTGATCAGCCTACTCGTGACCAACAGTGAGGAGCTAAAAAATAATCACAATTTCAATCTTTTGCAGATAGGCTAATCACAAGTTCATGGGAACTCTTGATGAATAAGGACGGTGGTACAGAGATTTCGAGAGAAAGAATTTTCGCACTCTGGCCAGGGTTTTGTATATACTAAAGAGCAATAAACATAATTCTAACACAGTTTATAGCATCTCTGTAGTTGTGGGTGCTTTATCGCAATTTACGATCGATTGAAACCATTCAGAATTGGAAGAGGGTTAGTTCATTAATTCCAAACAATCGATCGCAAAGAAAAGACCCGTTATCGACCGCTCAGTAAAGACATAAAAATGAATGGATGAATATAATAAGCTAATATAGAGCACAATTTGAGTCATACTGAAAATAAAACGCATCGATAGACTGATAACCTTCGACAAACGACTCCCGTGCTCCTTTTTTTCTTTTATGATCCGGTCCTTCCTCAAACAATTTATCATCGTTTATTTGCAAATTTAAGGTCTGGTATCAAGAAAACCTTAGCCACTTTGTTGAATACGCTTAAGTTTTTCGTACATTGTATTCAGTTAGGTAGCCTGTTCTAAGGTACTGTGGATCCAGTTACCTTGACACACTTCGTCATCATATTGTGATCATGGTAATAATTTGAGAGAAATGAACAAAAATTTGACTCTTATACATAATCAACAACAGCAGTACATTAGCCATTTGAACATGCTTCGCTGCCATACAACTATGATGATCTATGGAAGGAATAAAAACCTATGGAATAAAGAATAGCAAAAGAAATAGAATGGGAACTTACCGGAAAACCTTAATGCCCTAGGCAAACATTCAGGATAAAGGCGCCTGCACCTTGTGTCAACATCATGCCATCACTAATAGCTGGCTATCATGCGAAGATAAGGTGACATCGACGAGACAGCTTCCTTACGGTTTTCACCGCCCCTCGTCATAATTGGCCATTACCCCGTAAATAACTCAGCACCAAACACACTTTAAGCTGACAATCCGACTAGGAGGCGACAGCGGACGCGCCACCGGTGTCGACTGCTAGCCATGTCCTGTAACGTTAAGTATAATGATGGTCAGCTGTACACAGCAACGGCGCTTCGCTGCCGCGCGACCACCACCAGTCGCGCGTGGGCTGAGTATACCGCGAGGACGCCCGTCCCTACGCGGATTCGAACCGGTGACCCCATGATTGAAAGCCAAGCATGCAGACCACTCTGCCACTGGCCCGCAGCTTAAACGATTAGCTCAGTCGTGGCCAACAATAAAATAAGGAAGAATATAAAGTATGAGCACCAAAAACAATAGTAATTTCAGATTTTTGCAGATAGGCCAATCACAAATCGAAGGGAACTCTTGGCGAATAACGACGTTGGTACAGAGATTTCGAGAGAAAGAATTTTGCACTTTGGGCAGGGCTTTGTGAAGAATAAAGAGCAGTAAACATAAACCAAACACAGTTTATAGCACCTCTGCAGTTATGGGTGCTTCATCGCACTTTACGATCAATTGAAGCCACTCAGAATTGGAAGAGGGTTAGTTCAATACTTTAGCACCGTTTGTAGTCAGTGCCTCCATTTCCCGTTACCGTGCCCACTTCTGTCCACCTCAAAACTTACGCCACCCTACATCTGGCAAACAGAACAAGGCCGTCCCTTGCAAGTTTTGCATCTTGATGATTGACCCGGCTATTAAACACGATCACCAGAGCCTTATCCCTGTGAAGCTTAACTAGCCACTAGTTCCATCCTGTCGATTACTTCCATAGCTCTGCTGTTTTAGCGACCACACCGCTTCTCAACAACGATTGCCTGGAAACTTTCGTCGTTCAATCACGGCCAGTCACAGGACCATGCATTACTACGCCATTCATCTCCACGCTAGTAGCATCATTTTACATCACTCAGCCTTATCGTTTGTGTTGATTCATCTATGAAACCAGTCAGTTTGTGAAACAATACTAGCGTATTTGAGAACAGCTGGTGCGCTTTTTGTGGTCTTACGATTAGAAACAATGGCTCATTGCCACGTTTTCGTTCGGCTATGGTTATGATATTTGATTAAAGTTGGGTCGTTGGGCAATCTACTTGGCCAATTTTGGCTTCAGGGCGTATAAATTGTAGCGCCTTTTTGCGTTGTGGATTTTCACATATAGCAATCACCATATCAGCGCCTGAATATGGCTTCTACGTAAGATATTATCTCCGCGATGTGTTGTGAATGGTTTTTAGCCTGGAGCACGAATCATGTGATTTATTATCTGATGTTTACAACCAGTGGCGGCTTGGTTCAAGCTTCCGGTTTGTAATACATAAGTGACTGGGTTGAATTCGCTTATGATGGGTGTCGAAACCACGAGCATGTCGACCATCACAGTTCGGTTACTTGTTTGCAAACTTCATGATCCTACAAGTCATCCAGGCATATCTTGCTATTGAATCACTTCTGCATACTTTCCTATGTATCACTATCTTGATTTACCTATCGTTGCATCTAATATCGCGAAGCGCATCGTCACAGTTCACTAGACCCACCGCTTTCAGAGCACACAGGCAATTCCAACTCACAAGGCTTTTCCACGGCTGATGGATATCTTTACCGACTGTTATGCGTGATAGTCCGCTCATGCACCGTGTTCTTCTGTTCTGTGGCTCACCGAGAACATTACTTTCACAATCTCAAGCTCGTAGTTAATCACTCTCACTATTATATCAGACAGCCGTTGTATGGAAGTGAACATTCACTGAGCGGTGTTCTCACTTATCACTGTTAGATGCGATTGAATTACCTTAAATTGTGTTGTATGCGTCAGTTACACTCCTCAAGGCCATTTCCTGGAGTTTATTTTTGGGCACTTTGACTTACTACCCCTTTGACGCCCTTGGAAATCATTTCACCAATTTGCTGATTGTATGATGATTTTCCATTCAAATGCATGATTAGAATTTTTGCACTAGTCGAGCTTTATTACGGCTGCCTAATTCGGGACTACTCTTGTTCCTTCTATTACCAGTTTTCAGTCATTGGGCGATGCAACTTTGAGAAAACGTGTGCACTACTGATTCGACTGTTCGACGAGACTGCGGGAAGCTACGAGAAGGCATTAAGTATGGCAAGCCAAAGCGGGACATTGGACTCCAGTTTGTTGCAGGTTATTCGATTGGATGAACATCGCCTTGCTTGGCTTGTTTACATGGTTGGTAAGTGGGTCGCTCCTGCAATTCCCTTCTCCGACTGCTATCCGCATTTCCCCCTTAGCTCCGCTCTCCACCCGGGGCGATCGTAATTTGGTTTGTGAGAGTGAACTTATTAGTAGCATTACAACTACTCTTTCTGATTCCATACCTAAACCTAACCCTTGCATATAAAAGCACCAAGCCAGCATAACTTCATTTGTCATCCCGAATGTTCAAGCACCCAGAAAGTTCCGCACTGTTGTTGAAAAGCGTAAGCGTGTGCTTTCATAACCCTTTGACTCCTCTTTAGAGACGTGAGCAAGTGTGTTACTCATCACATTGCTGCTGGACGGGCGCAATATTTCACCATGTAGGCCAGCTGTTTCGATACCATCGAACCTACGACTTGGTTGCTTATGACCACAAAAAGCAATGATATTGAGGCTACTGATGCGAATTGTTGTCGGCTGCGACAACGTCCATGCATCTTCGAACTTTACTTGTGTCAGCACATTGACCTACGCAGTACTGAATTTCCTTTGCAGCACGCCTGATGTCAGTGATTGTGCCTAATATCTAAAAGAACAAAAGCCGAGTTATCTAACTTAAGCCGTTTTGCCACTCTGTTAGCTCAGATCCGTTTAACACCCATTCTCGTGTTTTGGTCGCTACAACGTGCTGGTAGGCAAACAGATCGCGTGAGTACCCTACGAACCGCACACTTATTACGCGTTCAATGATAAAGCGCGTCGGATGGAGGTGAGAATTACCTATTGCACCTCAATAAAATGCAGTAAGATATTGGAGGGAGGAAAACCAAATAACAAATAGTACAAGATATAAACAAGTGTCATTACGCTTTTTATCACTATGCATCAACAGTGAGACTGTGGTTGAAGGGGGAGGCTAAACGGAATGGGGAGGGACAAAGACACGCCATCGAGATCGGCTCTTCGTCATATCTACAAGCGAATCTAATCCCAAATGTGTTCATCGTCTTTCGGATCCCAACTGGAAAGTCACAAAGCTGCAATGGGGGCCAAATTGACCAAGCAATCGGTTGGCCTCTATCCCTCTTTTTCCATCCACACCCTGAAACGCAAACGACGCACGTCGCGGGACTCGGTGGGCTAGCATGCGCAACAAGTGGACCAGATATCGGAGCCTGGTGCGTGAAATAACGGTTCTGAGCGGTTCATTTGCTTTTCATGCATCAAATACAAGGAGCCGAACACACACAATGCTCACGCGGTAATCCCACCAGATATGAGCTAGGCTGCGAACACACCGTTGGTCGAACAAAAGTAGTCTCTTTATATATATCGATCTAATGGGCCAGGTTTCACAACCTTACAGTAGGGTTGCACGGGTGGCGGCATTGTAGACTCTACCCTTTAGGGCGAGAACGATGTCGCACTAGCGCCACAAATGAAAACACTCTCCTTTCCCAGTTTTTGCTGTACAATTTGTGGTCTCATCCTTTATTTCACAGGCGCTGATATTGTTGAATTTTTGAACGATTTAGTTGATCTCAACCATGAGTCAGTACTGGTGGTGTTCCATGCCAATTTTGGAAGAAAGCTATGTATCTCGAGGCTTCAAAGCAAAGCGCGCAACGGCTGACAGCCAGTGCTAATTTATCCAGTGCGACTTGACAGGTTTGTGAGCTGTCACAGATCAGTGCGATATCGTCGACATCGATCATCTTGGGGCAGCTCCACACCTAACTCGTGTCCGGTGAACAGTTTCTACAACTTCGTCAATGGCGAAGTTAAAAAGAAAAGGTGATGGCGGACATCCTTGTCTCACGCTGCTGGATATATTGAATGGCTTCGACTGCTAGCTTAGGTCAAGCTCTCACACTGCCTGAACTACGCGTGTAATGCATGTTACTTTAACACACTTTCTCTGAACAGACAGTCTTAAAGAGAACATCAATCTACAGAACCGAAGGCACCTTTCATCTTAAGGAATACGACCCAAATCTAGTCAGAGTAAGCTTTATGTATCCAGATGGACGCATTTTTGGCACTTCAGATTATCAGCTGAGAGTGAAGTAAAAGGACAGCATCGGCGAATGGTGCATTGGTGTCATTCGAGTAAAAAAACCAACATTATTGTGCAAGAAACACACATTGATGGGCATAATCCTCGGGATTTGTTTTCAGCCGACAGATTAGAGTTTTAAAAAGACCTCCTCGTAATTGGTCTTAACTGGTCTAAAATCTTGTGGCCAAATTGCGAATCATACGTGGTATCTCGAACTAGTATTTAAACTATCGAGAGTACGAAGATCTTGGTGACAATGGAAGTAGTTTATACCAAAAGGTTGTCCAAATATTCTCGCTAAGTTTATATATCCGCAGCAGACACAGTATGTGTGATGTTCAGTGAAAAGGTCACGGACGATTCAAAGTTCTTGCCACTAGACCAGGGTGGATCGCAAATATGTGTGACTGTGCTCCAGTAAATGGCGCAAATTGAAGATGTGCTAAATCCACTCTCAATTTCGACGGGTCTTGGTTTGCTCCTTACGAATCTGGCTTTCACGCGACCGAGACAAGTAGCTTAGAGACATTTGAAATCAAACTAATTCGTCTATGATTGCCGCATTCAGGACATAAACCTCCCTCCAGGATCAGGACTGTAACTGAGCAGCTCCAGTCGGTAGAGACAGTTTCCTTTTCCCGAAGTTTCGCTAATAAATCGTGCAAACCATCCACAAGAGCTGGTCCACCGAAATTGAAGAGGGATGGAAATTGCCTATCTGCTCCTCTGGCCGTATGCAGCTTCAATAGGCTGGTCTCATGTTTGACTTATGCGCGTGAGGGCGGATCCAAACAGACATCCCATAGAAAAGGGCGATCACTATCCGATAAGATGGCTAGTAACTGGCTGATTAAACTGCTTTTCAAAATGTTACGTCTAACCTTCCAGGCATTTTACCAAGCTGTGGATCCGTTTTCCACTCTTGTCGCAATTAGTCTCGCTAACACACTTCCCTGCTGCCCATTTTACGTATCAGACGGAATAACTTACTAGGGTTATCAACGCGAGCGGCCATTTTCATCTCTGTTGCACGGTGAGACCACTAGAATTTGTGGTCTCTCTTCAGGCTAGCACACCGTTTCGCTTTGAGATCTTTCCGGATCTCATTATGTTCGCTCACAGCCGGAATATGTTAATGAGCATCCATGAGTTCCAGGGACTGCGTAGTGACCCATTGTCCATGTTTACAATCAGATTTGTCATCTAAAAATACTACTGCTGCTAATAACGTCTAGCGGATGTGCGACCAGTTACTCCCAACTGCGTTCAGTGAGCATGCCAGATGGGCACACACAAGAACATGGCCAAAGTCCACGCCTGTGCCGTATTGGAAGTTAGTGCTCGCGAAAAATAGACGAGCACCTTCACATTCACACTCACCGTTATCATTACGATAGCCTACACCGTGTTGGTCGTCCAGATGCAGCTGATCAGTGGAGTTTTCCGGCTTGAGCGTTCAGATTGCCAGCCAGCACTACCGTATCCGTGCTTATTCTTTAACGAAGGACATCGTACTTTTGGCGAAAGAATTCGTCTTTCAGTCAGTCAGCGCTAGTTTGTGGGCGCTTAGGCCGCAATGACAAACAGGCACGTTTTGTCCCCTCTCGACTTCGATACTTTGAGCCAGCGAGCAATCCAGTCGGATGACACACATCCGGCTACTGATTGGGAACCAATCAACCGAAACAGCTTCAGCCCAAGGACTCAGGGCAATACCCACACCGACTTGACCATCATTCCATGGTGTATCACCAGATATACGCAGTGAGAAAGTGGCACGTGAGCACAGCAAAATTTTACAGCTGGGTTTTCGATAAACTTTAAATATCGTTTGACAGGGTCTCTAGTGTTCGGGCAAATGCTATCTGTTGACCGCTTTGTAATAAAGTGCACTCATTAAGGCTCCAAGTAGGAAAGAATGAACTACGGTTGGACATGGGCTTGTCGACAGCACAAGAGTGATGCTCTGCGATGGCGTGTGTGTCGAAACAACTTGGTTGAAGGCCAATAATTGGGAGTGGGGTGGAGACTGAGAGATATAAGTGAAGCCGGAATGAGATGTTAAGGATGAAGGAACGCAATTTTGACGAATATGATGACAGCAGATAGGGCTCCGTCTATTACCCTTTGTGACGGCTAGAGCATAAAGAAATTATTCGTATAGAAGCTTCCTTGGGGCTCATGACCCTAAGATCAGGATGCTAATCTGTCATTGTTGTGTCTACGTAATTTTTCCCTTGTGACCAGTTTCAAATCTTCGATTTTTTTCTGTCACGTGATTCATCTATCTGTTGTTAGTTTGCGAGTGAACAGATAACACGAAATGATACCATCTCGCAACACCAGTCTTCTTATTGTCTTATTTAGAATGATAAAGGGAACTCAATGCTTTAAATATTCGTATAGAATTTCACTGCATGGGTGGAATACTGTCAAGTTGCCCAGGTCTGTGCACGAGACCACTTAAGGTCCTCAACCCAGGTTATTGGTTCCAAAGCCTTACCGAAAGCTGCAGGAATTTAACTGTTCTACAGGGAGTCCGTTTCAAGAAATAAGGACCCACCACGCTCACTTTAACCGCCAACCGGGAGACTGAGTTTCTCTTCTAAATGTTGACCAATCTGGTGTGATTGATTCTATAGATGCATAAAGCAATACGCAGCATAACCCAATGGATCGCTGAAGCATGTAGATTATTGCACCACATGTAAGTCCACTTTCGTCTCGATGGAATTGACGCGAATCGTTAACAGCCATTTACTCTAGTCGAACGACTCAAGTTCTACCCTCCATTCCTCGTTTGTGGCAGCTTGATAACCGCGATACGCCGCTAATAAGTATTGTGCATGTTGGCTTACTAGCGCTTAAATAAGCATCTGAATCGCACAACCTGGAGTAGTGTCTTTAGCAGCCAGACCATAGCAATACGCCAGCCCTCGTATCAGGCATGCCAAGTTCCAATGAGATCTGTGGATTGTCGATTTTCATCACCCTACCTTTCCCATAACTTTCTTTTTCGCTGTGCTCCTCTCGTCTATGCTTCAGGGGCTCTTATCAGCAGTCGAGTGAGTTACGCGAGCACTGAGGACGATTATGACGGGGAGCTGGTGTGTCGCGTCATACAACTGGTCCGGCTGACCACCAGTCGCCTTAGTTTCCCCTCCGGACCTGGAATGCAAGGCGACAGCTCAGTCGCCATCAGCACTTCAGACCAATTGAACCAGTCTCCCGGAGCTATTCGACTTGAGATCGCTATCCTCAACTTTTTCGAACAGTTTCGTCGTATGTATGTCGGCGAATCGGTCGGTCGCATGTCCAGAGTGAGTTCCATTAATCTCCGTTTGTTGGTCTCTTACTGAGTCCTTGTAATGACGTCAACCGCCAAATAGTTCACTTGCTCATGTTGGTACATGTTTGACATCCATGCGTATATTTTAAAGAATTCGAACTCGCTTCTACATATCTTCATCGATTTGCGACTTTCTCGCACATTTTGCTACCGTGATTGCATAGCCTGCACCATGTGTGCAGAGATCAATCGTTATTCCTCTCTCATTCGCCTGAGCAGGAGTTCTGCTTTCTTGAAAATGACTATATGAGAGCTTATGATGCCCTCACACATGATAATTGAGTTTAATTATTGTTACTAAATCCTGCATGTGAAAAGCTGATGAGGAAATGTATTTTTAAAGCCTGGTGTGCAAGGGCGCTCGAAATGCCAGAAGCAATTTTTTGTCCTAAATTCCTATCCAATTCCCAAGATCGTCAATTCATGAATTGTATGTCACTTTCCATCTCCAGTCGTATTTTCCTAATTCTGGTTCACGGAACACAGTTTATATGCGCTGGTTAGGTTGTATCCAACTATGCGCGCACACAACTTTCGCGTAGGCAACTATTTATCTATCAGAAACATCCATTGTTCCCGTTTACATCCAATGCAAAGATATTGTTCCAAAATACAAACTGTTGTTGTCTGAACTACGCACTCACACACAGTTGTCATTTTCACATGCCCAATTGATTTCATCGCAACTGTCTGCGCACTGTATTCCACACTTGCAGGTGTATCAAAAATTGTCCGACGTTCTGGGAGCTGCTGATGATCTAGTAGTTCTCAATGTGTTCGGCACCAAGATTGTGACTAATTTGAAGTATTGGAGCTTGAACGAACCGATTTTGAACAGGACGTTGAACCTGCTCTCCGAGCTCTCTAGAGGTTATACAGCGATGCGCAAACTTCTCCGTCTGGACGATATCCAATTCTTGTTGAATAACCACACTGTAAGCAAACGCATTTAACGTTTTTATTCCCTGCCGTCTTCATCATTTGTGCACAATGCTCATTACCAGTGTTCTTTCTTCTTTTGCCTTTTTTATCTGGCATGCGCCCCTCACTAAGCAACAAGAAACCACATCTGCTTTTCTCATTTGCTCTAAAAACCAGACAAAGGTATATTTCAAACTCGACGTTCCGTTACATCTTCGATGTTTCAAAATCCGCACCCCTTGTCACTGCGTTTTCTTGAATTTGATTCCTCGGATATATGTACCTAGGTCACTGCATGACTTCCGAAGATCCAATTACCGAGGAGGTTGCTGCAAGGGCCTAGTTCCAACCTATTCACTTGACTTGCATTACTCTTTCGCCTTCATCACCACTGTTCCCATCGTGACGCAACCGGACTTTAACATGGTGCTGTGTACCGCAACCCCTCGTAACCCTTTGATCTACTCAATGTGGCACTTTCATAGTGCCTTCAGAGCCACCTATACCTTAAAGTTCAGTCACTATGGTTAAGCGCAACGTAATTTAAACATCCTCCACATAAGAGGTTTGGAAGATATCAGTATTGTGGAATGAATTTTACCAACTGGACTCGGTTGACACAGAGTACCACGAGTGATCTTAGTTATTGCTCAGTGGTTTTATGCTACCTGTCTAAATATGAGTATCATATGATAAATAGGACGCAACCTACGAAAATGCACCTAAAGTTGATGCGGTCACAGGTATTTCATCTTTTGCTCTCAAAAACAGATTGTTTTGTAACCCATAGAATCTCATGTGACCGGTCTCATGCATCTCCCCTTGGCACTCCGCTGTTACAGTCCATATTTTTCTCCATTGACCTCACTTGATTCGAAAGTTAGTGATGGCAGGTCCATCTTGAAAGAAGCAACCGGAGACCATCATCCATCCGCATAACATTGTCGCCATTAAATCATTAATCGATTTGTTGCCTTCAACTACCTGCGCTTGGGAAGCAACGTTCATATCCGATAGACCAATCGAATGAGCATTACTGGTACCGCCATTTTGCGTCACATCGTACCGTTTATGTGATACACTTTTCTTGCGAAGGGGGGCTGTTAACTTTGTTATATAAAGTCTAGTTACGTCCGACCACCGGTGCCTTCGCAGTTTGGCTCGCATCTGGTGGGAACACCGCATGAGCAATGAGCGTATTCGACGCTTTGTTTACGCCACCATCATTTCACGCACCAGGCTCTGATGGCTCGGCCACGTGTTAGGCATGCCGGCTCACCGACTCCCGAGAAGTATGTTATTCGCTCGCCGGGGGTGTGGGGGGAAGAAGAGGAGAAGTGGTCAAGCGATGACTTGGTCGAGAGGAATGAAGGCTCTCACTTCGAAGCTGGACTCGGCTGGAGCGTCTCGGCTCCTAGGTTAGGGTCTGAAAGACGATGAACACGTTTGGCTGGATACACTTGTTGATCTGGCTAGGAGCCGACCTCTGTGGCGTTCGTACTGTGAGTTTCTTTGTCCTTCCCCATCCCTCTGAGCTTTTCCCTGCAACCGCGATCTAATTTCTTAGCATAATATACATTTTTCATGCTGACTTTTTTTGCTGCATACTAGCTGGCTGGTAGCTTTCCGAAACGATGCGCATCCGTGACTAGTCGCTCAGCTGGTATGCATCTGTTGCATTTTTCTCTTTTTCCATTCTTGTATATTTTGTGGCACAGTATCTGAGGTGTTTTCCACCTCTAGCTAAGGTGTACAATGATTATGATGATGCATACCTTGGTTGTTGTGACTGGGATTGCATTCGAAGCGGAGAGATTTTTCTTACTCGTTCCCAACACAACACTCTGCCACCACTTTCGTCCCTGTTTGGACAGGAGCTGAGATCAGAACCCGGGATGTAGTGTTTGGTCACTAGAGACGCGCGATCAGTGTTTGGAGCAGCGGTTACGAGTTCTACGTCGAGTTTCGAAGTACCCATTTTGTGTTGTTACAGCAGCGCTGATCATGAGAACTGTATCCACCGCACACCAATGTTTGAACTATTGCTTATCATGCCAGCTGAAATTAACTGTCCACACTCCACTCTCAGATGGTTCCCTCGTTGTTGCGCGAATCTCTGTCGAATCATGTTTTTGCCCCTATCGCTTGTATTGGATGGGGTTGGTTTAGACCTACAAAATTTTACTTCACATCTACTTCGTATTCAATATCCCCTCTTTTTACTTCTTCTAGCCTGAAAACTTCCCCTTCCTCACCATTAGCGCTGACTGGCCGACTGCCCCATCTGTCCGTCACAAAGCTCGTTTACGCCTCCGCACTAGCTTTTACGCGTCTCTTGCTCGTTTGCTGATGGTCGATTTCGGAGAGGACGAGGACCGATTCCTGAAATTTATGGCTCCACTGACGAATGCTGCCAACCAGTTGATTGTTGCCGTGCTATCCGGTGGTGAGTGATCGTCATCGTTTGTTTCGCTAAACATTTTCCGCTCTTTCAAATATGCGGCCTAATCATCTGTGCGCATTTCCTGTCACTGTTGCAGTTTTGCTTCCTCCAACTCTGCCTGCATATTACCATCTTTTTTGCTTGTGCAACAGTGTTTCACTCTATGTGTTCCTTCTCCACAGTGCCTTCCTCACGCATGAGTCCGAACTACATAAACCACGCTCTGGTCGGGCTGGCCCGAGACCTGCGGGGACTTTCGTCCAGTCTGAACACAAAATCCGCATACCAAATGCTATTGGATTGGCTCTACCCTACCGGATTCAAATTGTTTGCCCGCGCTCTGGAATTGTGGCCACTTGATCCAACACTGAACGTGTCGGTGCTCAAATTGTTGGCTGAAATCGTACACAATCGAAATGGGCGCCTGTTGTTTGACCCCACGGTGCCGACAGGATACCTGTTGTTCACCGAATTGAGCAGAATTCTCACTGCATTTGGTCAGTTCTCGTTATGATTCCTTAACTCTATGAATGTGGCCTTTTCATGTCCCAACTGCCGTTCTAGCACCCTCTCCCAGCTGGGACGTTCTGCATTCTCGCGGGCCTACACACGGACATGGTTGCAATGGGACGAGACCTTGTCCGTTCCTTTTTGCAGTCACTTTGTATTAATTCATACGAGGAATTGCTTTTTATTCGCGCGGTTGCTTTCCCGAAGCAGTCCGACACTGCTGTGCGTATTTACCCGTTATATGCTTGACGCCGGCATTCCTTGTGATGATACACGGAATCATCTAACAACACTGGCCTGCAAATTTCCACGGTGACTCTCCCTAACTTCTCGTCTTAAGCATTTTTGGAAAAATACTTAGATAGGTATAGACACTGCTTTCTACCCAAGTTAGACATGCTCATTCAAATCACTGTTCATCACAAGTAAAAGCAACGAAGCAATTACACATTGTTACTCCGACAAAACTGATTTCATTACTAATGAGTAGGAGGATTTCTAATTTTAATATTTTCATCCCAGTAGTTCACAAGCTACATAGCACAGCTTATCCCGGAAAAGCACCAGGCGCGTTTCGTCCTACTGGGGCTCGTCAGTGGTGCGCATTCCTTGGTTTTTCTACGCATAGAGCTTAAAATGCGATTAACGCCACTATTCTTTTCGGAAGTGAAAGTTCGCTTTGTTTAACCATTCGATGTACAAGCACCCTACCTCGTTATTTTCTGGCATTGACTGCAGGTTGACTGTGTTGCCCAAGTAAGCTAAGCATGTGGGGAGACTTATCTGGTTTACTAGTTTCTGTGAGTTGCTGTGACTCTCTAGGTTGATTTTCAAAGGCGTTCAACCTCGACTATAGCTGTCACTGATTCTTACAATGTGCGTCCTCTGGATGATTCAACAGCCCACCTTTCGGACCCATAATAGGAAGACATGAATTCGGAACTAGTGTGTCTACTGGTTCTCACCACTGATCCTCAACGGCTCTTGTAGATCGGTGGGAGACTGAGCAATTTCTCACATTCAGCCAAAGCAAGCTTTCCATCAGGTAAATATTCCCAAGCATGTATCCTTTCTTTATCCTACTTGTCGCGAAGCTTTCCGATTTCTGGGAGCAGACGCTTCTCCACTTTCCATCACACATTGTTCAGGTGTACAGATCATCCCTAACACTCGTGAGGTACCAAAACAGTCACTTTATCAGCTCAAATTGAAGCCAATAATTGCTGCCCTTGATGCGCTTAAAGTTTGTTTAAGCGGTGGCTTCATCAATTTTGGAGTGTTCAGCCTTTATCGTGATGATTCTCTGGAGAAAGCGGTCGAAATGGGTGTGCAGTTGATGCTGTCTCTGAACGATTCGGAACTACAGGTAAGTGATCGATAGTCTACCGTCGTTTCGTACCTGCTTTTTTCACCTGAGGTTTGTAGACCAAACAATGCCATACCACTGGACTTTATAGCTTCGGTTGATACATCGTGGAGACGTTATGATCATGCGCGTATGTGTTTTACTGAACAGCGTAACAACCGGCCTCATTGAGCTCACTGGATTGATGCAATCGTTAGAAAGACAGGTGACTTGGTGACCTCCGTTTTGCCGATATCTTTTTCTCATCCAACACCCTTTTCAGCTCAGCCAGTACAGCATACTGGACATTTATAGGCTGAAGGGTGGTTTGCGCTTGCTTTACATAACAATGACATTATCTCTAATTCGCTTTATTCCAACCAGAAGAATCATTTGTTAGCGGCCATGAGTCATGTCATCCGATATGTGTTGAGGGAGACTGTATCAACCGGTATTAAGCGTCACTGATCAAGCGCATCGCATCCCACATCGAATGAGCACAACAGAATGAAATGTTCTATCGGATTGCGCATAAGAATAATTCAGAGGCTAAAGATAGCCGACCAACTTATATGTCATTTAGGGGATTCGGATGGTGCAAGTCAAAATTCATCATATCTTAGCTCAGTCACCGGACGTCTGTTCCATCCTTTCAGGAACTATGAGCTGTGTGGGTGTCATCTCATCACTGAAGCAGTGAGAAGCAAAGCGACTAGCACCCAGAGGCGTGAACGAACCGGCAAATGCAACTTCATTGGAATAGAAAGTCTAAAAACAAGCGACATACTTTTTAAAGACTAGTTTGAGAAAGAACTTTGGTTAATTTCATCGCCACGTATACACCAAATCGGTCAACCGTTGCACATCCGGCTAGAACGGAACAACCACCCACGTGTAGTGGTTATCTAACCGAGTTTAGTTGTGACGGACGTTCTTTGTAAAAATTTATCGAAAGAATGCAACAGCGCCACTGACTTCGAAACCTGACCAGGTCACATAGAGTCTCTAGGCGAAAATGGAGCTTGTCACATGACTTCCATTGAGAAAGACGGTCTGTGCTAGCTTGACTAGGTTGGGCGGTCAGTCTCCTCATATATGTCGCCATGTGTCATCAGCTGTCCACCCGCTATTATCTCTACACCATCAAACCCAGTGTCGGGAAGCAATACACCGAAGTGGGCGGTAGACAGGTGTGCTGCTGCTGGATATCACCGAGCAGCAGATGCAGGAAGTCCGGTGTGCAACTGGTAGGCACAAAAGGTGAGATAACAGCATGTCTCCACGTGAACACCAGCAGTTGCTCGCGAGTAAGGAATACTACGCAGTTGTATGCACCGAGGCAAAATTATAAGCCAGCTACTTGGACTGCTTAGCTGGCCAGTCGGTGCTACGCCTGTCGTCGAATATTTTCTGGTGGATATCAACTTTCCTCACTCGGTGTTCCCACCACAGTCTACTGCAAAGTTTGACTACTTTTTAGTTCTGTTCGCACAACACACACTACGTGCTGAGTAAAAGCACTTCTTTATAGAAACCAGGTGTCTGCGTTTCTCAGACATATTTCTACCGGTAATTAACACTGAAAGTCGTGTGATTGCTGCGCTTACGCATTTCATCTACTGTTCTGACTAAATTCCATTCGGCACGGAAAATTCCTCCATTGAATCCATTTCTCTACATCCTTGTGTATGCACTGTGTCACCGCGATCGCCTCCGCATTGTCGTCATCTACCGTTTTCCTTATGCATTTAGGACTACCCCCGTGTCGCCCAATCATTCTACCTACTACTGGAGTATTTACTGAACGATCACGTCGCGTTTGTTGGTTCCCTTGGAGATGGCGTGCTGAACCACTTTATGCGAACCATTGCTAACGGTCTCCTCTCCATCGGTACGCCCCTTGCTTCTTGCAAGCTATCTCGAGTGATTGTATTGTTTAACTGACTCGAGTTTGCTTTTGTTTTTATCTACATATTAGGTAACGAAACTGACGCTAACGGGGACAGTGTACCCATTTGAATTATCGTTGCATGTGTACAAAAGGGCAGCACCTTGTGTACATCATCATCATCATCATTATACATGTCAGCTAGAGGTGGTAAAACACCTCCGCTATTGTACCGCAATACATAAAGGGAATACATACATACATACAATACATAAAGGAAAAATAAATACGACAGTTGCATGCCAGCTGAGCTACCAGCAACGGATAGGCATCGTTCCGGTAAGCTACCAGCCGGCTACTAGGCAAAAAACAACAATTTAATTACGTTTTACCCTACGAAATAAGATCGTAGATGGAGGGGGAGGCTAAAGGGATGGGGAGGGACAAAGAAACTCACAACAGGAACGCCACTGAGGTCGGCTCCTTGCCATATCAGCAAGTGTATCCAGCCAAACGTGTTCATCGTCTTTTGGACCCCAACCAGGGAGCCGTGAAGCTCCAATCGAGGCTAGTTCCGAAGTGAGGGATTTCATTCCTCTGGACCAAGTCATCGCTTGGCCACCTCTCCTCTTCTTCCACCCACATCCCCGGTGAGCAAACAACGCACGTCGAGGGAGTCGGTGGGCTGGCATGCGCAACACGTGGCCCAGCCATCGGAGCCTGGTACGTGAAATGACGGTGCTGAGCGGTTCATTCCCTTTTCCTAGGCCGTAAACAAGGCGTCGAACACGCTCGTTACTCACGTGGTGTTCCCACCAAATGTGAGCCAAACTGCGAAGGCACCGATGGTCGAACGTAACTAGCCTCTTCATGTCCGCCGATCTTAGGGGCCAGGTTTCGCAACCGTACAGTAGGGTGGAACGTACCGCTGCATTGTACACTCTACCCTTCAGGGCGAGAGTAATGTCGCGCCGTCGCCATAGGTGGCGAAGGTTAGCAAAAGCACTTCGAGCTTTCGCTATACGGTTCATGATCTCGTCTTCGATCCCAAGGGCGCTGATACAACTTCCTAGGTAATTGAATTTCTGAACGACTTCTAGCTGATCCCCACCAAGGGTCAGCACAGGGGGTGAACCCTGCCAATCCTGGAGGAACGCTTTGCACTTCGCTGGTGCAAAACAAAGCCCGAAGCGACTGACAGCCAGTGCTAATCTGTCCAGCGCGACTTGACACGTCTGGGAGCTGTCACAGATGAGGGCAATGTCGTCTGCATACTCTAAGTCAAGAAGTCGTTCTCCTGGGAGTAGCTCCACACCTTCCAAGTCATGTCCTGTAAATGCAATCTCCATGACTTCGTCAATAGCGAAGTTGAATAGGAAAGGTGACAGCGGGCATCCTTGTCTCACACCGCTGGAGATATTGAAGGGTGGCGACAGCTTGCCGTAAGCCCTTACTCTGCCCGTGCTACGCGCATATAATGCTTGGATAATATTTACATATTTCTCGGGCACACCTTTCCTGAGTAGACAATTCCAAAGGACACATCGATCAACCGAATTGAAGGCACCTTTGATGTCGAGGAACACGACAACGGTGGGCCGCCAATATGTGTGACGGTGCTCCAACAACTGACGCAAGGTGAAGATGTGGTCGATGCAGCCACGACCCCGACGAAACCCGGCTTGCTCCTCACGAATCTGCCTTTCACGAGCGCCAGTCAGTCTGTGGAGAATTATGGACGCGAGTAATTTGGAGGCGATGGAGATCAGACTGATTCCTCTATGGTTGCCGCATTCCGAGCGCGAGCCGCCTTTGAAGATGGGAACAATAACGGAGCGGCTCCAGTCGGTTGGGACAATCTCCTGCTCCCACAGTTTCACTAGTAATTCATGCAAAGCATCAACAAGAGCAAAGCTCCCAAATTTGAAGAGGGCTGGAGGAAGATCATCTGGTCCCGCGGGTTTATTTTACTTCAACAGTCCGATCTCACGTTCGACTTCTGAGCGAGAGGGTGGATCCAAAGGGACAGCCCACGGAGCGGGGCGATCGGCGAATCGAACAATTCTTGCCGATTAAATTGCTTTTCAAAATGCTCAGCCCAACGCTCCAGACGTTTTGACAAATTGTGGATAGGCTGTCCACTCTCGTCACGTATAGTTTCACTAACACCAGGTCTCCTGCTGCCCGTTTCCCGTATCAGACGGAATAACTTACGATGGTTGCCAAGGGCAGCGGCCACCTCCATCTCTGACGCACGATGAGACCACCAAGATTCGCGGTCTCTCTTCAGGCTAGCACGGAGTTTTGCCCGGAGCTCGTTGCGAGTTTCATTGTGCTCGCTTCCAGCCGGGATATGCCGGCGAGCATCGATAAGTTCCAGAGACTGCGAAGAGACCCAATGTCCATGTTGTCTATTAGACATACCACATGAGGATTTGCCTGCTGCTAGTAAGGTCTGGCGAACATGTGACCAGTGACCATCAATTGTCTCCTGTGAGCGCTTGCTCAACTCGCATGTCAGCGTACTTCGATACGCATTCAGAACAGCTGGCTTTGTCAGTTGGCTGGTGTCTATACGCTCACAGCGTCGTCGTGGGCGTCCGCCAAAACACATCCGCATGTCAGCACATACAAGTGCATGGTCGGTGTCCACACATGTGCTCCAAATCGAGCGACAATTCTGGATGCAGCCTCTCCAGCGGTAACTTATCGCAATGTGATCGATCTGCGTCCAAGGCTGGTTCGAGGCTGGTGGGCGCCAAGTCACCCTCCGGCGAGTGCTGTGTCGGAAATTAGTGCTCGCAAGAAATAAGCGAGCATCTTCACACAAATGAAGTAACCGCTCACCGTTATCATTACGGGAGCCTACACCGTGTTGACCGCCCAGATGCAGTTCCTCAGTGGACAACTTTCCAACTTGTGCGTTCATATCCCCCGCCAGCACAACAGTATCCGTGCTTCTTCTGTGGCGAAGGAGCTGGGTCAGTTGGCGGTAGAAGTCGTTCTTTACCGAATCATCGCTACAGTTTGTGGGCGCATAGGCAGCGATGATGAATAGACATCTATTAGTCCCGCGCGACTTCGGAGCTTTAAACGAGCCAGCCAATCGGACCGCACACATCCGGCTACTGATTGGAATCCAATCAACCAGAGCAGCTTCAGGCCGGGGACTCAGGGCAATGCCAACACCAGCTTGGCCGGTGCTCGAAGCTGCATCGTCACCGGATAGGCGCAATGAGAAAATACTGCTTGCGTCACCTGAAGGGGATCGCAGAGTGAGCACAGTGCTCGAGTCTTGCAGGCGAGTCTCTGATAAGCAGCAGATATCGATCGAGAGGGTCTCCAATGTTCGGGCAAGTGCTGCCTGTTGACCGATTTGTAGCAGTGTGCGTACATTGAGGCATGCCAATCTGAAGGAGGATCGAGGGCTCCAAATGGAAGCCGATGAACTGGATTGACCGCTTGGTTGGACCTGGGCTTGTCGACAGGAGAGGAGTGACGCTCCGCGTTCACGTGTGAGTTGAAATTAGAAGGTAAATGCCTAGCAAAGCATGTTGGGGGAGGGCCAAGAATCGGGGGGTTGAAAACTGGGGGGATGTAAGTGAAGTTGGAATGGGACGGTAAGAGTGAAAAAGCGTAAGAGGGGGAATAAGAAGACGGGAAGGCTTGAGCAGTAGCATCCAAACCCCTATCCACCCTGCTCGATGCAGCAGATAGGGCACCGTTGATTATCCTCTGCGGTGGCCAGAGCATCAAGAAATTGTTTGAAGGAAAATTCATAGTATTGCGTGGGCAGGATACTGTCAGGTTGCCCAGGCCTAGACAGGAGAACGGTTAGGGTTCTCAACCAAAGCCTTTGCTTCAAAAACCTGACCGCAAGGCAGCGGGTTTGGCGTTGGGCTACAAGGAGTCCATTTTAAGGAATAAGGTGCCACCCTCATTCCAACCCCCAACCTGGAGGACCAGGAGGCTGAGTTTGTCTGGCCTCTAACCATTGACCAACCTGGTATGAGTGACTCTGAAGGTGCAAAAGCACCACCCAGCATGGCTCAATGGATCACTGAGACACACAAACCATCGCACCACGGTAAGGTCCAGCCTCATTGCGATGGCACCTTGTGTACGATCCCAACTTTAACACTTTCTTATTTCAAATGAACGCTATTGCTGAGATAGTAATAGCACGATTTTCGGTTAGTCCATTCATCTCCGCCTCCGTGAGTAACCGGCCTGTGACTCTGACTTATGTAAGGCTTGGAGCCCACTCTTCCCACAGACAGATACGATTATAAGGCTACCGTTCGACTGGTAGTATTATACAGTTATCGGCGCAGGTTTGCATTTCGCTAAAAACAGCTTGACGTACTGGTCCAACCCCTTTACTGATCATGCTTACGGTCACCGTGTGATTCGCCACCGTCCTCGAACTTTTTTCCTGCCCTATGGTGAGTTGAGACGGCTTCATAACCCACATTATTCCGATGCGTCCTACTGCGTCTCATCGCTTACTTTGTGTAGAAATGATTCCGCACGTGTTTTTAACATTGTTCACTTTCATTCTCTTTTACAGACACCACAGTGGCAGAAAACTGTTGTCTGTGTCTAGATTACATCTTGACACACATCTTCAAGTTGGCACAGTCGCAACAGAATCAACGTAGCTCCGGTGTTGGTTTGGTCTCGTCGCCTGGTCCCTCTGACGACCCGTTGAGACTAATTTCACTTGAGAGCAGTGCCCTAGTCTCGAACGGTGCCAACCAACTGAGGCGTTACGGAGTTTCTGGTTACGCCGTTTGGTCTGCCCGGACACCGATTGCAGAGACCACATTGCTCAATTTAACGAAATCGTCATCAGACAACTTGACACTTCCAGCTGGCTCCACCCTTTTACAGCGTATTCTAGTCATCCTTCTCAGTGCAGTCATCCAAGAGGATTGTCGGATTCAATGGTCCATGACCAGGCCACTTTTACCTTTGATTCTGCTTAACAACGCGGCAAGTGCATTGTCGATCAACGTCTACACAATATTGTATCCGTTTTCTAAATTTTCTCAAATACTTTCACGCTGCTGCTTTTAGCGCAAAAATTGGTAGGCGTCCAACCTGTTTTGCGGGCTACTGCCAAATTCAGTGTTGTTCCCTTTCAACCGATTAGCAAAGAACCCAGATCAACAGGCCAGCAAACTCGTTCACCAACTAATTCGTCCTACACATCAAACAGTGCGTAGTTGCGACCGCACGAGTCCATGCTGATTGGCAATGCCACACGCGTTCCCTTCTGGCCGCTATCCAAAATCAAGCAAATTCTCAGCTTATGGGCGCAGCCACACATCCTCTTGCGAGTATTCCAGTCAACGGCCTATGTAAAATGCGTTTATATAGTTGTTTAAAGCTTACTTTGACTTGACTTGAATCAATTATGTGATTACTACTTTATATTCAAGAACTCCTTGCTGATGATTGAACTGCAAGTCGTCCATACTTCGATTTTTCTATTGTTCGATTGCAGTGGAGCTCTGTCCAGTTCTTGTATCTCCGGTGTTACATACTCGACATGTCCACCATAGTGGCGTACGCTCACAAACAGCATTGAGTGGTAGATTTTTCCACTCGTTATAGAGGTGTGGCAATTCAGCTGTTTGTCTGTTACACTCGTTCGTTTTCCTTTCACAGTATTACCTTGAACTTCGGAATCGTGTCATCGCAAACTTGGCAACTATACACCGAGAGGCAGTCACAAGGCTTTTCGAAAAGCTGATGGAAGAAGTCGAATTCAATTTGAGCGGTAAAAATCGTGACAAGTAAGCGGCATCTTGTATGCATCCATCTTTAACTCGAGCTCTCTGTTCCGTATCGATCTTAGCCAGCTGTGCGCCAACACTACGCTGACGCATCCACAACTGAAACGTTTAGTGTCGTTAGTAAAAGATGAGTGTCTAGTACTCTAAACCTAGGGCTCTTGGTGCATCGGCTGGCTGCAGCACTAATTCAGGGCACTTCCTACCGAATGCAGCAAATTCATGATATCCGCGTTCCTCAAAGTGACTAAACCGCAAACCCAGTAGGGAATCTATCCCACCGTCATCTTGCACACTCATCTTCCGCGTTTTATTGTACCATCATTCGGAGCTACATTCGAAACCAAAGGATATTCGGTGTCACACGTCGGTCGCCACACACCAGTCTCTATCAACGCAGCCGATGCGACTAGTTACTTGTCCTCAAGTTCACAGAAACACGCAAACGCTTGTCCATTAGTTTACATTGTGTTTTTAAGCATCAATCGTATATTACGGTGTATAAGCCGACAGTATGACTCTGCAACGTCAGATCTGTCCGAAATCGTAAGTCCCTTATCTTAGCCGGCCCCACAAAAAATCAGCAAAAAGAGAAACGAGATTGTTTTTCCACGATTTTGACTTCATCACTACCTGCTGTCACTTGAATGTGCTCAAGCTGTGGATGGAAGTGAGAACGATGCCATTCTTGAGGAATATGACAATGACGAGAGCATTGAAGTTGAAGATGACGATATTCACCCTGACGTCCTAATGACAGACGACCAGTACCAGAAACTGTTTGGAGATTCGGATTCGGATTCCAGTTTCGAAGGATCCGAGTAATTTTAATACCATTGTGCAGCGTTTGGATATGTGAACATATAAAATCTACCGGTACGTGCTGCTCTGTCATGCTTTTTCCAATGTTATTGTGCATGATGGTTTTAGATTCTGTACAATCAGTATGTTTCTCTTACTGCTCTCCGTCGCGAAAGTCAAATGCGCAATATACCAAGCATTTTCGACAAACACAATGTATCTACCTATAGGCATTTCAAATCCCCGCCTGCGTTACCGTTCGTCACTAGCGAGTAGCGCTAAGGCAAGTGAGGGGCATAGGTGTGCTGTGAATTTCTGGGTGGATTTTGCATGTGGTGTTTACACATTTATGCGCATAACCTTTGTATAAGCCGACACCCCACTACAGACACGGAAAATTGTCCAAAATTCCTCGGCTTATACACGGATATATATATATATATATATATATATATATATATGCACTTTACTGCACTGTTTCCTCACTTACTTGTGATAGGTTTTCAGCAAATACAACGCATTAACTAAGATCCATCATCCGAGTGCTTTCGTAAGGTTTGGCGCTGTTTGTCCATACGTATGTCCGTTCAACCGTCACCCACTTATCTCTACCTGGACGGATGTCCTTTCGCACTGCCTCGGGGACTTCGCATCATCCACGGTTACTTTTCCCACCTGTTCTTTTTGTTTTAGATTCACTCAGAACGTTTCCACTTTCAAGCACGCGCTCGGAGAGTTTATGAAATGCGCCAACGCCAAATCGCCGGAAGAGCGTGAATCGGACGCCTTATTGGATGAGATGAATACCGGTGTGAACACGGAACAATATGGAACAGAGTACATGTGTCTGAGTAGCACTATCCTCCAAGCAGCCGGTTTCGATTGATTCCCATTATTTTCACTTTCTGATTGTCCAGCTTCTTACGTTGTACAAAAACCACATTTTCCGAGGATTATTGTCACATATTTCGTCCCCACGCAGTCCATCACGACACCCTCTACTTTTGTGACTCGCTCGTATTTCTCGAAAAAATTTGTTTCTTCTTCACAACATGAGTCCTCCATACATCCGGACTCTGGCTGCCTGTAATGTGTGCCAATGCTACAGCTTCAGTTCACCCCCTTGTGTAGTGAAATGATCACCCTGATCTGTAACATTGAGCACTCATGCACAGTTTTGTTAGCCTATGCATGAAAACGGTATTCGCGACCACATCACCTTGTGTTGGCACTTCGCTGATAACTAGTCATGAGAACCCTAGTCGGAGAAAATGAGCAAGGATCACTAGACGCTTGCGACATTTGACAGCCGTCCACATGCAACGCGTTGCATCTTGAGAGCTGGCTTCCGCCCGGGCAAAAGGTGCGTTAACCAAATTTTTGCTCTCCGACCACTGCTGAAACGCCACCGTAGTCTTTATTGTCTTGAAGGCTGTATTTGATTCGGCGATGTGTAGCTTTGAAGTGCATGCCTGAGAAGTTCCTCCCCGTACCACGACTCGATGCCGTATAAGTGTCGGGGAATTGTCTCCTTTAAGTACGCCTCGGCGAGTTGACTACACCAGGGTTGCCCTATCACTCTCTAACATTTTGGTTGAAATAATTATAAATGACACCGTCTTGCCTTCTTTCGACTTCTGGGGTAGATGTTCTGTCGGGTGACTGCTGTTAAACTTACAGTATGCAGAAGATAGCTCTCTCCTAGTCTGACTCAGGAGCTACGCGGGCACTGCACGCTTCGGCATGCTCTTTCAGAGTGTAGGGTACTGGATCGACATACCACCAATTTTCACATAGAACAAACACTCTGTTCACCTATTTAGGTAGCTACATCTTTGGTTATCGCATCACGGAAACATTATCGCACAAATTGCTGGGACCCTTATGGCTTTTCTAAGTCCGTCACCTAAGCAGACGGTGGGATGTACGCTTAACAATATGATTATTGCCGTTGTATACCCGCCACGCGCTGAGCACATTAGGAAAGTTAAAAACAATCGACTCCCTTCAGTAGTTTGAAAAACACATTTAGAGAACGAATTTCCGCGTGTGCATTCATTTTATATCGTCTTATCAGTGCCAATAAAGATTACTAAAAGTTATATACCATCGTTAGAAGGTGCAGAGATATGTACAAACGGGTCTCATGCGTACATTCCGAGCAACCTAAGGCTGATCGATAATCGCCTTTGAATGCGAAATGCCGGTTTAATCCATCTTATCACAACCTCATCGAAATGGAGGAGCTGATAATTAGTATACCGCGGCGGAACTTTGGATACCGTGTTGACCTCAACCCGGTGACGTTAGAGCAATAAGTAGAAGATACCGCCGGCCGGCGTGAACGTGTAGCTTGAACTGGATATACTTGCTGTATAATCTCGCACATCGACACTTGCTCCTTCATTCGGAAACTCAGGATCCTATCGGTTTTGCCTATGTAACTGGTTCTGTATTTACATACGAATTGGTATACACGGTAGGAGTTTGCTAGGATGGCGCGGCTTCTCGAAGTCAGACCAACGAAGCTCACGAATCGTGGTCAATCAATCCTCTGCCATGAAGTCCAGAACAAGCTGAGGAGAGGGACAAGACAAACTAATGCCCAACAGTCAGACTGAAGCAAACCGGAAACGCTTCAATCGCACTATAACCAAAGCGATCTGTTTCATTGTACTTCAACTCACGTATTGGTCTCTAACAGACTCCAACTGATGCGTACCTGTTTTGTTCATTCTTCCTCACTGGGCGTTGGCCTACTCTAGAAGTCCGAAGCAACAGATTTGGCGACGGAAGCCCAAGCAACATGTCATTAACTGCAGAGAAATTAACGGCACTCTCGCACCAACAGCAAAATCAGCGGCCCAGATGCGATTAATGGAAAGCTTGATGCGACAATTCACCAACTCTGGTCTCGGAAGAAAGTGCAGTCGATGCAAATGCGAAAAACGTCACGGACTTTTTATTATGCACCTGATTTGCATTAAGTGTCATGATTCAACCGATATAGGGGAATCCCCGATTAAGCTGACATTCAATGTTAATTTATCCCGTGCTACTTGGCACGTTTTGATACGGGAAACGGGCACCAGGAGACCTGATGTTAGCGAAACAATTTGTGATGTGAGTGGACAGCCTATTCACAATTTGTCAAAACGTTTGGAGCGTTGGGCTGAGCATTTTGAAAAGCAATTTAATCGGCTAGAATTGTTCGATTCTTCGCCGGCGAATGATCGCCCTGCTCCGTGGGCTGTCCCTTTGGATCCACCCTCTGGCTCAGAAGTCGAACGTGAGATCGGACTGAAGTTGAATAAAGCCGCGTGACCAAATGATCTTCCTCCAGCCCTCTTCAAATTCGGAGGCTCTGCACTTGTTGATGCTTTACATGAATTACTAGTGAAACTGTGGGAGCAGGAGACTGTCCCAACCGACTGGAGCCGCTCCGTTATTGTTCCCATCTTCAAAGGCGGCTCGCGCTCGGAATGCGGCAACCATAGAGGAATCAGTCTGATCCCCATCGCCTCGAAATTACTCGCCTCCATAATTCTTCACAGACTGATTGGCCCTCGTGAAAGCCAGGTTCGTGAGGAGCAAGCCGGGTTTCGTCGGGGTCGTGGCTGCATCGACCACATCTTCACCTTGGGTCAGTTGTTGGAGCACCGCCACACATATTGGCGGCCCACCGTTGTCGTGTTCCTCGACATCATAAGTGCCTTCGATTCGGTTGATCGATGTGCCCTTTGGAATTGTCTACTCAGGAAAGGTGCGTCCGAGAAATATGTAAATATTATCCAAGCATTATATGCGCGTAGCACGGGCAGAGTGAGGGCTTACGGCAAGCTGTCGCCACCCTTTAATTATCACCAGCGGTGTGAGACAAGGATGCCCGCTGTCACCTTCCCTCTTCAACTTCGCTATTGACGAAGTCATGGAATTTGCATTTACAGGACATGACTTGGAAGGTGTGGAGCTACTCCCAGGAGAACGACTTCTTGACTTGGAGTATGCAGACGACATTGCCCTCATCTGTGACAGCTCCCAGACGTGCCAAGCCGCGCTGGACAGATTAGCACTGTCTGTCGGCCGCTTTGGGCTTTGCTTTGCACCATCGAAGTGCAAAGCGTTCCTCCAAGATTAGCAGGGATCGCCTCCTGCGCTGACCCTTGGTGGGGATCAGCTAGAAGTCGTTCAGAAATTCAATTACCTGGGAAGTTGTATCAGCGCCCTTGGGATCGAAGACGAGATTACGAACCGTATAGCGAAAGCTCGGAGTGCTTTTGCTAACCTTCGCCACCTATGGCGGCGGCGCGACATCACTCTCGCCCTGAAAGGTAGAGTGTACAATGCAGCGGTACGTTCGACCTTACTGTACAGTTGCGAAACCTGGTCCATAAGATTAGCAGATATATAGAAGCTAGCTACGTTCGACCATCGGTGCCTTCGCAGTTTGGTCCGCATCTGGTGCGAACACCGCGTGAATAACGAGCGTGTTCGACGCATTGTTTACGGCCCAGGAAAAGGATCTTAACCGCTCAGCACCGTTATTTACCGCACCAGGCTCCGATGGCTGGGCCACGTGTTGCGCATGCCAGCCCACCGACTCCCGCGACGTGCGTTGTTTGCTCACCGGGGATGTGGGTGGAAGAAGAGGAGAGGTGGCCAAGCGATGACTTGGTCCAGAGGAATGAAGTCCATCACTTCGGAGCTAGCCTCGGTTGGAGCTTCACGGCTCCCTGGTTGGGGTCCAAAAGACGGTGAACACGTTTGGCTGGGTACACTTGCTGATATGGCAAGGAGCCGACCTCAGTGGCGTTCCTGCTGTGAGTTTCTTTGTCCCTCCCCATCCCTTTTAGTCTCCCCCTCCATCTACGATCTCATTTCCTAAGGTAAAACATAATAATAGAAAAAATTTTCTTTTTGCCTAGTAGCCGGCTGGGAGCTTACCGGAACGATGCCTATCCGTTGCTGGTAGCTCACCTGGCATGCAACTGTTGTATCTATTTTCCCTTTGTGTATTGTATTATATGTATGTATGTATTTCTTTCATGTATTGCGGCACAATAGCGGAGGTGTTTTCTCACCTCTAGCTGATGTGTATAATGATGATGACTTGGCACGTTTGAAAACTGTAACAAATGTGGGCAATGTCGTCGGCGCACTCCAAGTCGATCGCCTGGGAACAGCTTCATGTCTTTCAGGTTGTATCCAGTGAAGGCAGTTTCCCTGACGTCGTCAATGGAGAAGTTAAAAAGGAAAGGTGACAGCGGGCATGCTTGTCTCATGCCGCCGGAGATATTGAAGGGCGGCGACAGTTTGCTGTAAGCACTCAATCTGCCCGAATTTTGCAACTAAAGTGTTCTGATAATGTTTACATATTTTTCGGGCACACATTTCCTAAGCTAACAGTCCCAAAGGGCACATCGATTCACCGAATCGAAGGCACCTTAGGTGTCGAGAAACAAGACTACGGTGGCTCGCCGATAAAGATGGTGGTGTTTTAACAACTGGGGTAGTATGAAGATGTGATCTATACAGCTGCAACTGCGACAAAACTCGGCTTGATCCTCGCCAATCTAACTTTCACGGGTGCCAGTAAGTCTATGAAGAACGACAGAGGCGAGTATCTTAGAGGCCATTGCGATCAGACTGATCCATCTACGATTTCGGCGTTCAGAGCGTGAGCCCCCTTGAAAATCGGGACTGTTTTCGAGGGGCTCCGGTCTGTTGGGATAATTTCCTGCTCCCACAGCTTCACAATTAAGTTGTGAAAACCATCTACAAGAGCAGGTTCCCCGAATTTGAAGAGGGCTGGGTGAAGTTTATCTGTCTCTATTGCCCTATTTACTTTCAACACTCCGATCGCACATTTTGTGCGTGAAGGCGGATCCAGAGAGAAGGGCGGTCAATGGCCGAAGGAGAAGCTGATAACTCTAGTTAAATATGTTGCTTTTCAACGTGTCCGGCCCAACGCTCCAAACGTTTTGACAAACTGTGGATCGGCCGTCCACCCTCGTTATCTATGGTCTCGCTAACATCAGGTCTCCAGCCCGTTTCGGGTATCAAACGGAGTAACTTCCGATGGTTAACAAAAGTGACGGACATTTCCATCTCCGAGACACGATGAGACCACTATGCTTCACGGTCTCTCTTCAAGCTACCAGGCAGTTTCGCCCTGAGCTCTTTGCGAATTTCGTTATGTTCGCTCCTAGCCGGAATGTGTCGGCGAGCCTCCCAAAGTTTCAGAGACTGCATAAAAATCCAATGCCTAGCTTGGCATCTTAAATTGCCACATAAAGACATGCATGCTGCTAATAATATCCGATGAATATGCGACCAGTGGTCCTCTGCTGCGCTCATAGAGCGCTCACTCAGCCCGGATGCCAGTGTACTTTGGTACACATTCAGGACATCTGGCTTAGCTAGCTAGCATATATCCATACGCCCGCAGCGACACCGCATGTGCCTACCGAAGCGAACTGTAAGATCAGCACAAATGAGTGCGCGGTCAGAGTACATGCTCGTGCTCCAAATCGAGCGACAATTTTTGACAGTCTCTCCAGCAGTAATTGATCGCAATGTGACCGATTTGCGTCCAAGTCTAGTATAGGACTGTTGGGCACCATGTCACCCTCCGGCGGGTGCTGTGTCGGGAGTTAGTGCTCGCGAGAAATAGACGGCCATCTTCGCACAGGTGTAGCAACCGCTCACCGTTATCAATACAGGAGCCGACATCGCGTTGACTGTCCAGATGAAGCCCATCAGTGGGATGTTTTCCAACTTGGGCGTTCAGATTGCCAGTCAGGATCAAAGTACCCGTATTTATTCTGTGACGGAGTTCGTTCAGAGGTGATGGAATTCATCTTTCACCGAATGAGCGCTACAATTTGTGGGTGCGTAGGCCGCAATGACAAACAGGCACCGGTTGTTTACGCGCGACTTCAAAGCTCTGAACGAGCCAGCCAATCTGACGGTGCATATGCAGCTGCTCACTGGGATACAGTCAACCTGGACAGCTTCAGCCCGGAGACTCAGAGCAATGCTCGCACCGTCTTGACCAGTATTTGAAGCTGTGTTAGCTCCAGACAAATGCGTCGCCAGTGTCTCTTGTGGGGGGATCGCAGGGTAAGCGCGGATCTTGCAGGCGGGTCTCCGATAAGCAGCAGGTGTCGATCGATAGGGTCTCTAGTGTCCGGGAAAGTGCTGTCTGTTGGCCAATCTGAAACAAAGTGCGCACATTGAGATATGCCAGACTCCAAAGAGAAACGGATGAACTGACTTTGCCCGCTTGGTTGAACATGGACTTGTCAAAGGGACTGGAGTGACGCCCTGCGATTGCGTGTGAGTTAAAACTACAAGATAATCGATTGCTGAACCGAGATGGGGGAGGACCAAGAGTTGGAGGGTTGAAAACAAGGGGATTAAAGTGAAGTTGGGACGACGAGGCTAAAAAAGCGCGATGGAGGATAAGAAGACGGGAAGACTTGAGCAGTAGCAACCAAACCTCTATCCACCCTGCTCGACGCAGCAGGTAGGGCGTCGTTTATTATCCACTGCGACGGCCAGAGCAATTGTATGGAGAGAAGTTCATAGCTGTATTGCGCGGGCAGAATGCTGTCAGGCCGCCTAGGCCTACATAGAAGAACAAGTGGGGTTCAAAGACCTTACCGCAAGGAAGCGGGTTTAACAGCAGGCTATAGAGTCCGACGCGCAACATGGAGGACAAGGACCTCTAACCACTGACCAAACTAGTATGAGTGGCTCTACGGGTACAAAAAGCCCCTCAGCATAGCTCAGTGCGTCGCGGAGTCACGCAACCAATGGCACTACTTTAAGGTCCACTCTTGTCGTAATGGGTGGTGTCGGAGCTCATGAACAGGTGGCATACAAGCTGAAATAGCTACCTGCGAAAACTGGCAAACTTGCAATGATGAGCATTGATGTTATCACTGGGGCACAAACTTCGAGTTAATTAGTTACGAAGATCGGCAAACATTACTCGTACAATCAAATCTGTACATCTATTGGATACGTGATAATTTCTATGCCATTTAACCACCTATCTTAACATGAATGCCTCATTAACAGGAATTTTTATGACACGAATGCGAAAGTGGGCTCCTTTCACACGATCATCATCATTATATACGTTAGCTAGAGGTGTAAAAACACCTCAGCTATTGTGCCGCAATACATAAAATATATACAACAGTTGCATGCCAGCTGAGCTATCCTCAACGGATGGGCATCGTTCCGAAAAGCTAGCAGCCGGCTATTAGGCAACAAGAGAAATTATGATGTAAAATTATATTATGCAACGAAATGAGATCGTGTTTTGAGGGGGAGCCTAAAAGGTATGGGGAGAGACAGAAAACTCACAGTAGGAACGCGACTGAGGTCGGCTCCTAGTCATGTCAGCAAGTGTATCCAGCCAAACGTGTTCATCGTCTTTTGGACCCCAACCAGGGAGCCGTGAAGCTCCAACCGAGGCTAGCTCCGAAGTGAGGGCATTCATTCCCCTGGACCAAGTCATCGCTTGGCCACCCCTCCTCTTCTTCCATGCACATCCCCGGTGAGCAAACAACGCACGTCGCGCGAGTCGGTGAGCTGGCGTGCGCAACACGTGGCCCAGCCATCGGAGCCTGGTGCTTGAAATGACGGTGCTGAGCGGTTCAGTTCCTTTTCCTGGGCCGTAAACAATGCGTCGAATACGCTCGTGCGGTATTCCCACCAGATGCGGACCAAACTGCGAAGGCACCGATGGTCGAACGTAGCTAGCTTCTATATATCTGCTAATCTTATGGACCAGGTTTCGCAACTGTACAGTAAGGTCGAACGTACCGCTGCATTGTACACTCTACCTTTCAGGGCGAGAGTGATGTCGCGCCGCCGCCATAGGTGGCGAAGGTTAGCAAAAGCACTCCGAGCTTTCGCTATACGGTTCGTAATCTCGTCTTCGATCCCAAGGGCGCTGATACAACTTCCCAGGTAATTGAATTTCTGAACGACTTCTAGCTGATCCCCACCAAGGGTCAGCGCAGGAGGCGATCCCTGCTAATCTTGGAGGAACGCTTTGCACTTCGATGGTGCAAAGCAAAGCCCAAAGCGGCCGACAGACAGTGCTAATCTGTCCAGCGCGGCTTGGCACGTCTGGGAGCTGTCACAGATGAGGGCAATGTCGTCTGCATACTCCAAGTCAAGAAGTCGTTCTCCTGGGAGTAGGTCCACACCTTTTGAGTCGTGTCCTATAAATGCAATCTCTATGACTTCGTCAATAGCGAAGTTGAAGAAGAAAGGTGACAGCGGCCATCCTTGTCTCATACCGCTGGAGATACTGAAGGGTGGCGACAGCTTGCCGTAAACCCTCACTCTGCACGTGCTACGCGCGTATAATGCTTGGATAATATTTACATATTTCTCGGGCACACATTCCCTGAGTAGGCAGTTGCAGAGGGCACATCGAGCAACCGAATCGAAGGCACTTATGATGTCGAGAAACACGACAACGGTGGGTCGCCAATATGTGTGACGGTGCTCCAACAACTGACCCAAGGTGAAGATGTGGTCGATGCAGCCACGATCCCGATGAAACCCGGCTTGCTCCTCACGAATCTGGCTTTCACGAGCGCCAGTCGGTCTGTGAAGGATTACAGAGGCAAGTAATTTTGAGGCGATGGGGATCAGATTGATTCCTCTATGGTTGCCGCATTCCGAGCGCGAGCCTCCTCCGAAGATGGGAACAAAAACGGAGCGGCTCCAGTCGGTAGGGACAGCTTCTTGCTCTCACAGTTTCACTAGTAATTCGTGTGCATCATCAGTAAGAGCAGGGCCCCCGAATTTGAAGATGGTTGGATGAAGATCATCTGGTCACGCGGCTTTATTCAACGTCAACAGTCCGATCTCACGTTTGACTTCTGAGCGAGAGGGCGGATCCAGAGGGACAGCCCACGGAGCATGGCGATCACTGGCCGGTGAGGAATCAAATAATTCCGGCCGATTAAATTGCTTTTCAAATTGCTCAGCCCAACGCTCCAAACGTTTTGACAAATTGTGAATAGGCTGTCCACTCTCCTCACGTATAGTTTCAATAACACCAGGTCTCCCGTTTCCTGTATCAGACGACAAGTTCCAGCCACCGCGAAGAGACCCAATGTCCATGTTGGCTATTAGACTTACCACATGAGGATTTGCCTGCTGCTGGTAAGGTCTGGGGAACATGCGACCAGTGACCTTCAATAGTCTCCAGTGAGCGCTTACTCAACTCGCATATCAGCGTACTTCGATCCGCATTCAGATCAGCTGGCTTTGTCAGTTGGCTGGTGTCAATGCGCTCACAACGTCGTCGTGGGCGGCCGCAAAAACGCATCCGCATGTTAGCACATACAAGTACATGATCAGTGTCCACACATGTGCTCCAAATCGAGCGACAGTTCTGGATGCAGCCTCTTCAGCGGTAACTGATTGCAATGTGATCGATTTGCGTCCAAGGCTGGTTCGAGGCTAGTGGGCGCCAAGTCACCTTCCGGCGATTGCCTTGTCGGAAGTTAGTGATCGCAAGAAATAAGCAGGCATCTTCACACAAATGAAGTAACCGCTCACCGTTATCATTACGGGAGCCTACACCGTGCTGACCGCCCAAATGCATTTCATCAGTGGACAACTTTCCAATTTGTGCGTCCAGATGCTCTGCCAGCACAACAGTGTCTGTGGTTCTTCTGCGGCGGAGGGGCTCAGTAACTTGGCGCTTTTTACCGAGTCATCGCTACAGTTTGTGGGCGCGTAGGCAGCGATGAGGAATAGACACCTAGTGGTTCCGCGCGACTTCGTAGCTTTGAACGGGCCAGCCAATCGGACCGCACACATCCGGCTACTGAGCAGCTTCATCCCGGGGACTCAGGGCAATGCCAACACCAGCTTGGCCGGTGCTCAAAGCTGCATCGTCATCGGATAGACACAGTGAGAAATTACTGATGGTGTCACCTGAAGTGCATCGCAAAGTGAGCACAGAGCTCGAGTCTTGCATGCGGGTCTCCGATAAGCAGCAGATATCGATCGAGAGGGTCTCTAATGTTCGGGCAAGTGCTGCCTGTTGACCGATCTTTAGCAATATGCGTACATTGGGGCATGCCAATCTGAAGGAGAATCGAGGGCTCCAGATGGAAGCCGATGAATTGAGCTTGTTCGCTTGCTTGGACATGGGCTTGTCGAGAAGGCAGAAGTGACGCTCCGCGTTAGCATGGGAGTTGGAACTAGAAGATAAACGCCTAGCAAAGCATGTTGGGGAAGGGTCAAGAAGCGGGGGGTTGAAAACTGGGTGGGGGGATAAAAGTGAAGTTGGAACGGGACCATAAGGGAGAAAAGGCGTAAGAGGGGGAATAAGATGGGTAGGCTTGAGCAATAGCATCCAAACCCCTATCCATCCTGCTCGATGAAGCAGATAGGGCACCGTTGATTAGGGTTCTGTTTGACGAAAGGTTCATAGTATTGCGTGAACAGCATAATGTCAGGTTGCCCAGGCCTAGACAGGAGAACGATTAGGGTTCCCAACCAAAGCCTTTGGTTCAAAAACCTTACCGCAAGGCAGCGGGTTTGGCGTTGGGCTACAAGGAGTCCGTTTTAAGGAATAGGGAGCCATGCTCATTCCAACCCTCAACCTGGATGGCCAGGAGACTGAGTTTGGCTGGCCTCTAAACCTTGACCAATCTGGTGTGAGTGGCTCTGAAGGTGCAATAAAGTACCACCCAGTATACCTCAATGGACCACTGAGGCACACAAGCCATCGCACCACGGTAAGGTCTAGCCTCATTGCGATGGTTTCCCGCGAGCATCATATAGCGAAGGCCCAGAGGTCAGTCCAAAAGAACGGAATCATGAAAGGGCACGCTATTCTTGTGCGTATACAAGAGTGATCCGCTATAAAACAGCACCGGTTTGTCTTGCTGGCTTGAGAAGCGGGGTTAGCAGCGCGAATCGCCGGTGTGCGAAAGATCCGGACGTGGGCATTTTCGGTTCAGTCAAACGATTTGAACTTACAGGCAAAGTTTCGCATCGGTCGTCTAGGTGTACCATGGAAGAAGTAAGCTGGATTACTTTTATAAACACCATACTCAAGCAAACCGGGGAAATCTCTAGACTGCTATCTATTTTCCATGCGCAGTACAATTCTTCAGACACTAGCTCAATTTGATGCATGTCATCGTCCCACTCTACGAGGTGCAGTCAGAAGCCTCGATCTGTTCACACCAAGTGCGTTCAAGCCGTCGAATCGCTGAGGCTCCGGTAAAATGCAGCAGGCGATAGGAGCACTGTTTGAATATTATGCATCAATCATCGGGGCTGTGGCACACTCCATGCAATCCAACTGGCATATTTCCGTGGGCGCTCTCATCATGGAACCAAGCGGGTCGCCTATCTGACTATGGACAACACTTGAGAGTCCCATTCGAAGTCGATATAAGCCAAATAGATGATGGCAATCGTATTACACAAATGTGTATTGATTATAATCTTCAAAGCATGGGCACCGTTTTCTAGCATAAACGACAAAATCATGTCACCAATCGCGTTCCTCAGTGACCTGGACCCAAATGGAGCACACTGCTATCAGCTACAGATGGCGTAAATCAGTCCAAGACTATCGATAAATATATACTAGAAACCATGCTCTACTGCACTAACTCCTACTAGTTCCGTTGGTTACTAAAATTCAGTGTGTCCTCAAAACTCTGAAACGGTGACTAAATATGTGTCTTAAAATTTATTGGGAATGCTGGTGGGTGGCAATGGCCCATGAGATGGAGAAAGCCAATGCTGTTGAGAACATCGGAGAGCTGTTCTAGCTAGTTTAGAACACGGATAAATAGCTGAGAAAGGTGGACAGTTCACTCATGTCCAACCAAGTCGAATGGCTCGTTAGGCCGAGTATTTTGATTAGCAGTTTAGTAGACCTGCTGCGACACTGTCGCTTGCTAAATCATCTGACCCCCGTGGAGAGTTAGTGTCACATCATTAAACCTGGAATAGAACCAACATGAGCGCGCTCTGTCGAAAAGAACCAGGGCTCTTGAAACCCAAGACTTCTCACCATCTTTGCTGAAAGATGGAGGTGACTCTTTGTTGACTGGACTTGTTGCTCCACACAGCATTAGTTGGAACACTAAAGAGCTGTCTTCGGACCGGCGACTGTCCGCTGCCGTGCCCATCCTCAAATAATATTAGCTGACTTTGTGCGAAAATCAACGAGGTATTAGACTCCTTTCCAGTACCTTAATCTTCTCATTGGAATCATTCTCCGAGGACTTACTGGTCCTCATAAGAGCCGGATCAGTGGAAGCAATACTGGCTCCCGCTCTGGTCGTGGTTGCATTTCCCGCATATTTATTCTTCGTCAAGTGTGAGAGCAGAGACATCTGCATACGAAAGACTGGGTTTTTTCCATTGGCCTGAAAGCCTCCTTTGACTTTGATAATTGGGACAGCTTGTGGTGCTGCATGTCGGTGAACAGTGTGCCATGGAAGCTCATTTCCATTTTGAAATTTCTATACTGTGACTCCCGAGACCGGATAAGGGCCTACGAGAAGCTGTATCCTGAGTTCCTCGGGACAAGAGGGACTCGCCACAATTGTCCCAAATCTCATTTGTTCTTCAACCTCGTGATCAAAATTGTCACAAACAACTATGTCGTCTCAGATCCTTCCAGAGTAGAAGTTTTGCCAAGTGACCAAAGGACAAAAACAGTGTGTTGACAACAAAGTCCCCGTTGGATCGGATCCAGTAGCTATGCGAACACTACTTAACAGATTCGCGAGGAATACTGCACGTCATGTGCTTTGCACTTTCAAAGCACGAAGTATTGTTGCGGGCTGGGTCGACACGATACTAATTCCAGATACCACCAGAGTCACTGGAAGTGGTGGATCAGTTCATTTACCTTGGTAGCTGTACTACCTACTTATGGTGGTCACATCACTGAGGAAAGTACCATGAGTAACTGCAAGGCCCGCGTGACTCTCCAGCGTGAAGATGTCAGTCTGCCAGTGAAATATAGGGCGTATAATGCTGCGATAATGCCGGTGCTATTGTATAGCTCAGAGACCTCGCCAGTGTTTGAACATCGGAAGCTTTCCTTCTAGCCAGGGTCCTAGCGAGCAGAGGGTGTCTTAGGCTTGAAAACTCCACTGGAGTTAATGAACATTGGCCGAAAATCAGATGCTACTTTAGAGAATCGCCTGTATCGGGAGCCCAGAGAGCGATTCGAGAAGACAGATCGAGTTGCGGGGAAACTTTTATTGGTACAGTAAAAGAATCCCTGTTATCTAGCTATAAGGAACGACACCGTGGACGCTCTAGCTATGGGAAAGTAGCATGCACAGCACACAGGGCAGTTGCGAGTTGCAACCGAAACGAGCGCCAAGCAAAAAATGGCGATGAGCAAGTCGAGCATCCGAACTCAGCAATCAGTTCAACAAACCACACCGGTTGCCTAAGTGTACAACGAAATAATTTTAGTTAAAATTTTACACAGGCAAACCGGGGAATCTCCAGACTGCTACATAGCCTTCTACCAGAAGTGACTGTGTAAGCAGTCCTTCGATCTACGTGAAGACGGTCCGTCGCGGGCCAGCCCTCTGCGAGACCAGGTTATGAAACCTGATGCAGCTGCTGGGGGAGAACTATGCAATCGGACCCTAGCGGGCTCCCACCCGTGTCTTCCCTACGGTGTCGAAAAGGTAAAAACTGTTTGTGGGGGAGGGGGCAGTTAGTAAAGTTCACGTAGGCGGTTGAGCAGGAAGTTCGTTCCACTTCCAATTGATGTGCGGGGATCCAGCGAAAAGTGAAACCGAGGTGCAACCAACCGGCGGGGTATATGTAAAGCAAAATGAAAAAGCAGCATAAATGCATAGCCATACATAAAAGAGTGCAAAGCGATAAACGTGCGAACCTGTCTTTGGGTTTTCAAAAGGTTTTGCTCTTTTTTGGTAGTTTCAAAACGTTTTGATCTTTTTTTGCGGATTTTCGTAAACGTTTGGTAAGAGCAGAAAATTTCAAAGGCACGTTCTATGTAAAATAGTGAGTGCTAACGAAGTCCGAAAATTGAACTGGAGGTATGAGTTTCCTACCGCGTCGATCGAAGGTAGGGCGAATAGGAGTGCTGTCGGTTCTGCTGGAGCGGACTGACTCGTCTGAGGTTGCGGTGTGAGCTGTGATGGCACAGGCTGTGAAGGTGTTTGTTGCACTGGTGTCAGACTTGTCAAGGAATGCTGGCTTGAGTCGATCGACGTTGATCGTCTCAGTCTTACCATTGTAGTCAATGATAAACGTCTTGTCGCTTCTGCGTACGACACGGTACGGACCAGAATAAGGAGGTTGAAGTGGTCGGCGTACGCTGTCAGTGAGAACGAACACGTGCGTGCAAGTAGTTAAGCGTTCGTCCACGTTGGTACGCAAGCTCTGTGCTCTGGGTTGCACAGGTTGAAGCTGTCGCATGTGATGAGTTAGGCGAGCTGAGTAGTCGCCATAGTCAAAGGTTGTTGGCGCTTTTGGTGAGATAATTAAATAAATAAATGGTATATTCCTCGGTGATTCGAGGTGCAGTCCAACTATGTGGTCTGATCAATGTGTACAACAGGATCGCAAAAAATAATCAATTTGTTCACGCTTCTTACAATGGATCCAAAACAGGTACTAAACTAATTGGCAGGATTAAGGCATTAAAGAGATTAAAAACCAGGAACAATAACGTATGCAGATTTAAACAGATGTCCAGTTAAAGTTATACGGCCACTCGTGGAACCATCCCCAGGGGACCTGCTTCCATGCAAGGTATTCCCTCTAAAGGTTTCGCCCGCTCTTCCATGCAATAACTGGCCGTGTGCCGGTGTGGCATAGTAGCATATGAGCCATCACCTGTTCACCATATTTTCTGTTCTTTTTAGAGCTGCTTTTGTACATGTATTATGGGCCATGAAGGCTCAGCTCAGTCCGTCACGCAGATCATTCTATTATGGCACTTTTTTATACGCCAGTCAGTTGGTGATAATTTGCCTTACATAATCTGGAAGCTGTAATCCGTCACCACAGGACATCAGCCCAGTCGTGGCCAACTATGAAATAAGGAAGAATATAGAAAAGAAGAATTATGTGAAAACTATATCGTTAGTGTAAAAATTAGGCAGGTATGTATTTTACATCGGCGTAGAAATGGATCAAGCCGATCATACGATAAATTGTGTGGTGTGACAGCCGGAGACAGATGACTGTACGAGTTGTCCATAGGCAAAAGTCGCATAGGGAATCAGTTATTGCCATCACTGAATTCCAGTCTATATTTCTGGACTATCAACTTCAGAAAAGAAGGGGAAATGATTAGCAATGGAGAACAAATGTAACGAAAGGGATCGCAGAACAATATTACGAATTAATCAATTTTTGGGGAAAATTACGAAAATAGTTCCTGACGTCACACCAGTAAATAATTTTGCTCTCGATTTTAAACAGAAGACAGTTGGTATGAATTAAGTTTGAAAGGAGTAAAACCGCATAGGAGGTAGTGTTAAGGAATAGCATAAGAAGCGGTTTGTATCAGCTCATCCTAGCTGATCAAGTTTTCTCTGGTGCATTCAAGTCGATGTTCTCCGGTATCATACATGACCCGGCCCTTCTTCATACAGCTGCTCATCATCAAGTTGAATTTTTAAGATCCATTTCGCTCTGTCCGTTGACAGATAAGCCTTTAACATTTTCTTGAACATGCAGAAATGTTCAATACATCTAATCTCTTTTGGCAGCTTATTCCAAATGTAGCCATACCTAAGAAGATAGAAATTTCTCCTTAAGCTGCTCTTGAATTTAGGTAAATAGAATATGCATTCATTATCTCGCAGTTCATAAATGGTGTTTTCCCGAAAGTGCAATTGACAGGTTCCAGCATATGCTTTCCGCCACGCGAGTTTGTGGAGGAAGCACAGATTTAATTGCATTCTTCGTAACCACAGAGGTTCAAGATTCAACTGCTTGCATCTATATCTGTATGAAAGAGCGGTTGAACAGCCAAATATGCGCTTCGTAAAGGCGCGTTGGACGTTTTCAATGGCTCTCAAGTCAGCCTTTCGCAAGTTACTGAACACAGCTTAGCAATATTCAAGCAAAGGCTAGATACTGATTTTGAAAGCAATTAGTCTGGTTTCTTTCAAGGTTAGCAGGTGGCATATAAGCCCGACCGACTGCTTAGCCTATTTCACTATATGATTTGTATGTTCGCTAAAGTATAACGAAATAGAATATCTTAATCCTAAGTCACGAACAGACTGGCTGATGGGAATGACTTCATCATGAAGCCTGAACACTTCTGCTGCTATCTGACATCCATACGCTAGAATACTACACTTCGATGTTGTAAATGTCATCTGCCACATATCAGCCCATCTCTCAATGGCTTTCAAGTCGCTTTGGATATTGTTAACTTCAGCGGTACGTTGAGAACCTGGGAACGTTTAAACCACCTTTAAATCATCAACAAACAAATAAGGCTTCCCAAATTGTATAACAGAAACCAGGTCATTTATATACAGTAGGAAGAGTAACGGGCCTAAGACAATGCCCTGTACCACTCCACTGGTAACCAGACGAGATGAAGAGATGTAACCATTGATATCCACAACTTGCGACCGTCCTACTGGGTACGATTGGATTCTAGAGTTAAGCGGATTTGTAACACCGTACTTACTTAATTTATATAGCAGCTTTTTGTGTGGGACTCTGTCAAAAGCCTTTTGCATGCCGAGGAAGATGACAATGCACTGATGGCCTGAGTCAATTGCTTCAGCTAGATGGTTAAGGAAGTCAACTTGACAGGTAACACACGAGCGAGACTTCAGAATGCCATGCTGTGAAGGTGAGAGAAGTTTGTGCGATATTAGGAACGAAACCAAATGTTCCTTAACAATTCTCTCTAGCATGCATGAGAGAATGGCTGTGTGACTAATGGGGCGGTAGTTCTGCATGTCAGTTTTCGACCCGGACTTATGTCGCGGTATAACCGTATCCGTTTTCCAACGTTTGGGGTATTGACCAGATTGGAGAGACAAAGAGAAGATATTTAATAATATAAGAGGGATATCATCTCCACCGTGTTTGACCAAAGCAGAAGAGATCCCATCGGGGCCAGGTCTGTAGGATGGTCTTAGACAAGTAATCATACGTTTTATAGTAGCAACACTAAGCTCGATCGCTGGGACTTGTTCAGAGAAGTGAAACGAGGTTGACAATTTCAGGGTTTCTTTTTCAACATTAAAGAACCTAGCAAAGTATGAGTTAAAGGCTTCCGCCATGGCAATTGGGGAATCAATGCATTCACCTTCAGGCATGACAATGTGGGAGGGTAGGTCAGTTTTGCCACCTCTCCTTTTCCTCAGTAATGCAGTCACCAGTTGACTTGTATTACTACTATTTACAGTCCGTTGTTCTTTCTGCATGAGACGGGTGCGATGTTTCATGTCCTTCTCAACTATAGGGCGTTGGAGTCTCAATAATACACTGAAGTCGTGAGTACGTTCAAATGTTCGAGTTAGCACTCGTATTTTCCGCTTGTCCTTTGCGTTGTTAGCGTACTTAGAAGAGGCTCTCGTATTATCGCTGGAGGCAAGTATGCTTAAGCACATAGCCACATTGTCATAGAAGATATCAGAGGCTCCCTTAATATCAGACGAAAGAAAGAAATGGTCCCAATTTTGGACCCTAAGCAAAGCAAAGAAATCTACACAATTAACATTTCGCAGGAAGTGTGGAACCATTGCAGACCTCACATGCAACGACTCAGCTATAAGTTTACATCTGACTATTTTGTGATCACATCCAGGGAGACCGTCAATTACATCAGTAGCTATCTGGGGGGTGCCTAAGGTGAAAAGTAAGTCCGATATATTTTTTTCCTGGTAGCCACGAGAACATGTTGCTCCCAACCACCAGTGATGACGGAGGTTATGAACTATGCATGTTTCGCGTTTGTTACCAAGTTTGACCAACAGATATCTGGTAGGTTGAAATCTCCACCTACAACTTTATCGAAGGAACCAAGATCCGATATGTAATTGAAGATGTCAACCAACTGGCTCTCATCACTGAAGCTGGCCCCGGGTGAGCGGTATATACAGCCTACAAGAGTTCGCTTAGTACCAAAGGACAAGAGTAACCAAGCAGAATCAATAGTGGGGCACATAAGTGGAAGTGTGAATTCAGACACAGTGAGGTTCTGTCCTCTGCCTTGTTTTCAATCACTTCTAATAAGCTTATAACCTTCGATAGAAAGCAGCTGGCTGGGCATAGAATCATGACACCAGGTTTCAGTAAGTAAAATCATATCAGGTTTATTCAGACTTATGAAGGTGCGGAGTAAATGAAGTTTATTCAACAGAGAACGGATATTAATTGTCATCAATCTTAAAAACTCCTGGCGTTGGTCATCACTCCGTCCAGTATTTATTCTTGCAATCACCTTAGTTCTAGAGCCTTCCGTAGCAAATCCCTTACCGTGAGATTCGCCAGTCCTATCGGGATTAGGGGGGGGGGTGGGGGAATGCAAAAAGAATGCTGTGGTAATTTGGGCGATCGAGTTTAATTGGATAAGGTGTTATTGCCGAAGGGTTCACAGAAGGCAGTGTGAGATGAGGAGGCGGAAGAGGATATGCATAGGGGCATAAATAAGTGCTCCGTGTTTCAGCAAAGCCATGTACAGGCCTGCCAGGAGAACAGCCTTGGCACATCGCCGGAACAGTGGGGAAATGTGTGGAGCTGCATTATTATTCACGACTGTCATTGGGACACAATGAGTCACCTTTCCAGCACGAAGGCCTCTGTTTGATCTAAGACGCTTAGGGCGCGAACCATGACCACTGCTGCTATGTGTAGTCATAATGTCAATGGTCCGTAACGTACTTTCACTGGAGCTATCGATAGTCTCATTTGATGTTTTTGGACTTGTATCTGTTTCAATAGTGGTGTGGGGATTGATCCCAATCCCTACTGGTTTATCAGAACGTGGTGCATCGAGTGAAGCTACACTATTTCCTATGTCCACAAAACTGATGTGGTGTGGAGGCGTGAGCATCTCAATTTCCGCTACGTTGTCGCCAGCCTTAGCATCGCTCGTGTGGAGAGTGGCCTTGCTAACATTATCTGCCTTTTTAGAAGGGGAGAACCAAACACTGTTGAATGATCTTCTTTGCAATCCAGGAAGTGCGCAGGGAGGATGACTCTGCTTCGGCTCAGGCGAGACATTATTTGCACTCAGGCGAGACATTAGTTGCACTCATGCGTTGAAGCTCACGTTGCAAAGGTGACCTGTCTACGAATAGAATAACTTTGCAAAATTTCGGGACAGATCTTAAATTATTTTGACTTTTGATAAACGAATTTGCGAGACTTTCGCTACGAAAGCTGAACAGAGTCGGACAAGGAAAACGTAAAGATTTTTTCCTCAGTCTTCTACAACTAATATCGGTTTCAGTGATGTTGCAGGCCCTCGAAACAGTATGCCTAATGAGTTCACCAGGTAAGCGTCGTGTGCATCCAAAGACTAGCGACGATGGAGTGGCGTGCAAATCCGCTTTAACCGTGTTTCTTATGCCTAAGAGAACGAGCGGAAGTGCTTCGTGCCAGGATGTGCTAGATTTGGCACAGAGTGATGCTTTGAGTTGCCGGTGGAACCTTTCTACCATCCCTTTAGCTGTAGGATGGTATGTGGTGGTTCGGTTATGTTGGCAACCAAGAACGTCGAGCAATTTGCTGAAGGATCCGTCAAAGTGTGATCCTCTGTCAGTGATGACTACGCTTGGGTAACCGAATTGAGCTACCCAGCGTTCTAGGAAAGCTTGCGCTACTGTCTCAGATGAGCAGTTGACTATCGGAATCGCCTCTGGCCAACGGGTGAATCGGTCGACACAAGTGAGGAGGTACACGTAACCTTTGCATGGAGGCAAAGGTCCGACCAGGTCGACATGGACGTGTGCAAAACGAGAGTCAGGAGCGGGAAAGACGCCAAGTGGGCTTTTGGTGTGTCTGTATACCTTGGCGCGCTGACACCCTAAGCATGCGCGTGCCCAAAGGCGGACATCGCGATTGACGTTGGGCCATACGAAGCGTTCAGTTACGAGCTTCTGCGAAGCACGTATGCTGGGATGAGAAAGGTTGTGTAAAACGTTGAAAACTAGTCGACGCATCGAGGTAGGAACTACGGGTCGGGGAGAAGTTTGTGAAACGTCACAAAGAATGGTCCCCTCAGATGAAGCCAGTGGAACTTCGCGTAGTTTCAACGAGGTGTTGCGTGGTAGCTGGTCTATGTCGGGATCAGCTTGTTGGGAAGCAGCCATAGCGGCTAGATCAATGTTGGTGCCAGGCGATAAGCTAATCTGCTGAATGCGCATCCGCGACGGGACTGAGAGCACCTGAGACATATCGTACGTCTGTCGTAAACTGAGAAACGCAGTCTAGGTGTCTAGTTCCCCGCGGAGAATACTTGTCTGTTGCGCCATTGATTGCGTAGATCAATGGCTTGTGGTCAGTGAAGACTTTAAAATGTCGACTCAATATATTGGAACATATTTGGACTTTAAAATGTCGACCTTCGAGATAGTGACGGAAATGTCAGATACCTATGTAGATAGCTAACAGTTCTCTACCGAAGGTGCTGTAACGCGATTCGGCAGGTTGTAAAGGTTTCGAGAAGAAACCTAGAGGTATCCATCGATGGTCGATGAGTTGTTGAAGAACTGCACCGACGGCAGTGTCGGCTGCGTCAGTTGTCAGGGAGAGTGGTGCAGATGTGTCTGGATGGGCGAGAAGCGCTATGTTGGAGATAGCGTCTTTGAGTTTCTCGAAAGACAGTCTCGCGTCGTCTGCAAAATGAAAAGACCGTTGTTTACCACGGAGCAAGTCAGTCATTGGTTGAACAATGCTCGCGCAGTTAGGAATAAAGCGTCGATAATAGTTGACCAGGCCAAGAAATCGGCATAACTGTTTAAAGGAACTGGGAGCAGGATAGTCCTTCAGTGCCTGGATTTTGTCTGGCAGAGCTTCGATACCAGAGGCGGATATGCGGTGGCCAAGAAAGTCGATGGAACTCTGGCCAAGCTGGCATTTATCGGGGTTGACAGTAACCCCATGCTGTGTTAAGCGGTGGAAGAGAACGTCGAGGTGATGAAGATGTTCATCGTCAGAAGTGTTGGCGATGAGAATGTCATCTAGATAAGGATAAACACCTTCGAGTCCTCGAGTTACCTCATGAATGAAACGCTGAAACGTTTGCGCAGCGTTGCTGAGACCGAAAGGCATTCTGAGGTACTCGAATAGGCCGAATGGCGTGATGACTGCTGTTTTAGCAATGTCATCTGGCGCGACAGGTATCTGATGGTAGACGCGAACTAGGTCGACTTTGCTAAAGATAAACTTACCAGCTAGATCTGAGGTCAAGTCGTGCATGTGCGGAATGGGGTATTTATCCGGGACGGTAACTTTGTTGTGTCCTGTAGTCACCACAGGGGCGCCAGTCACCGGATTTCTTCGGCACCATGTGTAATGGTGATGCCCGTGGACTTTTGGATGGGCGGATGATTCCCAGTTCGAGCATTTGCTCGAATTCCGCCTTAGCAGCTTTGAACTTGTCCGGGGCTAGTCTGCGAGCGCGGGCCGAAACAGGTGGGCCCTTAGTGCAAATGTGATGCATGACGTTTGATGTCACAGGTGGCAAGTCGTTCAGGACGCGAACGAGTTTAGGATGCTTGTTGGAAAGCTCTATGAAAGGTTGTGAAGCTTGAGGTAGGACACGAATGGGAGTGATAGCAGCCACGTCGGCGCTAGTCCCGATAACACTGAGCTGTGTCCTAGAGTCGATAAGCTTCTTCCTTTTAGCGTCGACGATGAGGTCGAAGCGTTGAAGAAAGTCTATGAATATGATGGCGAAAGGCACGGCAGCGATTATGAAAGGCCAGCGAAAGGTTCGCTGGAGGCCTAAATTGAGCGTTAGCAGCTTTTCGCCGAAGGTTGCGATTGGTATGCCATTGGCCGCACGCAGCTTAATCGGCGATGGTGAGATGACCTCATCTGAGCTACGGGATATAACGCTAGCTTCGGCTCCTGTGTCGACTAGAAACTCGGTGCCGGAAGTTAAATCCCTAACGCGGATGAGGCGACTTTGGTGTTGGCCGGTCGCGTCTGTCGCCGTTACGGACCGGCCGAGAGGTTTCCCTGCTTCTCGGCGAAGTTGCAAGGCTTTACACATTTATGAGCTGCGGTACCAAAACGCTGATGGTACCGACAGATAGCCTGCCTGTTGCTAGACTTAGAACGTTTGAAAGACGATTTTGAGCGGCTATGACGACGACGGTTCATAGTAAGCTGGAGACTGTCACAACTTGTGTTTGCAGGGCTTCTATAGTTGACTGTAAGCCGGTGATAGAAGTGCCCTGGGACGCAACGGCATTGACCTTGCTGGCGTCGGGTTGTGGCTGTGATCGCTCAATAACTCGATCCGCTAAATCTGCTAGTTGAGTGAGCGAAACGGAGCTCACTGTAGCGAGAATCGCTTGCGTGTTTTCCAGTAGCTGCTGTAGCCATAGTTCGCGAAGTAAAGTCTCGTCCATGGTTGAGGAACCAAGGAGTTGCCGCATCTCTCGTAGCAGGGTTGAGGGCAGTTTGTCGCCCAGCTGCAGATCCCTGAAAAGGTGCTGCAGGCGAACTTTCTCAGAGGGCATAACACGCTTAATCGTGGCCTCCTTGAGAGCCTCATAGCGGTTTTCGGTCTGAGGAACGATAACGTCACGAATCTGCAGTGATATCTCCTTGGGGAGATAGGACATGAGCTTGCTATACTTCGCGTAGTCGGAAGTGATTCAGTGGTTGTAAAACTCGGCCTCAAGATGAGCGAACCACAAAAGAGGATCCATGTCCCGAAAAGATGGCACAGAGAGAGATACTACGCTTAGCAGAGGCTCTACCTTAGGGTCTACAGCATCCATGGCTGAAAAAATGACTCAAAAAATAGGCTACCGTATGCAAAAATAGACCGCAAAATATGAAAAATAAATGGAACGAGCTCACCGGAGAAAAGTTCGAAATATCCGGCGCTGAGATTGATCCGGAGTCGGGGTCACCAATTTAGAAGGTCGCCTGTATCGGTAGCCCAGAGAGCGATTCGAGAAGACAGATCGAGTTGCGGGGAAACTTTTATTGGTACAGTAAAAGAATCCCTGTTATCTAGCTATAAGGAACGACACCGTGGACGCTCTAGCTTTGGGAAAGGAGCATGCACAGCACACAGGGCAGTTGCGAGTTGCAACCGAAACGAGCGCCAAGCAAAAATGGCGATGAGCAAGTCAAGCATTCGAACACAGCAATCAGTTCAACAAACCACACCGGTTGCCTAAGTGTACAACGAAATAATTTTAGTTAAAACTTTACACAGGCAAACCGGGGAATCTCCAGACTGCTACACTACTCACCACATCAATCTATGTTCCCTAAGACCGTCAAGAACGCATTGCACAAGCAGCTGCCCTACTTATTCCGGTGATAAAATGCATATAAATAGTGATCGTCGAGTGTGACATGTTCAATTCGGTTGATTGTGGTAAACTGAAGTTCACTACGGAGGCTGCTCGGGATCAATGCTTGTCGTTATTTGGTTGTAAATTGTTCGCGCTTGTACAATATATCAGCAGCACCGCTTTCTAGCGCATCCAGCTATCTGGCTCCAATCAAGTCACAGGGAGCCCCCAACTTCCACTAGCCACGTAACCATCAGAATTATAGTGCATGTTAGACCAACGCTGTCGATCGGATAGGCGTCGACCCTTATTATCTGCTTCAGTGCGCACGCATGACGCCCACTCTTGGCACCATCGAAATCGCAACACGGGGTGATTGCTCATCAACTGTATTCCAAAATCGCGGAGAAGCAACTTGAGCCACTATTGCACTGCCAGTTGTCATTTCAGTTCCTTTTGAAGAACTGTGATCCAAGCGCTGCTTTGGGATGGATTTAGCTGCACGATAGTAAAATGTTATTGCTGGTGAGAGGAGCATGAGGATGATAAAAAGAAAAGTTAAGGAGTGAAGCTGGATGAAAATCTACGAAAGTTTATTAATGACTTCGGGATTGCATTATGTCAGGAGCAGTTGTCATGAACAAGAGCGATTGCGTACAAAAAATGCTAAATATTCTAAGTGACGAAAGTAAGTTTCAACGCACCGACCGGATAGAAAGTCTAACAGAGACAGAGGCTCGTATAACCCGACACCTTGAAACGCTTCTCCTACATCGTGTAATTGATGAAACCACCAACAAGCACTTGAAGCCGAGCGGCTCATCGACACCACAGCTGTACGGGCTACCAAAAACTCACAAGCAGGGCATGCCACTAAGACCGATTTTGTTGATGTTAAATTCCTCGCAGCACAAATTGGCTCCCTGGTTAGCTCGGACCCTTGCGCCACTGAGGCAGCACTTTAATTTGTACAGCATTAAGGACTCTTTTGAAATAATCGAAGACGTAGATCAAATCAGCATAGCCGACTAGGTTATGTGCTCCGTAGACGTCCAGTCGTTACTTACTAATGTCCCTTTGCTAGAGAGACAGGTGAGTGCATTTGCCACCTGATAGGAGAGGAGAATTTCCGTTTACGAATACCGGCAGACCTCCTGAGACAGTCCCTGGTACTTTGCACGGAGAATGTCGCTTTCCGATTCCAGCACAACTCATATCGCCAAACTAATGGAGTGGCTATGGGTAGTCCGTTGGGCCCGGCACTGGCTGATTTTTTCATGCTGATGCTTGAAAGAATACTGAGTGGAGAGCTTTTTCAGCTGCCGTATTAGAAACGATATGTAGATGATATGTTTGTTTTCGGTTCCACGAGGATGCAAATCGAACGATTGGTAGACCACCATAAGTGTTCACACCAACCCGAAGGTGACTTTTGAATTTCAATCGAATGGGCGTCTTCCTTACCTTGACATTCTCATGAGTCGCAGGGATAATGGGCTCATTAAGCTATCTGTATATCGGAAGCCAACATGGTCCGGCCAATACCTACACCGTGGGCACACAAGCGTGCGCTGGTGAAAACAATGTTCACTCGGGCCAGACGTATCTGCTCCAACGACTACCTGGCTGAGGAGTTTCTGCTGATCACTATAATGGCTATGCAAAGCGATGCATAGACAAACACAGCCAGGTTATAGCGCCTAAAGAAATGGTGTTGACAGTTCAAAAAAAGGTATACATCGAGCTGCCATTCAAGGGTGACACCGCAGCCAGAAGGACAACGAAACGCATAGTCTCGGCCATTCAGCGTGCATACTGTGCTGCGGAGGCGGTAATTGTCGACAGAACCCGAAAGTTGCCGTTACCTTCATTAAAGGAAGATGAATCCGTCAGTGCCAAATCACATTGTTTACCAATTCGAGTGTGACTACGGCATCAGTTACATCGACAGAACCGAACGGGTTTTAGACTCTAGAATGAAGAAACGCATACCAAACTGGGTTCAGCGCGAAGTTACTCAATCCACCTCCGACAATACGTGCTCGCGTAAACCGCCGGCGTCCTCCATAGGCAAGCACATCTTGGCAAATCGTCACCGGATTAATCCCTTAACGAGGTTTTGGATCCTGTTGCGTCATACAAATTCAAGCCTTTTGCGATTTGCCGAGGCCGTTGCGATAAACCGAATTAGACCAGCTTTGTGTCTAAAAGTAATTAGTTGTCAACGTGCGGTTGCCGTGGTCCTAATACCAACAACAATGACTATAACCATAAATTTGATTGGCTTGACTGTGCCCTATAAGGCTTATAAAGAATTTCCCTGCTATTGTATTGGTACTGACGAGATAATACGAAATGCTAGCATCTGCCAATATTCGTCTTCTCATTTCGTTGTTCAAACTATTTCATTCTCAGCCACTTCGAATTTAATGAAAAGCACTACACACTACACACCGTAAATGTCACCGCACGGATGAAAGATGTGACCATCATCGACCTGCAAAAAATGTCGACCACTGCTAGTTGGTGTCTAGCTCCGAACTGGAACACCTACTTCATTTGTATCGCCTACGTCGACCGAGCCAGGTTCTTCGCGATGTCGTCGTTAGACCGTTCTGTTCATCACTGCTGCATCTGATCCAGGAAGGCTCATAGCAATCAGTCGATGATATTAAAAATACGCGAATATATTCGTGAGAGTTACTGGGTTGCTATATATCGTCCTCATAGGGGTCTTCGGAATAAGTCAACCAAACGGCTAGATGTTCCGTTAGACATGGAGCGGCCACGATACATGATGCGCTTGTAATTGGTCCTTTGTATTTGACGCTAAGATTCCACAACCGATAACCTTACATCTAAGGATAATTTCTTCATAGAGCCGGAGTTGCCACGCCCCGCTGCAAGGACCGTAGTGAAATTGGCTGTTGGATTGGCCGATAAACAAACTACTCTCCAGTGATCAGTAGAGTGAGAAATATCACAAGGTATTAGTTGAATGAACCAAAGGAGGGAGCGGCGTTTCGGAGACGCCCAAAGTTAGTATGTTGGTTTGTGAACATTCCCGATCCATCATGCTGGTGATCTATTACGTGTTGAGACGTATTTTTATTGGGTTGGCAAATGTTTAGAGTTCAGGCAAACTCAGTTTCCTAGCGCTCAAGGCTGGGTTGGAAGTGGAGCGGCGAGTTGTTCATGTGACGATGATCTAATATTCTCGCTGTACGCAACGAGTTTGACTACTATAGCAACAATAAAAGTGAGCGCAAGGAGAAGCGCTAAAAACGGCTTGTTCGGGTTTACTGCACATACTCCAACCAAGTGCAGTCTTGATACCACCAAGGAGGCATTCTGTCACGAAATCGAAGAATTCCAAACATACTTTCGGTGTCAGTGTTCAAAACAGTTGCGCACCGATCACCAAATGTTTCTCAGCAGCGCCGTCTTCAGTACAATGGAGACTTATGTGCGATTTAGTGTCCTGTAGTAGCCAGTAAGCAACTTATTCCAAGCACAACGGGGCCTTCGAGTTGACAAAGCTTTGTGAACTCAGAAGCAAGCGCTTAACACACCCACTTGATCAGCGCCTTCATAACCACAAAAAGTGACGCAATGTAATGCTTACCTCGAAAGCATGGTAGTCTGTGTATGCTCGAACGATCTTCCATTTCTACATTCGTGGATTTACCTCACAACGACCAGAGAATTGAGATCTAACAGATTAGCTAAATGCCAGAAAGACCACTTTACTTTCCAGGATGAGGTTAACCAGCTGTGCTGATCTGTGAAAATTAACAAATGAATACTGTTTAAATCTTGCTAGTTTGTTAGTTGTGACCAAAGCAGCAGATGTGGGGGACTCGTTGCTCTCATTCTTTTCACTCCATTAACAAGTAATAATAAGGAATAACAATCGAGTAACCCAGTCTTGAGCGACAGCAACAATGTTCTCGCAAATATGCATTATAGACATCATTCAGAAGTACGGGACATAGCAGCGGAGATTGGGATCTCAGGAAGGTTCTCCGACGGAATTGTTAACATGGCACTTCGTCGAAAAAGGCACAACCAAAGGGATTAATACGCATTGTGACACGGACAGTTAGGCTCAGTCTGACGGAGTATCCAGTAGGTATTCGAACGTAAGGCGTTGAATACCATATAGTGCATCTCAATAAAGGTCGCGCAATGATGCTACCAAGTGCGGGAAGTTTTGTAGATGCCGGTGATTGAAACCAATGATTTATTATGTATATAATCCATATAGTTGCACATGCTGCGCTTTCAGCCCTGAGGTGCATAAGCAACGCAGGTTCGCCTATGCGCACACGGAAACCAGCGGCAACTTGTCCACAAGAGTTTGATGAGACTAATGAGATATGTGAACCGACTGCAAACTTTGAGCGCATGTCTAGTAATCGCGAAATACAGCGGCACTTCGGCCATGTTTCGCAGAGGAACATCGAGTCTGTCACTTACCGTTGTGCAAAACGTTGCCCGTCGTGACCCGGTGGCTTAGGGGTGCCGGTCACGACTAACATCCCAATGCTATCTCTATCTGATGCGATGTAATAACATCAAGACGCGTCATGAAGTGGTGTTTTCAGGCGGGCAACACCCAGTTCGCTGCTTCTTCATCAGCTACCGCCTTAATGATCGAATGGCCAAGGTTAAGTTATTTGGGAATCGCGGTCCACTTCGAGATTGCGCGTCGCAATCCATCCAAAAAACGCTTAAGTCAAAGTGACCCTCCAATCAGATACTAAATTATTCGGCGATCATAGAAGTTTGGTCTGGAAAAAATATAATAGACGTCCAGATGTTCAGTGTGCCAACATGTCGTCCCGAAGGTCTACTACATCTGATGAAATAAAGCGAACGGCGTATAACGTTTGCAGTTGAGACAGTAATGCGAGTCTCATATCTCTGATAGTTAACAGAAAATAGCGCATAACAAGAACAGTGATATGACTGGATGTTCACTCTTTCGACTCAACAAGTCTAACATAGATGCGAACCTCCTCCGAACATAACGACAACGAGAGCTAACCAATGCAGGGGAAGCACTAAGATCTAAGGAGAGTAATTACATGTCTTTACCTCTTTTTAAATATAGACAACGACTAGGGAATGAAGGGTTTGTTTGACACGCAGTCTCAGGAAGATCGACTGCCGTCACTGACATGGAGAGGGAGTAAAATTTTCACAAATAATCACTAAACGAAGTATCCAAGTGATCAGAAACGATTACCTGCCCAAACAGTTGGTGACGGTGAATAGCAGCTAGAAACCAAAGTGCCAGATGTCTCTCACGGTTCCGACACGCCCACGCTAATGTACTTGTTCCTAATACTCCGCTGGGCCTCAAAATCAGAGCACTTTCCGTTTGGCAAATTTTCGATAATTGCAACTGAAACAAACATTGGAGCACAGAACTATGTGGATGAGGTTCACTTCGACATACTCTGCTTGACAGGTACATACTGACATAGTCATTGGTATGTCCATTTGAGAACAGCGTTTAAGCAAGTTGCCGCTGACAGCCAGCTAACAGCTAGATGAGATACCGACAAACACAGACGGATGAGAGAGGTGAAACGCTTTTTTGAATAAGTGGTACCAAGCCAACAGTAACACCGGTCACCAAAAAATGAATAGCCGCTGTGGAGGCAATCCCATTCTGGATCGCTCCAGGAACTGAAATCCACGACAAATGTCATCTGCGTTGGGATTCATGAAATAGGGATCAAATCCAAAAATGGATCAATGTGTCGGAGAGTGAAACCACCCAGGAAAACTCATTAATTCAGTGGGAAAACGATTGGAACCAATGATCTACAAAAGAAAGGTCAAGATGTTTCAAAAATATCCTCATCAGGAACACAAGTCTACACCTCGCCATTGGCTAGCGGAACTGATCTACCAAGCAGGACAGAAGACCTGGCCGTTCTAATGTGTGAATCGTTGGTCGACTAATAAAAATGTTCGTTGATTTCACACTACTTGTAACAGTTTCGGTAGCTGGTACCGCAACACACTTGCACCCAAGCTTTACCTGTTTTCCGGCTGGGGCTCGGAGCTGGTACGGAACGAATTCAGGTCAACAGGAATCGCAGATAGACGTAGATCATAATACAATGACATTATGGTTTTATATTACTCACAAGTAGCAGGATTTTATTTGCAATTCTGATAAGGTTTTCATCCCAATAGTTCACAAGTTACATAGCCGAGTCAAGTCCGGAAAAGCGCCAGACGCGTTTCGCCCTATTGGGGCTCGTCAGTGGCGCGCATTCCCTCGGTCCTCTAAGGAGGATCGAACCTATGACCGCTAGAGGCAGATGCCAACTAGCCAGCAGCTTAAGCCACTGAGCCATGGGGGACGTTGGCTCGGCTACATAATTTGCAAACTAACTGGGATAAAGCACCTATCTATCCTGCTACTTGTGAGTATTATAAAATCAAAATAGCCTCTCCTAGTTTCAAATGCTATGGATATAGCATCTAGTGAGAGGACGTCATCACCTCGCAGGCTAACCACTGTCAGTGACAGTGGTAGATAGGTGGTGCTATATCCCAGTTAGTTTGCAAATTATGTAGCCCAGCCAACGTCCCCCATGGCTCAGTGGCTTAAGCTGCTGGCTAGTTGGTATCTGCCTCTAGCGGTCATAGGTTCGATCCTCCTTAGAGGACCGAGGGAATGCGCGCCACTGACGAGCCCCAATAGGGCGAAACGCGTCTGGCGTTTTTCCGGACTAGACTCTGCTATGTAACTTGTGAACTACTGGGATGAAAACCTTGTCAGAATATTATGGTTTTTCGATACACACCTGTCATACGATCAGGCCACCGAGTCTTGTGAAGGATGTATACAAATCGCGGTGAGGAGTGCATACGACAGACCCAATGGTATCGACTTTAACCCCGAAGGTGATGGAACAAATGGTTTGAAAATTCACTTCCTCTGATATGACAACGATGGCCACTGTGGACAAAGTGCTCTTAGGAAAATGAGCAAACACAACTCATAACCGAGGGAACTCACCCTAGTCAGTCTCATTTGTTGCTACAACGAAGCGCTCTTATCAATAATATTGTAAACCAAAGTCAGCAACACACCAGCAAGTGGTTGTTGGTTCTCCAGCTGAACTTTGAAAGTGAAAGGTGTACGTGTACAGCGGAGCCGCGGTATGGGAAGCTCCACAAAACATGATACATTGGTACAGATAAGAATAGTGAGTAACAGATAGAAGAGTATCGTCGTCTGAAAGAATAAAGGGGAAAATGCAGCAGAGCACAACTAGCGAGCGGTAGTGTTGCGGGAAGATGTTATCGACTGGTGACATTCAGATACAAAGCGAATAACGAGTACGTGGATTCAAATGTATCACGAGAAAACAGCTGCAATACGGTTTGCTTTCGTGCATATAAACTACGATGATTTGCCAGTGCGGTAAATGCTAGCTTAGTTCGGTGTAAATAACAAAATATTGTTGCTTAAAACTTCTGAAGCAGGATGCGATGAAGTCGCGTCTCGAATGGACAGTCCCAGAGCGCCGTGTTTCTAACTAAAACCCAAAATACCAAAAGAGAATAAAGAGGTAAATGGAGGTACGCAAGATTTGAATGTAATGTACGCAATATGGATTACAGGTCGGTTGAATGAAAGTCAACGCGTGTGCGCCTAATCTCTGCAGTAGGCGTGGAACTCGTTTAAGAATCGTAGATACAAGTTATGTTCCTCAGAAGTGCAGAAATTTTGTAGTGCATTCTGAAAATCCGCATCCAGCTGGCGCTCCATCAGAAGTTTCATTGTGTGATCGTACATATTCTGAAAAGGAAAACAACTATGAGTTCTGGTAGAGCAAAAACAATCGGAGAGTAAATATGAGCTAGCGCTTATGGCTATGAACGAGGAGCCATGTCATGCAGCCATGACATTCCTATGAAAATGAAAACCAAAAGGCATCAGCAGTACACAGTGCGCCGCTTCGCTGCTACGAGACCATCATCAGTCGAATGAGGGCCAGGGATACTTCCAGGTCGCCTTATCCCTCCAGCCACTGGCCAACATCTACTGTGGAAAGTGTGACAAACAATGAATAGTGGAGTGCGTAGGGAATGATGGGCGTATTCTCCCTTTCTCCTAAATTCCGTAGTGAAAAGCTCAGTGGCAGCGACAAGCAGTGAAATCAAACAAGCGCATTTCAAAAGACGAATAATAAACAAACAGGGGGAAATTTACTCAGTAAGAAACCTACATCATCAAAAAGATCCGTGTAAACGAAGTAACCCGGAATGCGTTCGACTTCAACTGAATCCACTGAATAAGTTGCTAAAATGTAGAGTAGGAAAGAAAAAGTGTTCAGACGAAGTAAACAAGTCAAGTTAATCCCGAATGAATTGAATAATATCAAACGTGGTTATAGGGAGATGGTTTTAGTAAAATAGAGGTAAAAAGCTGAACAAAGTCCGAGATTAGAGGAGCAGAACTTAGCACGCGGAATAATTTCGACAAAAGATGATGTGCTTAACTGTGGACGGCCCTAAGATAGAGAAGCAACGAAATGCTAACAGGAATGTCGTTCTTTTAAGTTCTGGATTACGACACACTCGGTCGCCTGAGAGTAAAAACCATTCTTGCTACACATATGAAAAGCCCTATCTGAAAACAAGTGTGGCGGCGAAGAGTACGAACGTGGGTGACTAAGTATTTGCTGCGCAGCCTGAACCAACTAGATCGACAAACAGTCACTGCATGCATGAGTGAGCGATACTCTGTACCATTGTGTACGCGGTCAAGTTGGTTTAGCCGCTATTAACAGCTTTGGTGACGAACTTGCTGTAAACTCATGGTGGTCAAACTGACTCATAAGTATCCTGACATAAGAACTGTCACACCAATCCGGACCAAGGGTATATTGCGTTAAGAGTGGAGAACGTGATTCCAAAAATGGGTGCCGAATCTATTAACAAGATGCGCACGCAGATTTGAACTCCGATTAGTGGTGTGCAAACTGATAGCCATCCATGTGGGGTAGATATGAAGCTTAGTCTAAATTACAAAACAGGGGCAAAAAACACGGATGCTTCGATGCATCTGGGTATGAGCACATTGAAGTTTCACGAAGTAAAACTCTATCCATATTCAAGGCGTGGTTGGCGGCATCCGATTTCGGATTTTCCTGTCACTACGACCACCATAGGACAGTCACAGGACGCCTCCGCCTACAGAGGGATCATGGGTAGTCTGCGCTGCACCACGGACAGCTCCATCTACACACCCCATATCCAGTGTAAACCCGAAGGAGTAAGACCGGGAGGCATGTGGATGAGAGCCACGTTTCATCAACGGAGCCGACCCACGCAAAGCAGTATCATTCCTGTCTGTCCAAAAGGAGTCATATGTACTAGACGTACACAAGGTGGCGGCTGAGCCCTAGCCCGTTCCACACTGGATGCATGGAACCACGGTCACGAGGATCATGCATCAAGTCTCCCAAAGTAAGGGCCAACTGACTCCCGGAGCCAATATAATTGAACTAGCAGTTTTCGAAAGATAGACAACTTAGCAACATTCACAACAAGAGCAGCCACACCGGGGACAGAAACAGGGCATATGAAAGCACTGAACAGTGCGGCAAAATGACAGAAATGAAAGATCCAAAAAATATGCATTAATTCTGATCTAGTGTAAGTACAAATTAAAGAAATCAACCGGCTAACACAAAATAAGATCGCGTAGAATAAATGGAGAATTTGCGTATGTTTAGCAGAATTCAGCAAATGAGATAAAATAGAATCAATCAGATCTAGTGTGATGCGGAACAAGCTAAATATAAGTTGTCCTAGCCCAAGCGCGGTGAGGAAGCATAATATATGCAACATCAATCTCAGTATGAGGCATCCAAAGAGGGAGCCTATGGTGCGCTGAGACTGGTGATGGCTAGATCCTGACAGATGGTCTAACCACTGCTGCTACTGTTGTGGCATTTGCTCATGTCCTGGACGCCTCCTCGTGGCGACCGCTGGGTGGGAGTTGGGTTACGCCCTTCTCCCTGCTAAGATCCAGGACACAAATCCGCATGAGTCAGTGAAGTGACCATGTGCTGGACCAGCTGCCTTTCGGATGTACACTTAATCGAAAGCTTTGGCTGAGGACCCCGAGTCGTTCTCCTGTCAGGTGCGGGCGCCCAGCCAGTATCTTAGTCCATCCTCTTCCGAGGTTAGGAAGTGGTCGATGGCCCACTTCCCGTAAAACCTAACCATGGGAGACAACAGGTCTACGGGTTATAAGCTCACAGCTCGATTGGCGAAAAGCAGAAGCGCCACACATTGTCTCTGATGGTGGGAGGGCACCTCCGGGTGTTCAATGGTTTACTACTGCCCGCCGCAAGCCAGGCAGCCCCTGGTCAAATTGGTGCAAACCCACCAAAACTCTCCTGCGTCTGGCCGTGGTCGCAGGTGTATCCTACTACGGTCGCAAAACATATATAAATCGTTTCAGTACCTCCAAGGCTGTGTGACGGCCGTCAAGCAGATCCCAATATGTCTCTGCAATCACATTCCCGAACTGGATCTGCTCCCCACTGCCTCGTGGATCAGGCTATTGAGGCAAAGGCTTCGGGTGGAGTCCCTCAAGCAAACCTCCGAAGCACAACCGCCACCTCGCGTGCGATTGCCCACCAATGTAATCGTATGCCTGTGCGCAAAGCACTCAGCATCGGGTGCTGGTACGTGCGCACACTACTGGACCGGAACTCGAGTGAGCGTCCGAGCGACGCACTGCACTGGTCGTGATGGAACTGGCGCGCTACCACATCGATATTGTGGCACTTAGTGAAACCCGGCTCGCTGAGCAAGGTAAGTTGCATGAAGCAGGTGCTGGCTACACATACTACTGGGTGGGCAACGCCGCCTCAACACCACGTGAACATGGGGTCGGATTTGCAATATCCGATCGCCTCCATGGCCAGTTGGTGGGTGAACCTACAGATATCAGCGCGTGACTGATGACTGTTCGCCTACGACTCGGAAGAGTCGTACGGTGTTATCATGATGACACGCGTGATCAACTCTACACGCAGCTATCCTCCATGATACGGTCTGTGCCGAGCAGCGCATTCGGCGTAATGCATCGGTATGGACAGATGTCATCGGTCCGCATGGCATTGGTTCAGTGAATCCGAATGGTGACAGGCTGCTCTTGACGATCACGAACACTCGGTTTGCATTGAGTGCGAGTGACATAGCAATTTGGACGCATTCACGGAGTAGTCATACTCACTTGCTCGACTAGGTCATCGTATGTCAGCGTGATATGTGTGAACTGCGCATGACACGTGTACTGTGTGGAGCTCAGTGTGGCACTGATTATAAATTGGTGCAGACCAAACGGTACATATATCTTCGTAAATCTATGTATTGCACTCCCGCCGTGAATCGGCGTAAATTTAACATTCTCTCCCTCGATAGCGTGGTGAAACGTATTGAGCTGGAGAAGGCGATGGCTGCTGTTGGAGGTAAAAGTAAACTACAAGCATGCATCTGTAGCCGTTCATAACTGAAGACTTTCTTTCTACCATGGAAGTTTACCGATGTTTGCTTTAACGCATCATTTCGTTATCCCTATTGGCTATTTGTAGTCTTTGTTTTTGCCTTCAGGTCGCAGGCATACTTTGACGCTGTCACTCTCACCTTACGTCCTTTGTGTGCACTATGTAAAGAACCCTTGAATCTCTGTCCCTGATCATTCGTGTTCTCACTAACGTTAGTGGTAAAAGTAGTCGCGGAGCTCCGACACATCAGATATTCTGGCGACGGATGTGTTGAATACTCATGGCTATTTCATTCGGGCAGTTGCAACCCCTCTTCCATCAGCAGCAATTACATTTTGAAAACTCTCAACGGCAGTTAATTGAGTTGTTATCAGAAAAATTGCACATGCAAGTGGATTGGGAACCGGAACCCATTTCGACATCACATGAAATTGAAGCTGAATGCCATAGGCCGCTCAATTTGAACAACGACACAAAAATGATTGAAGTCGCAGATTCCAGAACAGAATCCCAATTCTATCATACAGTTATTGGTGGCCAACATTTGAGCTGTAATGTGCCGGACCGAAAGCCCCCGACAGCATTTTGGAACGATGGTGAGAGGTAAACAGTGAGAGATTGCGCCTACAAAAATCCTCATTATCAAGAAGCACGGAAATTCTGGCGCGTACGTACTCCAAGGGTGCAGGCATGCTTGAAACGGAAAAGGACCAGATTCCACGATGCATCAAGATTTGCAGGAAGGAGAAGACGCCTGACAATAGAATGCGATTATGTTCCCATGTCCCTACAGCCACAGTGTCTGCTATCAAGATCGTTTCCCGATCGATAAGGACAAAAATTGACCCAAATTGGCCCAAAGTACTCTAAGGGTACTGTTACAGCCAGACAGAGTAATCGCCTGTGAACAAATACTCAAGATAATGCAACGCCTGGAAACCATTTACCTAGCCACACGTGCGGACATTAATCTGTCCAAAGTGGAAAGAATTTCGAAGTTACACTTGCTCAGGGATAGATATCCCGAATACTCCTGTGGTGACAACGTATTAGAACGAACGGCACTGCATGCTTGGTCTGAGCTCGAACCACCTTGGTGTTGGATGCATGTGGACCCAGGTGGGTCTTCTCGTCCGAAGAGTAAGGTGACCTCCAGGTAAATCGTTTTTACGGGAGGGAGGTGTTGGAGGTAAAAGTAAACTACAGGCATGCATTTGCAGCCGTTCATGACTGCAGACTTATTTAGTATTATGGAGGTTCACCGATGTTTGTTTTAACGCATCATTTCGTCATCCCTATTGGCTATTTGTAGTCGTTGTTTTTGCCTTCAGATCGCAGGCATACTTTGACGCTGTCACTCTCACCTTACGTCCTTTGTGTGCACTATGTAAAGAACCCTTGAATCTCTGTCCCTGGTCGTTCGTGTTCTCACTAACGTCGCGCGGCTCCGACACAACAGCTGTACGCCTGTGTGATGTGGAATGCGCAGCCACAGTGGGTGACCTGTGGTATCACATTCGCGACAGCTGCTACAGTGGAGACCATCGGGTGCGCAAACTGTAAGCGTCCTGATTGGTTTGATGACAACAATGCGACGATTGGCGACCCTGCGCAGTTAGCATCACCTGAAAGGGATCGCAAAGTGAGCACATGGTTCGAGTCTTGCAGGCGGGTCCCCGATAAGCAACAGATATCGTTCGTGAGGGTCACTAATCTTCGGGCAAGTACTGCCTGTTGACCGGTCTGTAACAATTTGCACATGTTGAGGCAGGCCAATTTGAGAGAAGATGGAAGGCTCCAAAGAGAAGCCGATGAACTGGGCTTATCACTTGGATGGGCATGATCTTGGCGACAGAGTAGGAGTGACGCTCCGCGTTTACGTGTGAGTTGAAACTAGAACATAAATGCCTATTAAAGCAAGGTGGGGTATGGTAGAGGGTAGAAAACGAGGAAGACTTGAGCAGTAGCAACCAAACCTCTATCCACCCTGCTTGATGCAGCAGCTAGGGCGCCGTTGATTATCATCTGAGAAGGCCAGAGAAACAGTAAATTGTTTGAGTAGATTCATTGTGTTGCGCGAGCAGGGTACTGTCATGTTACCCAGGGCTACACAGGTGAGCGATTAGGATTCTCAACGAAAGCTTTTGGTTCAGAAGGCTGTCCACAAGACAGCGTGCTATAAGGAGTCCGTTTTAGGGAATAAGGAGCCACCCTCACTCCAAGTCTGAAGCTGGAGGACCTTATCTGGCCTCTAGCCGTTGACCAATCTGGTGTGAATGATTAAAGACGCAAAAAGTACCATACAGCAAAGTTCAATAGATCACTAAGGCACGCAAACCATTGCACCACGGTAAGGTCCAGTCTCATTGCCCGTCGCAACGAGACTGGACCTTAACGTGGTGCGACGGTTTGCGTACCTCATTGACCCATTGAGCTATACTGGGTGATGCCTCCGAGCATCTTGAGAGCTACTCCTACCAGGTTGGTCAATGGTGAGAGGTCAGACAAACTCAGTCTCCTGGTCCTCCAGGTTGGGGGTTAGAAATGGGATGGCGTCCATTTCTGTAAAACTAAACCACTGCCACCCCGCTGCCTTGCGGACAGGCTTTTGAGCCAAAGGCTTTGGATGAGGACCCTAATCGTTCTCCTGTCTAGGTCTGGGCGCCCTGGCAGTATCCCAGCCCACATACAACCATGACATTTTCTTCAAACATAAACTTCATCCTGCATCGGCCGTCGCGCAGATTATCAAGGGTCGCCTTATCTGCTGCATACAGCAGGGCGGATAAGCGAAGACATGCTACTGCTGGCGCCTCCCTTCTTTCTTTTCCACCTCTTTCTCTTACTCCCATCCCGGCCCCTTTTACTAACCTTCCTTCTATAATTCCCAGCTTAATTGACAGCAACCGAAGTGCTACTGGAGTAGTACCGTCTGCAGCCACCAGCCCACAGCACCTATCGGACGCCTATCGGCAAAAGTTCCTTATAAGGCCACGCTGTCCCGTTTCCATGGCGACATTCAACGTCCGCACTCTAAGGCAAACAGGTCAGCAGGCTGCACTCGCACGCACCTTGGACACACTGGGTGTTGGTGTGTGTTGTGTGTCCGAAACTAGGATTAATGACCCTAACGGGGTTATTGAATTGACTGCACCCGGCTTATCCTCTCGTTATTGGTTCCACGCATCCGGAGACGCCGATGCGGCACTCACGGGTCAAGCTGGTGTAGGTATCATTCTCAGCTCCAAGGCTGAGTCATCGTTGGTTGATTGGATTCCGGTGAACAGCCGTTTATGTGCAGCCCGTTTAACGACATCAGCTAAGGTGAATTTGCAAAGTAAAACAAAACGCTGTGTGTATGTGATTTCTGCTTATGCTCCCACGGACTGCAGTTCTAATGCAGTCAAGGACACTTTCTATCACGAACTGAACACGCTGCTACGCAGTGCTACTAGTTCAGATATTATAGTACTTGCAGGGGATATGAACGCACAAGTAGGGCGTCTGAGCTCTTCAGAAGCTCAGCTGGGTGGTAAGTATGGACTTAACGCCGAACGGACTGACTTCGTGAGCGACTGCTGCAACTGTGTGCGGAGCACCAGTTGTTTCTTACTAGCACTGCTTTTAGACACAGTGGACGCCGAAGTGCCACTTGGCGTCCACCTGTAGCTGGTCATCGATGGACCCAAATTGACCACATAGTCATAAGTTACAGGTGGCGCGGTTCCATTCTGGATTGCCGCTCGTACTGGAGTACCTGTGTCGACTCTGACCATGCCTTGGTGCGCTGTCGTTTCTCCATGAACTTTACCGGAAGGCGCACAAAGCGTCTCCCCCGATTGGCAACGGAGAAATTGTCCCAGCCCTCTGTCAGGCAAGCCTATCAAAAAGCACTGCATAGCCAACTCTCGCTGTCTTGTCCTAATGATACTGAACTTCAGTGGAGTAGGATCTCAGCCACCATGCACGACGCAGGATCATCTGCTTGTGGCACTATCAGCCGTCATAGCACCAGTCACTGGATATCCGAGAGGTCCGTGAAGCTTTTGGAAGCTAGAAGACACCTCCCGGCTGGTTCTGAACACAATGTGACCAGACGGGCTATTAGGCGTGAACTAAAGCGGAGCTTACGTGCTGACAAGGAAGCCTGGTGGACCAGTCGGGCTCAAGAAATGGAGGAGGCAGGAGCAGTAGGCAATTACCGGAAGCTCTTCCAGCTAATACGCACCACTGGTCCGAGAAAACCAGGCGTCAGTGAGACAAACAAGGACAGCGCGGTTGCGCTGATACACAATAAGGAGCGCCGTATGGCTCGTTGGGCTGAGCACTTTGAAGATCAGTTCAGCTGGCCCCCTGCTCCCGGACCTCTTCCTACTCAGGTGATGCAGGACGAGCCATGGACGGTTAGTTTAGAGCCTCCGTCGGAAGCCGAGGTCCGAAACGCGATCACAGCCCTCAATCGTTTTCGTGCCGCTGGCCCGGATTCCCTCCCACCTGCACTATTTAAGGATGGAGGTGAGGTCCTCTGCAAAGCACTGACCTCCCTATTCGAACGCATCTGGAACGAAGAGAGTGTGCCGGCTAATTGGAGCGAATCGATTATAGTGGCAATATACAAGAAGGGCAATCGCACAGACTGTGCGAACCACAGGGGTATTAGCCTAACACCAGTTGTAACAAAATTACTGGCCTCGATTCTCCTTCGTCGCCTCACTGCAGAACGGGAATCTCGGATTAGAGAAGAGCAGGCCGGTCTTCGCCCAGGACGTGGCTGTATAGACCATATATTTACTTTGCGGCAGGTGCTAGAGCAGCGCCACGCATACCGCAGACCGACAATAGCTGTGTTCCTCGATTTCAAGAGTGCGTTCGATTCAGTCGATCGATCGATTCTGTTCGAAATACTTGCGCGGAAAGGTGTTCCCACGAAATATGTGAACATCCTTCGTGGTGGTTGATCAATTCACTTATCTTGGCAGCTGCATCAGCAATGATGGGCGGATAGAAACTGACGTGAGCTCACGCATTGCCAAGGCCAGAGCTGACTTCTTGAACCTGCGGCATCTTTGGCGACAGAAGGGAGTTTCCCTCCGTCTGAAAGGCCGTGTATACAAGGCCACAGTGAGGGCCGTTCTGCTCTATGGTAGTGAAACTTGGTCCCTTCGGTCTGAAAATCTGAGGCGCCTTCAAGTCTTTGATCATCGTTGTTTGCGAAGCATTGCTGGTGTCGGATGGCACCAGCGTGTCCGCAACGATGATGTGCGTAGGCGAGTACTAGGTGGTGATGATCATGCCAGCTCCCTAGAACAACAGATAGCACTGAATAAGTTACGTTGGCTCGGGCACGTGCTACGTATGCCTGGTCACCGCTTACCCAAGAGGGCCTTGTTCAGTCTACCAGGTGTAGGATGTCGCGAGGTTCGAGGTGGACAGAAGTTGACTTGGCAACGGGAAATGAAGTCACTGACGACCAAACTGGGTGCCGTTGGTCCGTCTCGCCTTCCGGGTTGGAGTCCACGTGACTCACCTTGTGCTTGGTTCGAGACTTTACAGGACATGGCTCGCAGTAAACACCAATGGCGCGTCTGCTGCCGTCTCCTAATCGGATTGTCTGTTTAAAGTGTGTTTGGTGCTGAGTTATCTGCGGGGTAATGGCTGATTATGACGCGTGGCAGTGAAAGCCGCAAGGAAGCTGTCTCGCCGATGCCGCCTTATCTTTGCACGATAGCCAGCTGTTTGTGACGCCATGTTGACTACACAAGGTGTAGACGCATTGACCCTGAATGTTTGCTTAGGGCATTAAGGTTTTCAGGTAAGTCCCCCTTCTCTCCCTCTTCTTATTCTTTATTTCATATTTCCTCATGGTTGTATGGCAGCGAAGTATCAGTTCAAATGGCTGATGTACTGCTGTTGATGATGATGATGATGATGATGATGTCTGATTGCGATAGAAACACAGAGAAGAGTAGCCGGTAGAATTCAATTCGCAGGACCCATGAGACGTTTTCTACACGCGAACTAAATCGAACGGTTAGTACGAACGCGGACCCTACAAGTGTCTGCAAGGCTGGAAGAAAGAGAAAAAAAACAAGCTCAACGCAGCAGGTGCTTTTACTGGTTCCAACTTCTCCAGCTGAACAAACGTGATGCCAACGACTTCATTACGTATGTGGGCGTCGTCAATCGGGAATGCAGACAGTTCAGTTTCGGATGGTTCACAATGAACCAATTGAAATATCTGGTTTTCATCTGACATCCAGTCTATCCAAGATGCCGATATCCGAACGCGTCTCTTAGCCAAGATGCAGTAGGACAAAACGGTCACACTCCAGAAGCAAACCGAGGAGTGTCAAATGGTGATTAACCTGAAGCATGTTTTCGCACCTGGCCTGGTACAGACAGTGTGCAGCATTCAAACCGCAATCATCTGAGCGACCCAGTTAACAAAACAGAGCAAAGTTCCCATACTTTTCGTGCCAATGATGTGATGCATGGCATTTCCACCGAGACTAAAGCTGCCGTCAGAATCGATGCTAGCAATGTGGACGCGTGGGACTACGTGACAGCTTGTGTGAATCTTCCTACACCAAATCTGGCCTGACCCACTCCAGCAATCCAAAGTGATCACAATCTAGACGTTAGGCCAAAAGTAGTCCAAGTAGCGACCTCATGAGACTGCTGGTCGCACTCCAGGTTTAGATGACCCCAAAACGCATGCACATGTCCGCACATACTAGAGCGTGATGTGAGTCGAGGTAGGTGGACCAGATCCCGTACACCACCACGCCATCATAAACGGGTTTCTATGTGATCAATTTGCGATCACGCTTGCGTTGGCGAAGGAGGCCAGATGGTCGAGCTCATCCTCTAATGTATGAAGTTCGTGTTCCAGAGAAAGAGCCCGCCGTTTTCACAGAACGTGAGAAGCCTATCAGTTATCAAAGCGATCCATTAAGGGCATGATGGCCAACAAAATGATGTCTGCATGGCAACAAGCGACTGATCGGTGCATTTAAATCTCTGGCAAGGACAAAAAATTTTGTTTTACTCGAAAGCTTGTAGAGTCCGCGATAATAGCCGTCCTTAATCGATGCACAACTGCATTCGGTTAAGCGTAGGCGGAAATCACAGACTGGCTAGTCAAACAACCTCCCGTGGTGCCAACTGAATAATTCGGGTTTACCCCGTCCCAGCAAAGTTTGGCAGCAGTGTTCCAGGACGTGGTGAGTTTTCGTCTGGCAAGCGTTCACCCTATAAAAAGCCACAAAGGTCCGTTTGACAACCCTGTGACGTGGCGGATGTGACTTGCCACTAACTAAAGTCACTGCCTCCTACGTATCCGGATGATTTAACCCGAAAGACGGACGTGGGTCATCTAATATGAAGAGTCCATTACAGTCCTCATCATCAATACACGTTGGCTAAAGGGTGATAAACACATCTCAACTAATGTGCCGCAATAAAAAAGGTAAGATACAAAAACGTTACACGATAAAAAAATTCAAAAGTAGCTAATATAATGTTAAATACTACATTATGCAATGCGTAGATCGGAATTGGAGGGGGAATCTAAAAGGCAGAGAGATGGACAAAGAAACTCACAACACAAACGTCACTGAAGCCGCCTGTTCGCCATATCAGCAAGTGTGTCCAACCAAACGTGTTCATCGTCCTTAGGAACCCAGCGAAGCAATCGGGATGCACTAACCGATGCCAACTTTGAAGTGAGGGTTTCCATTTCTCTCGTCCAAGTCTTCGCTTGGCCTCCCCACCTTTTCTTCGAATCGCACACCCGGCGCGTAAACAATGACCGTAGTGGGAGTCGGTATGCTGGTATGCGCAACACGTGGCCCAGCAATCTGAGCCTGGTGCGTGATATAATGGTGCTGAGCGGTTTACTAGCTCTTCCTGCAATAAATACGCAACGGCGAACATGCTCACGTCTCACGCGGTGCTCCCGCCAGACATGAGCTAAGCTGCGAAGGCAGCGATGGTCAGACGTGGCTAGCCTCATCATGTTTAATTGAATTGAAAAAACCTATTGATTGATCAAAAGTCTGTGTAAGCGAAAATATCGGTAATTCCTTATCAGGCTTGTACAAGTACATGAAATGCAAAATTTTGTATACAGACCCAATGGGTCGTCAGTCAGCCAAATTGATTCGAGTGAGCTATTGTAGTCGCACGCTTGCACAGGTCACTTGCAATCCATCCTGGCCAAGGTTGACTCAACACGTGAGTGAACCTTTTCTGCGTGCACAGCGCTGGTTCGTACAACCGAATGGCGATGGCTTCTGTGGCGTCCGCTAATGGAAATACTTTGATCGATTAACTGGGGCCTGATAGATTATTTTGAACGAATCGGTCGACTTGGTAGAGTGACCCGTATCCGCAAGGTGCGCGGCAACGGAAGAGTTGGTGGCCTTTTGGCCTCCATTTCCGGGCCAGACCGGATGGTGTTCACTCACCCTTTCGGATAAGCGTCTTGTCGTACGAACAAAGTAACCTGCTCCATAGGAACAAGTGAAGGAGTAAACACACATTGATTTGGCGTGGGCAAGCAACTTATCCTTGAGGTTTAGTCTCACCATTGGGCTACTGGTGAACTGAATTTGCAGCATCGCCGCTGGGAAGGTATTCCAGAGTGTGGACGAGAGACGGCGGGATAGATACTATTTCCCGTTTGTATAGCAGTTGCAGGAAAATGGGTTTCCGTTCCGCCTTTAGAACAGTAGGTGCCTCCCTGTTTCGCCTCATATTGACATTAATAAAATTCTCTGGGTAGCCATCCACGTTAAGCGAGGATCGCATGCCTTGCAACTCTCCGAAAAGGATATCCTACGAGCAGTTTCTTTCGGCCCGGATCACGAGACTGAGGACCAAGTTTCTCTTAAGCCGAAGCGGCGCAAAGCTATGAAAGTTTAGGTATTGTCCACTCCAAGTGCCCTTTCGGTAAACGAGACGTTGTACTACAACACCATTAAGTCTCTTTAGAGCTATATAGAGAAAATGAAAAGCGCCGATTTCTTCTACCTCGTAGGTGAACTGTATAGCCTTGTGAGCCTGTTTGTCGACCTAATGGGCCAGGCTTTACAACCGCATAAGAGGGTTGAACGGAGGTCTACATTATAAACTCTGCCCTTCATCATCATCATTATACACGTCAGCTAGAGGTGGGAAACACCGCTATTGTGCCCTTCAGGGTGAGAGTGATGTCGCGTCAGCGCCACAGATTGGCAAAAGGATTTCGAGCTTTGGCTATACGGGTCGTAAACTCATCTTCGATTTCACAAGCGCTGATATAGCTGCCCAGGTACTTGAATTCTTGAAAGACTTCCAGATGATCACCACCAAGGAGTGGGTACCGGCCAATCTTGGAGAAGCACTTTGCATTTCAATGGAACAAAGCATAGCCCAAAACGATTGACAACCAGTGCTAATCGGTCCAGTGCTGCTTGGCACCATTAGGAGCTGTCACAGATTAGGGTAGTATCGTCTGCATACTCCAAACCAGGAAGTCGTTCACCAGGAAGTACCTCCAGCGAACGCTGTTTCCATGACTTCATTAACAGTGAAGTACGAAAGGTCATAGCTGGCAACCTTGTCTCACACCGCTGGAGATAATGAAGAGCGACGAGAGTTTGCCATAAACACTCACTCCGCCCGAACTGTACGCGTACAGCGCTTTGATGTTTACGTATTTATCGGGCACACCTTCAGCAGATAGTCCCAAAGAGCACGTCGATCAACCGAATCGTAGGCACCTTTGATGTTGAGAAAGACGACAGCGGTGGGTCGGCAAGAAACATGGCGGTGCTTCAACAATTGACGCAAGGTGATGATGTGGTTGATACAACCCCGATCTCGACGAAACCCTGCATGCTCTTTACGTATCTGGCTTTCACGATTGCCAGTCTGTGGAGAACGACAGAAGCAAGTATTTTAGAAGCAATTGAGATCAGACTGATCCCTCGATGATTGCCGCATTCCGAGCGGGAGCCTCCCTAGAAAATTAGGACAATGACGGAGCGGCTCCAACTTGACGGGAGAGTTTGCAGCTCCTAGTTCCACTAACAACTCGTGTAAATTGTTTACAAAAGCAGATCCCGCGAAGTTGAAGAGGGCTGGGGAAAATCTATCTGCTCCTGCGGCCTTATGCAATTTCAACAATATAACCTCACGTTCAACTTCTGTGTGTAATGGCGGATTTGACGTGACGACCAATGGATAAGAGCATTTAATGCCCGAAAAAGAAAGCGATAATTCAGATTAGTTAAACTGCCTTGCAGATTGTTTGGCCCAACGCTCAAAGCGTTTTGACAGGCTGTGGAGCGGCCATCCACTCTCATCGCGTATTGTCTCGCTAACACCAGGTCCCCTGATGCCTATTTCCCGTACCAGACGGAATAACTTAAGATAATTATCAACGGCAACGGCTGTTCCTATTTCCGAGGCACGATGAAACTATCAGGCTTCGCCGTCTCTCTTCAGGCTAGCACGCAGTTTTGTCCTGAAACTTTTGCGAGTCTCATTGTACTCGATTTCAGCCGGAATAAGTCGGCAAGCATCTATAAGTTCCAGAGACTTTGTGGAGATCCAATGTCTAGGTTGGCAATTTGATTTGCCACAAGTAGACATGCCTGCTTGTAGTAACCCTTGTCAATTGTACAAGCAGTGATCTTCGACGGTGTTTAGAAGGTACTTACAAAGCCCGGAAGCCAGCGTACTTTGATACGGATTCAGAACACCTGACTTTGCCAGTTGACTGATGTCAATATGCTCAGAGCGAAGATGTGGACGTCCGCCGAAACACAGCCGAAGGTCGGCACAGAAGAGCGTAATCGCAGTACACGCTGGTGCTCCAAATCGAGCAACAGTTTTGGAAACAGCCTCTGCAGCGGCAACTAATTGCGATGTGATCGATTTGCGTCCATGGCTGGGCCGGGCGCCAAGTCAAACTTCTGCGGGGGCTATTTAGAAAATTAGTGCTCGCGAGAAAAAGACGAGCATCTTTACACAAGTGTAGTAACCGCTCACCGTTGTCAGAGGACAATTTTAAGACTTGGGAGTTTGGATCACCAGCAAGCACCAAGGTATCCATGCTTTCTTCTGATCAACTTCAATGCCCGAAAAAGAAAGCGATAATTCAGATTGGTTAAACTGCCTTGCAAATTGTTTGGCCCAACGCTCAAAGCGTTTTGACAGGCTGTGGAGCGGCCATCCACTCTCATCGCGTATTGTCTCGCTAACACCAGGTCCCCTGATTACTATTTCCGTAGCAGACGTAATAACTTACGAGTTACCTGGAACGAGCCAGTCAGTCTAACGGTGCACATCCGGCTTTTGACAGGGAGCCAGACGATTAAGGCAGCTTCAGCCCAGGGACTCAAAACAATGCCGAAGCCAGCTTGACCTGCATTTGAAGCGGGGTCATCGTCAGACAGGCGCAATAAGAATGTGCCGCAAGTGTGGCATGTGGGGGATCGCAGGGTAAGCACGGAGGCGCGTTTCCGATAAACAGCAAACATTGACCGAGAGGGTCTCGAGTGTTTGGGCAAGTGTTGCATATTGGTCAATCCGTAGATCCACATGTTACTCATAAACTTGTGCCGCTTTTATATCCACCAGTCACCGGTATATCACTATGATCATGCCTATGCAGGCGTAACTCGCACTGCCGAGAATAAAACATTTAGTTAGTTATAAATTGCGTCTCTTGATACTGCATGAGTCTTGAAGTCGAACGACACATAATCAGCTGCCAATCGGGAACCAATCGAACAGCGAGGCCTCAGCTCTGGCCCTTAATGTGGTGCCGAAACTAGCCAAGCAAACAACAGCAGATTCTGTCAGCAGAGAAATGCAGGAAATATTTGGTCCCGAGAGGGACGCTAACCCAACTACCGTTCTGGAGTCCTGTAATCAAGTCTGAAAAAGGCAGCAAGCATCAATAGCGAGTGACTCCAGAGTGCTCGTTGTACAATCTGCACAGGGGGTTCGAACGTTGAAGGTTGCAAGCGAAATTGGAGATCGAAACAGAAAAATGGCTACTGATCGAACTCTTTGGACATGGGCAAGGTAGATTCAAAGTAAACATTGACGAAGTTAGCATCATATATATATATATATATATATATATATATATATATGTATATAATGTCAGGGAACCAGACACGAAGTTAAGGACATAGACCCATACATGTAGATGCTGCTCATGATCTAGTTAAAACTAACTACTAAGTGTGTAAATCCCATACCGTGAGGCTGCGCAGTGGACAAAATTCTCAAGGATTTCAGTTTACCGGCAGTGGCACCAGATTTGAGTACTAAACCGAAAACACCCAAGGGTATTGAAATGGTTATTTGCTGTACTAGGTGTCTTAGTTTCTAGGGAAACCTCTCTGGCAGTCAAGGCGCTGCTCAGCGTGGTTAAGTAGCAGAGAATAATCCAACATCAGTATTCGTCAGAAATTGTCAACTTACGAATATTGCTGTCTTCGGATTCGGCCTGCTGTTGTTGGAGGTCCCGCGGAGGAAGGCTGCAGTTGAAAACAATAGATCTTCCGGAGGGTTTAGTCAAGCGAATCCGGATGTCTGGTCGAGATTCCAAAGTAGGCACTTCATCCTTCTTCTCAGAAGACATCTCCCCATCCGCCTCATCTATTTCTGGATTTACACTACCCGCCAGGTTAATTTCAACCTCGACGGAGCTAAAAGTAGTAAAAGATACCAGCAACTTACACGCCGTCGGGATATTCCTTACGGAGAACTACTTCGGCACCTTCTGTTTTTATAACCGAAAATCCGGCTGGTGGGTCACAAGAATACATATTCTCCTTTTCTTGTTTGATTTCGTTGGATAAAACCTCCGTGAACTGCCGGTCGACTAAAGGAAAGTAAGTGGAAATAGTACATGGAACCTTGAGATGAAAATCGACGACTCCGTGTGATAAATGAGCTTTCACATTTAGTCAATAGAGGAGACATTATTGACATGGGTTGGCGAACGGAGTTTAAAACCGCCACACGCGCCGCGAGCAACCCTCTCGACAGACCAAGCAAGTGACGAGACATCACGCCAGGAATTTCAAAAATGCAACTGAGCGAGCGAGCATATCCGGAGCATTAAAACAAGGTATACTAAGTGTCATAGAATATCCAATAAAATAACTTTTAATTTCGTTGTATTTAAATTTTATTAATGGTTTACATGTGTTGTTGGTGCTATTTTATTCTATAATTTGCAACCACTCGCTTAGTGAGTTTCCGCAATCATTCGCATCGGGCGCATAACCGTCCGGATGTGAGTGCGATTTTGTGACCTATCCAACATCTAGCAACGATATGTAAGATGTTCAGAAGTTTGCCGTTTGAGAAAGCCCTAACTTCCACCTTAGTCAACTCTAAACAAAGTGAGTCCTTTATGCGGTAGAACGGCCACCCTGTCCTTTATTGCGGATTCAGCACTTTACCATTTATATACTTTTGTGGTAGAATAGAGGGGCTGTGAAGGCACCAAAGAGTCTACTACACTAAGATCGCAACTATTTTATTTCTCTTACTACGGCTGTCATATACGGCAATCCATGTTCGTATGGTGTTCATGCGCTTGAAAAGCTGATTGCTGGCTCAGCAGAGACCTGGATTCATACACTGTATTAAAAAAATGCTTATTATATGCAGTTTAATCGGTACTGCGTCATGTTTTTTGGCTTTTCAATGAGTTTCGGTCAAATTCCACTCTTTACTACTGCGGACTGATGTCGTTTACTAGATATTACTGTGTCTGAACCACCTGAAGTGACATCGCAAATTGTGATTGTAATAACACCTTAGCGCAAGTCTCGGGTACCGCGGTTATCATCCCTGTTCGCTATAAAATACCAATCTAAGTAAGTACTGATTCAACTGGCCTAATGAAACTTTTGTGTAAAAAGCGAAACGTTGCCCAACAAATATACCAACCGATTGTTTCCAGACACCTATGAATTCTACTCAGTATTTTGGATAAGTATTGTTTGATCACACGGTGGATATCCTCTCTTGAAAATAACGCAAAGGTCTGTCAATGTGTTTGAACGTCTACTGTCCATTCACCCATTCATTCATTCATGCAATCATTCAAATGTCGGTTAGAAGAAGAGTACCAGAGGAAGGTGCGCTGCATCAATGGAACTATCAACAATTAAGTGTAGAGATGGTTTTAATAACCTAGAGGCTGCGGAAATCAAATCTTTCAACCCTACCTATTATCACCCACTGATTATTCGAAATGGCCATTCTTTTGTCGTGATAATGAGTGCCACGATGAATTTAACCAATCAGCCTCTTCCACCATAGTACAAGGCCAGTGCCGGAACAGCTGTTACATTATTACATATCTGAAGGATCCTGGTGCCGCTATCCTACATCAAACCACCAGTTATCTAATCGAGTTGACTGCCTCTGTTTACAGCTTTCCAGGTAATGTCAAAGGAATACGACCTCCTGAAGGAGGCCTAAGATAAGAATCGGTCTTACCTTTCCCCTTTAATTTTCACCTGGCAACTTTTCCCGCCCAAATGTATGGTTATTTCTTCGCTTGCACCTAGTCAATGGTCTGTGTGCATCTCTGATGGGGAGTTACATTGATTTAGAACTAACACCAACCGTTTTGCTGCTTCCCGGCTCTACGTCCCATTAGATGTGCTTGATTGATACAAGCGCTTTCGACCCACGAATGTCCATTTCAATATCCTCCCGAATACAACAGTGTATTAGTAGAATGTCGCTGGTTCCACAGGAGTGTCTGCAAGACTACTGAGTTCCGAAAAATATCATTCGCTAATGATTCTGGTATACGTTCTGTGCCACATTCAGCATATGCGTTCGTACAACGGGACTTTACTAGGGTTTCTGTCATATAAATCAGATCAGCTGGCTACAACACAACTAGTTTCTCTCCTTCGGCCCCAAGTTCAAAAGTTGCACAATCTCCCATGAGGTTGTAAGGAATACCTGTGGGTACCTAGGAGCTTTCAGTATATCTACCACGCAACTTATGAAGATACGTACATTGGAGTGTCGGTTTGATTCGTTACCCATTCGGCTACCTTTTACTGTGTCACTGGGCTACAAACCTAGTGAAATTATGCTAACAGTAAACAACTTGAGCGCTTTAATAGGTGCTACAGAGAAGGGGCAGCAATATTGCGCTTCTGAGGCCTGGATCCGTACGCTGCACAAACGTAAACTCTGTTGCTTACTCCAAATGAAAAGCGTTATTGGCAAATAAGTGGATGTGTGGTTCTTCGATTCCAAAAGGCTTTTCCATACTGGTTAACAAAAGAAGAACTGACTGGAAACAATTGACAGCAAACATCCAGTGACAACAGCAAGTAAATTGTTTTTATCTGTAAATTGCAACTTATGAAAACATCAAGGAACTAAGTACTGAGTTCAAGCACTGGTAATCCGCAAATACTGTTAATCATACCAAAATGCATATGAAATTAGGCTCAGTCAACCAGGTAGAATTCATGCGGATTCAAATAGGGTTAATACGTCTTCATCGTGCCACTTGTTCTACGACGACTGCAGGGGCGTAAGTGATCAAATTAAGTGGAACACCGAGGTTGTTTGTCACTTTGCGTTTCTATTCTAAAAACCTTCGTTTCGCAAGCTTTTTAATGCATTATACTATAGGGACAATAGCAGTACTAGTTTGGGAAGCTATGCAGAAGCCATCTGCTCAGATGACCTTTATGACTGTAATCTAATACTCCCATAATCTCACAACAGACGGGTGCTGGCAGACCAGCTACAGCGACAAAACTTCCAGCGGGCAGCCAATGTGTCATCGACCACCATTTACATCAAGCGATTTCTGTTCGGGGAATGCAAAAATAGTGAAACCCATCACTGGGCATCAACGTATAATAGTCAGCCGTACCAGTTTATTCCTTTTACGACAGTTATTGTCAACTGGTGGAAACAGTGTAAGGCTACTGAACAGCTGCAATCGATTACATGTAAGGGGTGTAGCAACTACTGGGCTACAGGGAACAGCAGCTTCGGCTGATCCCCATGGTGCTGCATATGAGTGAGATAGGGGAGCAGCGTATTTTGCGATTCCACTGGAAAATGCTAATGTTCGGGAATCACAAAAATCACTCAAACCCAGTGTTGCGGTATAATGGGAAAACAATTGTTGCACGTTAACCACGGAACTGTACGACACCAAAGTTGCTAAAAATATGGCGTTTATCCTTTATGTTTACAAAGATGTAGTAGGGAGATCTGAATAGCATAAGTGAAACTTCGTCACACTTGAGCTCTATAAGACAGCCATTACTCGCCCGGAAAGGTACTGTGTGGTTGATTTATCCTTTCAGGAATCGTCAGCATTGCTTATTCAATCTAACACCTGTGGGGCTCGAACCTGCTACCCGACTGTTTCCAGTTTGTTGTTCTGATCACTGGGCTACATGTGGCGAAAAGGACCCTCGGGACTAAGTTACTAAAAGTGATATAGCTTCGTTCACAGTCCACTAACTTGCACGTTACTGCAGTTCAGAGGCCAGGATAGCCCCCTCACTCTGGTGCAATATAGTGACGGAAAACCTGATATTCCATCTGCTTTCTGTGCTATCCTCCTTCCGGTCCATGGTCTTGTAACAACGATATTATGTGACACCTGTGCTCCAGAGAAGTGCACAGTAATGTTGTACACACTTCATGCGATCAAACCCCATCTTGATGGGTCAAGTGAGCTTTTGAATGAGGAAAAGATTACCGCCATCCTGAGCGTATTTCTCCTACATAGGAGCAGTAAATTACAACTTTGAATGCAACGAGATTTCCGTTTGTCTACAACACTTTCAACCGCATTCAGACTAATGGTTACTCGCTATCCTTGCATAACAGGTTGCTGTGGGAGTGTGTTTTCAGAAGGTTCCTAGATCTGAAGACGCACATCCACCTACGGGAACAAATCTGAGCACATCAGGCGTGGACCAACGTCACCTGCAATATTTCCACGTGTAATAAGCCCTCGGAGCTTTAAAACGAATCAAATGAAGGAAGAACATCGAACCCCATCAAGTAGAGCAAACGTCAAGTAACTCCTAAATGGCGCACGGGTTAAGGATAAGCACTGGATGACTGCTTAAAACAATAAAATACGTGCTTCCTAGTTAACCATTGTGTCTCTGGCCAACTATGTTCTACCGCGCACCAGACACCACTGGTGTAAACAAGTCTTCTGCTTTTTCCGTAGGAATAAAAATTGGTAACATTCTTGTCTGTTCTTACGCCAGTGATGGGGCCACATACAGCTAGTCTGATGACTATCGCACCATAGAGCGTCATAAATAAGCATTAGCAGTATGCTAGTACACAATACCGATGCTACACTGCGGCGCAACCACCATCAGTTGCACTTGGGCTAGGGATACTGTGAGGGTTACGCGGTCCCTACGCAGACTAGAACCCATGCCCTCGGATTACAAGGCGGGCTTGTGATCCTCAAGGCTACGGGCCACTTAGAGCTTCATACTAGGGTTCTGTAAATTACATGCGATTGAGTAGCCATTTTTAAACATCTTCATTGCTCTTTTATTTTTCTGTCCATCTAGTCCTGTTCTGTCCATCTGTCCATCCATCTGTCCATCTAATAAACAAGCCTTTTTGTTGGTAGCTGATGCTCGGCACCTTGTTTTGACTGTCTGATTGTTACACAACACACATCAAAATACATTCCCCCATCTTCTTCGAAGTTGGCAGAGCCCCAGTGCCCTCTAAAAGGATTGGCATACTTAGTTCGTTTCACAGGGGAGTTACATGAACACTAGATGGTGGGAGGAGCGCCCAGGTTCAAAAATGCGGCTTGCTGGGTTAGTTAATGTGTAGAGCGGAAAGCTGGTATCAGTTAGCATAACCTCCGGCAGTTCGGCAACTAAGCAATGAGGTGAACACGAGATGATGCGAAAATGCACAAAAAGTCTGTTGTGTGCGTCAGTGCGTTTGACAAATCTGTGGTTTGATCAAAACATAGTCGGAAATCGACCTAGGATGATATTAAAGTATTCACCTGAGATTTCTATCAAGTTAGGTACAAACATGATGTTTTTGGTAATGTTCCAGGTAAGTAAGGTGCATAACAAACAGGTCTAATGTACGGTGACTGAAGAATGACAATATGTGTTAAGAAACAGTATCGTAAAATGGGGTAACTACGACATCGTGGGGCAAATTTGGGCCAACGAGAAAACAGTTTTAAACTTAGATGACACTAAGTGCAGTTACTAACCATCTGATTGCCACTGGGCACAACAGTGACAAAAGTAGTGTCTTCGAAAACATGTGTAAGATACCGTCACACTTGACCCATCAGTTAGCAGCACGACTGCTTTCTACTACTGAAGCAGTAAGCATAAGCCCGATGAAGCCCAATCTCTGCATCCAAAAGTAGCTCATCCAAGCATTACAACTTCCATGGCCATCAACCACACGAGGGGAACTCGCTGACGCCTATCACCAATCACCTGATCATCTGGCGCTTATCACGAGAACTGTTTAAGTTCAGGGTCATTTCAAAGTACACCTTGTGTGCATGGATTGCAACGCGCAATCTCAATGATTCCCATTGAAGTGAACCATGGTCTTTCGATCACAAGGACCGTAGCTGATGCAAATCGAAATTGGATGTTGCCCGCCCGAGCAACAACCAATTTCTATTTGATGAAGTTTAATTTTATCTAAACAACGGGGTGTCACAATGATGTCCCACAAATCTGCTTGTTCATAAGTATATTTCTGTACTAGGTCTGATGAAGAAGAAATCGAAAACAATTGTTCACCCTAAGTGTTTTACTTAAGTTTCTGCTAGGGTTTGACGCTTATTTTTATTATTTTGTGTGTGGTAAAATTGGTTTTAAGTGTTGAACATTTATTTTTCCCTAACTTGTAATCATTTTATGCTGAACTGGAGCATTCAGTCCTGAGAATACTTGTTGTGAAGATGGCCTGTTTTCTGACATGTGTTTAACCTAGGGTATACTTTCAACTGTAAAACAAGTTTCTAAGAGAGTCTAAGTATAACCACCTGTTCTGTCGTTTTGTCAATGAGTAATAGTACGCATATTTGATGTTATGCAAACACTTGTGCCATGCATTATATTACTATCTTGGTGATCAGTGTCACCCCAATACGCTTTGTTATTTTGGTGATACTTTGTCAAGGTGGCCAAAGTAACCCCGTTAGGTAAACCGTGCTAGGATACAATGGTTAATGTTTACAAGTGCAAATAAAATGTCATCAGTGTTAACTGTGTACTATACGCGCTTACTTAAGTCTACTTAGACCGTCAAGGGAGTGTAGTCCATAGGTTTAAAAACAATAAGCCCGGGAAAGACTAGTTTGTTTGTTTTACGAGCAGTCACAGCGACACATTAAGATTATGATTATGTCATAAATACCTCAAAGGAGAGAACAAGTTTCTCAAGCAAAACAGTCTCGAAGTACTTTAACAAATTAAAAGAAACAGTGAAGGATGTCCCACAGTCCAACATAACTAATTACGACGAAACTAATTTGTCTGACGATCTCGGGCGGACGAAACTAATCATTAAAAGAGGCAACAAATATTTCGAGCGGATTATGAACGCGTCAAACTCAGCGATTAGCCTGATGTTTCCTGGCACTGCTAATGGAATGTTACTGCCGCCATATGTAGTGTACAAAGCTGAAGAGCTTTGGGACACTTGGACGAAAAATGGGGGACACGATATAAAAGGTCAAGACCAGACTAGCTTGAAAACACCTGCTTTTTGGACTGGTTTCAACAAGTAGCATTAACTTTCTTTCGTAGAAAAACTAGCCGTTGTGTCCTTTTAGGAGACTATCTCAGTTCACATTTTTCTCTTGATATGGTTGGACTGCTATGAAAGGAATATAGCTAATTGTTACCTCACACTTTACTCAACACACCTTTGCCAGCCTCTAGATGTTGCATTCTTTCGGCCTGTGAAGACCCAGTGGGGGGTTATCCTGAAAAAAATATCAAACTCCCGTGGCAAGAACGCCCGAACCATGCAGAAGGAAAGGTTTCCAGGGCTACTCAAGCAGCTTCCACATACCATGGGTGAAGGTAGTGCAACAAAATTACGGTCGGGGTTTAGAAAAACTGGCATGTACCTACTACATTTCCAGTCTGTTCTAAGCAGAATTCCAGAGGAAAATGCGTTTCAGAGGCATTCAAGCAACAACTGAGAGAAATGCGCTTTACAACTGGTGAAGAAAATTTACCACAAGGCAAAATTGTTCACAACGTCCAGTCTGGGAAAAGGGCCATTGATCCAACCGAGGAGCTGTTAGTGGAACCGAGACATGTGCTGAACCAGAGTGACTTGGCTGTCAACGTTTACCTAAAGTGAAGCTGATTCCTTCTCCTCCGTCGGTAACCTCAGTGACAACCGACTTTAACTCTTTCCCGATTGCGATGACTCGTGTGTTCCACCATCAAAGAAGGCCTGTCAAACTCGAAAAAAATCTGTTTGAGACATTTGCTTAAGTATTTAATAAGGTTACATATGCGTTTTGTAATTTTTCACATATAAACAGTGGGCTTACTTACCCTTGCGTTGTACAACATTGGTTCCGGGCATGTGTTATCTTCATGGCCGTTAAGTGGTAACTTTGCCATAGTTCATGTTACAAAACAACATTTTCTACAGCATTATAACACTATAGGTAATGAACAGATCATTTGCTTGTTTTATCAGAAGCAAACATGAAGTTGTGGTATATTCCAAACCAAAAAGTGGACCAGAAGTACCCGGTTTTATGGTAACTTACAAACCACGTTTGGTGGTCTGGTGTGGTTATCGAAAATCTTTGCGATAAAAACAGTTAGTAATTTTACTAGCAAAAGAACCACTTATCGTTTGAAATGCAGTAGTCATGCACTCCGCTGAGTTGCAGAGCAAGAAGTTATTTCCCTTGAGTACGAAAGTGAGATAGTGCAAATTGACAAAATGTAAGTGGATGAGTGCGTCATCCAACCGTCTCTTAAATATGACTAGTGTGTGTGTGTGCAGTAACGACTGATTCGGGAGAGCGTTCCACGGGTGACCCACACGAATGGAAAGGAACTTTCTGTAGCACTCAAGGCAGCTGCACTGTTCTGCCAGTTTCATAGAGTGACCTCTAATGTTTGTGTTACTGCGGAGTTGCAGTAAAATGCGGCACACCCGGATTGAATGGTGCAGAACAAAGCATGTCATCATCCGGTCGCGTCGTACTCAGCAATACCGTTGATGAGTAGTAGTACACGTTTTAGGCTTTGCGCATGTAGGTGATTAGTCATTCCAGTGACGCACTTGGAACCCCGACATGGAGGCAGCTCCGTTGCACTGAGGTCGTGTTTTCGCCATGGCTAGCAGGCTTGAATTACGCATTCGACATGGGATCGAGCATAAGCACCAAGCGACTGCTGAATAATATAGATGTCTATATGTCCGAACACTCTTCTCAACTGGATAACCTGCTAGTTACCAACTTTTAATGCCCTTTCGGATTGCCTAGAACAACCCAAGTCATCTTGAGGCAGCACATCCAGGTGCCATTCGACGAAAGATCCCTGCAATACTTACGTTCCTAGACTGTAGGAGTAGGTGCTATGGGGTTGTGATGGAGAAAACCTTGCATTTGCTCACGTTGCATTGCAGTAAATATCGGGCTGACCACTGATGTACCGTAGCAAGGTCACTCTGAAGTAGATGCTGACAGGCATTTACCTGAACCCTGCGCCGTATCTTGTTGCCGTTTGCAAAGAGTAAGGAACATCAAGGACCGTATGGAAGTCGCCGTAAGTCAACATATTTCCGAAAGGTGAGATGTATATTGTGGAACACCTACACTTTAAGATAGGGACGAACACCATGGTTTTGTCCCAAAAGCAGATATTTGTGCATTCTTATTCGCAGGAGTACTTCAGACATGGCACAAATATAGAGAGCATACATTTATCTGCGTTCCGCATAGTGTTCCATTCCCTCTACCTATTATCTACCTTCAGGTGTTACTCTGAAATGTAATTCGGAAAGATTGCCATCAAGTTCCTTGAAAATAGCTGTCCGTCCCTTTGTTCTACATACACACTGGGAATCACCTCTGTCCCTAGCGGAAGTTTGCCACACTGAAAAACTTGAACAATAGTGTAATACCGGAATGAATGCGAATGCTTTACACATCTCGGGATGACCAGGATGAGATACTAATGAGGTTGGCAAAAATGAGTGATTCGGTAGACTGATCATGGAGTTCAAATGGAGACGTACGGAAAGGAGCTTGTATCCGTAGTGTGGTTAAATGCTGGCCATCACACACCAATTATCACATTTTCTCCTGATGCTCATGGGCTAGATTTCGTAATGTGGGATGGTTAGGATTGTGTAAGGTTGTTTTCTGAAACCGGTGAATTTGGCAATCTGAACAACGTAATTGGGAATGCCGCTGACACATACGAAGCGAGATAAAGTTCCGACGATATGTCGGTTAGTTATATTAATTCGTGGACCCTCAATCATTTTTTGGCGGCAAGCGATCTTTGTGTCCCTCAAGATACGTGCATCCGTAGGCGCTGGTACTGGCAGCCGTACAGTCTTAGGGTCCTCTACGCAAGCACATATAAAAGTTGCAACGGCTCCTGGTCTTGTCATTATCGAGTATCAAGCGTGGCGTAATCATGCTTGTGCAAGGACTTCCAGGACGGTATAGCGAATTCCACATGATACAACACGACTGCAAGCATTGCGACAGGATCCACTGGCTTAAAACCGGGAAATTCCACTAAGCCATGGTTATACGGGTTGCCAAAAGCCCATGATTAGGGTATACCGTTTAGACCAGTTCTATCAATGACATAGTTAGACCATGATTCCACATAGTATGCATCAGTTGTCCATCCACGCACCTTTGGAAGGGTACGGTGTGGGCTTGGCCGACTTCGTTTTAGATACTTTGTATCTATTCGACCAATGCCAGGTAGTTCAGAAGAATTGTAAGTGCGTGGGGAAAGTATTGGTTCCGCACGGTTACAACGTTAAACCCGATGTGCGTAAGTTCTGAACCGGGGCGATGGGTGCGGGTATGTAACGTTGCTGGATATGGCGATGGAAGTTAGGAGCGTACTGCATCCGTAGGGCATTGTCTGCTTCCACGGTGATCTGTATCACTGACTGTCATGTCAAGTGGGTGAACGCCGTGCTTCACATTACGAATACTGGTAACGTTCATGTATAATAGAGTTTTGTTTCTGGAAACTTTATAATCCAAGTATTGTTGGTGAGTTAATCAGTCCTCACAGACAAGCCTATTGCAGTGATTGCGCTAAATATCTAAGTCGCCCCAGGCTGTGGGTCCAAGGCGGGCTCTATAAACATTCCAAGTTGCATCACTCACCAACATACGCTTTTGTGTCTTGCCTCTGGTAAATGAGGCGTCTTGGGGTAATCAACTGGCTTAGTTTATATAGCAGCTGCGGTTAGAGTGTTGAAACTTCCAAACGACTATATCCAAACACCATCAAGGAAACTGCCTGTCAAACGGCCCCAACTACTTGTTGCAACCGAATCGGTTAAGATATAACAGCTTGTGGTGGTACTCATCGATTCAGTATGCTCCCCTTGGTACACAGCATAGCACACGTAGTCACAAAGTGCGGTTACATGATGAACAAATCCTAACGGGTCTCATCATTAGCTTATCATACGTAAGCATACAGTCCAGTACCGATGGTCTGTCTTTAACTCAGTACCCAGTGGTCGCGTGGATGTGACTGTACAGTAGGATAATTGTGAGAAGTCCTTGCAGCTCGGCCTTGAACGTTTTGCCGGTGTTTACCGAACGTTTCAGGTCGTGTACGTTGTAGTCACCTAAGGTGCGAATGTGATTGTATCGAAAGTAAGCTCCTTATCAAATTGGTGTCAGACAGAAATCCATCTATAGATTAAACAGTGGGAGCGATAAACGACTTGCACTAGACGGTGTGACTCTCTAAGGTATAGGACAGGTTAAACTATGGAATATGCCGGTCCGTGGTCTAAAGGATCACAAACCTGCCCTGTAATCTGACGACACCGGTACGAGTCTGCCTAGGGGACCGAGTGCCCCTCGCAGTATACTGATTCCTTTTATGGAATATGCGTAACCCATCGGAAAATGTCGTAATACCAATAAGTAGTTGGCCCAAGTACAAACAAGTCCTTTTCTTGCTGCATTAAAGAATGAGTAGAATACGGCCAACACGTGATGCCGTAGCTTTTTTAGGGGGCTCAAGCCCAAGTCTCGGGTCGATCACGCAGCTTTACGGTTGCTGTGAAAGAAATAGTAATAATTGTACTAGGTGTGCCAGTAACCGTGGCCAAAACTGGTACAGGCTAAATCGCACAATAAGCGGAACCGCAGGAGTTGACGGCGATTTTCCATGCCCCGTAAGTATCCCCTACGGACCTGGGTGAACCGAACTTAACCAGTCTCGTCCATGATCTTACAATAACAAGATAGCTAAGGCTTTCCTTGGAACCACGGAAGTTAACACCGATCCTCTTGACAGATGCGCCTTTAGTGTCAAAAGCAACAAGAGGGCACCGACAGTGTGGGTAAGGCCGCGAATAGTCTATGGTCTGTAAAAGAACACGGTTGAATACCCACACCTTTCCTGTATGGGTAACTGTGCCACGCTATGCACCAATGAACCACAAAAGAGAAGCAATAAACTAGAGGGCAATAACAACTTTGAACCGGTTTGTAGGCAATAATTGTACAATGAAGTATGCGCCACGCTTTTTATGGGTACTAACCTCACTGCTTACAAGTCCCGTAAGATCATCAGGATGCCAATTTAACACCAACTAATGTACATGGCGTCAAGTAAAGACGTAACAGTGAAGCTGCGCAAATGTGATATTCTAAAGGCAAAACACGAATTCCACAAATGTGCTGACATTCCTGAAAAAGGGTATTTGCGACTTGGATGTTTTCAACGTAACAGCGAGAAAAGTAGTCATAATTATCGTTCCCTACGCGAATAATATAAACGCTCACTCCTGTACTGCTTACCGTACACCTGTGTGCTGTAGGATTTCAGCAAGGGGGAATCGCAGCGAGAGACAGTCCAGATTATCACTGTTTATGTGACAAGGTACTGGGAGCTAGGATCAATGCAGAAAGGTTGTTTGCGACAACCAAGGTACCAGAAGAAAGGGTCAAGACTGAGTGCACGTATCAGGGTTTGCATACCAGAAGGGAGAAGTAATTCTGCTAATATCTGGAAAAACATATTGTTCATTCAGCTTTAGATTAATGCCGTGACTGATGGCTCTATATGCCAGATGGGTTAGAGAATTCACACGTTTCAAAAATCGAACCAAAGCATGCATCCACGATCAATTCTAACATCGACGTGGACAAGGTATAGGAGCCGAATCTTCGCAGGTGTTTTATCGCTTCATAGTCAAGTTAGCTTCAGCGGACCTCCCCCAACTGGTAAATCTCGAAAGTCGAGGGGACCCCCACAACACCGATATTGTGCTCCTAAATGATATATTCCATTTCCAATACCCAAAGTACGTCGGTCTGAGGATGCTCCAGCCAATACATCCAGCCAAGTGGGGCATTTATGCCATGAAAAGTTTCCAGTCATGAATGTTGACATGAGTAAATTGGTGGGCGTACGGACAAATGGCAGTCATGTTCATCCTATGTAAGTGAATGGGCTGTATGCTGAAGCAGTATGGATCTGCTCAGAGTCAATCATGCCTCATATCCACATGCCTACCATTCTTATTCCAACCAGTTTTCACTGGAGCTGACTTATGTGATGCAAGCCACCTATGGTCCTTTTGTGAGCGTAGGCTTCCTGTGGCTGTTCTCAGTCACAGTGACAGGCAATTCGGAAAACTGATGCCAGGAACCATAGTTGACCCAAGTGAATCGGATGTAGTCTAATAATAATAATAATAATAATAATAATAATAATAATAATAATAATAATAATGCGTTTCTTTTGGTCCGACAAACCGTGTATGCGGCAGAATAGATCAATATGCAAAAACCTAACCATACTCTTGCTTGGGTGATACGAAATATTTGAACTTCTGAGGCAACTCTGTGGTAAGAGCGTTCGCAGCCAGAGCAGTAAAGTGGAGGTGGACAAACTGAATTCGGAGTTTAGTTCCGCCTCACTAAGCCCATCTTCCTCGCCCTCTCTCATTAGCTCAAGTTTACTCCCGCCTTTCGATTAAAGCAACGTTCACAAGGAACTCAAATGATTAAAAGCAAACAAAGCTTGTGGCCTGGATGCTCTCTCACCAATAGCTTTGAAGAAGTGTGCTGATTCTCTCACACTGCCTGTAACGGATCTCTTTAACAAATATCACATTATGCGTGTGATTCCGGACATTTGAAGAACGGCCAGTATAATCTCAGTACCAAAATATGGACTCAAAACTATCGCCAGATTGCATGTACATCTGTGCTTCTAAAGTTTTTCGAAAGACAGTCACTTCCGCGGATTTGTTCAGTCGCTCCTGAGGACGATATCTACCAGTTTGCATATAAACCCAAACGCTCCACATTCGATGCAGTGGCATATGTTGTTCATTCTATAGCCTCTGATTAGATCAAATTGAAAATCCGCACGGCTTGTTTTCCTGCTTTATTTGAGTGCCTTTAGAAGCCTGGATAGGTCAATGTTTCTAAACGTGCTATACGAATATGGAGTTCACCCGGGTGTGTGAACTCTGTTATGTGACTATTTATCAGATCGTACTCGCTTCACCAACTTGGGAGGTAAGTAATCCTCTGTCTTCCATGCCGACCGTGGTGTTCTGAATGGAGCGATCCAAGCACCTTTTCTATTTTCCTTGTATGTTGAACGTCTCCCTATACAAACCACGTTTATAGAGTGTAGGTATGCTGATGATGTTGTGCTGGGACATCTGGCCCCCACTAGCCAGGATTCTTCATCACATCTACGTAACTTGGAAGATCTGGTGGCATGGTCTTCATCCAAATCTCTAACGCTTAATGTTTCTAAATGCAGGGATGTAATATTTTCTTTTCTCCGTGGCACAAGCTGCAGTCTCCCAGATGTTTCTACCCCACACTTACTGTGAATGAAAATCCCATACCCAGCTCTTCCACCGTCAAGTATCTCGGAGTCTTTTTGTACCAGAACCTATCTTGGTTCACGCAGGTCTGTAAAACTTTTCAAAAAGTCAGAAACCTTTCTTTTTATGCCCTCAGACTTAACGTGCTTTCAGCACCGCGTACTTTAATATTCAGGTTTTCGACCTCTTGCATTCTTTCCTGTTGTTTATACCCCCCTCCCGTCATTTTCCCTGGACTGCTTCAGAAAGATTACATCTTATTGGTGCGATCTATAAAGCACATTTCTAGATGCAGCGCCTTGTCCAGAGATTCTTTAGTTGAGTTGATTATTTCTAGACATCTTGATGCCTACAATGATTTTTCTTCTAAGATATTAACTGATCGATTTCCTCCACTACACAATGGTCTTTCCAAAACGCTCTCTTCTTTTCTACATGTTCGAAATTAAGCATTTTATTCTCCCGCACGTCATAGTATCGTAACACATTGTTGCCCAATCTCTCACGTTTGCTTGTTGACAGAGCAAAAGTCACTAGCATGCATCACGAGCGGTTGTTGGCGTAACAGTTGTGCAATTTCCCCATTATACTCCCCAAGCATGTAAATTGATCATATCATCCAGGTAGCCTCAGTGGCGGTGTAAATGCTGAAAATGAACCCGTTGAGGTTCATAAAGCGTATTTTTGACTTGACTTAACTTGCAATTTATGTAATTGCGTTTTTGTGATTGAGGCGAAAATCAAGATTTGGCAACATGTGTGTCTAGATGGTTTTTGACCCCTCTTGGAAAGCCTCAGCGTGGGATTCTTCCCATGGGAATATGGTCATCATGTTATTTTGGTCAAGTTGACTTGAGAGTTTGCAACTAAATGTTGTCACATTGCCACATGATCTGAGTGTGAGTGGCAGTTTATTTCATAGATAGTTAATCTGACCAGAAAACGTTTGAACGCATCCTTGTCACAGTCTACGGTATATCTAGTGTATAATCTTTGTTTCGAAGCTCTCGTGTTGAGCTATGTAGCCGTTCGAGTTTAGGCAGACCAGTTGAAAAGAACCAACCAGTTATGTTTCATCCTTCGAATCCAAAGTGGTTCGATTTGAATTTTATCGCGACGGTCTCGATAATTCATTACAGAGTGCGCACCAATCGGATGTTCAGTAAATGACCTCTGCCGGTCTTCCACGGCAATTCTGTCGCTGTTTATCCTATTACCGTATATTATGCTGCAGTATTCGAGGATGGGGTGAGTGCTTAGCTTAAAGAGCTCAATTCTAACATGCGTTGTGTGAATTTTGCTGGGTATATTAAACACAGGTGGTCTGGCACGTACTACTTGGTTCTGATACATGAGCACCAAATTCCGAGATCACACGTGGGTAACTGTTTAGGGACGTGTTCATTGTTAAGTAGAATAGATCCTTCGGGGATGAAACAGCCCTATGACTTGCTACTTGATTTCTTAGCCGATAGATTCATCGTCCACTTGTGGCATCAGGGCTCGAGAGAATATAAGTCATCTTGAATGTGCAGTAGCATTCCGTGAAGTTCGTCCCGCCGGAACGTATAGACGGTCTTGATATCGTCAGTGAATAAGAGGGGCCGGCCACATTTAAGGGATATGGTGATGTCACTGATGTAGAGCAGGGACAGTTGAGGACCTAGCATGCTCACTTCAATGACCCCATTAGTGATGGGGCGTGGAGAAGAGCGATAGTCGCCTAGAGTGACGACCTGCTGTTTATTATTTGTATAAAAATATTTACAACGTCTTCATGCGACGCTGTTTACTTCTTTGCCACAGTGCCCAAAGAAGAATTATCATCTTTTCAAATTTCCTCCCGCTTATTCCACATTTCACTTTTTCGTACGTTTAAAAGTTGGAGCGTGGCAGCCTTAGCCTTTTCGACTCTAGTTGATTTCACTTTTGTGTTGATTGGCAGATGGCACGTCAACGCATGCAAAGCGGGAACAACTTCTGGAAGACCTCAAAGCAGCGTCAAAACTTTTACTAGAAGAGGCAGCGTCAAGAAACTCTGTTTCAGAAGATAGCACCCTCGTGACAAAATTCTGTGGTAAGTATAGATGATGCCGAGGCCAATCCTACGAAGTTGCTAGATGTTGGTTCCTTGGGGTAAAATTAACCATACTCAGCTAACAGCAATTAATCCTTCCATAAATATCACACGTTAGGTAAGTTTTTAGCATAATTCTATAGCTAATATAATGGGATGCTCTGAGATAAAACTTTTCATCATTGCAAACTTCCTGGGTGGAAATTTCATATACCAAAAAGGGATATGTCTTTAATACTTGCAGCAACTGCTTCAGCAGTGAGCCGCGTCCCAGCCGCTACCAGGCAGCTGCAGATTGGATGGATGTGTGCCTTTTCCACTGACATCAAGTACACTGAGAATGCCATCATTTGTTAAAACGAGTACAAAGCAGGTCTTATCTACTCTCAGTGGCCAATGGTATAGTGTGGACAAAATAGCCGAAGCTTAGCATGTCCCTATGTCTATAAATAACGAAACCAAAAACAGTAAAATTGTCGGGTAAACGTTTGTCCATCTAACTGGTTCACAAATGGTCTCACGCAACTTAAAATGTCACGACTTTTGATTTCCCTAGAGAAACGGTGTGCGCTCATGCAGTTTTGTTTTCCGTATGTGCGTACGGTTCGTGGATGTTATATGGTGTGGTGTAACGCGGCTAACCCATTATTAACACCATCTTTGGACACATAAGGTAGGGGGCTGAAATAACAGGTTCTGGAAGTGAATTCCCTACCTGGCAAACACGTAACTCCGTCTACATTCCAGCCGGATGTATTGTTCCGGCAGTTTGAGACAGTGGCCTCTCAGTCTGTTGTTCTGGCTGAGCTTAAGCGTCTGGTAACACTAATGATTAGATTTGCTTAACATCTGGTAAAGCATGATAAGGTCACCAAGCACATACGGATAGCGTCCACCGAAAATCCCCGGAATACTCAGGCGCTGTTCATAATGCAAGTGATATATCTCTTTGACAGTTTTGGTGGCCAGGCGTTGTAGAATATCCAAGATAGTGAGATCCCGCTTTAGCCATAGCTGGTATGCTTGAATCGCACATTCCACCTGCGGGCGTTTGCATGCAGAAAGTAAATAGGAAAAATAGATTGGTCGAAGTGACCAAAAGCACTCTTTAAATTGCCCAAGCTTTGTTCTCCTTTTTGATGCTAGTCTATATGGCTCCGCGCAACCAAGAACTTCCTAAACCAGAACACCGAGATCTTCACGAAAACAGTGCTGGTGATCCTGGTCACCCAGCTTATATGTGTGAACTATTCGTTGTCGTAGATGGAGTACTCCGCATTCAGTCATGTTAGACTGAAGACGATTGTGGATTGACTATTTATAAATCTTCTAAGGGTCGTTTCGAAGCTGTACGCAGTCGTCTGGAGCTTTGATTGGCCACCAAACCTTGATGTCGTCGGTGTGGAGTAACCAATGCTAAGTGATTAAACTCACTAGATCATTAATAAAATCAATAGCAGACGGGCTTCCAATAAAGAATCTCGTGGCAAACCGCATTCCACGTGCATAGGAATTTATGTAGATCCGCTTACTTTCAATTCCAAACACCTGTGCAAAACTAACTTGTTGATCCAACCTAGGAGGGTTCAAACATGCCGTCTCCATAAAGCTTGGCTAGCAGGATGCAATGTTTCAGCCAGTCGAATACCTTGGAGAAGTCGAGGTAGACATCATCAACCCCTTCACCAACATCCCCTGTTTCGGTCTGTCTCGTGCTAACAGTAGATGGGTAGTGCACTATCGGTTACGGCGGAAGCCATATTGCTCTTACCACAGGTAGACAAGTTCGTCAATGTAAGACATAAAAGCGTCGACAGTGATCTCCACCATGACTTCCGCAAGAACTGGAAAAAAAGTTACTTGATAGTAGTTGACTGTGTCGAAACGACCGCCTCCTTTATAAATTGGCATTATTATCCCATGTTCCCATGGTGTAGGTACTTGTGACTCGTCAAGGTAGCGCTGAAAGAATCACGCTAATCGTTCAGCCAATTCCTTAGCTGCTACGATAAGCCTCTTCGAGCGAATATCATTAATTCTGGGATAGCTATGTGGACACATAATTAACAGTTTTCTCCCCACAGCGTCAGCCGTAAAATGAATATTAGTTAACCTTGGTGGTGGCACAGCACATTCCAATGTGTCAGGATACCACGAGACACATTGAAAACTTGGCGCGCACTGCTTGTAAAAGGGGAGGTTACCATGCAAGTCGCAAATTGGTTATTGGGAGATTATAATTCAGGATAAGAGAACATATGTACGGTAATTCATCTTCAGGATTATGCAATTATATGCAAATCAAAATATGTGGATAGACATTACAAGTCATTACTCCCAGGACAAGTTAACTGGATGATGACAGTGCTGTCGGCTAGGTTGCGACAACCGACTGCTTATAACCTTGTGGGTCAGAGGTCACCACCCGTTTGGGTCAGAGTATTCCCAATCCTCCAATTAGCTTCTTCTGAACGTATGGCTCCGGTTCATACAGCCGGGGCGCAGTTGCCTCAGCGGCTTCTATAGTCGCTTCTAAAGTCGTTTGCAGACGTAGTTCGACCGGTTTGTCGGAGCCTGATAAATAATTTCGAACGTAACAGCTGACATTGTGGCGTGCCCTGTGTCGGCCAGGTGCTTGGCTACTAAAGCGATCGCTACTTTTCTGTTTCCAAGTTTAAACCCGACCGGGTGGTGTTTCTTCACTCTACAATCTATTCCGCTCCACCGGAGAATGAAAACGAATAACTCCACACTGAATTGTTGTGCACAGGTTTTAGTGTCACCATCGGTATGCTGGTGAACTGGATTTGCATCTGTGGTACTGGATAGGTATGCCTGATTGTGAACGAAGGACGACGATATAGAACTTCCCAACATCCAGGAAAGCGCTAGTCGGCCGTTTCGTCCTATTGGGACTCGTCAGTAACCTGCACCCGCCGAATCCTGCCGAATTCGAACCCACGACCTTACTCTTTCGAGTCAGTGACTTATGTCACTGAGCCATGGGCGACGGCAGCGGATATATATTCACAGTCTGTTACTAGACATTGTGCCATCAGAACCACGGCAGAAGAAAAAATAAAGAAGTTAGGAACATGAACTACGATGAGAAAAGGGAAATGTTCTTTTGGTTTTACACACCCCATTTTGAATATTTTGTTTTGTGTTTTTTGTGTGTATTAAAAGGGGGGATATAATGACAGAACAACATTGACGCCGCTGATGTCTGTTGCCGGCCATGCCGTCCAGTGTTTCCAACCATTACGATTCAGCATCTCGTGGTCCCCAACCTGAAAGGCGAACTGGTCCGACTGCCGCCAAACTTGAGGTTCCCTTCGTCATGCTCCTTCTCCACATCATTGGCTGTCCACCGCGGCACTTTTCCAACCGCTCTCTGGGAGTGCACATAGCGCTTGACGTGGAAGGCGATTGGCTGGCATGCGCAGAACGTGCCCGAGCCAACGCATACGATGTCGGAGAATAACGTCCTGAAGACTGGCACTATTCGCTCCAAGCACTAGGTCTCGCACCTCTACGTTGCTTACATGGTGTTACCATCACACCCGAGCAATCCTTCGTAAACAGCGATTGTCGAAGACTGACAGCCGCTTCATGTCTTCCGAGCGAATGGGACAAGTCTCACAGCCGTCCTGGAATACTGCACGGACGTAAGCATTGTACACCCTGGCCTTTGAGCTTGAGACTGACATCACGATGATGCCATAGGTGTCTCAGTTTGACGAATGCAAGAGGGGCCTTTGCAATCCGTTGTGAGGCTTCGTCTCAAACACCGCCACCACCCGTGATGCAACTCCTTAGATATATAAAGCAAGGGACTTGCTCCAGAACATGTCCAGCTATCCTGAGCACGGGTTCAGGCACCTGCCCATCCTGGAGCAGCGTTTTACATTTTCCCGGAGTGAAGCATAAGCCGTACTTAGACGCCTCCATCGCTAAGCGGTCCAAAGCACTCTGGACGGTTTGAGGGTCGTCCCCCAGCAAGGCGATATCATCGGTGTAGTCCAAGTCCGTGACTGTCTCCAGGATGGAGCTCAACACAGCAGTCCTGGACACCTTCCAGTGCTCTTTGGACAACATATTTGATGGCGAAATTGAAGAGGAAAGGTGAAATAGGGCAATCTTGGCGCACACCACTGGTCACAGCAAATGAAGAAGAGAGCGTGCCGTAAGCCCTGACTTTGCCCGAGGTGTGACTGTAATGTTCTTTCAGAATGATTACAAACTTGTCGGGTACACCTTTCCTTAGTAAACAGTTGCACAACGCAGATCTATCTACTAAATCAAATGTCGCTCGGATGTCCAAAAACGCTACAATTTTTGGCGGCCGTTGTATTTGACGAAGTACGAGAAGTTGGCGAAGCGTGAAGATTTGGTTGATGCAATCGCGTCCTGGAGGAAATCCGGCTTGTTCTTCTCGGGAAAACTCCTCTCTAGTCTTTAAAAGTCTGCGAAGTAGAACCGACACGAAGATTTTGGATGCGACAGAGATTAACGAGATTCCACGGTAGTTGCAGCAATCGTCGCGGGAACCCTTCTTGTGGATCGGAACGATGACTGATTCTCCCCATGAGTTTGGAACCTTCTCTTCAGTCCAAACTTTCGTGAACAGCGATAGGACTTCGCTGACAAGTACACTCCCGCCATCTTTGAATAGAGCCGGTGGTAGGCTGTCCGGACCAGGAGCCTTGTGGCGATAGAAAGAGTAGATTGCATCTCGGATCGCTGCTTCATTTGAGGGGCTGTGGAGACGGGCCAAGCATTATCCATTGGGGCTGGAGGTGCCACAGCGGGCTGTGTTGGGCGGTTGAATTGAAGAGCGAAGTGCTCCGCCCAAAGACCTAATCACCTGTAAAGGTTGGGGGTCTTCGTGCAATTTGCTTCGCAATTCGACTGGCTGGTAGCGTAGAAATTGTAACCGGTGTCCTGGTGATTTAAAATAGACGGCGGAAGTTGCTAGCTGATGCAGCGGCTTCCATCTCATCAGCTTGTTTTGACCACCAATATTCACGGTCAGAGCGAATGCTTGCTTTCAGCTGTTGCGGCGCTGTTCGTTGTACTCTGCGCCAGCAGGCACCGCCCGTCGACGATCCAGAAATTCCGATGATCTTCCTGAGATCCAGCTTTTGGGACTGGAACGTGCGAGGCCACAGCTGGACAAACCGGCTGACAGCAAGGCTTGTTGCAGATTTGACCAGTGTTGATCAACATCCAGAGTGTGAGAGAGCGAGATTTTCACGAAGCCTTTGTTGATACTCCTTCTTCACCATTGGGTCCTCCAACTTGTAGGTGTTCAGTTGGGTGTGTTTTGACCTAGGCGAACCACCGAAACACATGCAAACAGTCGCACATACCAGTGCATGATCGATATCGACGCGTGTTGACCAAAATGATCGGCAGTCGCGTACGCTGCCGCGCCACCTGAGACTTATAGCTATGTGGTCAATCTGTGACCAGCGCTGGGTTGATAATGGAGAGCGCCAAGTGGCGTACTGGCGTCCAGGATGACGAAAGCTGGTGCTGGAGAGGAATAGTTAATGATCAGCACACAGACTCAGCAGTCTCTCTCCGTTGTCTGAGCGAACATCATCATATCCATGCGGTCCCTCGAGGTGGCGCTCACATGACAGCAGACGACCGACACGCGCGTTGAAGTCTCCTGCCAAAACAATGATGTCTGTTGTAGGTGCCTTTAGGAACAGCTCATGAAGGTTCTGTTAGAACTGGTTTTTGACAGTATCCGAGCTACAGTCAGTGGGCGCGTAGGCAGAGATCACGATGACAGCACGCTTTTCGACTCGACGTCTGCTAACTTTACAAGAACCATGGAGCTTCATCGCACAAAGGCGGCTATTGATCGGAATCCAAACAATCAAAGCAGTCTCGGCTCTAGCACTGAGGGCGATTCCAACACCAGCTTGCCCAGCTGCGGCAGACTCGGCGTCCCCAGAGAGACAGAGATGGAAGCGGGTGCGTGGGTGGAGCGGTGACACCAGCCGTTAGACCGAGTTAGAGTCCTGAAGCCGTGTTTCATTCATGCAGCAGATATCAATTCCAAGGGTCTCTAGCTTGCGTGCAAGTCCAGCTTGCTGACCGATCTGCAGTAAGGTGTGTACGTTGAATGCTGCAAGTTTGAACCGCGTTCCGCGTTGCAGGAGCGAAGATGGGAAACTTTGGAACTGGTAGTTCTCTGTTGAGCACTGTGTGGTTGAATTGGCATATGTCACGGGAACAGGTTCATCGGTGTAGGTGGGGTTGATAGCCATAGAGGAATCAGATAAAATGGGTGTGAATGGTACAAGGGAAGGGTAGTTAAAATGGTGGCGTGTGCTTGTGAAGTTGGCATAGTAACATGAGTGAATAGCATCGTAGCAACAAGAGAGCGGGTGAATGGTGGTGGTTCTAAGTCCATGGTTCGCCAGTGGGCGAGATATTACCCGGTTGCCCAGGCCGAAGTAGTGGGTTGTCTTAGTGGGCCCCACCCCGAGCCTTTGATCAAGGATCTAACCTATAAGGCAGTAGGGCGGTATGAGGGTATCGCAGCCCCTTGGGAGCCGGTGACCAAACAAGTGGTTCATACGCCTTTAGGACCGCATAGGACCAGAGGCCCAACACACCCTTGAATTACAATGGCACTCAGAGAGAGGCAAGGAGCAGTGAGTTTATTTAGTGGGGAGTCACATCCGCCACGTCACAGTGTTGCTAAACGGACATATGTGGCTTTTTATAGGAAGAACGCTTGCCAGGCGAAAACCCACCACGTCCTGGAACACTGCCGCCGAACCATTTGCGGGAACGGGATAATCCCGAACCAGCCAGTTGGTACCACGAAGTTATTCGGCAAGCCAGCCCCCAAAGCAACAACTTCGTTTGCAAGCCGCCACCAATCGAGGTGGCATGTAAGCTGCTAAGGCGACTACTGCTTATTTGTAAGTAGTAGGGGATTTATTAGGTTCTTTTGTAGGCCAGCCCTGTCCTCTGCACATTCATAACATGCAAGACAATGGAGGATGAGCCGTGCTATATCGCAGTTAGATATCAGTCATGGCGGCCCGCTGCCGTCGCCCATGGCTCAGTGACATAAATCGCTGACTCGCAAGACTAAGGTTCGAATCCGGCAGGATTCGGCGGGTGCGCGCTACTGACGAGTCCCAATAGGACGAAACGGCCGTTTAGCACTTTCCTGGATGTGTGGTGGCTGTCTGCCTGTGTTTAACTGCGACGAACCTACCAAAAAACCTAATAAATCCCCCTACTACTTACAAATAGAAGTTCCGTCGCAACTTCGCCCTTGTATGGCAGCTGTAGGAAGATTGGCTTACGTTCTATTGACATAACTGTACGCTGTTTCTTCCTCTGTTCAATGATGGCTCTGATGAAGTTCACCGGATAGCTATTCTCCCTTAGCACTAAGCGAATGCACACCAATTCCTTCGGAAGCATACGTTTCGAGCAGACGCGTTTAGCCCCGCCCAATAGGGTATGTATCAAGTTCCGTTTAAACCTAAGCCACAAAACTAGAAATGTGTGTACTGCCCATTTCATGTACCTTTCCTACACAAGCAACGCTCCAGCGCACTTCATCAAGTCTTTTCATAGCGACATCGAGCAAGTAAAAGCGACTATTTTCCTCAAATTCGTCGGTGAACTTTATTGCTGGATGGCCTTGGTTGAATGTTTATTACTTTTTCGATACTTCAATAGATTAGAAGTAACAGAAAGATGTCATCTATGTACCTGCAGTCTAAACTGAGACTTGAGATGGTTGGCTTTAACATTCCTTGTTCCAGCTTACCCATGGGGACGTCGGCGAGGAACAGTCCCAGTAGGGAACCCATCGAACTCCCATTGCACTGCCGGTATAACACATCATTGAATAGAAACTGCACATTGAATGTGCCCCTGCACAATAATTCCTTTAGGGTCACCGTGGGCATGCCAACATTAATGTGGTTCACGTCAACATACTTAGAGATGTAATTTATTGTCTCAACTAATGTTACCTTGGTGAAGAGTGAAGTAACGTCGAGAGCACATGGTTAGATTCGCAACGTGTACATCAAGTACGATTTCCACAAATTCAACAGTATCGCTCATACTGTGCACAGCAATTCATTTTTGAAAAGGCGCAAGAATCGCAACCAGCCACCGAGCAATCGAGTAGAACGGTGAGCTCCTCATATCCATACGACACAAGGCTGGTGCGTTTTTGGCAGTCCATAAAGCCTTAGAGTAACCGTGACTACCAACCGAAACTGTTCATAAGTCCTTTCGTCAATATGGTCATCGTTTCGAAGCCTTTTAAGACATTGGCAAAGTTGCGTTTCCATCTGTTTTGTTCTGTCCTTTCCAATCATGGCCCTCAGAAACTTGATTTCATCTGCCAGTATTTCCTTCCTTTTGCTCACGTACTTCAACCTGTTCATGACAACAATGTCCACTCCGTTATCTAGCCGAGTAAGCAAAATCTCATCCTTGCTAACCAAACGGTTTAGAGCTTCAAGGGGTCCTTGTTTCCCCTGTGTGTTGCCTGCTATCCTCGCTAGTCGGTATCGGTAGCAGGCATTCACTAGAAACGATTTAAACTCTTCCGCATGCATTTCAGAAGAAGGAATCAGTTGTGATCCATCCGCTGTTAGCAGTGGAAAAAATTCCTTTTACAACTTGCATAGGCCAGTCATAAGCTTGTACGGTAATCTATGATTCGAAACAAATCGCGCTGTTAAAACCTGCTGGGATACAACTTTAGCTTTGACCACAAGTCAAATACAATGATTACGGTGCATGACGTACATCCTTGTGCACATTAACTGAAACAAACTGCGAAAACACTGAAAAACCTTTTTTTCAAAATTGTTATAATGAATTGCATTAATATACTCACATCAATACACAACATGACCTCCTCGACTTTTGAGTAGCATTTTATTACGGTTTGGCATGTAATCCACTAAATTTGAACAAACTTTAGCCCATCTTGGGTCCCTGTACCAAACTTGAATTAAAGCTTGATTAAGTTTCTCCTTTGTCGTACAGTCCATGCCACGAAGGCATTGCTTGCAAACAGACCACATATTTTCAATGGGGTTTACATCTGGTGAATTCCCAGGCCAGTCCAAGATGGTTATTTGATTAGTATTGAAAAAAGTCTTGACCATTTTTGATATGTGGCACGGGGCCAGATCTTGTTGAAATACGTCAGATCCGTCAGGAAATGTCTTTTTTAGTTCTGGAACAGCTCTTCTTTGGAGAACTTCTATATATTGTGGAGAGCGCATCATGCCCTGGACTGGATGCAAGGCGCCGACGCCGTAATAACTAAAGCACCCCCAAAACATCTGCTTTTGTAGGTGTTTCACAAAGTGGTCAATGTGGGAATCACGTACCTTTTCTCCCTCTGACCTCCGAACATACTGACTTCTCTGACCATGAACATAGAAATGGCTTTTATCGCTGAATAGGACTTTTCTCCAATCTTCTTTTGTCCAGTTTTTGTATTTTAGTCCCCATTTGTAACGCTTAACTTTCATTACTTTTGTCAGAAGTTGTTTTTTCACTGGCCGTCTGGCTTCCCGACCAACTTCCAGGAGTCGCCTACGAACCGTTGAAGAACTGCTTTCTATTCCTTTCTCCCCCAAATCACGTTTTAATGCGTCACTAGTCTTTCGAGGATCTTTAACATTTTCCCGTATTAGGTAATCGTCATCCCTGGCAGTGGTTTTCCTCTTAGGACCACATTTCCCTTTTGCGTTTTGGCGAAATGCATCCCGTTTCCTTTTTCATTTTGACCACACGGCTGACGGTTGCCGGACTGACGCCTACTATTCTTGCTATGTCCCTGTAGCTCTTGTCTGTGTGTTCGTGCAAGGTCACGATCTTCATGCGCCTTCTGGGAGTCACGTCCATCTCAAACAATGACTGAAACAAAAACCTTACTAACCATAAAAAGTATGATGCAATCTTGGGTGATGTAACGACTAGACATGCGCAGTTATTACATCGTCTGATTCACAAACAATGATGAAATATCTATTCTCAAAATAAAATAAAAAATAAATGCAAAACGGCAGCTTTCATGTATAAAAACATGATATTCATAGAAAAAGAGACACAATCGTAGTTTGTTTCAATTAATGTGCACAAGGATGTAGGTCTTCCAGCTGTTCGAGCTCGGGTCGGTTTTGTGAGCAGAACATGCTGCTTTTCGAGTCGCCATACATTTTAGTGTCCTACTTTATATAAACGGCATCATGTTGTTTGAATGGATAGCCTTACTTTTCGATACATCAGCAACCGTGTTGTTAAACTTGCTGAATGTGTTTTCCGGAATATCCGGTGCACCCTCAGTTAGGAAACTATAGTTTCAAGCAGCTCAGCTTGTGTGTCGAACCGTGTTATGGTCCGCGTCAATTGAGTATTGTTCCCCGGGGTATTCTGCATAGCAGTTTTACATGAGGAGCACTCTTTGGCTGCTTGCGCCCAATTGTCCTCTAGCTCTCGGGCGCGTTGGATCAACCGCTTTCGTTTTCACTGTTGCGGATTCAGACGGCATATGCTTCTGTTTTTAGACTCTTCAGCAACTTCTGGCTTGTAGCTCTGACAAAACGCCCACTCAATCACCGCTTGCGGCACAGGTTGACACTAGTGTTGTATAGATTTGTTACAATTCCTCTAACTTTATAACAGTAGTCTAAAGACCACCGATTTCACAGCTGGAGCAAAACATCACAACTGCTTTCCCCGGTGAGGTCGACTACTTGGGCTGTTTGTAGTCCAGTGCTCCGGGTTGGAGTAGTATGTGCAAAGTCCACAGCGTCCCAACACATCAATCGTCCTACGGGGCGTTTGAAGCGTACAATCCATTGACTTGTACTTAACGTCAACTTTATAGCCACCTAAAGCTCGGACAGAACTGCCTCGAAAACCTGCACGAATCTACAGCTGCAATCCGAACGGCGGTGGGCCTTGGACGGAAACTGTCCTGCATCCCAAACAGATTTTCATATCCCCTTGATCACACTAATGTGCTTTCCCCCATCACAAAAGTATCACAGCTTCGGTGTCTTCCTTTCTTTACCGAATGTTAGCTTCCCTCCATCTGAGGGAGAAGACAGCATTCTGTTGATCTTTTCTACAACTTTTTTGTACGATTGTATGGCTGTGCAATCGCACGGACGTTCAGGTTGAAAACCTACTCGGGTCCAGACTCGCTCGACGCTTGGATTTGGATTGTGACTACATCAGCAACTGCGGCCATCTGTTTTGTGTTTCCAGTGCATCTCGCAACTTTGGAATGTTTTGTTGCTTTTTCTTCAAATTTGGCGGTACAAATGTTCCAGTAACACCATCGGCGGCGTTTATGAATCTCTTACGTTTTATCAGTGGTTATCACAAGTGTAATTTTGCTGCAGGATATTGCCGCTTAGTTTGCTCACTTTTGCTAATAGCTATTTACCAAGTAGTATAAGGTGAAGAGCCGACGTGGGCAAATCGCGCATTGAAGGAACAATTGGATGGGTTGATTACCAATCGGCCGAAGGTCAGATTACAACAGTTATCAAGCAGGTTCAATACACTTCCTATTGGTACCCAGACCGTGAAACGAGTCACATTTCTGTTACAGGTTTTAGGTATGCCGAACTATTGAAGGCAACCCCTCGCAGAGTGGGAAGTGTGAGACACCCAACCTTGGTCTTCGTTCGCGCTGTCTGAGCGCTCAAAACCATGTCTGTTAACATTAGTGTAGATGGAGGTCCGAATTGAAATGACATGTTGCAATTCAGACACAATGTTTGCTTCAAATCTCAACGATGAATTCACCAATAGTTTTGTTAAACTTTGAGTCAACACATTTGCTTTCTCGATGTCTGTCTGTTGACCCACATGCATTCCCCTCTGCCAGTAAATTCCATGAGAGAAGTAGGTGCATTTGAGAGCTAAAGGCTTAGAGCATCGCAACTACACTCAGTCAGACGACTATCGCACAACTGGAGAATAAGTGAACAGCTGTTGCATAATTTTGGGAATCCTCCACACTGCTCATCCTATCACAACAGTAAAGAATTAGAAGAGATGACTTTAGCCTGACAGGGAAGTGTTTAAGTCAACCCAAGCTAACAGCGGTGAATTCAGCTTCACGATTTAAATCCATTTCCATGCACAAAGTTCACTTGGAAAGGTTGTGTTATGCGTTTCCACCAGGATCAAAGCAACAACGAGGTCGGAACTGGATACTAACACTATCCACAAATAAATTAAAAGGCACTATTAATGCATCCCTCAACAATGGTGCTTCCAGCTCAAAGTAGCAACAATGGTATGCAATCTGGCCAGAATACTAACTAGGTGAACTTCGAAACGAGTAAACTCAAAAGTGTCAGCGCTACAATGCACAGTGCGTTTATACGAATAGCGCCTTTATGAGACTAGTTAATCACACAAATAGAACGAATGTTGTAATGGGCACCGAAGTTGAATGAGGCCAATAGACCTCACAAATTCGGCAGATGGGTCACAGATCCATTGGTACGCAAAGGTGATAAGACAGATAGTCGTACTCCGTGCAGAACAGGATGTAGCGGCACTTGATGTGGGATATGTAGAGCCAAAGTGCGCGGAGATGTACACAAATTAACTCAGAGAGCTTCGGAAGTGAGCTTGCGGAGATTTGGGTAGAAGGCTCACCGAAGGATCACCCTATTTCTATACCCCTAGCGTTTTCTTGTAATCGGTACTTCCCTCAGGCTGCATAGTTTGCAAATCTGGTTTCGGAAGCCGTTGTCATGGCGAGCTAGTCGGTCCTCTATACTTCGGACGTGCGCAGGTCAGTGGACCGCGCCGTATCACAACTGGTATCCTAATCATGTCAATCGCTGCCGCGTCTCATGGACGCGGGATCTTTTCCACAGTTGGTTCAAGCCCGAACCGCTAGTTGGAATGCTGGACGCTTCGCAAGTGCACGAGCCCACAGTATACTGCTTTTCCAGACGTGTAATATCGCACTGCTTGTATCTAGTTGCGATAACTCTAAATCACACGAGACAGCTGCTCAGCAGGTCCAGTAAGTCAATTTTCCCCTCAAGTACGTACGAACCTCTGAGGCGATCAGGCAGCTCTGAGCTAGAATCGCGCATTAAGGTGAACCATAGCCACCGCTTTTGATTTGTATTGGCCACAGTGACCGGCATCACAGTAGGGATTTCATCGGGTGATTTGTGAGGCTGCAAGCCTGTTTGTTTCCGTCGTCACTAGGTAAATCAATCCAGTAAAGAATACCGGGCGTTTAGTAGTGTACCTATAGTGTCAGACGACTTTCTACTCATTCTCAACATGTTCGTTTACAATCACTGTCCTCGAGTGGGAACACACCTACATTTTCCATAGTGGTTTGGCAACCATCTCCATCGAGGCACTAGTCCGTTAAACTCACTTCCCCACAAGCGAAAAACCATAAAAGTGTGTGGTTCTTCAAGCTTTGTTTTCCCGTCCGTTACCTCATGAGTTTGCTTTTTGAGGAGAACTGAATAACGGTTCCATTACCATCAACATCTTGATCCCGCTCACCGCCTGACGGACTTCTATACTACACCGTACCATAGTTATCTTAATTCCCAATTGGTTTCTGTCACGCAAGTTGCCGTTAGCTAAACCCATCTTTCCCCATGCGTGTTCAGTACGACTTCTCTGGCGCACATGGTTTCTGATCGATAGCGGAGAACATTTGCGTACCAGCCTTGTTGCATACAATCGACAGACCTCAAGCGCGCGCGAAATTTGCAAAAAAAATTCCATGGGGAGAGGTTGGTTGTTTCAGACCGGAGAGCATGCCCACCCAGTGTGGACAGCAGTCAGTCCACCAGGCAAGCGGTGAAAAGTCTGTAAGACTTGTCCACTTAAATTAGCTAGCAAAACTGCATAAAGCAGTTGTCTTCTAGAGTAGAAAAGTAGCGTAGAAAAGTAGATATACAAATTCATGCAGGTAGTAGGGTAGTACATTTAGTAGAGGCATGGGATCTAACTGACCTGTTATTCGTTCACTATGTCTCAGCCAAAGGTAAGGTGTCAAATCTCCCGCGGTCGCTAATCTCTGAGTGATACTAACAAACTGAGTATTATAAAATGAAAGCAATTAATGCACTTCAGCAATTTAAAAAGTCCAGCAAGGAGACGACATTAGGTAGATACACGCATTTCGTGTTGTCTCTTCAGTACCAATAACAACAAGCGATGAGAAACAATAGCAAATGGTTGATGCGACTAAAAAAGAAGAAAGAAACTTTGGGATTAAGATGGGCGAAAACGATTCAGTCTTTATGTCCACGGAAGCTTGAGACTGACGAATAGCTGTTTATACACGCACAGCATAGGCCGCATTCGGCTAATCGGTATTGCTTCAGCGAAACGAAGAAATAACGAATTAGAGTGCCGCAGCAACATTTTGAATACGGTATCGAGCCGGATCCAGTGACCACTAGCCAATAGATGTTTACCTATGGAGGATGCCGGCAGCTTACGCAACGACAAGGCTTGTGTAGGAAAAGGTTGTTTGTTTATCCCATGCAGGATCCACTTCGGTATGTACTCATTCATCCACAGATACTTGTAACACTTCTCGAAACGGGTATTGGAATTTTGCTAACGGCGAGATATAATAATGCTAGCACTAATAATAAGCATATTTCTCATCGGATGGGTGGCCATTCCCATGGTTTGTACTGACCTCATTCGTACTTGTAGTAACATGCTCTCACATAGGCGATACACAGTTGTGCGATTGTCTTTGTATTTGATTCTGGTAATGTATATAACTAACAGGTTTATATTTCACCCAAAAGTGGGGGATCCCGAGGGGCTTTGGAAATTGTTAACCACAAAATGCATTGTTTGCATCTTGTGAATTTTGTTCTAGTTCACTCAATAACTGTTACCTGGACGCTCTTAAAACAGTTCATCATCCGATCTCCCTCATAGAAAAAGAGTTATAATCATTTTGAAGTCCAGACGGCTTCCGAGCTTATTACGAAATGCTGTTACAATTACAGAATGGCATAATACGGATAAAAAAGCCAAGGTTTGCTATGTCCCGTGGGATGGTCTGTGTGCATTACATAAGTTCGAAAAAAGTCACTTTAAACGGGAACACACATTTTTGGACTCACCATAATATGTGCGTCAGCACAAAAGTACATCCGTTTGCTACGAGAATGTGTGGGTTGGTGAGCAAAGTGTTTGTTGTCGTCACTCGATGAACAGAATTCGAATCAAGTAATGCAGAGGGTTTTAACTTTTTGACGGTTAGCATGGGGGCAGAAATGACAAAAGTTGAGAGATTGTTCCACGGCTGAACAATTCGAAGAGAAACACAATTCCTGCGACATTCCAGCTGACTGTATTAGGTGGCAAGTTTCATCTAGTGACCCCACCATTTGTGGTGCGGCTGAGTTTTAGGACGTGGCGACAAACATGATCAGAGTTTTCCAATATCTGTTACGCCAGAATGAGGTCACCCCGTGGAAGGCGATAACTTCTCTCTATATTCATAGGGCTTTCTTTCCTAGATGGTAAGGTGGAACAGGCCCTTCGCATTTCTGGTTGCCATTCACTGTGGGCTCTCCAGTGCAACCAGATCACCAAGCCTGAATCGCCTAGACTACTTGGGGCCTCACAAATGCGTCTTGCACTTGAGGGAAAAGGGGAGCCTCGAGCCACCCTAGGGCCTTCCGTAAGAGACCGATATTTTGGTTCACAGTTTTTGGACTTCTTTAAAGGCTGCTCCGAACAGTCGAGATCATCTTGCACCACTACCACAAGGTCGCGCTCCCGTGAGGCAGTCTTCGAGATGTGGTCCCCTAGCTAATTTACTTTGACGGGCTTGTGATGTGCATATATAGTCTTGCACTTGCCAGCATTGAACGGAAGTAGCTTTGTCATTGACCATTCAAAAGCACAGTCTAAGTTCCGGTGTCGCAAGTCGGGAGCTTCCTGACTACCGACCGCCCGCCACATCTTAATGTCACCAGCGAAGACCATAAAATTCGACTCGAATACCCGCGCAAGATCGTTGATGAAAACCAAGAATAACCATAGCCCCAGCACTAACATTTGTGGGACAGTGTAGTCCACGTCATTAAAAACAGAAAATGTGTTTCGGACCAGAACCTGAAGCCGCCCCTGAAGAATAAAGTTATCAATCAATCCAAGGATAGGGATCCCAATACCGCATGATTGCAACTTGGAGGAGACTCGGTCATCTAAACGGTCGAAAGCTTTGGAAAAGTCAAAATGGATGGCATCACTACCGATCCCAATACCCGCTGTTTCGGTCAAACCACCACGCGCAAGCAGTAGATTATTAGTACATGACTGATGCTGACGGAATCCGTGTTAGTCCGAGACCATGATGTTAGATCTTTCTAAAGGATAGCTTTGAATTTGTAGAGGCAGTAAAAGATGTAAGCGCCTCGGGTCTAACCATGTGCTCTCTGGATATCTCCTCAATGTTCACAAATATACCGATATTTGAGACAATGGAACAATGGTTTATTACCGGTAAAAAAAGCATTGCTTAACAAGTCCCGTGGGATGGAAATTATTGTGAAAATTAATTGTATGATAAAGTGAAAAGCGTTGGGGTGGACTCACCATACACCTATGTGGAATAGCGGAGATGTTCGCTTATTAAACGTATAAATCCATAAATCCATTGGTTAGGCGTTTGGCAAGACACTGTTTGACTGCGTTTCATAGCCCCTGGCTAACAAGTTATGAAATGAAATGTGAGACAATGCATCGTCAACACGTTTTTTAACTATCGCCAGATTGGGAGCAGAGACGACATAATTAGGGAGGGCATTCCAAGGCTGGCACACTCGGTGGGAAAAGAAATTTCTATGGCATTCAAGCCGGCTATAATGAATTGTCAGTTTCAGAGGGTGACCTCTTAGTTTAGTGTTGTGGTTCAATTCCAGTAACGAACGGCAAATGTGGTTTGGGTTCTTCAGAATCTGGTAAACCATTATGAGATCCCCCGCAAAAGCCGATATTGACTGCTGTAGATTGTTAGAGATTTCAGTCTAAGCGAAGATGTTGAAGGGAGCGGGATTAACATTGGCATACTCGCGGTGGCCTTGAAAGAACTGCTATTTAGATGCACGTTTAACGTTCAGTTTGTATTTAACGGGGAGATATACCGACAGCGAGATGGAGTGGCGATGGGCACGCCACTTGGGCCAGTAATTGCTGATATCTTCATGGGCATGCTTGAACAAGGGAATCTAAAATCAACCATCGCAACTTTGAACCTCTACCGCCGTTACGTTGATGACATATTTGTGATGTTTCAGTCATCCCAGCATGTTTCATCAACACTATAACCGAGCTCATAATGCAATGCACTTTACCTCCGAGGTAGAGGAAATTGAATGTTTTCACTTTCTGGACGTGGGCCTAAACAGACTCGATAGCGGGATATTACAGCGCCACGTATATAGAAAAAGCTCGTCGAACAGCCAGTACACCAACTTCCACATCTTCGTGTCACTTAGGATGAAACGAAATTTAATTCTTTGTCTGGTCAGTAGAGCAGAGCGAATCTGCTCGCATGGTACACTTGCAGTCGAACTACAACGAATAGGCTCATTGCTGTGGGAATATGGTTATCCAGATCACTACATAAAAGTCCACATGGAGAAGAGCGTGAACACACCGGTTGTCTTAACAGCTAACAGAAAAGCGATTTCCCTGTAACTCCCTTACAAAGGGGAAATCGCTGCTGAAATTCTTACTCGCCGTCTATCACGTTAGCTTAGACGGACGTTCCCAACAGCAAAATTACATCCCTGCTTTACCGGCACACCGATGGTTAAGCTCAGTCTCAAGGATAGTAGACCTGTCCACCATGATTCGGTGTGCATATATTCATTTACCTGTTCCTGTGCTTCAGCATACATTGGTCGTACGACTAGGTGTCTATCCGAGAGAATGAAAGAACACCGTCCGGCATGGCTAGCGACCGGATGCAGTAGGGTATGTAACTCAGCCATAGCTGCCCACCTTCCCGACACAGGCCACAACCCTAGGCCATCCGAAGCATTCCAAATTATCAACAAGCCCCTGAATAATCGATCGAAGTACATGCGCAGACTGATACCAGAAGCCGCTGAAGCTATAGCAATCCGGTTGTACGAACAAAAGTTGTGCACGCAGAAGCGATTTGTTCAAGCCTTACAACTGCCCTGGCCCGATCGAGTAGTGATTTTTACTCAGTTGTATCGTGTGAAGACTCCGACATTGATCTGATTATTGGCGATAGTTGACCTCTTATAAACTGATTTTACCCCGTTTTAACGACTCAGTAGTCTGTCTAATCGATGTAATTGGTATATACTTGTACTAGCCTGATGAAGAATTATCGAAAACATATGTTCGCTAAAATTGGCTTTCGATAATCTTTCTAAATGTCCCAGTAGTGCCTCATCTATGATCGACTCCATAACCTTTGAGAATACTGGAAGAAAAATCACTGGGCGATAGTTGGCGCGTTCCGAATGACTACCATGCTTCCACAGGCTAGGAACCTACTGTTCATTCATGCATCTTTGAAAGAATCGGGTTAATGACTCAGCTATCCTCGTAGCATACAACTGCAATGCTTTCGGGCGAAAGTTGTCAACTCCGGTGGCATTATTGGTGCGCAACAACAGTAGCTTCTCAAAACAATCGCCGAACTAAAAGTGACGTGTGTAATTGCTGGCATATGGGGGTATACGATAGGTATGAGACACATGCTGGTGGCGAGTCGGAAAAGTGAATCAAATTGCATCCGTGGAATGTTGGCGGTATCCTCGGTGTTTTGAGCACATCCATTTACTGAAGTGAGTGGCGGAACACCACGGTTCACTTTCCGGAAGTTGTTAGCATTTTGTACAGAAGCTTATTGTTGTTAGCACAAAACCCCTCAGCTGGACACCGTTCGTGTAAGTATTTGTTTTCACGTACAAGGGTGATACAATGATTACACTGCAATACAGATTTGCAGCCTTGGTAAATGGCTGGTCGTATAGATTTCGGAGTTGGCTTTCGTCTAAGACCACAAACATTGTTATGTGGCTCGGGATTTGGAAAATTGCGTGGGTGTATTTCCATGGAAGGGGGGTTAAAACTGCGACGTAGAGATAAAATGTGATCCGTACAAGCTAGGTTTTAAAGAAGAAATGCGTTAAATAGCTATGGTTAAGCTTGATCAAATGATTGTAAACACACGTGTGTGCGAAAAGAATTGTGACGGCAGATCCGATATGAGTAGAATTGCAGGTGGCGCGGGACCGCATGATGGTCGATTTGGCCAATGGATTTTAACTAGGTGCCGATCCCATGGAGTAACGTATCTGATTAGCGGGTTATTAGTCCGCATATTTGTAATCCATCTTGGCACAACCAGGGTGCAGTCTCTATTACCAAGTTTCCAGGTTTAACTGTGCTGCAGTTATCATGTAGACTACTTGTAATGAGTTTTTTGATTGATCAGGTTGTACAGTAGCATCAAACTATGCGTCCACCTTTGTAGCAAAAGCGGATCGATTTGGAGTTGTTGGCACCGCTCCCGATGGTTCTTGGCGAATTTTTCCCTAACTGACGTTTTGTGAAGCATCTATGTAAACTTATGGAGCTATTTCGTCAGCTTGCCTCATGGCATGATACACTGTACTGCAATAATCCTGAACTGGTCGTAGTAGATATTACAAAGTGCAGCATTGCCTGTGATTGTGTGGATCACGTGGGGTATACTATCCACAGATTGTCTGGCCTTTGTTATCTGGTATACAGTTGACCCAAAATGTTGTAGTTACCGGGGTGCTGGATTCGGAGCTCGCGATTAGACATAAGCGTTCTTCAGCATCAATGCCCTGGAATCCCAAACCTCCCCTGAAGAACAGTTCAAAGCAGGTTTGCATGAGCAAGTCCAGTTTTTCGCTCTATGGCCACATAAACGCTCTCATTGGAATCAGAGACAGATAAACCGTCTATACTGGATAGGATATTCACCAACAAAGAACTCACGATCGAGGGTGTGATCGTCGACGTCCATTTTGCGATGCACTCATACTCTGTTACGCGGAATATCCCGCAGAAATTACCGACACAATGAGAACTATCATATACTATGACTTATTAGCTCGACCCTGTGAATAAACTAACTGGATCTTCCTGGTAGATGAAACACCTACGGAAGCACGGGAGCATTTCGTCAGGCCGTTAAACACTTTTGTTGCAGAGGCATCAGAAACTAAGACTGTCTTCCCGAATAGCATGATCTCATTTCTACAAAGCAGGACACGCAAATATACAGTTGTGCAAAATTCCGCTTGGCATATCCATAAGACCTCTCTGATCACCGAGACTTGTATGGTCTATGTGGCCCAACATAACCGCTGTATTCAATTTGCCCGTGCGGATAAAATCGCGTACCAACATAAGTTGGTATTGCGTCTGGTCTCAAACTACCGTTTGCATTATTAACATTCAAGCATCCTACGTATTGTGAAATCAATAGTTCCCCCTTTTCATACTGCACATGCACTGACACTGACCACGTAGGGCTTGGCGAATGCCCTACATCTGCAATGTGCTTCAAAATTTCAGTGTGTTCAGTGGCCACCTAACCCTATAACATGTGTGGTTTCACCCACAAAACTAACTAACATATCCTTCACGGCAAAAGCTGTGCTGAAAATGTTCTGAATGCGTAAGCACAGCTCTCCTGGAGTTGGATAATATTCACCCGAAATCACCTGTGACGGTAGGACAGAGCTTAACTGAGCCTTTGGTTTGATTCTTCCAACTGTGTTTTAACGAAACATATTTGCCCAACATGTGGAAACACTGAATCATAACTCCAACTCACAAAGAAGGTAATCATTCTGATCCATCCAACTACTGTCCTGTAACCATCCTACCGATGCATTCAAAGTTCATGGAAGTCATTATTGCCAATACGCTAACGACCTAGTTGGAAAAAGTTACCTACTTTGCAAGAAAAACGGTATGTCTTGTGACGAAATCGATCATGCACTATAAATTTACTGCGAGAACGATCCAGCTGGACCGAGGCTGCAGACACTGCCACAGAAGTTGATGTAGATTTTTTTGACCTCTCATTGGCGTCCACTGGTTAGACCACGATATCCTTCTCTATAAACTCCAGAGAGGCGGTATCGCTGGTCCTCCACTAGGGTGGATCAGAAGCTTTCTCCCCCACCGGCGCTTCAATATAAGAGTGAGTGAATACATACCATATCCTATACAAGCCAAATACAAAGTACCACGTGAATCGATACTGGGGCCACGGTTGTTCTTGGCGTATATCACGGTATAACACACTTCATAAGCTCGAGCTGCCCACTCTGTGATGATGAGATAAAGGTGTGGAGGGTGATCAACACACCAGATGATATTACACTACTTAAGGTTGATCTGGATAGGATGTACGGATGGTCAATCCGAAATCCACTTCGGTCCAATGTGGACAAATGTATAGTGATGCACTTATGACACCATCTAGCATGCTGCTATAAACTGAGCAACCAGGAGCTTCAAGCGTCTTCCATCGGAAAGGATCTATGTGTTTAGGTGCAGTCCGATCTTTGTTGTTCGGACCAGGCTAAAAAGACAAGAAAAGCATTGAAAACGTGGGCCTTTTCGGCGTGTATTCGGATGGTTCGACCCGTCGATCTTTCAGCAGCTTCGCGGCTCATTTAACTGTCCACATGTTGACTATGAAATGCAGGCCTGACAGTCATGTCTGAGTAGAGGCCTCACCGCCTTGTAGAAAGCCCAAAGCAGAATAATCAAAACTGTCACGTGTCTGTATAATTTACCGTATGAAGGTAGGTTTCAAGTGCTCGGAGTCTTCAGCGGGCACTATCGGCGATTGTGCGTGGACCTCATTTTGACTTATCAGGTTTTGAGAGAGCCCAGTCACATGTGCCGCTACTTGCTAGAGCTCAGTCACAACAGTAAGTTGAGAGGCCACCATCTCAAGCTGGCAGAGCAGCACAGTCGTTTGGAATGTCGTCGGAAGTTCATTTCCGTACGCGTTTGCCGAACGTGGAATGCCGTACTAGAATCTGTCATATGTGCTCCCACATTGGCAGAGTTCACAATCCGAGTTGACCGTGCCCTTATTTCGCTGCACCATCTCACATGACCCATTATCCATGGATGAACACAAGTGCCGCTAAGCGATTTCGCTGGCGACCAAATCCCAGCTATCGTTCCACGTTTTTCACTTCATGTATGTGTATACCAGCGGGAGACACGATTTTTACAAACATCTCATTTGCCGTCATTCCTTATGGAGTTACCTTAGATTTACTGCTTATAGTAGGTATACCTCAGTGAGTTCGCCGGTGTAAACCCAATGCTGCCAACATTGTTTATATGTTTTATACTTTCACCATAACCATCCTACGGGACCAGTTAAGCATTAGCCTGTTTACTCGTACAAAACCATTGTTCCAGTGTTCATTGCCAAGTGACAAACACGTGTGTCTGCTAGCGATTTCGCTGCCGGTCAGACCCCAGATAACCTTTTACTATTTTCACCTGTACGTGTTCACTAGGTGACAAGTTTTTTCAACTACTGCATTCGTCATCATTCCTTATGGAGTTACATTGGATTTACATTTTTTAATACCGGAAACAAGTTAAACTGATAGGCTTGCTTCGGTGGGTCTCATCAGGTTTATACACCACAACAGACAGGATTAAAGTGCGCGAAGTATATCAGACAATGGTAAAGTTCAAAGGTCTAGGTTATCTGAATGCCAAAGCTAGGTGGTTGCTTCTGGAGGGGTCAATGACATGTAAGTGGCTTGTTCTCCAACATGGGGTCAGCGTGGTGAGGGGCAAAAATAGACAAAGAAGCTGAACGGATTGTTTTTTTTCGCAAGAAAACCTGAGTTTCGGAGGTGGATAGCAATCGTTTCGGCTGTTGCTAATAAGTGTTATCTTACCGCTCGTATTTGGCGTCCACGTACGCGGTAAATGAGTTGGAAAGGCTAGCAGGCATCGCTATTGTGGTTAGAATCAAATTGCTAACACTGCGATCCTCACCGTTTTCGTCACATCACTACACAGCCAAGCCGAGCAATGCTCTCGGATTCTCTTCCGATATATCTTGCTCTACATGAACAGGCGAAGGAGTATACACAGGATGAAGAAATCCACGAGGAAGGCTTTTCTTGATTTGATGCCTCACGATTGGTGTTGAAGTAAATCTTAGCCGTCAGCTTGTTGCTTTGTAGCTATGGTCAATGGCGGCGGATAGCGTTCGAGATGTTACCTGCGGTATTCCATTCCGCTTGAATGGTAACGATAGATGAACCAGTTTCTTCCCGGTCGAAACCGTTTTAGCACTCGTTTTTCTATACTCCATATTTTTCCGGACAATCTCTTCCGCATAGCCATTTTGATCAAAAAGGTCAATAAGAAATTCAGCTCATCCAGAAGCGTGTCCTCACTACAAATCATTCTGATCCTTTCGGTTGAACATCTAATGAAGTTTCGTTTTCGATTTATATAAATACATAAAGGTGTTATTCCTCGACGTTGCGTGGCACAATCCAACTGAGGGGACTGATCAATTTGTACATCGGGATCGCATAAAATAGTAGGTTGTTCATGTTTTGTACAACGGGTCCCAAATGGGTTTCTGAAGTGAATGGCAGTTTGATAGTATTAGAGAGAGCAAGAAACAGGGAACAATAACAAATGCAGATTTGGCCAAAAGTTCAAGTAAAGTAATACGGCCACCCATGGAACTGTCCCAAGGGAACCTGCTTCCATGCGGGTTAATCCCTCGATGGGTTTCACCCGCACTTCCATGCTCCAACGGTCTGTGTGCCGGTGTGGCAAAATAACAGGTAAGCCGTCACCTGTTCCACAAATCATTTTTATTAGGGCTGTTTTATGCATGTATTATAGGCGATGAATCCTCAGCCCGACCCGTCATGCGGATCATTCAAGTATGACAGTTTTATGTTATATGCCAGCGAGTCAGTGGCAGTATGCTTTGCGTGTGGTTAACTTATTTATCTTGGAAGCTGTAGTCCGTCAGCTTAAGATATCAGCCTACTCGTGGCCAACAGTGAAATAAGGAAAAATATAAGGTATGAGGAATGAAAAGCATACACTTGTTTACAATCTTGTGCTACTAGACCAAGCAGAGTGTGGGGGAAAATCATTGCGAACAAAGACGATCGTGAGGAGATTGCAGCTTGAAATTCGTAGTTCATGTTCGAAACAGTGTACCAAAGGATAAGAAGACGGTATTGTTTAAACTGGAGTGCAGGATTGGCAGGAATAAGATGGATTGTAAATACATACTAAGGAGTTCATCCATGTGAAGATAAAATTGTAATATTGTGGCAATTAGGGGATATTACAACTTTTACGTGTATTCAGGACCTTTCTCATACAAATCATCTATAGTAATCGTTTGGCTAAGTGTTGGTAAGATATTGGAAAAGGTCAGGTGAACAATGATCATCCGTTTGAATTGCAGCTAGATAGAGCATCTGCTGATATTCGATGGAAGTTTATTCTATATCAATGCATGGTTTGCTGAGAAAAATTCAAGCGGAGCTTGATACGAGACTTTTGGATATGCAGTAAGCGGTCGTCATTTCTTGCGTCATAGCACGCGAGAGCCTGAAACTCGAATTGTGGCTGTGCTCTAAAGCTTAAGCCGAATAGTAAGCGGTAAAGAAGGCACAGATTTAGTTTGAGTCTGCCCAGCGGCTGCAGTTTTAGAGGTTCGCGACGCTCAAGGTGAGTCATAATGTTAGGCATGTTCAAGCATCTCTTCGTGAATGATCGTTGGATGTTTCCCAGTGCTATGATGTCTACTTTTCTCAGATTTCCGTGCACTGTTTTACAAAATCCAAGCTTCAGTCTAACAGATTTTAAAGGCTAGACTCCTGGACTCCCTCAAGATAAGAGCTCGGTTTATGTAGGCGATGGTTGTTCTGTCAGAGGCCTACAAGAATATAACTTACACTAAAAAAATTAAATAAGGCAGAATATATTCGATCAATGTGTCGGAGTGCGCCACACACAGGAATAAGAGTGTTGTTTATGGTTAGGATGTTCTCTGGAGTGTCACAGTCGTAGTACAATAGATTACCCTTGCCGGCGGCGAAGTACAACTTTCAGGAGTTACTCCAGTGCTCTAATGCTGACAAGTCAGACTGAATACAGATTAACTTAGGACTACCTAGCCCAGATGCGGAACCATACACAATTTTAACGTCATCAGCAAAGAGTAATGGCATCACGAAGATAATTTCCTCAAAGAGATCATTAAAGTAGATTAAGAATAAAAGCGGACCCAACACGCTTCCTTGAATCACACCACTAGATATTAAAGTGGTTTCAGATGTAGAGTTACCAATTCTGACTGCTTGCTTTCTACCCTCGAGGTAGGAAGACAACCACTTTAGAAGCGAATTTGTGATACCATAAGACATAATCTTCTGCAGCAATATGTTGTGTGGGACACGGTCAAAGGCTTTTTGGATATCAAGAAACATTACAACGATATCACCTCCGGCGTCTCTTGCTCTAGTTACATAATCAAGATAATCTAACTGACAGGTGATGCATGACCTACCCTGTAAAAAACCGTGCTGATGTTTACTAATAAATTCCATAGAACACAAGTGTGCTCTTATGCGTTCTTTAACTAACCTCTCAATGATTCTGAAAATAATAGATGTATGGTGGATTGGGCGGTAATTATTTACATCCTGCATAGAACCACTTTTGTGTCGTGGAGTTGTAATTGATTGTTTCCAGTGCATAGGATACTCTTCTTTGTTCATGGAAAGCGTGAATACATTAAGCAGAAACAAGGCGATGTCTGGGCCTCCTTGTTTGATTAGATTTGGGGGATGCTGTCAGGCCCTGGAGGGCATGATGAACGAACTAATCTGATTTGGCGACACCACCAAGTTTGAATTCAACCGTTTGGAGCTGCCTTTGGTTAGCAGCTTGGGTTAATGTTCCTCTCTCGCATTGGTACTATAGCTAGACAAGAAGTAGTCATTGAAGATCGAATCTATGATTTCGCGAGCAGTTATGGCAGTTCCATCAGAGTCTACAATCGAGTTAATATTACTTGACTTCCTGTTCCATCTACGAACCAAAAGTTTTGTGATGGAGCTTGTCACGTTTGCGTTGTTCAATACCATTACCTCCTCGGAACATAGCATTTGGTGATGCTCATGATACAACGCTGTTAGCATTCTGGTATGAAGCATCAGTAGGGTAAAATCCTTTGTTTTCCGAAACTTTTTCTCTATTTTATGAAGTTTAGTGGCTCCCTTTTTCGAGATGCCTGCAGATGTAGCAATCCTTTTCAACTTATTATTGGGTTCTGGACCCACAACTTCAACACAGATGAATACGGTGGTAAAACTCATCACAATCAATTTGTACATTTTGTGCTAAGAAAAATGGATCCCAGTTTGAAGACCTTATGAGATCTGATAAGACTGACCAATTCACAGAAGAGAATGGGCGGTATTTGGTCACTGATTTTATCCGTTTAGAAAAAATTTGGAAAAACCAACCAACGACGTGATCAATCTCCGGTAATATGCCACTGATGTAGGTGGACACATCTGAACAGCCCATAGTAAATATTAGATCAAGTGTGTTTCCAAATCGGTTAGGCTCTTTGACGTGCTGTAACCATCCTAGTCGACCAAGGTAGACATAAGTGTTGCGCTTTTGTGGTTCATTGTTAAGTGACCAGTTGATTTCGGGCATATTAAAATCCCCAGCGATAATTTTATTAGTGTATGAGAGGTCGGCAATAAAAGAAAAAGTGTCTATCAAGTCAGCAGTTACGGTGACCGCAGATGAGGGTGGTTTGTAGATGCAACCAACTAATAGATTTGTTGGAGAACTAGAAATGGTAATCCACACCGAATCAGGAAGTGTCCGAAGGGGTGGTTCATCTAAGGGAAGAAGCAGGTATATGACTTTGACCTAGAGTAGGCAGCCACCGCCTTTAGCAGAAGGACGGTTATTACGAAACATGTTATAACCCAATATCCCGAACAATGTGTCTGGCATCTTCACTGAACACCATCTTTCAGTTATTAGTACTACATCAGGAAATGAAAGATGAAGAATATTAGGCAAGCAGCGCGTTTTATTTAACAGTGAACGAGAATTAATTAATAATAGATGCAGTGTCTTGTTCTCCTTTGGGTTGTCTACAGTAATGCAGGTAGAGGACCCCAGCGATGTGGGGATGGGACTTACGGAGGACATATACTTTGTGGAATTAGTGTCGTTTGGAGGTGTGGCGGGTAAAACGCCACGGGACCCCAAAAATATGTTGGACGGACGAAATATCAGGAAAATTTCGTCTCTCTGTGAAATTACACTTGGTTGGGTGTTGCACATAACCTAGCTGCCTGTAAATGTTGTTTTCATGTGGGTCCAAACTGGCAAAGTGTATATATTGTCCGTTCTACATCGCTTTTCTGTGCACTCTCCGTTGGGTCGACCCATCTGATCTTCTGCCAATATGGATCTCTAGGAAGCACATCATGTAATTGCATTCAGATTCGAGGGTGAACTTAGCATTATCGTGCGATGAATCAAAATGGTACGAAATTTGCTCTGTGTGACAGTGACTGTCTTCTATACAACGTATAGCGTCCACGTATCGCCCGTAGTAGGGTAGAGCACTATTGACTCCGCCGAGATAGATGTTCTCTAATTTACTCATGAACACATTTGCTAGCAGCGGTCCTAGCGGTGACCCCATTGCTCTCCGTCCTGAATGAGCAATAGTTTGTTCTGAAGTTCACTTTGCCGGGAGGTAGAAACAACCACTACTTCACCGCTGATTATGAATGCCAGACCATGTCCATTAACCACAATCATATCGTTGAGATAAGCGGGACAAGTGACGTGCCGGGTACACTTCGTTAGATATCACTACTGGTGGTTGAACGTGAAGAAGAGTGCTTGTCATTGTGGTACAGCTGACTCCATCTAATGGATGGTCGGAACAAGTGCACGATATCTTCCAGTTCACACAAATACTTTCCACCGGATCATTCAAAAAGCCGTGGAAACCATGGTCTGCACGAACTAGAACAAATTATTAACCATAAAAAAGGTTTGTGAATTGAAGAGCTCTGACGACAGCTATATCTGCCTTGTCTGTAGCTGTCTTCTGGAGTACCGCAACTGACGCTCCGTTTGGTCGCGAATGTGGTCGGATTCTTTCAAACCGAGCCCACAGTGAGCCTAGCGATTGACTTCGCAAAAGTTTGGTATTCGTTCTATTTTCACTTTTGTTCGGAGTCCACATTTTAACACAATAATGGATGTGTCCAATAACAGGCTGCTGATGAGAAAATACCATGGTAGCTACTCACAACCTAACTGGCAGTCTGGGTCAACAAAGTTTACATAAATCGGTAGACTGGACCGAATCTGTTTTGTGTGTTGCTCAATATTAGGCGCAGAAGGCACGTTTAGTCTTTCCAGAATTGTTCTGGGTATCCACGTGTCTGCTCCTTATCCACTGAAACCAGTCCATCTAGGAATGTCTCATCCAAACAATAGCACATTGTATGCTGCTTACAGGGTTGATACCATTGAACATCTATTGCCGTGGTTTAGAATTATATGTTTGAACTATCTTCTCTCAAATTCACTGATGGTGGCGTTTTGTTTCTAAGCTAATTAATTATGTACGATTAACGTAGCTGTGTCCATTGGTCGGTTTCATGTTCCATTTAGGCAACGAGTAGATTAGCACAACTTTGCACTTGACCGTAACGCAACCCTGTCATGGGTTCACGAAAGAGCTGGGGAATCAACTGTATGTACTGTCAAAGTTTATCGATACTGGCTGCATCGTTGTCACTGAAATTACGCGAACTTCTAGTCATTGATATGTGTTGGCGGGCAGCAAGCCACCCGCCAAAGAGAGTGTGGTAACTTCAGTCTCTCGACATTCGTCTTCCCTATAGTGTATGCCGTACGCTTCAGTGCTAATTAATTGAAATAAGGCCCAGATCGCATGCAACACATCCATAAAGTGGTCACGTTGTTGGCATCCATATAGCAAGAAAAGCCATAGTGGAGCGCGGAAGCCCCCCAAAATGAACCTGTGACAATCCATAGGATTTACAAGGATACAGGAAGTTGTCAAGGGTCATTTTGTGGCCCTTGCTGTGTGACTGGATTACGCCGCGCAATCTCAATGTGAACCGTGAATGGTGTTGAAGCGAACCTAGTTAATCGAAGAAGATCAATTTTGGATGCTACCCTCCCCCGAAAACACCGTTCCCCACGACTGGTTCCGAATCTATTTGTTCCCCTCAGGTAGAGATAGCAGTCAGCCGAATCCAGGGTCTTTGGGATGGCAGCGGAGTGCATTCTCTCTCTACTTGCTTAGAGCAAAGTATTTCGAGACCTTTCGTTCGGGTGGGGAAACACAACATCCATCTTCTGTTACGTTCCCACTGAGTGAATCAGCCAAGATTCGCCTCAATGCGAATCACAGTCCACATTGAGGTGGCACTTCGTAATCCATTCACAAGATGAGCGCTTCAAAATGTTCCTTTCCATCAGTAATAAATGTGGATTGCTCAAACTATGCCCAGAGTTGACGCATGTTACTTTGTACTGATGAGACCTTGGTCTCTTATGAAAATCGCATGTATACACAGGAACCAACGTTTACCGTTTTCATGGGGCAGTGCAATATCTACCCCACTAAGTTCTGACACAATCCTGTGAGCTAAATAAGGGAGTTTAAAATCCGCAGCATACCTACGGTGTTCTCAGTATACCTTCGTAGCGGAGGACCCAGGAACTTTTGCACGTTGGTGTAGCTCTGGAGAACTTTGGGACTACGAAGGACAATATCGTGGATACCTTGATGCTTAGGAACAGTTAAATATCGGTAATTTCCTCCCGTGTTTTACACAAAAGTAACTGTCTCCTGGAGGACTCCATGACTGAAGCTGCTTTACTTTAATTTGATGTCAACGTTCCAGACGCAAACTTTAAACCGACTCCGTGGTTACTGCAAGTTACCCATTCAAATGTGTGAAAAATTGGTTACATTTGTTTTCCTAAAGCTTGAAGCTGTCGCCACCACACATATGCTCATTACAAGTTTCCCTCGTCCAATTCCCTCTAGGGAGTGTAAGTATTGTAGTAGCTGCATGAACTAGCCGTCTGCTCAACTATGAATTGGATGTTGAATACTCTTTTCCGGTACGTGGAACGGATCTCGGCTGCCGGTCTCCACGTTAATTTCGCTATCCATACCGGCTTGTCACATCAGATATCCGAGCCAGATGCTTTGCAAACAGCCATCATGAATTTGGTAAAAGCTTGTGCGGTTTACCAGGTACAGTTAACTCTTGCTATGTGTATCATCTCTCAACAGCCCAGTCTTGATGATATCACAATATCTGCTCACTGTTGGTGACCGCATGGGAAATCCGGTACCTTTGAGCCATTTCTTTGTTTCATTGTCTAGCAGTAAAATAGGCACTATGACAGGCCTCCATCTATAGTTAGGTTGAGCAATGTAACAGCCAGAAGAGCAGTGTACGTTTAAGTTACAACGTAGTGCATCCAATAGAACGAACCTCTACTTCAGCAACAGCAATAGGTAATACTGGTGCCCTAAAACTAGTGCGAGAATATTTCCAAGAAAGCTGTGCTTATTCTGTGGTTCATGATCTACGTTGCAAGTTAGTAGTTACCGTTCTACAGGTTCGTCCATGAAATCAGTTCCGTTCAATGGTTCAGTAGTGTACGATGGGGTAACTAGCATAACTCTACAAGACCCAAAGGATGCAAAATGCAAAAGGAAATTAAAATCAAAAATGTCCAACATAGAACAAGACTTATCATTAGTAAAACATGGCACTTTATCACACTGTTGCGTAGCGTTTAGCATTTAGACGAAAGTCTAAAAGTCTTTCGAATGTCGCGATGTCTGGTGCGTTCACCACATGTGTTGGTAGTGCATTCCAGTGGGAGCAGATTCTAAGAGAGTAAAAATACCTCCTCCAATCCAACCGGGAGTGCTACGTTACTAGTTTCAGGTGGTTGCCGCGGCACCTTTTGTATGGTGCTAGGGTCAGCAGTGATGTACATGGGGGATCGCTTTCAGTTAGTATCTGGTATGTAAGAACGAGATCCTCGCGAAGCCGTCGGTATTCTGAAGAGAACACATTGAGTAAACAAAGGCGCAGTTCGTAACTGAGACCAGATAATCCACGCGTCGCCTTGGTGACTCTTCTTTGAGGTTGCTCCAAGTGACGAAGATCTCCTTTTAACCACAAGCGCCAGGCCTGAATTGCATATTCAACGTGGGTACGAAGATACGTGTTAACCAACAATGGTACTAACCATCGTTCAAATGTTTAAAGAACTTCAAGTTCAAGTTCGCCACATTTGCTACTTTAGCAAATTGAAGCGAACTGCCAAGACTTTCTTGAACGATGATACCTAAATCTCATTCACCCGTCACCTGTCGTAAAACATGCTGTCCCGGAAGACATGAGCTGATGAAGCTGCTAGGCACTTTGAAGAATTCTGTGGGAACTAGTTCCTTTCTTCCCATTCGTTACTCCGGTCCACATCGTTCTGGAAGTAGACACGATCGGTTGCTGAGTGAATTGCTTTCTAAATTTCGGCCTCATCTGCAAATATTTGCATCTGAGATAAAATATTTTCTGGGAGGTCATGTATGTAAATTAAAAACAGTAGCATGTCGAGGACGGATCCTTGCGGTACACCACTGGCTAGCACAAACTTTCCTGATGAGGTTTGGCTATTCTTATCTTGATGTTTCTGTCTTGTACGTAATCTTCCAATCAGGTGAACAGGGTACCGTTGATATCGTAAACCCCAGCTTTCGGTGCGGGACTAAGTAATTGACCCTATCGAATGCCTTAGAAAAGTTAACGTAATTCACAACTATAGGGATTCCTTCATCGGTTGCCCTGGTTTATGAATCCTGAGCAAGGAGCAAATTTGTGAGACAAGATCGTCTGCGTATGACATCATGTTGGACATTAGAAATTATTTGATTATCAAAATATTGCGTCAGTTCATCTGCGATTACCGACTCCGTTACTCTTGCTAAAACAGGTAGTAGATAATAGATCGGTAGTTAGCAGGAACCGATCGCTTACCTTTTTTGTATATCGGGGTGATGCTTCCACGCTTTCTCACAGATGGGAGTGTTTGGGAGTCAAACAGACCCTGGAAAAGGGCTGGAAGATGTACTGCAATGGTGGGAGTAAAAGTTTTGAGTACCTCTTGGCAGATCTGGTTGATTCCCGAGGCATTGTTCCCCCGGAGAGACTGTACTTGGCTTGCGACGTCCGCTGGGGTAAAGGTGACGTTGGATAAGCCAACGACATTTGTTGAGGTTGATAGAGCAAAGATTCCATGGTATTTTTAGCCACTGAGCCAAACTGCTGCAGTAGTGCGTTCGCGGTAGCCACCTTAGTCAATGGGTTTATGAGTGCGGCTGGGAAAATCTGGTTCTCCAATTCACTCCACATCTTTGTGATTGTTTTACTTCACGGAGGTTTACTGGTCACTAGTGAATATGGGATATGTGTTAACAAAACCAAATAGAAGTCTAAGTTTTCCCAGCTGCATGCAAGTTAGTGTAGAACATCGCATGCACGCTGCTCACATTTTTATCCAACTGGGTAGGAACAACCCACATTAAAGCAATAACTTTGGGTAGTTGGTGGAAATGCCTAGCATAATTTTGCTTGATCTCAGCACACAGAGGAGAATCGGCAGCGAATTGTAACGGTTGTGACCAGCGGTGTAAATACAAGGGAGAACGGTTTTGGTTGTATCATTCCAAGAGGATGCCTTACCAGAAATATGTATGATCGCCGATTGGACGCCTTAGTCTGTTTAATACTCAGATGAATCAAGAGCATATCGAGAAGGTAGTTTATCACAGATCGTACCATTTATCATTGCACTATTGTCCAAGTAACTCATATGAATGGCGTGCAGCAATCACAGCATCTCACTTAACGCGTGGCACCCAGTTAGACGAGCTTTACTCCTAGGTGTGATGTTAACCGGCTTCCAAAATCAGTACAGAGCGCTGACAGTAAATGAATGGTATACATTTATTAAATTGATATTTCCTGGTGCAGTATTTGATACGCAGAGTGCACTGCAACTGAAACCGATGCCACCCGTCAATGAAAGAAAGTGTCCAAGTGTATACATCTGGGGTTTGTATCTCCCAACCTATGCATTTTACGAGTAATTTAACAAGTTTGCGCGCAGTAACCTGCCGTACGAACTGGAGGTACACTTGAAATACTTCACTGTACCAACATCCATTTAGGCTCAAGATGCGTTATAGACCCAGACCCAACCTTTGTACATTAGGTAAAACCCAGTACAGCCTATATACTACTCGAAAGGTTTCCGCTCTACAAAGATACTGATTACGATCTTTGAAGCTTGAGTATTGCATCCCGCTGCGCGATAACAGTTTGCTCACGAAGACCACTACGTCGTGCTACGCGTTGCATTAGGATTTTTGTTTGTTCCCCTGTTGTCATGCCACATTCTATTAGTCCAGTGCTTTACTTGTTCCTGATGTCAAATGCGGCCCAGCATGTCCATGGAGCGAATGTATTATATATGAAGGAACTGTCTCTGCCCATCTGGACGGCATCATTTTGTTACCGCGTATCTAAATGCCGTATATATCAACGTAGGCTGTTTTTGATCGTGCTAATATGCAGTTGCTTTGTTTCGCAGCTGTGTATCCTTAAGGGTCTCATTTGCAAGCCGTGATTTTTGTAGATGATGTATCATATATTAATATCGCCAGCTAGCATTCGTCTTGGCTACTGTTAAACTAACTTCTACAAGCACTCTTGGGCTGCTATTGTTCACGGTGACAGTCCGAAAACCTCTTTGACAAGAATCCTCGCAGCTAGACTCAACCAGACACCACACCTACACCACGACACCACGTCTTGTCGAGACTAGCCGGTAGCGCTCATTTACCGAATCATATTGCATCCGAACCCGCGAACTTACTCTTACGAACCAGTGGATTAAGCAATGTGTGACAGCGACGGGCTACTATGACTGATAAACGCTATATAGCGTGGATCATCCTCCGCTCTCATGCAGGCTATGAATATGCCAAGGATGTGGCTGGTTCCCAGCACTACGACTTTCTTCGTAAATTAAAATCCTATCGCAATCACAATTAGTTCGACTATTTCCCTACAGTAGTTCGGAAACACGGTCGGCTAATTCGGTTACTTCATGTTACCCCATGCATGTCGTTTGAAACTACGTAGTTTTCTTTTCGTCGATCAATACCGCTGAAAGTTGGTTGTCACAGTGTTGCAGGAACCGTCTGATCGTCACGTTATTTTACCGGACAAGGTCGGTACAATTTGTTTACTCTCTCTGACCGAAATACCAAGGATTCCATTGGTTGCGGTAGAACCCTTACCGATACCTTAGCACCAACTCTGGTTTCCTTTATTTGAGTTGCTCACGCGTGTGCTTGGTGGACGCTCGCTATACCGGCTTAGACCGCTCTGATGACTGATTGAGATTGTTTTGGTGACTCTTCATGTTTCCCCTTCCATTTTAGTGAACTTAACGCCACTGTGGATGCACAGTACCATTGTGTTGCAGATAAACTCCACGGCGTAGTCATTAATCAGCCAAACACCACATTCATCTCTCCCTCATTGATTAACCGATCCGTTTTATTGCACATTTCGACTGTCTCCGTTCTTTCTTTCCTCTCACCTTCACGTCCAGAGCAAGTGGACAATTGCCTACGTCATGGGCTACGCGAAACGGCACCGTTGTTCCCTCGAGACGCAGCGGTGAATACGACTGTGCTGCTGCGCAAGTTGCGCTCAAAGAGCCCGGAAATTGCCAGTTGGCTAGACGAGTTGGAAGAAAAAGGAAACGGAGGCAAGCGTAGTCCGCATCTGAAAGCATCCACCAACAATCGCATGAAGTCTCCGCTTCGCTTCGCATGGATTAATTCATTTAGCAGCAAGTGAGTGTCCTGTATCTTCGGGTTTACTTTTCACCGGAAGTGAACACTGAGCAATGATTTTATACAGGTTAAGAAGCATTGCTTTACAAGCGCCGTTAAGTGGTCTGATGTGTTAGCGAAAAACCTTCATGAAGGAAGCAGTTAGTAGTTTTCCTGCCAAACTAATGGATTTATCGTTTTTGATGCAGTAACCCTGCACACCGAGTGTTTCCATAGCTTCGATATGCGATAAAGTAAATCCAAGATATTCCCCGGGAGTAGGATGGAGAGTAGCGTCAAGTAACAAAATATAAGTGGCGGAGTGCGTCATCCAACCGACCTTTAAATATCGCTAGCGTGGGTGCAGAAACAACCGATTCGGGGAGAGCGTTCCATGGTTGACACACACGAATGGAAAAGAAATTTCTACGACACGCCAGACGGCTGTACTGTTTTGCTATTTTCAAGGACTGGCCTCTGAGTTTGGTGTTGCTGCTGAGTTGCTCTAAAGAGCGGCACACTTAGTTTGGATTGTGTAAAATCACATCCGCCATAATCAAGTCGCCTCGTAGTCGTCGCTACCGCCCGCTAAATACTCCCAAGCGTTTCACCTCTGCTCGTACGGAAGGTGGTGCATTCCAATGACGTAATTAGAAGCTCAACATTGTGGTTGGTCCAGTGCAGTAAGGTCGTTCTTCAGCCATGGCTGCCACGCGTGAATTGCGTATTCGACATGGGGGCGAACATGCGTATTGTGCATCTGTCTGAAGATAGAGGTGTCCATCTGTCCGAACGCCAGTCATAGCAAGCCGACGTGCTGGTTACCAGCTTGTGAGGCCTTTACGGATTGCTGGGAACAACCCAAGTTATCCTGAACAAGCACGCCAAGATCGTGTTCGACGGATGATCGCTGCAGTACTTACGTTCCAAGCTTGTAAGACTAGGTACTCTGGTGTCTTATGGAGAGTATCTTGCATTTGTCCACGTTGAACTGTAACAGATTTCGGGTTGACTAATCATGTACCGTATCTAAGCCACACTGCGGGAAATTCTGATCAGCATCCGTCTGAATCCGGCGCCATATCATGAAATTGTCAGCACACAGCAGGAAAGTTGAAGCGGTTTTCTGTGCAAAGTCACTAATGAATACCAAAAACAACCGTGGACCTAGAATTACTACGGAAGGTGGTATGAAGTAAAACAGTGTAAATATATTCGTCACACATGCACGTACTCACACAGAACAGTTCCTTCAACTGCCACGAGTGTCATCTACCGGGACACCACTTTATAACCATAATAAAAGAGGTGCCTCGAAAATTGTCGCGTAACTTCATACAGCAAATGAAGTCCTGCGGTTTTCATTAGAGCTATAAGGTTCAGGAAGCTGCTCTGATCCGGACGCTCAAATCCTGTAGATGCACACGCTTTGATTTTCATGGAAGCTGCAACACAGATTAAACAAACGGGTACTAACGAGAAAATGTCTGACTACGTAGACAATTCCAACAAGAGGACAAACAGTAGTTCAATGGAACGATTTTATACGTAATACGGATACAAAATCTATCTTGACAGATCCTAATGGATGGTTTGTGTGAAGTACATAGGTACGAAAAAAGAAATTGCATTAAATTGAAACGCGCGTCTTTGTGTTGCAGAACTCAGTCCTTCTGGTACAAACGTTTAATCAGCAAAGTCAAGTCCGCGAAAAGTACAGCATGTTTGGCAAGCCAAACTCCCAGATAGAAATTGTACATTCAAGTCCAAAACTAACAACCCTTCTGAGTCGATGAGATTCCTCGTTTGCCTAAGTTAAACAAACGGTGAATCACTCACACGAATATCGGCCAATCCGACTTCAGTAATCGGATCCGTTACGCCCGCCTCCCATTGGCTCTCTGCCTAGCTGGGTTGGTTCATCTGCTCACTGTGATCTGCTACTACCACCGCATCCTCTATTTTTCGTGTTCTTGCGCCTCCGTGTTGACATCCAGTCCGTAAACCTTGCCACTCCACGTCGTCTTCGCTGTATCTGCGGCCATAGTCTTCTTGCTTCGCGCCTTCTGACACTCCACTTACAATCCGGTCTCTGGTCTCGTCTCAAATGCACTCGATTTTTCTGAACGGTTTCCTTCCAACGTTTATTTCGTATGACTTGTCACCGACCCTCGAAGTCAGTACACCTGTCTTCTACCGCACTTGACTATCGGGTAATGGTTGAGCCCCCACTTCCTTCCCCATTTTTAACTCAGGTAGTATCCGTGCATTGCGGTCGAAGTACCTTTTATCAGTGGTCATTCGTCGTCGCAGGTTGTTCTGTAATCGTTCGTGCTGTGCCGAAACTGGGCGCAAAAGTGTGGCAAATGCCGGTATCAGAGTTCTAGTCCTTCGGCTGTATAGACGCTGCACTGGGCTCAACCCGATATTCTTTGAAGTAGTGTTGCGATTCTCCAGTAACATGAGGTAGGGGTAGTCGCCAGTTGCTCTAGCCTTTGATAAAGTCGCTTGGCCTGCTTCACTGCCGGCTCCGTCTTTCTATTCGTTTGACTGTGATTTGGGCTGGTTTGCTGGTTGCGAAGGCCTGGAATGCAGCGCTGGTAAACTGAAGCCCATTGTCGGAGACCAGCTCCTCCGGTATACCGTGCCGCGCGAACTGACATCTCAGCTTGTTGATTACTGCCTCCGCGGTCGTAGTGGCGAGTAAGTTGATTTCATAATAATCACTAGAGTAATCCACCGTGAGTAAGTACTCTTTCCGTTATCACTGAATAAATCCACCGCCACCTTCTGCCACGGTCGGTCAAGGACATCACGCCGCATCATTGGTTCCCCCGTCTGCCGCACTTCGTGTGAACCGCACACCTCACACTTCGATACATTATCTCTTAATTGAGCCATCATTCCTGGCCTAAAGATCAATTCTCTTACTCAGTTAATGGTATAGTTGGCACCAAGATAAGCACGATGAACGTATATCAGCTTTTCTCCTCGGCGCGATGACAGAATCAGAATACGGCTTCCCGTGACCAGCAAACCATCATAGACAGAGAGTTCATCCGGAAAATTGAAGTAGGGTGTTAGTTCGTTCAGCAGCTGCTTCTTTGTCTATGGTCACCCATTTAGAATAACGTCACGCAAAGCTGAATATGTTGCATCTTTCTCTGTATGGCGCCTTATTTCCTTTAGGTGATCTTCTATCAAGTCAAGTCAAAGTATAAGCTTTATGCACCCAATAGGATGCATTTTCAGCATTTACATTGTCAATTGTGAATTTGCTAATGGGTTACCATTAAAAAGTAAAGTTTACAATGGGTAGAAAATTGAGGATTCTCTAGCATTGTTCTATCGAGCAACGATCCCAAAATGCTGAACTAAATCTACGGGATTTGTATGCATTAAAAACGCAAAAGTTTTCATGAAAATGTTTCTTCAAAATTCGTTTCAGCTGACGTAGAATTTTGGGCCCAGAGACAATAGATCGCGGATTGTGCGCGATATTGGGCGTGTATGTTTAATGTTGGATAGGGTAAAGAGCCTCAGTGACCTTGGAAGTTGTTTGAACAAAATATCTGTCAGCGTACTCGTGCAATACTGAGAGATATACAGTCATCTTCATCATCAACAGCACTACACCAGCCATTTGAACTGATGCTTCGCTGCCATACAACCATGAGGACCTATGAAATAAAGAATAAGAAGATGGAGAGAGGGGGACTTACCTGAAAACCTTAATGCCCTAAGCAAACATTCAGGGTCAAGGCGCCTACACCTTGAGTATACAACATACCGTCACAAACAGCTGACCATCGTGCAAAGACAAGGCGGCATCGGCGAGACAGCTTCCTTGCGGCTTTCACTGCCACGCGTCATAATCAGCCATTACCCCGCAGATAACTCAGCATCAAACACACTTTAAACAGGCAATCCGATTAGGAGACGACAGCAGACGCGCCACTCATGTCGGTTGCGAGCCATGTCCTGTAAAGTCTCTAGCCAAGCACAAGGCGAGTCATGTGGACTCCAGCCCGGAAGGCGAGACGGACCAACGGCACCCAATTTGGTCGTCAGTGACTTCATTTCATAGTGCCAAGTCAACTTCTGTCCTCCTCGGGCCTTGCGCCAGCCTACACCTATTAGACTGAACAAAGCCCTCCTAGGTAAGCAGTGACCAGGCATGCGTAGCACGTGCCCGAGCCAATGCAACTCATTCAGGGCTATCTGTTGTTCTAGGGAGCTAGCATGATTATCACTACCTTGTACTCGCCTATGCACATCATCGTTTTGGACACGCTGGTGCCATCCGACACCAGGAATGCTTCGCAGACAACGATGATCAAAGACTTGAAGGCGCCTCAGATCTTCAGACCGAAGAGGCCAAGTCTCACTAACATAGAGCAGAACGGCCCTCACTGTGGCCTTGTATACACGACCTTTCAGACGGAGGGAAATTCCCTTTCGTCACCAAAGATGCTCTCAGATTCAAGAAGGCAGCTGTGACCTTTGCAATGCGTGAGCTGACGTCAGTTTCTATGTGCCCATCACTGCTGATGCAGCTGCCAAGATAACTGAATTGTGAGATATACTTGATAACGTAAAAATGATGTTTGGGTAAAACTGCGACGACAGATTTAATGGCCCTGCCCACTGCCAATGTTGCACTAGGTTTACTGCTTCGATCTCTTCCGGATTATATTCGGTTATTGGCAGATGAGCTCTTGACTGCATATAAGCGATGAGCATCTGTTCACCATGCATATACACAATATCCGCGTAGTACTTTAGAAGCCGGATAAGCATACGCTGAATACGACGAGGAACGACATGCAGCAGTTTCCTGGCTATTGACACAAGCGGCTTGTGGTCGGTATACAACGCTGTCTTTCTTCCGAAAGTATAATCTTTGAAAGTAGGTGTGTGTGACCTTAGCGTGTGCGTGCTAATCGTGCAATCCTGTGCTCTGCGCTAAATTGGACGTATCCCTTCACATTCTTGTGCCACGTCTTCGGAAGTACGCTCAATCGATTCGGATCACTGAGCTCTATCCAACGGCGTCTATATATTTGAAGTAAGTCCAACGACACGCTAGTACATCACAAACAAAGTCTTCGGAAGTCTATTCACTAAGGCCAACTTGAGTAACTGCTTATTTGAGTTTCATCAGTACCTTTGGGATACCATTTGACAGAGCTTTTTTAAGGCTGTCAGACAATATATAATTTAGTACTGTGCACCAGGGTACAAGCATTTTTGTCATCTCACCTTACCACCATATTTTTACGTGCATTTCACTGCGCAAAGCCTGTGATTTTGCCTACCCGTGTGCCTAGTGACGCACTACCCAAACGCGCTGACCGGAGCAGACAACTGCGGCAGCCCAAACGGAGTGACCAGCGCAACCTAAAAGTGCATACCGACCATTGATCCATGGGCCGGAGAAATTTGTCAACCGGGAATCCAGTGAGCAACAAACCCAAGGTCAACCGTAGCTCAGACAAGCGGGGAACTGAAATCCGCTCGAAAATCACGTGTTCTGTTCGTTCCGTGCCAATTCATATGACGCGACAAATGTGAACATTACACTTAACGGAGCTAACAGCGTATCGACAGATAGCTTGTGGTTTTGTGACATATGTTCAGATAGTCCGATAATTAAGATTGTTCAAAAACTTACGATAAGGTGTGAAGCATTGGCTGTTACGTCTGCAGACCAAAAGGAACTGATCGAGGCATTGGGAGGGAAAATCTCAGAACTCGAGTTGCAGATTAGTGCATTACGTAGCCCGAATCCCCGACCTGTTAAAAGGCAAAAGCTCTCTAGCAACAGTGCTACCCAGTCCAGCGAAAGGCAAACACCGTTAGTGAAAAACAGCAGTGAAAACAGGCCTCTTGAACGGTACCCCAAGTCTCACGTATTGCGCCAAAGCGTGCAGTTACGCACAAATTGCACGATCACCTCCGTCAGTAGCTGGGCAACAACAATTGACCCCTACAGACAGCGCAACTAACGGCGTTGCACGTAAAAATTCTTGCTGTAGCCTTGGCCAATCATCCAAGGAAGACAATCCAGACACTCCCACCAGACAAACCTGCGCTCACAAGGAACTGCAGAACAAACATTTACTACGCAACCAAAAGATGATGACAGTAACATGTTCAAACGTCCCAGAACCCACTAACGAATCGCTAAAAGGTAGACAAGCCGAGGAGCAAAACCGGTGGGCTGAAATAACCTGCGCATTCGGACTGAAAATTCTCCCAACTAGTCTTACACGCCTTTCACGAAACCCATCATCTCCACACTTAGGGGAACCTCGGTTACTGCGTGTAATCTTTGGCAACACGCGCGACCTGGAAGATGTTCTCTTAGCAAGCCACATGCTAGTGAACTCTTCTGTCAGTTTTTGGATGTTTGTGAGAAGTGTAAGTTTGTAGAAAGTAGAAGTCACGATTAAAATTCACGCGCAATAATGTGCTTTGACGGGGAATCGAACCCCGGTCCACGGATTTCCGGTCCGCTGCTCTACCACTGAGCTACCGAGGGCTGACGATTAGGTGCGCAAATTTTAACACATGACTTCTCCTTGGTGCGCGACGTATTGCCAATAAGCTCACAGTACCTGTCCTAGTGTTGCAGATGGGCTCACTTACCCGTCACTTCCCAAAGGAGCGAAGTACCTGTCCTTCAAATGTCCAATGGGCGATGGTAGATTAGTTTTTCGATGTTTGTGAGAAGTGTCAGTGCCCGTCAGTGCCCGCATTTTTCCTGACAGGCCAGGGGCAGAAAGACAGAAGCGTAAATCCAACCCTAGTTCGTCACGTCAAAATGAGATGAAGAAAGTGGTACTGGTTCATGGTGTGCCAGAATTGAAGCATGACGATGGCAGCGAACGACAGAAACACGACATCGAAGAATGGTGGCACATCGCAGAACTATACGACATGAAGAATGTCGTGGCTTTTGACGTCACCCGTCTAATTGCTTCCACAAACTACCAAGGTAACCGGCCACGAATTTTTAAAGTTACCTTGGCTGCGCCCGAAATGGTATCAGTGGCAATCCAAGCATGGCATGACAACAGGAAACTTGGGCCACCAGAAGTACGGTTAAGACCATTCCTTCAATTAATACAGACCTCAGATATAGATGAGCCAGCCTCAATTGTACCTATCTCAAATCAGCCAACTGTGTAAACAACCGTTTCAAAAAACTTCAGCAGACCGGCACTATTTGTGCCGGTCACTCACAGCGAACCGAGCTCCTGATGCGTCAACAAATACAATGCTGCTACACCAACACTCAGGGGTTGTACTCTAAGCTCTCGGAGCTGCGCCACCGACATGAAACAACTTGGGACCTCATAGCAGTTACTGAAACTTGGCTCTCAAACGACATACTTGATCCAGAGATTGAACTCAGTGAGATGTCAGTCATTCGAAATGATCGTCCATCTCGCGGTGGCGGTGTTGCTCTCTACTATCGAGATTATTTGAAATGTGAGACTCTTACCGAAAATTCCCATGTTATTCCCGACGCACTATTTTGTCGACTGCACCTAGCAGGTCGAGATGTTGGTTCACAGAAGAAGAGTGATGCTTGCCTCTTAGCAGTTATTTATAGACCTCCGAACTCATCAGCCGACAGCGATAACATTCTGTTAAACGTCCTCCGCTATGCTGTTTCATAAAAGTACTCTCACTATCTTATAATGGGTGACTTTAATGTTCCTTCAATAGCATCAATGTCCCCTAATGGGCCATCATTTAAATCGAAACTCCTCGAATTCATGGATATGGCAGTTTTGTATAACCATGTGCATCGACCAACCAGACATCGCGGTTCAAACAAGCCATCACTCCTGGACTTAATCCTGACTAATGAAGAGCTGATGGTTGAGTCAGTAGCATACGATCCTCCACTGGGCCGTAGCGACCATTCAGTCCTAACATTTGGTTATGTGTGTTATGCCAGTATTGTTGCTAAAGAAAGGGAGACTCAACGAACTATTACGGACTATTTTAAGCTGCGCAGCTTAGCGGCAACCGTTGACTGGGACCTACAGACGCACAGCTCAGCGAATGACGCGTGGAATGAATTGAAAGACAAAATTAACTGGGTCATACAATCAGCATCGAAGGTTGTACCATTACGAGCATCGCGCCGGACCAATACGTGGATCCGGAGCAGAACACGTAAATGGATCAACAGAAGAGATGAAATCTTGAGGCAACATTTGCTAAGCCCATGTGATATCACATGGCAGGATTACAAAGTCATCAGAAACTACTGCACGTCACTCATTAGAGTCGATAAGTACGAATGGCAGGAGAATATGGTGCTGAAATTTACGAGTAACACCAAAATGCTATACAGATTTGTGAATGGCAAAAGAAAGGTTAAGCCCGGAATACCACCACTCAGGACGGCCAGTGGCCTAACAACTACTGCTGTGGATGCCGCGAACGCTCTACCCTTGCAGTTTGGCTCGGTAGCTACAAATGTCATGGAACCTTCGCCCTATCAACTCCCAACCAATGTCGTTGGCTTATCCAGCGTCACCTTTACTCCAGCAGCTGTTGCAAGCAAACTACAGTCTCTCCGGGAGTACAGTGCCCCTGGAATCGACATGATCTGCCCAAAAGTACTAAAAACTCTTGCTCCCACCATAGCAGCACCACTTGCAACCTTTTTCCAGGGTCTGCTTAACTCCCATACACTCACATCTGAGTGGAAAAATGGAATTATCACTCCAATATATAAAGGAGGTAAGCGCTCGGATCCTGCTAACTACCGACCTATTACTCTCCTTCCTGTTTTATCAAAAGTTATGGAATCGGTAATCGCAGATGGACTGACGCGATACTTTGAAAGTCAACAGATAATTTCTAATGCCCAACATGGTTTCCGACGCAGACGATCTTGTCTCACCAATTTGCTGATTACTCGGGACTTATGGACCAGGGCGGCTGATGAAGGAGTGCCCATAGATGTGATATACCTGGATTTTTCTAAAGCATTCGACAGGGTCAATCACTTCTTTCTCCTCCAAAAGCTTGCTGCCTACGGTATCAACGGTTCCCTGCTCACCTGGTTGGAAGACTACTTACACGACAGAGCAATCAAGGTAAGAGTAGCCGACACCTATTCCGAAAGCCTTTACGTCTCCAGTGGTGTACCACAAGGATCCGTCCTCGGTCCGCTACTGTTTTTAGTCTACATTAATGACCTTCCAGCAAACATTCTATCTCCAATGCAAATATTTGCAGACGATGCTAAAATATGGAGAGCAATTCGCTCAGCATCCGACCGTGTCTACCTCCAGGAAGATCTGACCCGGATTAACGAATGGGCAGAAAAGAACCAGCTCCCACTGAACCCTGCGAAGTGCCACCTGCTGACGGTGCACAACAGCTTCGTCAACACATACCTTTTGGGGCAACACGTCATGCAACACGTGACTAGTGAACGCGACTTAGGTATAATCGTGCAAGAGAGTCTTGGAAATTCGCTCCAATGTTCGAAAGCAGCAAGTGTGGCGAACTTGAACTTGAGACTTTTGAGGCGAGCTCTCGGCACTTTTGAGCGGCGGCTAGTACCATTGTTGATTAACTCCTACATTCGTCCTCATGTTGAATATGCAATTCAGGCCTGGTGTCCATGGTTAAAACGAGACATCCGCCTCTTGGAACAGCCCCAAAGAAGAGCCACAAAGGCAACGCGTGGACTATCCGGTATAAGTTACGAAATGCGTCTTCGTGTACTCGGTGTGTTCTCATTAGAATACCGACGGCTTCGCGGAGATCTTACTCTCACATACCGGATACTAACCGAAAGCCAGCATCCATGTACATCACTATTGACTCTAGCCCCATACAAACAAAACCGAGGCAACCACCTGAAACTAATGACGCAACACTCTCGTTTGAATTGTAGAAAGTATTTTTTCTCACTTAGAATCTGTTCTCACTGGAATGCATTACCAAACTATGTGGTGAACGCACCAGACATGACGACATTCGAAAGACTCTTAGATTTTCATCTTAGTGATAAACGATACACAACACTTTGCTAAAGTGCAATGATTTAACCACTGATACTTTACGTTCCACGTTGGAACATTTTGATTTTAATTTTCTTTTGCATATCCATCCTGTGGGTCTTGTAAAGTTATGCTTTTTATCCCATCATACACCATTGAACCATTGAAACGCTCCATGGTATAGACTACCGCAAGCATCTCCTTCTCTATCTGCGCATAGCGCTGCTCGGTCATTGTGAGTGCTCGGCTGCGGAAATCCAAAGGTTTCCATTCTTGGGTACAGTCACACTGTACCTCCAGTGGCTGCGCTGGATCGTAATACCCGAATACAGGCACGTTTCTGATGAGGTGCTTAAAAGTTTCGGATGTGGTTTCCTGTTCTTTTCCCCCACTTTCTGAGCGGCGTCATGACATCAGGGAGTCTTGGTATAAAACGGCTCAAGTAATTCAGCATACCGTTTAAGCGATGGATTCCCTTTACGTCGTTAGGGGGCGGCATCTCTCGAATTGCATTTATTTTTCCTGGATTGACCCTGAGCCCTTGGGTTGTTAGCAAATGGCCATGGAAAAGCAACTCGTCTTTCCGAAGTTCAATTTTCTCACATTTATGCTTGAGGTTCTTTTACACACAACGCTGCAAGAAATGGTGGGGATTCGCATCATGCTCGTCTTCTGTGGAGCCATAGATCAAAACATCGTCTGCCAAGCATGTTACACCATCTAACTCGTCTACCGCTTGCACCAATCGCTTTTGAAAAACTTCACTTGACACCTTCAAACCAAACGATAAGCGCAGCCAACGATAACGCCCGAACGGTGTTGCAAAGGCAGTAAAGAAACTGGATTCATCATCTAGAACCACGTCGCAGAATGCCGAAGTGAGGTCTACTTTCGTGAAACACTGCTTTGGCCAAACGCGGCAAAATGTCTTCTAGGGTAGGTACCGCGTAATGCTCTCTACGCTATTTGCATTCCCAGGGAGCGATTGGAAAAAGTGCTGCGGTGGACAGCCGATGACGTGGAGAAGGAGTACGAAGAAGGCGACCTCAAGTTTGGCAGCAGTCGGACCAGTCCACCTTCCAGGTTGGGGACCACGAGATGCTGAATTGCAGTGGTTGGAAACATTGGACGTCATGGCCCGCAACAGACATCAGTGGCGGCAATGTTGTTCCGCAATTTCACCATCCCTTTGATCCACACAAAAACTCACAAAACAAAAAATACAAAATGGCGTGTGTAAAACCAAAAAAAATCGTTTCCCATATTTTTTAATCGCATTAGTGTTCCCATCTTCTTCACCATTTTCTTCTGCCGCGGTTCTGATGGCACAATGTCTGTTAACAGACAGTGAATATATATATATATATATATATTAATAGGACCACCGGTTAATAGGACCAGCCGCTTATTCGGGCCAAATTCTGAAGAACCGAAACGAATCCTATTACGCTAGCCTAATTTTAGCCGCTTATTAGGACCGGAATTCCGCTTAATCGGACCAGATGATAGAAGGTGGCAGGTAACGAGTGCTGTGCCTGGATGTCGATAAACCCACAGTTCATATGTCGGGCAAGAAAGCGTATCATTCAGTTACGGTAATCCGAGTTTGCCTTTGGATAAACTGAACTGTGGCTACCATGAGGCACATCTATCTAATTGGCTTCAGAACCGCCCGAAACTGACTGTAGTTTCCAACACTTGTAGGCGGAGCGAAGACATCAATGTTTGTTCACATGTCGTTAATCGCTCGATCGATGTACCGCATGTGCATTGAGCCGAAAGCCCTGAGCCCTCATTGTGGGCCTACGCTCGAGCATGGCAAGTGATCGCGGACACATAGGTCCGGCGAATCATAGGACAGCAGGTGGCTAGGTCAACCATAGAAATACCCGGGAGACAGACTCGAGTTCACCTCAGTGAAATGTGCGTGTCTTGTTGCATGTTAAGAAAATGCCACGACGGGACTTGACGTCAGCTGAGAATATTCGTTTCCTAGATCAGATCAAGGAACAGGGACCATCCACTAGTCACCGTCGATTGGTGGAAATTACCTGCTTGACAAAATCTACAATATCGCGCCTGATAAAACAAGAGAAAGATCTGCGAGAAGGATGACAGAAATGCATGATGAGCTCTACGCTTTTTAAAGAATGGGTGAAGGATTGGGACACAGAGCTACAACGCCAGTCGAGAAAAGTGTTATTACTTCTCGACAATTGTGCAGCACATTCAAATTTGGATTTCTTGAAGAAATCCAGATGGAATTCTGCTTCACTGGATAGGTATTCAAACGCTAAATGGAATTCGGTAATCCCTTTGTATAAAACTGTACTTCACATGCTGAATATCTTGTAGGTCGTTACGAAAAATTTGTTTGTAAATTTCTTTTTCAGTGAAAAAAGTTCGTTATCATATATATATATATATATATATATATATATATATATATATATATACGCAAGACCTCAGTCAACACTTTTGGGTCAATACACACACGCCGTTCGCCCGTCTTCTTCGTAATGATTGCGGCCTGACTAACCAACTCGGTTGGCTCGTTGACTTGGGCAATCACACACACACACACACTCTCTCTCTCTCTCTCTCTCTCTCTCTCACTAATTTGCTCAATTCAGCGGTGAACCTGTCACGCAGTGCAAATGGAACTCTCCTAGCCGGTAGCGCTGTTGATCGTATTAAAGGAGCTAAGGACAAGTGAGCGGTTCCCTCAAACTTTCCCGAACCTGGGTTAAACACAGACGAATACTGGTCAGTAAGATCGGTTTCTCCCTGGCAAACATGCACAAAATGATCATGATTAGGAACAGGAAAACCGAGAGACTGGATCGAATCAATGCCAAGAATCGGCCTGAGCTCCTCCTGCACGATCATAAATTCCAGTCGATGTGAGGCTCCAACTCTTGAGTTAACGACTTCGATTGTAGCTGAGCCCTTCGGATGAAGTCCGGAATCATTACACATACGCAGGAAATCTTGATCGGATCGAATGCACACTCTGGGACACTGCTTCCTTGGTAGAATGTTGACCGTAGTTCTTGTGTCTAACTAGAATCATGCGACTTTGCCTCCTATCAACAGACTTGCTTAGACATATTATTGCGGCACCCTCCGAGACCCGTTGCCAATTGTGTATTCTGCATCTCCGGCTGACTTTTCACGAACAACCGCACTCACATTGGTTGATCGGCTGCAACGAGCAACGTGGTTCCTTTTTCCGCATTTGGCGCATCTCCGACCCCATGTGGACACTGTTCGCTGAAGCTCCGGTGTCGTGCGGCGCAAAATTTTCCCATCTCCTGTCTCACGTTAGTAGCCTTCGCTCGGTTGCATTTGGAAAAGGCACACAATTCTTCATCTGTTGCGCGTTACATTTGTAGGTACTGATAGGGGGTAGAGGACTCACTGTTGCTGATATCGATGCACTGCTGGAGTGACAAGTTGTGTTGTCACAAAATGCGCTTTGTCGTACTTTCAGCATTGATCTCTAGAACGATCCGATCGCGTATGAGACTATCGCGGATGCATTTACAGAACTTGCAGGATCAGGCCAAAATCTTCAACGCAGTAGTGTACGCGTCGATGGATTCGGTTTGGCCTTCGTTGCGCGAAAAGAAAAAGTAGCGCTAGTGGGTCGCCTTGATTTGATGTCCACAAAATTCTTTAAACTTTTCAATAACTGTCTCCAAATTATTGAGACCTTCGCCTTTGTTCTGTCGCAATGTCTCTAGCACTCAGCGCGCGTCATCTGCGGCTGCGTGTTGGAACATGACCAAGCGATACGCAATCAGTTGCTCGTCCAAAGGTACTAAGTTGCAGAAATCCATCCACTTGATCCTCCATAGGCCCCCCATTACTCGCAAAGTTCCGTTTATCCACGTACAATGGGGCAGGCATCTGAATGGACGCTGGTAATCCAAACAGCATCGGAGCGCCGTCGGTGGACTTCGCTTTTGTTTTCTCTGACACCATGCTACAGAATACAGTCCTTCAGGGACGAACGTTTAGTCAGCAAACTCAAGTCCGCGAAAAGTACAGCATGTTTGGCAAGCTAAACTCCCCGATAGAAATTACACGTTCAAGTACAAAACTAACGACCCTTCTGAATCGATGAGATGCCTCCTTTGCCTCGGTTAAATAAACGGTGTATCATACGAATATCGGCTAATCCGATTCTAGTAATCGGATGCGTTACGCCGGCTGGCTCGCTCGGTTGGTCCATCTGCTCACTCTGATCTGATACTATCATCACACCTTAGACACACCGTATTCCATATTAACACACAAATATAGCCGTTTACCCCGATTTCGTGGGGATTGGTGAGCGCAGTGTCTGTCTGAGTCTTGTCGTCACTCGATGAACAGAATCCGAATCAACTAATGCAGATGGTGTAATGTGTCGTCAATTAGTTTTTAATAAGCAGCATGGGAGCAGAAAGGGCAACAATAGAAAGAGCATTCCGCAGCTGACGATTTCGAAAAGAAACCATTTAAGTGGCATTCCAGCTGACTGTATTAGGTGGCAAGTTTCATCGAGTGATCCCACTATTTTGTGTTGCGGCTGAGTTTCAGGAAGTGGCGGTAAGCGTGACCAGTTTTTTAAGATTTGTTACGCCAGTATGAGATCGTCCCGTGGAAGGCAATAACTTCCGCTCTGTACTCCTAGATGTTTCATCCGCAGGTGGAATGGCAGGTGGAGTAATCTCTTCACACTGTTTTGCTCTTCACTGTGCGCTTGCCAGTGTAACCAGATCGCGTTTTAATTATGCTTGCCAGGCCTGGATCGCCTACTTTTCATGGGCCCCATATACGCATTGAGCATTTGGGAGAAGATGTAGGGATCGAACCCGAATGCCATCCGTAACAGACCGACCTATTGGTTCGCGGTTTTTTACACATGCGAGGACTGTGATGAACAGCTGACGGAGTGCAGTAGCTTGGCCAGTTTGGGTATAGGTTCTAGATGTCAGTGTGGTCGATCCCTTGAACCCCGTCTATCAGGGCTGCATACACCAAGTCAAATTTTAAGTAAGCCTTCCATGACGTTTTATTATCTCAACGAGGGATTAATTTGGATCTCCACCTAACACACATCGACATGGCTATTCTTTGGTATACGGACTAGCCGAGCGTAGTCAATAGAAACAGCTCAGGTTGTGTTCTTCAGCCTTATCCCTTAGATACACTTTTCGTTCTGCAGATGCGAAAAGGAAAAAGGGTACCTGAAGGTAACATATGGCTGTTCTACAAATTCACCTTGACTATTACTTCTACGGTAGGAAACTGTGGTTGAGAAAGAAAGAAACTACAGTTCTGGAAAATGTCCAACGATCATTTACCCACATGGTCATGGGGCGCTGCTCACACGTGAGTTATTATGATTGCTGTCGACAACTCAAAACGGATGCTCTTTGGCTGAGACGCTTAATGAACAACTTTCTCTGCTGTGATATTATTAAACAACCAATTTAATTAACTAAATAAATAAATAAATTTATTCTGGTCCACGCGACATACGCCTTTATATGCATGATAATGTTAGGTAACCAAGTTCAGTCAAAATGTATGAATTAAACGTTTTCTACAGTAGTGAGTGTATGTGCATAGACGTATATACGCTGAGGCTGATGTTGCATTCTTGATGCTTCTTCACCGCAGTTGGGCTAAACCCACTTACACTTAAATTGGTCTTTTTAAGCTGGACAAATTTCATTCCACTTTATTTGCTTCGTTCTGCCTACCTGAACAATCCTCTATTAACTGGCCACGTTGCTTACTCTAATTGCACTTATCTTCGGTAAGTTTGTTGCGTTTGTAGCAGGTTTAAGTAACTTGTGGGCACTTCTTACTTATCGCGAATTCGTTGCTAACCAACTTACTTCATATGCCAATTTAGTGAAGAGTTATGCCACCCTATTTGTATGCATTATTTGATTTATTTTATTTCATCTTGTAGTTTCAAGCGAATGGCTGTTGCTTGATATCCCCGGTGTGGCTGCGCTTGGTGTGCATGTTGACAAGGTGCCTACTTGTCTATTACCCACTACCTCGTCCATACCGGCTCTAGGAGACAGTTGGTCGTTGCTGGAGGGGACAGGGTGCACGGTCCTTGTGGCCGTGCTAGGTTGGAAGAGTGGTTCCATGCACTCAGTTTGGAGCGGACCACGGTCCAACCACCGCCTTATGTGCGATTGATTCCCCAAATACAGCGTGCTTGTGTTTGCCTGTGAAGGAGTGTGGGCCGGCTCCGTTGATGAAACGTGGCTCCCATCCGTATGCCTTCCGGTCTTATTCCTTCGGGTTTACACTGGATATGGGGTGTGTGTGGATGGAGCTGTGGGTGGTGCAGCGCAAGCCACCCATGGTCCCTCTGTAGGCGCAGGCGTCCTGTGGCTGGCCACATTGACAGGCAAATCCGAAACCGGATGCCACCAACCATACGTATGTAATTGTACATGTGTATGTAGCTGTGTAGCTTGTGCTTGTAAGTGTGCCGCTGCATTTTTGACTGTTTGGTCTCCTCAGGAATGTGAGAATGAACTATTGCTGTCCGTGGATTGAATAGCATTATCCGGATATCCACTGGGCAGTGCCTTTAGTTTGTGACGAGTCACATCCGCCACGTCGCAGTGTCGATAAGAAGACATTCGTGGCTTTTGTAGGGAGGACGCTTGCCAAGCGAAATCCCACCACTTCCTGGTACACTGCCGCCCAACTTTTTCCTGGAACGGGTTAAAACCGAACCAGGCACTTGGCACCCCGAGGAGGTATTTCGGCTAGTCATCCGCATTTGAGATGCGGAACACTGCAATCTATCCCACACTAAATAGGGACTACTTGATACCCTCAAAGCTTGCAACTTATAAAACTCGACCGAATTTCTTCGCGAGGTGCGCCGATTTGTGGAACAATCTACCCCTACAGATACGCATACTCACAAACCATGTAAAATTTCGAAATCCCCTACAAACTTTCTTCATTATATCAATTGTTTTTGAAGATCTCTGACTCACAACAATCTCCAGAAACATTGAAGAAAGCTGGTATAACAGATGAACAGCTACTTACAATCAGCTTACCCACTCCATATCATTGCCCACAAAACTAAACTTGTGTCCGTGAAACCTATAATCCCCTTCATTTACTATCTACTCCAGGGCCTCACAAACTATAAAATGGTGCTACAAAAATCGGTATATTTTACACCTTAGCTGCTCAGATCTAGGATCCGAGGGAAAATTCATGATCAGAAAATTTAAATTTATTTTTGATTTTTTTATAACTTCATTAATCTTCTTAACATAAATTTGTGTCGCATAAACCATTAAACCTATTCAGTGTACAAATGATCACTCCCGCTTATGGGGCCGTATACCGCTTGTCGGTACATATACCAATTTACTTATTTAGTTATTGGAATTATTTTTCTAAACAACAAAATTGGTCGATTAGAGTAACCTTATTCATTGTTGGCAAGTGTCCCAACTACTGAACTGAGGGGTTAGGTTGCGCTGTACCGACAATGGTCTGTACACCTACTGAAGTTCGAGTGTTATTTATATGCTTCTAGGGATAGAATGGGGCACGCTTTAACACAGGATGAGCACTGAATCTTGCGCCTAGGTCTGACCCTGGTATTTCACCCTGTTGACGACATCCGGCTCCTGGCAGACCCGTAGCACATGCTGTGACCCACAGTAAGAAGCGTGCACTACTGACGCTTCCTACCACAATAACTTTGATTGATTGGAAACAAAATAAGCACTTTATCTAGGTGAGCACGATTAGATTGTCAGCTAAAGTTGCAACGGGTTTTTTACGATGAATGATACGAGAATCTTGGTTACATAACAAAATGCCCTGTTCACCAAACAGAGGACTGGTACTATGATTCTGAGCTCAGCTTATTTTCATGTATAATGCAACTCTAATGCAAAGGCGACGCCGATCTCTAACGACATTTCAGGGTTGAATGCACCGGCTAGACAACGATGTAGCATTTTCATTTGAGCCCATAGGTTACCATTTGTAAGTCAGCTGGTGAACAATTCATGCCTTTTGTCGGTATGTGCTCGCTGGAATCTCATCTTCAACAACACTTCTAAAGCCGTTTAAGGAGGGTCTGACGGAGTGGGGTCAACAATATTGAAGCGTTACCCACAGATCTCCGTGGCCTAGTTACCCAGGTGTTAGTTGCCGACCCCCCCCCACCTCGTTCCGACATATCAAGTTGATGAACGCGAACTGGGACAAAATCGGTTGTTAAGCTCTGTGCAGGCAGCTAGCACCACCGAAATCCTCCCACTATTTTAAGTGATTTGCCACCTGCATTTCAAACGTGGAAACTTGAGTATGTATACCAGTACGCAAACGCGAGATATGCTACTAGTGGGTATGGGAGCAGTGTCAAATCTAGTATGGCAGAGAGTAAATGATGAACAAAGTGTGCGTACACGGTCACACAGCACTTGTTAGAGTAAAACTATGCGGAAAAATGACCTGTAGCTGCTGTATACAGCGGTGCACAGACCTAAGTTATATCTCGCGCTTAGTGTGTCTCACGTCGCGTGGTCGTACTGAATCGACGCTCCTCTGTTTTGGTATCTACCACTTGCAATCCTCGGCGCACCTTACTGTGCTTACACTTGTTCAACTCGGATTTACCAGCGCTATCCAGTGGACCTACCGCTGCAGAATTGTCTAGCACACACCATCTTTGCATCCGCCATTACAATTTCAACGGAATTTTCACAGCTATCCAGACATACATCAACCTTCTTTTCGAGTGCATACCATCGTTTGTATCCACATTCGATAGCACGCTCTTAGCGCTATTCAGCGATTCCTTTAACACAAGGATCGGACACTCCGTTTGATAGCTGCAGAGCTTTTAGCGGCCATCATCCTAACACCTACCAAACAGACGTGAATTCTATCACACCCATCGAAACTGTCCACTAGGGCTAAGCCCTACCTGATCGACAGCTAGTCGGCCACATCCCACACCAGATAGGTCGCCCACCGACATCAGCCGGCTTTGTTTGCAAGTGTGGTCGCACTCGCAAAATATCATCAACCGACACCTTGTGCCTGTCACGACACGCTCGGCGATCGCAAGCTGCGTAGGTGACTTACGCCTCGGCAATGCCTCGCAAACGGCAACGAGGAAAGCTGTGTACACGGTCCACTCAGCCGCAGACAAAAGTTCTGTGCTATTCGAAATCCTACTCCAAGATTATTGAAAGTGGAGTAAAATGTACTGACTTCAGTAAGAAATACAATCCCAGATGCGTAAAATTAATTATAGGGAAAATGAAAGAACTACAGCGTACACCAGACTACATTTGGTTCTGTACATAGTGCATGATCAACCCACCCGCAAGATGCATCGTAGTGCTGGCTCAGATATGTGCCAAACTCTCAGCTATCGTGCAGTGTGCGACGGTTGGTATATTGGTCGCATCGGAACCAGCTGCATTGGAACTCGATTCCCGTTGCCCTAATATATGTTCAAACGTGGAACAGGGTAGCCCAAACCAGTGTATAGTTAACTGCGTAGAGCTAGCAAGCCCAACCGCGAGAACTAGCAGCCAGGGTCTGTCAACCCCGGTAACCCCAATTTTGCAGAGTTTTTTCTCCCGTGGGTGTGTCCGTCTCACAGGATACTCTGTTACATTCTGGTTTATCTAACACTGCCGAAAGTCTGCCAACTTACGCATCTGTCGTCGCTGCATGCAAACCCAGGGCAAGGTTAGCCGCCATATCTGCAACTACTCCAAAGACGACAAGAATACCATTGCGCCTCCGGGAAGAGCGCCCACCAAACCGCCAGTAAAAGGGAGCACTACCTTGTCCAAAATTAGGAAATATAACATGACGCAGAACTCAATGGAAACAATATGCTCCAATTTGCCTGAGTTAAAAGAAAACCCTATTAAGGACAAAATACTGGACGACCTGAAACAAGAGGAATCCATGTGCCAGGCAATTGGAATCTAGGCCAAACAGGCTGGTTTGTTTCGTATCGTCCGCCAACCAAACTCAGTTCACTATAGTGAGCCAAGGTAAATTCAGGTGACATTTCAGTCAAGTGATGAAGCGGAGACCGCCCTCTTGTCAGCTAACCATCTTCGTGATTCGTTATGAGGTTTGTAACTGCATGTATACTACCCCACTCGTTGTACAGTTTTCCAGTAATCTTCCCTGGGCTGCTGCAAAGCACTGTCTTTTGATTGTGCGATCGATTAAACATATTTCCAGTTGTCTTTCACTCACACACGCTCAAAATTTAGAATTTTATTCGCTCGCACTTCTTCGTATCGAAACATAATCTCGCCTTGTGGGTTTTGCACTGCTCTCCGCGCTGAGTGATTATTTTGCAGACGTTCCGCTGCCGGACTAGTCAACATCATCAGTGCGGTTTCAAGGTCCTGTTTCTCAGTAGCTCCTAAGCGACTTTGAGCTTTAAATACTTATTGATCGAGTGCTGCTTTAAAATCCAGACTTCAATAAAGGCAGTGCTTGCCGACTTGTGGCTCTTCCGAGGATTTTGACGTGCTCCAATTCGAACTGGTGGACTTCGGCATCCATATGCAAGGACATCAAAGTGTTCTTCTCATGACGGTCACAAGTTTGACTTGGACCACGTCAAAATTCTCGGAAGAGCCACAGGCCGGCAAGCACTTGCGTTTATTGAAGCCCGATTTTTAAATCAGAACTCGATCAATAAGCATTTGAATCTCGAAGTCGCTTACGAGGTACTGAGAAACAGGACCTTGAAACTGCACTGATGAGGTTGCCTAGTCTGGCAGCGAAACGTCTACGAAATAATCATTCAGCTCGGAGAGCACGGCAAAACCCACATCCACATCCCGAGCTACGGATATTCTCTACTTTTTCACAAGCTTGTCTTACTTGTCACACTTTCTTGTCGACCCTATGAAAAGCACAAATGCTTTGCTCGTGCGGTTACTTGCATGACATCCGCTTGCCTTTATTTAATTCTTCAATCTGTGTTTTCATTCCTTTAGTGTATCCGCGGTGATAGTGTAAACGCTAATGATTCACCTATTTAGGTGCATAAAGCCTATTTTGACTTGACTTGTGTAGTCCCTGACATCTCTTGATGTGAGCTTCCGCAAAGGAAGCAAAACCCTGGAGAATAATGCAAGCAAGCAGACGGAAGATTGATATTTGTCCATGGTGTCCCCTAAATCCAGTCAGTCGACAAGTCGTAAGCCCAAGCTCATGAATTGGAATAGTCACGGTACATCCGCGAAGCCCTCTTTCTCCATGATGTGACTGCCAACTCAACGTCAAGGTTGGCTAGTTGGCGTCTGCCTCTAGAGGTCATGGGTTCGATCCTCCTTAGAGGACCGAGGGAATGCGCGCCACTGACGAGCCCCAATAGGGCGAAACGCGTCTGGCGCTTTTCCGGACTACGCTCTGCTATGTAGCTTGTGAACTGTTGGGATGAAAGCCTTATCAGATGTAAAGGAAGTGGTCCAAGGGTGTTGAAAGTCAGTCTCTGCTCTAAACAGATGGTTTAAAGCGTGCTCGGAAGTTGGCACAAGTTATGCACCAAACTGCCATCAGAGGTACATCTGAAGACGGTCGAGGCCAGGTCACTATTAGCTGAGGGAATACAAACCAGCGAGAAGTTGTCGCGAGTCTCGATGTGTGCATTTTCAAGCAGGAATGCGGTGCAACTCCCCGGCCATCCAAAAAGGAAGGAACAGACAATCCGTCGCAATTCGCCTCTAAAGGATTAGCTAGTGGGTGCTCTATACAACAGACCGAAACCGATCCGGTGGGTTGACAAGAACTATATCCAAAAACTATTGTCAGCCGGCCCCACAATGGTCAGTGAAACTTCCCGGGAAATGTTTGTGGGTTCAGATACGCATCTTGCATCCGTTGATCTCGTTTGTTTGTATCCAAACGCGCAAGACCTCCGTAAATTGGCCGAGCTTCGATCTCGTCAAACCTCAATGTGTTGGGACCTCCTCATGGTAACCGAGACATGGCTGAACGACGTGGTTGCCGATGCCGAGGTCGCACTACCTGGTATGTCACTCCTGCGCAACGGCCAACGCATAAAGGGAGGCGCTGTAATTCTCTACTCCGGTTCCGACCCTCTCATTGAGCGTGTAAAGGAACCTGGGATTCAAACTGTGGACACCATACGGTGCTGCCAACATCTAAGGCAGCGTGATAGATGCTTAGTGGCCATTTTATACCGCCTACCAATGTCCACTTTGGAAATGGACCAAACCCTATCTTCCGCTATGAGGATTTTATTTTAACGATCTTACAGCCACGTTCTTCTGGTAGGGGAATTCAAGCTGCACGGCTTAGAAACCCCAGCCACTCTGGGCGAACAATACAAGGCGGATCCGCAAGAGCAAATCATTGGTTCACCGCTGTACAACCACGTCACTTCTCCAACGCGTATGAGGACAGGAAACAAACCGACCATCTTGGGTCTCGTTTTTACCAATGACGATCGATGTAGTACCAAGGTGCACTCCTTTGGGCCGCAGCGGTCATGCGACACTAGTGTTCCAATACTTGTGCTATGTAGAGTATCCTAAAGAAAATACCGGGGAATCTTACGTTAATACAAACTACGATAACCTGTCCGAACTCATTGGTGCAACAAGCTGGTCTTTCCTAGCCGAATGGTCCCCTGAAGTGACCTGCAGGGAATTTATCAACATATTCAGCAAGCTCGCGGCAAGCACAGCTTGGAGTACACGTTGTGAAAATGGACCGTGATGAGTAATCCCAATCAAGGTCATAATTCACTTTAAAGTGAATTTGGGTCAATACATTCACTCCAGCTACGTCTGAAGCAGATAACTAGTGGATGTTACCGCACGTAACACCGTAGTGCATGACCATTTTTCTACTCATTTAGACAGTATGTATAGTTGCTAGAGATAATGATCAGATAATCCGCTAGTGTGTACTGGGTTAGTTGTATTTTAATTATCTGCCGCTACGATTGTGTTCGTGCTATAATTCTGCTTGTTAGTCATGCGGTTCGAAGGACGGATTAGTTAACGATTTTTGTCCTGACTGATAGAGGCTCGATTTTCAGAAGCGTTCCGTTTGGTTTTATAGGCGAGCTGTATAGTTCTGTCAATGGTTTAGCGTTCTCCCAAAACAAATCATTTATTTTGCGGTATGCTGTGAGCGCTGTTTTGAGTTCTGGCACTGTTTTGCGTGACAAGCGCTTCACTGTCATTCGAAACAGATCGATGCTTTAATAGGATTCAGCCTTCTAATGCATAGATTACTTCGGAACTTGCGTGCCACTGAAGGATAAGACTCGCTATATCGTAGTTATCTTGTAAATCATGACGGTCCACCGTTGTCCCCTGTCGCCCAGTGACATAAGCTGCTGCTTGTGTAAGTCGTTGGTCACCAAGGATCAGAATCCTGCAGGATCCCATAGCTGCGCACTACTGATGACTCCAAACCGATTGAAACTGCAGTCTAGTGCTTTTCCGGGCATATGGACGACTATCTGTTTTGGAACCTGTTCATAAGTACATACGATGTTAAAACATTAGGTTTTTTCTTGCACAAGTTTTATTTTTCACAACAGAATAAGCATTACATTTTCTCGAAGTATTCTCCATTAGCGTTCCATGCGCTCAAACCATTTGGAGAAGCAGCTAGACCATGCCGAAGCGGGTAACCCTTCAAAAAGCTCAATGAAGGTCTCTACTACCGCTTCTGGAGACTCGTAGCGGATACTACGAATCATGCACGTAACAGTTGGAAGCACAAAACGTCACACGGAGGCAGGTCAAGACTGTAGGGTGGGTAGCTGACCTGGTTGCTTTCTCTAGCCAGAAAATGGACGACGACATGGGACCTGTGTGGAGGTGCGTTGTCATGGTGTAGCTAGGTACTCCATGCTCGCGTACTTGGACTACGCCTGGCTACCGTATCCAGCATTTGTGGCAGACAGTGAGTGGCATCCCAATCTCTGGTGTGTGCGCTGCCGTACTAGCGGTACAGTAACCACATGGCCAGTATTTGCCAGGAACAGCTGCTTGGCCACACTGCGCTTACGCCGGAATTGCTGAGGTGGCACCTCGCCAAAAGCCGTCCACTGAGTAGAAACTGTACACCCAACTCTCACCGCCACTGAGGCTCTCCCAAGCAGCTTTGGAACGTCCAACATCAACCCTGGCAAACATGGTGCTGCACCAATTCAACCAAGCTACTTTTTGTTCCTCACTGAGCCGATGGGGTACCCTGCGTGTGCAAATCTTTCTGAGGCCTAGGTTCTCATGTACACGCACGTTTGCTCCGCTGTAGTCCTGCAACCGCTTAGATTCACAGCACTCACAGTTAACAACAAATAATTCTTGAGTATACTCCAGGTGTAGGATGGAGACGTAGTGTTAAGTAATAAAGTGTAAGTGGACGAGTGCGTCATGCAACCGTCTTTTAAATATTGTTAGTGTCAGTGCAGAAATGACCGATTCTGGGAGAGCATTTCACGCGTGAAAGACAGGAGTGGAAAAGAAATTTCTGCGGCACTCCAGACCACTGTACTGTTCTGCGAGTTTTAATGAGTGGCCCCTCAGGTTTGTATTGCAGACTGGAATGTCTTTCTTTGATCCAAAGATTGCGACCAAGGGTTTGTGGTCAGTGAATGGCGTGAATTTTCGTCCATAGAGCATTTTGTGAAATCGCTTGACTGCAAACACTATAGCTAAATCTTCTTTCTCGATCTGCCCATAGTTGCGATCCGCTGGGGGTGAGTGATCTGTCTGCATGTGCCACAGCTTTTCACAAACCATTGGGGAAAATGTGGGATATGTGTGCTCCAATTCCGTAGTCTGACGCGTCAGCAGCAACTATGATCTCCAGCTCCGGATTGAAATGCGTTAGCAATAGGCCAGAACACAATATAGACTTGACATTATCAAATGCGGCTTGACATTTAGGAGACCAATCAAACTTGCGATCTTTTACCAGAAGTTCATTGAGCGGTTCTCGTAGCCGATGCATTTCGGGCACAAAAGAGCTGTAACGGCTGATCAACCCCAATAATGATCTGAGCTTCGCGACATTGTCAGGGGGGCATGTGGTTTATGGCACTTATGTCGGAAGGATCCGGACGACGGCCATCTTTGTCGATGATGAAGATAAGATACTTTACACACTTCATCTTGGTATTGCACTTTTCTGCTTTCAAGTGAAAACCGTAGTCATTAGCGCAGTGGAAAACTGCTTTCCTTCTTTCCGTCAGCTCTCGAAAGGTAGACCCTTTGAGTATGGTGTCGTCCAAGTAAGCTGCGACTCCTGATAACCCAGCTAACATCGTATCCATAAGTTGTTGAAAAATCGCAGAAGCTGATTTGACACCAAACGGCAAACGGTTGGACTGGTAAAGACCTCGGTACGTATTGATTGCCAGCAACTCCTTTGAAGCATCATCGACTTCAATTTGAAGATAAGCATCTGATAAATCTAGGTTTGCAAATTAAGCGCCACCGCTGAGCTTAGAAAATAAATCTTCTGGGAATAGCAAAAGATACTGGTGCATTTTCAAAGCAGCATTCAATCCCGTAGAGTAGTCAGCACAGAGATGAACGGTTCCATTGGTCTTCTTGACGACAAAAATAGGTGCTGCCCACGCTGAATAGTTCACAGGTTGGATGACGCCGGCCCGCTCCAAACGATCAAGTTCCGCATCAACAATCGTGAGTGCAGCGTACGGTACCGGTCTTTTGGGTCGGAATACGGGTTTGGCACCGTCTTTGAGAGTAAGGCTTGCTTTGGTCTTTGTGCATCTTCTCAAGTCGTTGAGAAACACAAACAGGGAATTTCCTTCGTAGCTGCTCGATCAGGTTGTTGTTTGGTTCGTCACCTTCCGAAGAGGGCCTCGTATATCCGAGCCGGAGGGCAACGCAGACATAACTTAGGGGAATGTCGAATAGGTGGAGCTTCTGGATCCAGTCCAGTCCAAGCAGGTTCAAATGTGACAGCCCCGTAATGTACACGACACCGTTTGCCCGAGCAGTGCCAAAAACCATTTCGCACTGTAGCTCACCACTGAGGTTAAGTTGACCTCCTGAAGCGTTAAGTGCAACACGTATCGTTCGGCTAATTGATGGAGCACCAATACACTGCCAAGTTTTGCTGGAGATAATTGTGATGTCCGAGGCTGTATCTAGCTGAAGACGCACTTGTTGCCCGTTCAGGGGAACTCTGATGTACTTTCTGCGAGCCACATCTTCATCAGCGTAGGCCGCTTGAACCGTACAATGGCTGCTGAATCTTTTGGAAACATTTGAATTCGCTCGCAAATGTCTAGCACGCTTGAACTGCAGTCTGGATCGGCAGTGCGTTTCCTTATGGCCAAGTTTATGGCACTTGTGACAAAAATGTTTCAGGAATGGACACACTCGAACAAAATGCCACTCACCACATCTCAAACAGGCAGTCGTTGGGTTGGGAATCTCTCTGGGCTTTTCACGGCCTGTTTCACTCGGAAGCGGTTTCTTTGAGGTGGTTTTTAACACACTAAGACTTGGGGTTGATTGTTGCTTCGCCAGCATAAGCGTGTCATGCTTGAGGTTCAGCAATCTTTGGCATTCAATAGTTATGGTCTGTAGATCCATTTGCGGGTCTTGTTCACACTTACTCAGCAGCCTGTTGCGAAGCTCTGCATCCTGTGAGGAATGTAGGCCACAGATAAAAATCATGCATTTGAACTGATCTGGTGTAATGGATTTGACGTCTACTTTTTTGCACTCGCGATTGATGATGCCAATGTAAGCGACGTAGTCATCACCGTCCATCTTGGTGATCTTCAGGCATTGATATCGCGTGTTGTAAATGGATGACTGCTCTCCAAATATTTGGCCCAAGCATTTGACAGTCGCCTCAAAGGTGCAGTCTCGAGAGTTCTTAGGCAAAATAAAGTTGACATACCTGGAGTGCTCTGCTGTTCCAAGTTTCCTTAACAGCAATCGGACTTTCCAATCGTCATCATAGTCTCCAAGTTCGACGCGGAGCACATCTTCATAACGCTGGAACCAAGATTCAAAGGTGAGGTCAGCCTCAGGGTCGCACGAAAATTCGGTAATGCTGTTAGTGATGGCGTCTACCGATGCAGATGGCTTGACGGTTGTAGACAGTGAACCAGTCTAGAGTGAGAGTTGGCGCTTTAGAATTTCCATCAGTCTGAGTTGGGATGCCTCAAATTGTGCTTGTTGTGGCAGCAGAATGGCCTTGAGCTCGTCAGCCGCTATGCACATCTTGGTTAGGGTTCAACCTGTCGCCAGTTGAAGTGTTCATCCGTCGCCTTAACGGACGCTTGATTCCTAATCAAAGCCCGAAGTCGCTGCCCTCCCCCCACATGACAGAAAGAAGACCGGATCGGACGTGCAGAGCAACAGGGATATATTAGCGAATCACACCGTTCATTACAAAGGTGAAATGGAAAGTTCGTGAATGGTATTTAAAGCACACGTGGAAACCTCTGGAAAGGTCAACTTACGGCAAATCAAGGAACGCCGCCCTCCCGTTAATTGGCCGCTTCTCACACCCCAATCAGGGCGGGTGAGCTTGGATCGCCTGCGGCGACGATGGGGTCCTGGCTTGTTCGCATCGCGTATTCCTTCCTAACATACGAAAGTTTTTGTTATGCCCTCGTAAATTGGCGTTGCAGTAAAGAGTGTCGGTTGCATCTTGCGCATCAATGAACAATGATTTATCACGGGATAAAAGCAAGTGCTTGACACGTCCCGTAGGATGGTTGCGGTGAATATGATGAAATCAAAATATATCTGAGTCATCTACCGAACGTCTGCCTAGATGAATACTTCGATAAATTACATCAGTGTAAAATTTTAAATAAAATCGAGCGTAAACGTTCAGAAAGACACTGGGGTGCAGTGATCGTTGATATAAGGCGTGAGGAAAGTAAAATATGGTCGCTCACTTGGGTCCATTTGATACATAAATCCTGTTGAAAAGCATGCTTGGCGTAATCCACAATAGAGGAGTTTAGGTAACAAAATGCTGGGAGCTAAGAGCAACATCTAATCGTTTTTTGAAAACGTCCAAGGTAGGAGAGGATACAACTGAGTCTGGGAGTGCGTTCCAGGGTTGGCAAACCCGAAGGGAAAAGTAATTCCGTCGACACTCTAGACGGCTATATTGTTCCTTCAATTTTAAGCAGTTACCCCTGAGCTGCGTGTTGTGGCTAAGTTTCAGCAAATGGCGGCATACGTGGTTGGGGTCACTCAGTATCTGATACGCTAATATGAGATCACCGCGCAGCCTTCGATAGCGTCCGCTGAAAATTCCCAGCAACTTCAGCCTTCGGTGGTAAGAGTGATAGCGCAGGCCCTTTACATTCTTTGTTGCTCTTCGTTGTGGTGCCTCTAACGCTTCTAGGTCGCGCTTCAACCAAGGTTGCCAAGCTTGGATAGCGTATTCAACATGCGGGCGCACGTAGGAATTGTGCATCATTGGGAAGATTGATGGGTCAAATCTCCCGAATGCCCTTCGCAGCATGCCGACGTGCTGGTTGCCTCTTTTCGCAGCTACCTCAGCCTGTTTTGAACAGTTGAGGTCGCTCTGTACGATCACACCAAGGTCACGTTCCTGGGAGCTGGTCTGCAATCCGTTTGTCCCAAGTAAATAGGTGTAGTTATGTCTATGGCGTAATTGTACAACGCGACATTTGTCTACGTTGAATGGTAGGGCGTTTTGAACTGACCAGTTCGACACTGTGTTAAGATCGCACTGGAGCCGTTCGTGGTCGTCCGGTCCTCTGATCCTTCGCCATATCTTGATATCATCAGCGAAAAATAGGAAATCGGAAGCAATTGATCTCGCCAAATCGTTAATGAACACCAAGAATAGACGAGGTCCAAGAACCGAGCCTTGTGGTACTCCACACGCCACATCGATTGCATCAGACAATGATTCTCGGACTCTCACCACTAGCCGTCGTTCTTGTAGAAAATTGCTAATCCAACTCAGGATTGGGTCGCCAATGCCGTAGTTCCGAAGCTTCTGAAGGAGAATGCGATGGTCTAAGCGATCAAACGCTTTTGAAAAGTCCAGGTAGATGACATCGACTCCTACTCCATCATCAACAGCTTCAGTCCAGCTATTACGTGCAATTAATAGGTTAGTATTACACGAATGCTTTTGACGAAAGCCATGTTGCTCTGGAGCTATTAATTTGTGGCTTTCCAGATACTGCATCAGCGCATCTGCGATGATTGATTCCATCACTTTGGATAGTACGGGAAGTAGTGTTATTGGACGGTAGTTGGCAGGATCAGTGCGGCTACCTCCTTTATGGATAGGAGTGATGACCCCTCGCTTCCATACTGGTGGAATACGGTTCTCTTCTAGACATCGCTGATAGAAAACAGCCAGTGGTTCTGCTAGATCACTAGCTACCGCCTGCAGAGCCTTTGGTCGGATGTTGTCGGCTCCGGGAGAACTGTGGATACGCAAGGATAACAACTTCTTCAACACAGCTTCCGCAGTGAAGGTGATGTTGTCTAAACCAGATGGTGGAGTATTAGAAATGAGGAGAATGTTTGGGCTCGTTACCTGCTGGAAAGTTTGGGAGTAATGAAGCCGTAGGAGATCAGCTGCTTCCATTGCTGATCGCGTGCACCCATCAGCCGTGACTAGTGCTGGAACCCCCCGCTTCACCTTTCGAAGGCCGTTAACGTGCCTGTACAGGAGTTTGCGGTTCGTGCAGAATCGCTTCATTAACTTCTGCTGATGAGTGACCTTGTCTTCGCGGATCAGTTTCACACAGAAGTTACGATGTGTCACGTATGCAGTCCAGGTTTCGGCATTCAAGCAGTCCTGGTGATCTCGCCATGCCAAATCCCTCCGGGACATACATTTACGTGTTCTGCTCCTCAGAAATGACTTATGCTTGTTTTTGGGTTGGAAGGACTTCTGTTCCGATGCGTGCGCCACCAGTGTGCTAAACGTCCTTGTAAAGGTTTCCCAGGCAACATCTGGGGGGCATTCGGTTAAGAAAGTCCAAGATGTATCCTTAACAAGCTTAGATAACACATTGTAGTGCGTGACAGTATGCACTTTATCATCCTCCTTTTCAGGGTACTCCGCATAGCATATATAGTCAAAGAGTAGAGTAACATGATCACTACGACCCAGTGGTGTACTTGTAACTATCCCGTCAACCATGAGTTCTTCGTTAGTTAGCACAAGATCCAGTATCGACGGCTTGTTAGCAGTTCGAAATCTGGTGGGAGAGGTTACGTGGTTGTACAGAGGGTGGCTAGCAATTAGCTCTTGCAAGCAGGCTTTAAACTGCGTACCGTCGGTTGCCGGCGTTTCTATGCCGTGCACGTTAAAGTCTCCAGCGATAAGAATGTGGGTGTAGGACTTGTTCAAAGCAAACTGAAAAACGTGGTTCAGTTTGGAGTCCATTTCCGACGTTGAGTTTGGTGGGCGATAAATCACGGCTAGTAGACATGTGTCCTTGTTTCGCAACCATAGGCGGCACCAAAGCGAATCAGGAGCTCGGATTTCCGAGTGATCGATAACTTCACATCGGAGGTTTGTATTATAGTAAAGAATCACACCGCCACCCCTTCCGGTTCTATCGGTCCGAAGCAGCGACATACCGGGTAAATTGATCTCAGAATCGGTTATCTCAGGGTTTAACCATGTCTCTGTAATCATGACGAGGTCCCGCGGTTGTGAGGCATGGAGTTCTCTAAGTTCGGCCAACTTGCTTAGAAGGCCTTGGGCGTTTGTGTACATGCAAGATAGGGCTTTTGTTGTTAGGAGTGCGTTGACGGATGTCAACTTTGTGTTAGTTTTTAAGCCGGCCGTTAGGTGGCCGGCCATTAATCGTTTTTTTGGTTTATGTATTTCAGTCAAGTTGCATGGCATTGTTGAGCGTTCCTGAACAGACGTTTCACTCGTGCTGTGCTCTGTCCTGTTGTGTGCCGTGGGCGCTGTTGTGTCGGTCTCTCCGCAGGACTGTGCAAATAAAGAATTTGTAGCGTTTGCAAGTTCCATCGAATTGCTTCCGACTTTTGGCCGTTCGCCTGCTGCCTTTAGCCGGATCTCTGTTGGCAACCTAGCTCGAAACTTTAACCAGCTATCCAACAGAACTTGCGTCATTCCCTCGGAGTGTAGTATTACTTTCATTAGCCTTGGACCGCAGCCCTTGTAGTTAGGTGATGACGGAACTCTTGTCAGGGATTTGGCAATAACATTGTCAACAGAGAGTGCTTCGCGGATGTAGCACCACTGCTCTCGGTCATGTGTTTGCGCATCGTGATCAGAAGAATGCAGAAGCTCGGGAACACCATGAACAAATATTGTTTTCTTGCTATCCCTATTAGGAATGCCGCGTTGCTCAACTGCTTCTTTTGGGCGATCTTTCCAAGGTAGATCAGGTAATATGCGCACTCCGCTCGGTGAGTTGCGAAGACGAACTGCTGAGAGCAGGACAGCCTCTGTCTCATCTGCTGAGTCTAGTGTTACTCGAAGAATTCGAGGTTCACCAGAGTGCACTGAGGTCGGGTGACGCGCTACGCGTTGCAGCATTGCAGGCTCAACCCGAATACCAATCGCCTCGCAGATGGAACTCCACTGGTTGCGATCGTCTTGCAACTTGCCTTTTATTGTGCCAGATTTGGATTCGGGAACATTGGTGCACACGAGAGTTAACGCAGCGTGGTTTTGTCTAGCGAGTGTTGGCTTTATACTTTTGCCGGCAATTCGGGTTGTTTAGAAGGCACCACTGGAGTTGACGATGAAAGCTGCTTTGCGCCACGCGTGCTCCGTACTGAAGATGGACCTATGTGTGTCGCTCCCGGTGTGTTTGTCGACGCAATCGATGCGTACGTTACCTGCTTGTTATCTGTACCGGATTGCCTTCGGCTCTGAGCTGTCGGTGTCATGGCTGAATCTCCAAGTGAAGCGTCTATGGTTGGAGAAGTGGAAGCAGGCATGTTTGAGGCTTGTCCACTTATGGGAGTGAGGTGACCCAGTGGATTTAGAGTCACAGACGCTGCAGTGCGGTTGGAGCGTCTAGCTCTTTTCTTCGGTTTAGACTCGGAGCTTACTTTGGCTGGGTGAGGTATTATCGTGGCCATATTTACCTCCGTGGGATCGATCTTAGTATTTACAAAATGCGCGATTATCTCAGTCATCCTATCGCACTTTTTCATGAGCAAAGATAAACAGTTGACAACTGGAATGACTTGACATGTTGGGCAAAACCAAATTGTGTCAGCAACATTGTTTGTCTGTCTCACTTCTTGGACGGATTTGCCTACACATTGCGGACAGTACGATCTAATGCAGCTAGAACAGGTAATACTGATCTTAAGGACTTTACTGCAATTGTCTGCGCAACATAGGCGACGTTGAACCATTGGAATGCTAGTCGTCCTCTTATTGTTTACAGCAAGGCCTATCTAAGCGCTCACCTTGATGAGTGTTCTTTGCGCTAGTGGTGACGCACGAATAGGTCAGAACACGCACACGAATTGAGAGTTGTTCAACCGCACCAAGGTCAGGCGGTAGAGGCAGATGGAGGTCGTAACGCGCAGACTGTCGGGTTCAGCGATCAATCGACTCGCAGTTGAACACACAACCACACAAAGCGGCAGCGTGTGTTAATCGGCCTGCCTTAAGCGACGATGCAGGTGGAGCGCTGATAAGCGTCCCTAGAGCTGTTCAGTTGATGAGCGGAGCAAAAAGGCTGTAACTTTGTTATGCTGCAACTTGCAGGGATGGTTGCCGCGTAGTTTGGGAGCCCTCAGCTTCTTCTTCCGAATGAGACCAAAATCTTTTCCGAAAAACCGGTTTGATGTAGTTACACAAGTGGAATTCGGCAAAGAATATGCCGAAAACTGGGAATTGGAGCAAGAGTATAATCCACACAGGTTAGATCCAAGAGTTGGGAAGCACTGAGTAGAGCTCGTCGAACTGGTTCGAACGAGCGCACACACAATATTGTGTGGGGAGAATTAGAGTGGCCACAGAGGGCAAAAAGAGAGCCGAGTTAAAGTGCGGCCGCACGGGAACTTGTCACTTGACGTTAGAGCTAGTGAAGGGGAGCAAACCTCAGCAACGGGGCAAACAAGGCCCAGTTAATGATTTTATTGTGCTTGCTAAGCACCCTTGATTTAGATGCGTGCGAGGTGTGGTGTCGTATGTGATTATTGCATGAAAAGGCTCGCAAACTGTGGTAACTACCAGGAAATGGTTCCAGAGCAGCAGCAGAACGCTGTGGCATGCTAATAATGAATAGCAGGTTCAATATCTACTTCCCCACTGTTGGAGATCTGACATACTAGATCATTCCGGAAGTGTGTAGAAGATGGATCACATTTATATAGTTGGCATGTCATGGATTGAGGTCCCTGTGATACGTAGAATGTTGAATTGCCCACCTGTTATCTTGTACTTGGCCGGATGGTCTACTATTCAACAGAGCAATGCACATCGTCCTTACTTTCTGCAACACTGGAATTTGGGTGCGTTTATACACCTCCGAGAACTAATATATGCTTATGGAGTTCTATATTTGTAAAACGAAGTCGTCAAAGCAATTACGATGGGACATTTGTCACCGATGTGCCTATGGCCTTTTTGTACATTGATGGCGCGGACATTCCTTAATTAACACAAAAATGAATCGGTTCGTAGCCATCTATATATATATATATATATATATATATATATATATATATATATATATATATATATCAGTTAGGCTCAGGCCTGTCTTCCGTTAACCACGATATTGCCACTAGAACAACTTGAGGTTCAAGTTGAAATAAGTGAGTGAAGAAAGTGGATATTTTGAAGTAGTGTGTACGGATTATCGGAATACACCACGTCTGCGCTTGTTAAATTCATTACTTGTTGGGATATTACAGGACAATCCTCAAATGGGGATGTTTTAATTGCATAAATGGACTGAAGTACGGTACTGTTTGCCTCGGGATTATCTGAAGTACTGGGACACAGGTTTGTGGGTCGAAAAAATGGACGGCCATTAAGTTCGGTGGCTAGGACTATTCACCTCTTTCGAGCTCTGGCACATCTGGGGGTAAGGGACGAGTTGAAGTACCTAGTGTAAATTATGACTTGTCTGGCACTAAGCCAACCGTGTCATCTAAACGCGTGGGAAGGGTGGAACGATATAGTTGGCTTCTGTCCGTGTTGCAAATGGCTACGAGACCATCCTCGCTTCCTCTAAAACCAGTCGTGAGAAACGGTTCGTTTGTGAGTGCGTGCGTGTGTGAGTGCGCAAGTGCGAAACTGGATGTGAAGCAGCTCTGTTCATTTGCTCCTTCTGGCACCACTTTGTCGATTATTTTATTTAAACTAGAAGACGATAAGCAGGACTATCAAAGAGAAGCTGTTTCCTGGCTTCGATGAACATGGGGAAGTGACGAGCTTTTCGGCGGCTGTAGTATTTTTCCCAAGTAGCCCTGTATGTTTTCCATGATTTTGAAGTTGGAGATTCTTTGCAGCCTACTCCCATTACATTGCTCTATTTATCAGTGAATAAGAGTATTATTTTCATCCGTTCGTTGCTCGCGTCGGAATATGGCTCTAACTGTCAGTCGTTGATCTGCTAAGTGGCATCTTGACAAGTTAAAGGTCTTCTTACTGGGGACTTGACATTAGTTATACGCATGAGACATTCCAGTGGAATCATCGGTTTGGGCCTAACTGACAACTCCTATATTTGATGAATTTGGAAACAAAGACAGTCGTTGTCGCTGCTCGGTGATATACGCTATCAGGATACACTATAATGCAGGTGGCGATTCCATGGATTGTGTGTGCTTCCCGCGTCACTACGTCAGATTTGGGACTGCATGCTATCACTTCTTTTGACATTCATGGTGCAGACACAAGATGGGGTCTTTGCAGATATATGCGATCAGATTCCATCAGTTTGTCTTTATTCTGAGTGTTTTGAACTGCGGTGAACCAACACTGCATGAAACAGTGTGCCGATTATTCACCAGCAAATCTGAAATATGCTTGTAACCTTACTTTAATTGTAAATTGGTATATGAGATCTCGGGCACATTGAAAACACAGTAATGTTAGAGCCATGTTAGCAAGCATCGAACCTGGGACCATTGGAATGTTAGTTATGACCGCTGCCCCTGAACCACCGAGTCACGACGGTCAAAGCTTGGCACAATGCTTAATGATGGATTTTGAGGGTCCTTTTTGATTGGATGGATTGCGACGCACAGTCTCAAATTGGACTGCGATTCACACTGAAGTGAACCTTGGTCAATGCGATCACTAGGAACATAGCCAAAGCAGATAGAAATTGGGTGTTGCCAGCTGGAAAACACTACACAACCACGACGTGTTTCGATCTGGTTCGATCACATCAAGTGAAGACAGCAGGCCTCGAACCCACTACCATTCTAATAGTAGCGGGAAAATCTACCAGATCACGACGGAAAACGCTTAGCACAACGGTTAATGTCTGATTGGAGAGCCATTCTGGAGTACACATTGCGTGATTGGATTGCGACGCAGAATCTCAATGACCCTCTAATTAGTCATTAACCATTGTGCTAAACATTGTCCGTCGTGACCCGGTAGCCAAAGGATTAGAGTTTTCTGCAATTATTCCCACGGTAGGGGGTCCGAGGCCTGCTGTATTCATTTAATGTGATCACAGCAGCTCGAAACCCGTCGTGGTTGTGTAGAGTTTGCTAGCGGGCAACACCCAATTTCCATCTGCTTCGGCTACAGTCTTGGTGATGGCATTGGCCAAGGTTCGCCTCATTTTGCGCGACGGTTCATATTGAGATTGCGCATCACGATCCAATCACACTAGTACTTCAGACGGACCCTCCAACCACTCAGTAATGCTATTTTTATATTGGCCAAATTTAATTTGTTAGTAATGTTGAAAAGCGAAGCGGTTTTCTGTCTGATTGGTCGTTTCTATGCCTCGGACTTTTGTTTCAAGAAATTATCTTAATTTTTCATATGAATCTAATCGACCATTTCTACTACATAAATTATTTATTTCTTGACTGTAAGACACGACCCAGGTTGTTGGTCCGATCAACTCTAAAAAGGGATCGCAAATTTTTCCGTTATTCAAGTAAATGGAAAAAGTACGCATGTTCTTAGTTTGGTGAATCATGCGTCATTTAACATGGACAGGCGGACACACAAAATGCACTGTATCAATCATGATTGATAATTCGCGAACATGTTGCAAGGTTGCAGTTCTGTGTCAGTTATATTCTGGTATATACTCTGCTTGCGGTGTGGTCTATTATTGCAGCGTAGCGGGAGGTAGCTGTATGGAGGCCAAAGCAATTTAGTTGAGAGCAGCTTGAGCTAGAGTGATTGTTGTTCCGTTAGGTAGAAGAACTACCGTTGTAATCTGAATAAAAATGATTGTTCTCTGAAAGTCCAAACTGGACCAGTGTTCGTTTCAATTCAGATGGCTGCACTTCCAGGGAACTACTTATCTACTGGTGCATTAGGATCGACACTTGTAGGGGTACTGTCACGGATTTATTTTTGTGTTTCATTTGTTCTTTGTGTTGTCCGCGGAATAGTAGATAACTGACCGTTCGTTTGTCGAGTGTGACCCAAGCTTGTTGGAGCCGTAGTAGCTTACTACCGTCAGAGTTGATACTTATAAAATAGCTAAGGATTGTCCTCTTAGTGAAAGAGTTGGAAACTATAAGAGGAAGTAGATTACAAAGGTAGGGACTGTCGAATCTGGTATTGCATATAAGGTTAGATGTTTCAAAAATAAAGATAATGTAAAGCCCCTTACTCTAAGCCTGGGGGTAATTACCCCTAAGGGGTTGAAATGGAGTTTTACGGGGTAAATATAAGTACAGGTAGTAGGTTACCAATCTGTCCCCAAACAAAATTAATAACAATATCCTATATGTCAAAGCATTTAACTACCTACCTAATCACTGTTGATTAGCCATCGCTGACTAATCGTTTGTGGCTGGTCAGTGAATTATGCAACTTTCAGTAATAAATTTCATTATCTAAAATACAAATACAAACCTGCAGAGCAGTGCAGCTAGATGGCTCCTCTACCGGCTTGCTCGTCGATCGTTGTTCGAGTCAGGAAGTCGTTCGCAGGGTCTAATTACAGAGTTGGGTTAAGGCTAAGGTGTAGGCATAGGTCAACTGACTAAGTAAAGCAGCGAGCGAAGGTTTACGAGCTAGAAGGGACAAAGAGGACGATTAGTGTTCAGGACGTATTGATAGAGAGTGATGATTGGTGGCTGTCATCCAGAACGAACTTGGAAGTAATGGTTGCAACCAATCAGAAGCCGAGGACATCTGTTCAAACTTGATCAGGGATCACACATCAATTCAAGGAACCGAATGAACGTGGAGGACGACATACTATGTGCATTAGTCGCAATCGCAATAAATATAGCCGAAATTGTCAGAAATGAGCAATAGCAACCGTCTCATTCATGTACATCACCTGTGCATTTAATAAAAATTTCCCAAAAATAGGTGTTTCCATTTTTAAATGCTTTAAAGTAAGTAATAGTGGCATTCATTTTCGGTCACGAAATTCCATAATTACTAGTTGCTTACTTTTTAAACTATTATTTTTTAGGTAAGTGTTTATAGCTGCCCCGCCTTGTGGGCAACCATTATTGAAAACTTGAGAACCACTGGTCTAAGCAGATAAACTTAGAAGGTATGTAAATAAAAATTATCATTTTTAAGTAGGAATTGCATGGCATTTCGGTGGAAGGGCTGACCATCGCGCAATGTCCATGTCTTCCTCAGTAGAACAGACTTACCAAAACACTGAAGTGTCCGTTAGAAATTTCGACTTGTCGCCGTTGTTTTGCAGTTTTATTAACCTCACAGAGTCTACCTAAACCTCCTGATTAATTGTTATCTACGTTCTTCATGGTGCCTAAATGGATCAGGCTTCCACTAATGCAGCCAAAAAGGTTCAGTGGGAATTATTAGGCAGTGGAAGATACCGAAGCTTAGATCTGATGACACAGTCGTAAATAGTATGCTGAGTTTGAGTTATCTCTAAAGCTCAGCTCTGCCTGCTTGGTGTGATTGAATGAGCACTAAAAAACAATTAGCCTACCGGAAATCCCTGAACATTACTACTACGAGCTAGGCGATCAGTGACTATATTCCTTTTTCCGTTTATGTTTTCAGTTCACTGTCTGGACCACAGTGGGTGCGCGTAGCACTAATATCCAATATGCTGTACACCATTGTGCTAACTGTTGTCCAAGAAGGAAAGTGAGTGCCATTACTTCCCTCCGTTTTTGTCTCGATGGATTCCAGCAACGTTTGTTTATGCGTAATAGCAGGCCACATTCTGACAAGCCCGTCACACAGCTCACAGCCTTTCCTACAGCTACGTTAACTAGGAATACTCGTTCTACCATCGCTTCGAATGGATCGACGATTCTACGCAGTCCACACGGGAGATCGTGTCTGCTTAGTCGGTGAACTTTTTAGCCTTCACATTTATCTAGGTAGGGCTCAGTGTGACAGGCCAACATGGAATGCGATGCTAACTCTCTCTCTCTCTGTCGCAGCAGCAAAACTCCAAGCGATCCCGATTTTATGACCTATCACAGATAGTTTTCAGTTGCATTTGTGGTACTACGTTTCTGTTGTTCTTGTGCTATTTCCACTTCCAACGGTTTCATTAATTGTGAAAATAAATCAGTGGAGCGGGCTGATCGGTTTCGAGTTATTTAAGCTTACATAAAATCAAGTTTCGAAGTTTTAATTCGCAGTTGCTGTGATTGTACCAGCTGCTCCCATTTTCGACTTCCTGTAGTGAGGATGCTAGTCCTTTTTTAACGCAAATTATTCTCGTTCGTAGGATTGACTTGAACTTGGAGTAAAAGGGAGTACATTTCCTTGGGCTTATCTTTTAGCAATCGAGCTCGATAACCTCATGTGTTATAAACAAATGAGGCGAACAAGATGAGTAACTTGTCAACATATGCATGGCGATGTTCGTGTTGCATTCATCGTCTTTCTGCAGAAGTTAACGATTAAAATGACCCGGGAACCGTAGTGCCATCAGAATGGCCCGGATTCATCGCACGCTTTCTAGCCTCATAGACCCTGTTCAGATCATTTGCGTTGCTACTAATAAGTTTTCTGGAAATTTGGACAGAGATTATTGCCAAGGTGATGAAAGCCAGTCATGAACACATTGTCTGGTAGCCGATAAATACGAAACTCACTAAGTTGCATGTAACTCATGCGTTAGGCTCCAAGTCTCCGCGCCCTTGGCTTGCGTTCCTGTCCGGGTTAGACACATTGTAGCATGCCAACCTGCCTACAACCACTTACGGCTTCATAGCAGCTTAGCATTATTATAGATTATTGGTGTACTGCTTAAGTTCTGAACTACAAATCCCTTGGTTACTAACTATTGTGTTCCATGTGATCAAGGTCACCGTTGGATGATGCACTAGCGCAGCACTTGTCATGGCTTGGCGGATTCCGCAATTCAAAGTGTTACTGCGCAACTTAACAACAGTGTCGCGCTACAAAAGAGAATTCGGTGCGATTACACAGATCTAGTTAGTGATACTGGTGAGCGTCACTTTCCGAGAATTCCGTTACTCTATCATAATACTTTGGTTGTCTACTGATGTACAATGGGACAAGGACACAGTAGTGTATTATAAGCAAGAAAGCAATGCCTAACTAATGCCGTTGTAATGGAGAAAAGTAGCAAAGAAAACACACTGTTAAAATGAAAAGCTGTCCATTCCTAAAGACTTCAATCTAAGCTACTGAAGCAGGTAGAACACGCAGGATCACACGCTTCACTTTTCATGATATAATTTATGTGCACTCCTCTGGCTGGTCGGTCGAACGCATCCGTGTGCCCGTTAGGCTGATCAAACGGCCGTTTGCCAGTTTTGCGGCCGAACCTATGGATCACACCAGGGTGGACTTGCAAAGACAATGAGTGGGATTCCTTTCAGGGAAACGTAGGTGCTCCATACAATATTGGATTTGAAAGCATGTTCAAATGCCATGAGAATGCTCTATCGAGTACGGTCAAAGCTTGGGTTCGATGGGTGAAACACCCCCTAGATATCATTGGAAAGGTGCGCGGAATTCACAATTTAAGATAAAAGTGGGTTGCATTGGCAGTTATTCCGAGAGAATAAGTTCAAAAGCGATGGTTCTCGTTAACTCTAGATGAATAACTGTAAATCCAGTAGTGTGCCACAAAATACGACGGAGTAGTTCTGAAAAGCATGAGTAGTGCACAGGTGTGCGGCTGGTACGCTCACAGAAGCACTGCTGCAAACATGTCCCTACGCACTGCACGTGAGATGATATTTCACTTCCTTTAATGTGGGATAGGAGGATGCGTGTCATAGGCTGGGGAGAAATGTTTCTCAAGAAATACACATAGTACCACTACGATTGACTCAACGGTCCATGTGCATTCTTCAAAAACAATTGTGGGTTTTACCCTTAAGTTATAGCCCGCAATACCCCTGTACTGATATTGGGATGCGCAAAAGGTTGCACAACAATGTAGTTGCGTGTACCCTCAGAAATGACCTTACCCAGCATTATTGCAAGTAGGTTGAACGTCGCGGTTTCTCTGTCGATCTGGATGCTAAGCGAATCCACTTAGAGGAACTTGCGTTTACAACGATGACCGGTCCAGTTAGGCTAAGAATATTCGAATTATGAGACTTAACCAAGGGGAAGAATTGAGCTTTGTCACTCGAATGGTCCTTAGTTGTCAGTGTTGGCTACATACTGATGGATTGTTTGGCAAGAACCTTTATTGGTTAAGGAAGGATATCTCAGGTAATAAGCGCTTACTTAGACCATTGCTACATGAGGGCTATCGTGAAGTTTAATAATCGATTAAGTTTTGTATGAAGCATTTCGTGTATAATTAGTAATCTGTACAACTAACAAACACCTGTAACTACTGGCAAAAACGCTGATGTCCACCAAATTCATCAAATGACATGCAGGCATCGAATGCGGTTAACAATTACCTTGGATATGCATAGGTATGCTAGCGAAACAGCATCGTCATCAGTCATCAACAGCAGCACATCAGCCAGTGTTACTGATCTCGCCGTACAACCATAACGACCTGCAGAATGAAGAATAATACTCGAGAGATAAGGGGGACTTACCAGAAAAGCTTAATGCATTAAGCAAACATTCCCGGTCAAGGCGCCTACACCTTGCCAACGACACACGGTTAGAAAGAGCATACTATCTTGAAAAGATTAGGTGGCCTCGGCGAGACAGCTTCCGTGCGAATTTCACTGCCCCGCATCACGATCAGCCATTGCTCCACCGATAACTCAGCACCAAACACACTTAAAGAGACAATCCGAATGAAAGACATCTATTCAGTGGTACCCTTATGTTCCGGCCGTTCATTGCTCGCAGGCCAATTGTGATCCAACGTTGCGGAGGTGATGGGGGGGGGCGCATAGTAGCTCGTGGCACCGCCCATGTCCATAGACTCGAGGTTCATTCACAAGTCTCACTTAATCAATGGGCAGCGCGCTCATTTCACTTGACTTAAGCATCAAACCCTAGCACCCGGCCAATCAGAATACACTTAAGGTCAGAGGATTGGCTCAGTGCGCCTGGCGAATCGCAAAGGGTTTTGCGAAATTTTGCATTTTCTTTGCAACAATCTGCACCTTTGCAAAATTTTGCGTTTTCTTTGCCAAATTTTGGAATTTTTACGCAACTTTGCGGGAAATGCTATAGACGACAGCAGACGTGCCACTGGTGCTGACTGCGAACCATATCTTGTAACGTCTCAAGCCCATCACAAGGTGGGTTAAGTGGACTCCGGCCTGGAAGTCGATGGCACCGAGTTTAGTCTTCGGTGATTTAATTTCTCGATGCCAAGTCAACTTTTGTCCACCTCGATCCTTGCGCCACCCTACATCTGGCAGAGAAAATAGCGCCCTCTTAGGTAAGCGGTGGCCGGGCATGCGTGCGCAGGCCAACGCAACTTATTAAGTGCTATCCGTTGTTCCAAGAAACTAGCTTGGGTATCGTTGCCTAGCAACTGCCTACTCACATCATCGTTGCAGACACGATTCTGTCACCGGACACCAGCAATGCTTCGTAGACAACGATGGTCAAAGACTTGAAAGGCGCATCAGATCCTCAGATCGAAGAGGCCAAGTGTTACTCCCATAGTGTAGGACGGCCCTCATTGTAGCCTTGTAAACATGCCTTTCAGATCAAACGGAAACGGTTGTTACACCACAGATTACGCAGATACAAGAAAACAATTATAGCCTTTACAATACGTGAACTGACTTCAGTGCTTATGCGCCCATCATCGCTGATGCAGCTACTAAAGTTGGCGAACTGCTCAACTACCTGGAGGACTTGGCTATCAAGCTTCAAGGAGTCACCAACTGGCTGGTTGTCCTGCAGCAACACTTTGCACTTTGAAGGTGCGAAGCAGATGCCAACTGATGGGATCACTCTAGGGGGGTTATACAGGGGACCACTCTAGCATCATTAAATAGCAAGACAATATCGTCCGCATTATCAAGAGTAGCTAGCACATCACCAGACAGCACCTTAACACCTACATCGTGAGATTCCACAACGGAGCACTCCATGATGGAGTCCACGAGGAAGTTGAACAAATTCGGGGAATCGGACAACTGATGAATGCCATTCGTTGTAGGAAACCTATCCAACAGAACAATTCAAACCTTGACGCAGCCTGTAGTGTTCGAGCACGGTGCACGTAAAATGTTCACAGATTTCATCGGAACATCTTTCCGCGCAAGTATTTCGTACAGAATGAATCGATCGACTAAATCGCACGTACTCTGGAAGTCTAGAAACACAGCTATTGTCGGTCTGCTGTATGCGTGCCGCTGCTCTACAATCTTCCGCAGAGTGAATATATGGTCTATACAGCCCCGTTCTGAGCGGGAGCCTGCCTGCTCTTCCTTAATCCCGGATTCCCGTTACCCAGTGAGGCGAAAAACGATAATGAAGGCCAGTAGTTTTGTCACAATTGGCGTTGCGCTAATACCCTGTGATTAGCACAGTCAGTGCGACTGCCGTTCTTGTACATTGCCACTATAATTGATTAACTCCAGTTAACCGGAACATTCTTCTCCTTCCAAACCTGTTCGAATGGGGAGGTCAGTACTTTGCAAAGGATTTCACCTACATTCTTAAATAGTGCAGGTGGGAGGGAATTCAGGCTAGCAGCATGTAAACAATTAAGGGGTGTGATCGCCTTTCGGACCAGAGCCTCTGATAGAGTCTCTAAACTAAGTATCCATGACTTATCCTGCATCACCTGAGTAAGAATAGGTCTGGAAGCAAGGTGCCACCTGAACTGATTTTGTAAGTGTTCTGTCCAGCGAGCCGTACTGTGCTCTTTATTGTGAATCAGAGCACCCGCGCTGTCTCTGGCTATCGCACTGACGCCTGGTTTCCTGGGACCATTAGTGCGGATCAGCTGGAAGAACTTACGATTATTACCTATTGCTCCCGTCTCCTCCATTTCTTGAGCCTTACTGGTCCACCAGCCACCTTGTCAGCACGTAGGCTCCGTTTTAGTTCGGGCTTGATATTCCGTCTGGTCACACTGTACTCAGCGCCATCCAGGAGGTTCCCTTTTTATTCCAACAGGTTCACCGACCCATCGGATATACGATGGTTCGGTAACGATTGCTGATACCACAAACCGATGCTCATGCGTCGTGCATGTCTCCTTCCAATGTCGAACTATTTGGCCTGTTCTCAGTATGCACTGCTGTGGATAAGACAAGGGTTTCACAAGTTGTACCTGATTCCTTTGAAGATGCATCTATACTTGCAGAGTGGATTAGACGTCACCTCCAGATGAGCGTATATTTTGTCCCATCCATCTTTCCCACTTCCGAGATACGAACAGCATGGTTTAACTTTGCAGAAAACGTTTGAATTTAGACACAGACAACTCCGCGTCCTCCGCCGTTTGAATAGCGTATATTACCGTTCTGGCTAGCTAGCACTTATTCTAGCAATTACATGTAACCACTTATTTCCAGAGTTCGATAAATCTCATTAATGTAGCGCACTACCGGATTCTTTAATGGTCGTTTTTAGTAATAGTCATTCCTATTGTCTCTCACCTCTCAGTACAAACAGGAGTGAAACAAGGACAATTTCCAATGCTTAGGTACATGCATTCAGATCGGTTTATTTGGAAGATAGCTTCCTTCCATTACCATACAGTCACGTCAACTCGCGTGCGTGCGCTGCAGCGTAGTGCTAGATTATCCTGAGCCAGCCGCTACTCGCCTCTTCTCTCTCCCCTCCGAGCTGTTGTAACGAGTCGGGCTCAGTTAGTATTATGTGCTCAATGGCAACTAATTACCTGTTTCTGAAGCCGCACAGACATATAGCATAGTTCAACCTGAATAAGCCACATTACCCCACGTACGCCAACTGGAAACTACAAATGCATTCGCATGCCAATACTACTCCTCTCTTCATGTCAATCAAACTTCCAAGTGGTGACAGTTGCCTGAGTTTCCAGTATTCCCTAAGGATCTGCAACCTGTCACAATTTCCTTCTCGACAGAAACGGAAGTTGCGCTTACACTTGATACAACTTGTATTCTTAGGGATTTGATATGTAATCTGTCAACTTTCGCTTATCTACCGGTGGTTATTCTCTTTTTACCTGTGTAATTTTTGTAACAAGAAAGGATAAACTGATGCTACTGTGCTCCAACATTGTAAAACCACTTCTACGTTCGGCCGCTCTTTGCAGTCCTGCGAGCAGTAAGCAATGACCCAAGGTGTCCAAACTCATCATCATCATCATCACACACACGTCAGCTAGAGGTGGGGAACACCTCAGCTACTGTGCCGCAATACATAGAAAAAATGAGAAAAAAAGCAACTGGTGCAAGCTGGCTGAGCTACCGGTAACGGATGGGCATCGTTCCGGTAAGCCACCAGCCGGCTGCTGTGCACCCAAAAAAAAATTATTATGCAAAATTATATAAGGCTAAATAATGAGATCGTGGTTGGAGGGGGAGGCTAAGAAGAATGAGGTGGGACAAAGAAACTCACAGCACGAACGCCACTGAGGTCGGCTCCTAGCCATATCAGCAAGTGTGTCCAACCAAACGTGTTCATCGTCTTTCGGACCCCAACCAGGGAGCCGAGACGCTCCAACAGAGGCCAGCTCAGAAGTTAGGGCCTTCATTCCTCTGGACCAAGTCATCGCTTGGCCACCCCTCCTCTTCTTCCATTCACACCCCCGGCGCGCAAACAACACACGTCGCGGAAGTCGGTGGGCTGGCATGCGTAACACGTGGCCGAGCCATCGGAGCCTGATACGTGAAATAACGGTGCTGAGCGGTTCATTTTCTTTTCCTGTGCCATAAACAAGGCGTCGAACACGCTCGTTGCTCACGCGGTGTTCCCACCAGATGTGAGCTAAATTACGAAGGCACCGGTGGTCGAACGTAACTAGCCTCTTCAGGTCCGCTGCTTTAAGCGGCCAGGTTTCACAACCGTACAATAGGGTCGAACGTACTGCTGCATTGTACACTCTACCCTTCAGGGTGAGAGTGATGTCGCGCCGGCGCCATAAGTGGCGATGGTTAGCAAAAGCGCCCCGAGCTTTTGCTATACGATTCGTGATTTCATCTTCAATCCCACGGGCGCTGATACAACTTCCCAGGTAGTTGAATTTTTGAACGACTTCTAGCTGATCCCCACCAAGGGTCAGCGGAGGAGGCGGTCCAGACCAATCTTAGAGAAACGCTTTGCACTTCGAGGGTGCGAAGCAAAGCCCGAAGTGACGGACAGCTAGTGCTAATCTGTCCAGTGCCGCTTGACACGTTTGTGAGCTGTCACAGATCAGGGCAGTATCATCAGCATACTCTAAATCAAGAAGTCGTTCTCCTGGGAGTAGCTCCACACCTTCAAAGTCGTGTCCTGTGAACGCGATTTCCATGACTTCGTCAACAGCGAAGTTGAAGAGGAAAGGTGACAAAGGACATCCTTGTCTCACGCCGCTGGAGATACTAAAGGGCGACGACAACTTGCCGTAAGCCCTCACTCTGCCAGAGCTACGCGCATATAATGCTCGGATAATATTCACATATTTCTCAGGTACACCTTTCCTGAGTAGACAGTCCCAAAGTGCATGTCTATCCACCGAATCGAATGCATCTTTGCTATCGAGGAACACGACAACGGTGGGCCGCCAATATATGTGACGGTGCTCCAACAACTGACGCAAGGTGAAGATGTGGTCAATGCAGCCACGACCTCGACGAAATCCAGCATGCTCTTCGCGAATCTGGCTTTCACGAGTGCCAGTCAGTCTGTGAAGGATGACAGAGGCAAGCAATTCGGAGGCGATGGAGATCAGACTGATTCCTCTATGGCTGCCGCATCCCGATCGTGAGCCTCCTTTGAAAATTGGGACTATGATGGAGCCGCTCCAATCGGTTGGGACAGTTTCCTGCTCCCACAATCTCACTAGTAACTCGTGTAAATCATCCACAAGAGCAGGTCCCCCGAATTTGAAGAGGGCTGGAGGAAGATAATCAGGTCCAGCGACTTTATTTAACTTCAACACTTTGATCTCATGTTCGACTTCTGAGCGAGAGGGTGGATCCAAAGGAACAGCCCACTGAGAAGGGCGATCACTGGTCGGCGGGAAATCTAACAATTCCGACCGATTAAATTGCCTTTCAAAGTGCTCAGCCCAACGTTCCAGGCGTTTTGATAAGTTGTGGATAGGCTGTCCACTTTCGTCACGTATAGTTTCACTAACACCAGGTCTCCTGCTTCCCGTTTCCCGTATAAGACGGAATAACTCACGATGGTTACCAAGGGCAGCGGCCATTTCCATCTCTGTTGCACGACGAGACCACCAGGATTCGCGGTCTATCTTCAGGCTAGCACGAAGTTTCGCCCGGAGCTCTTTGCTAGTTTCATTGTGTTCGCTTCCAGCCGGAATATGCCGGCGAGCATCTATAAATTCCAGAGACTGTGAAGAGACCCAATATTCATGTCGGCGATTAGACATACCACATGAAGATTTGCCTGCTGCCAGTAAGGTCTGGTGAATATGAGACCAGTGAGCTTCAATTGCATCCAGTGAGCGTTTATCCAACCCGAATGACAGCGTAATTTGATAGGCGTTCAGAACAGCTGGCTTCGCCAGTTGGCTGGTGTCAATGCGCTCACAACATCGTCGCGGGAGTCCGCCAAAAAGCATCCGCATGTCAGCACATACAAGTGCATGATCGGTGTCAACACCTGTGCTCCAAATCGAGCGACAGTTCTGGATGCAGCCTCTCCAGCGGTAACTGATAGCAATGTGATCGATTGTGAGTTTCTCGAGGTTTTATGGTGGTGGCACCCGTAGAATATGGGCTCCCATTCAACAATTCCAAACTTCTTCTGCAATTCGGTACCGAAGGCGTTTATCACTGTCTAATCGCCTGTGCAAGTAGATTGTGATCCGCTCCGTGAACCCCTACATCACTCGAAAAGGATAGTCGCTGCCTACCTCTGCGCACTCATTTGTATTCCCTAAAGCAGGGCAAACGTTTTAGAGTAAGATCTGATAGTCAAAGAAGAAAAATCGGTGTTTCATGCAGCCAACTGAACTGAGTTAATCTCTTTCTTGGCCGGAGCAGATCTCAGTCACATTCATTGTGCCGCTTCGTTCTAGCGTAGTTTATAAATCATTCTACTTGGTCTCGAGTTAGGACCACATTAAGCCTAGCAATTTACTTGAGTCATTGATTTCAATAATCTGCCACCACCATCTCATCAGTAAGCAGCAATAGCGCATTGGCATGGATTTCGGTTTGTTCGCAGAGTTAAGCGAGTTAGTTGCTGACTGTCCGCTACCAGACTAAGCAATAGCATCAGTGAGGCCTCAAGGTCCTGGTTCGTAGTTCCACCTAAGCTACTCCGAGTTAAGAATATGCTGAACTAACTCACTGCATTAATTGCATTACCATTTGTTTAAACAAGCTCGTTATTGTACCGCAGCCGACTGTTCGCACCCCGCGAATGCTATGAGGACACCGAAGACGAGCCAGGACAGAATTGTATGCGTGAGAATACTGCTTCTCTATACAGGGTACAATAGGGGTAGAAGCAAAGCTACTAAAGCAAATCGGGGCCAAGCAACAACACAGAAGACGCTAAACCAGACAGACGATTTAGAAAAGATAAAAGTACGACAATCATGTTTGTATAAGATAACGATGTCGGAACTATGACCCTGCGAAAACGTCCATAAGGAACGACATATGCCGGCCAATCAACTTAAGGAAATGATGCGTTTAAACAAATATCAATAGATAAATGATAGGGGAACGAAAGCCGATAATTAAAAGGTCACAAAAGATGTCTTTTCTTCATCCTCCTAACACTCGAGCTGAGAACCACACAGACCAACAGGTTGTTAGCACTTTGTACGCTTAACGTCAACTTCCCTACCATATGTTTTCCTTTATATTGTTCACACTATTCTTACTCTGCCTGGATATATTGTCAGAGGTTAGCACTGTGACAACGTTACGATTTACTCCACTTACAGTTGTAGTAGCTACGACGCTCAACGTTGGACATACGTTGCATGTTAATGCCCACCGGTAATACACTTATGATCCGTTTAGTAGTCGTAATAGAAAACAAGGTATGAATTTAAACTGATCTATTTGCTTCTGTCTCAATGATATGGAATCATTAATCTTTCGGTATGGACTATCCATTCGATCTACGTTCGACGGAGAGTAACACTTAGCTTCACGCTGCATAAGAAAAAGGGCTGTCATATACCCCACACACACACTGTTAGAAGATATTGTGCCCTTACAGTACTGCTCTCCACGGCCAGCTTTGCACTTATGTACATTCGTTAGCTCGACAAATGCCAGAAGTAAGGAGTTAATCGTGGCATGCAGCGTTTCAAGCGGGAAATACCCGATATTCATTTTCTTTAGTTGTAGCTCCAGTGACCGGACTAACATTCAATTCGAAGAGAATCACAGTCTTGATAAGAGAGCGTATCGCAATGTCTACGATGTAAATAAATATAAACGAATATTTATATATACGTGAAGCACGTTTAATACACCTTTTCCAGATGAATAATCATTTCCAAATGATGAACAGGAACACGCATTAGATTGCTGCACCTTTACTCCGAATTGTCGCATGAAGCCCTTGTTCCGTCCTGCTGTAACCAGGTTATCGTACACAACTTCAGGGCGAACAAGGATGGATGTGAATATATCCCTTGTCTAGTGACGCGCTGCATTTGATAAATAACTTCCGGACCTTGTTTGGAAAAACGGCTGGTTTTTTCCTTCAAAAAGATTATCACGGAATACTGATAACACCTCTCTAACCGATTTCTGAAATATATGCACTTAGATTTATTTGCATCTGACAGCCATTTATGTCCTGAATCTATCTGTAAGTGATGTAACTACTTAGTGGATTTTTTGAAAGAATCTGTGTCACATCTTTATTGCTGTGTTCGTAGGTGACGGTTCGCATCTGCTTCCTTTTCAGAGACTGGTTCCATCCACAATCGATAGTTACTCATAAAAGCGACGCCGAAATTCTATTGTCGCTCATTGGTAATTCGTTTGTGGATCACTGATGTGGTTTAGTTACTTGCACGTTGTAGTGTGCGTGTTGTGTTGTCGCATAAATCATCAGGCGATCGTAGTCAAGTAAAAGGTGAACCTGCCCATTCTCTTATCGTTGGTGCATGTATGTTGTTGTTCAGTCATGTTTTTCCTGTTGCGTTTCCGGAGTCACAAGTGTGGTCTAATTGTTCGCTTCAATGTGTACGCCTATAGTGCAACACCGTGATACGATGTGAAAGAGTCAGATGACATTTAAAGGAATCTATGGTCACCCTTTCCTTAAGCCAGGGTTTACTGGGGAACGGAGACAGTCAAGAAAAAGAAGCATTTAATCGATGCGATACTAGAGAGGTGTGTCGCTACAATCATCATGGCGCATTTTGAGGACACGTTTGTAACAAGGTAACTGTTCTATCCTCGTCTTTATCGAGTTTTAGACTGTCGGGAGTTTGTGAAGCCCGCGCATTACACTCAGAGCACTTAATGCATGCATGTATAAGGCACCCATGTGATCCCGTATTAAGCAAGGCAATGTCTGGCGCCCCACCGTTATCATACATGCTGTGCTTTATACAGTACGTTTATCTGCGTGTTGAGTATTCTTGCATTTCAGGGGTTAGATGCTGATTGAGCTCCCCGGGGTGGCTGCGTCTGATGTGCATGCTGACAAGGTGCCTACCTGTATATTACCCACCACCTCGTCCATACTGGTTTCAGGAGACAGTAGGTCGTTGCTGGAGGGGACTACGTGTACCGTTCTCGTGACCGTGCTAGTTTCAAACAGTGGTACCATCCTGTGTGGAACGGGCTACGGTCCAACCACCGCCTTATGTACGTCTGGTATGCATGATTTCCCAAGTAGGCAGGAATGCTTCCGTTCTGCTTGCCGAAGGAGTGTGAGCTGCCTCCGTTGATGAAACGCGGCTCCCATCCACATACCCCCGGTCTTATTCCTTCGCGTTTACACCTGATATGGGTGCGCGTATTTGTGTGCTGCAGCGCAAGCCACTCATAGGAACCTCTGCAGAAGCAGGCGTCCTGTGGATGCCTCGTGGGGCCAGAGTGAGAAACAAATCAGGACACGGATGTTGGCAATCCATCTACCTTCTGCACAGGCGTTATGTGTAATTGGTGTTGTTGCAACACTGCTTCATTCGAGCATCAAAATCCCATCTAGCACGCATTCCTCCGTGAGTTGCCTTAATTACACCGAGTGTGCTTAAGGTGTGTGAAGTTGGTGAGGACCATTAAGTAGCGAAGCGGTATAATATGCTCGCCCTATCAACGCATTCTCACCCAGGCTGTCCACACTTGTATCAAATCAGACATCTAAAAAATTTACGAGTAAATTGAATCCATAACGGAAGCAAGCTCCTCCTTAAGAATATTCAACTGAATCCACAAGCACATCATGTTGAATATAAAGTGGCGCACACGCACAAATGCGGGCCCATCGTCTTGATCACTTACGAACCAGTGCACGAGTACTCAGAACATCTGCATCGGTTGGTGCAGCAGTTAGATTTTGCGTTCAGCCAACAAACCACGTGATGTACACGCGGACGTGAAAACAACACGTGAGCTCAGTCACTGTAGGACGCGATGCGGACTAGCACGCGGCATCTATGGATGGTTGAGGAAGTACTGCAACTCCCACCCACTCACTTGTGCGGCATCGTCACACACAACACAGAACTGGGGTCCGGAGATATTCCATCCGCGTTCACAGTGCTCACCGTTGCGCGCATACGACCGGACGTGAAATGTGCTCCACAATGAGACAGTATCGATTGCCTTCCCTAAACGTTGCTGCATGCAAGATAGCAGACAGGTCCGTGAAATTCACCTGGATTGCCTTAGGCATAGCCGTGTCTACGTGTGATCGGGTATGGATAGTAGTGTCTCCGTGAAATTATTAATGCGTGCGGTGTTTCATTACGCGTTACCATGGAACAGTGCGTTAGTTATCGGTGGGTGTGGCCGAATTACCTGTTAACTGCAGTTGATCGGCCTTAATGATAAGATTAGCATCAGCATCTGCACAGCAATGCATGATGTACTGCAGTGAGCTTTGCGGAAGGGTACCGCGTAAATTGTGATAACGTTACCGGGTTGGCAACAGCTTGCATTTACTGGTCTATATACAATCGTTAGTATATTGCAGCCGTCGACATGGTGAACTAATACGTTTGTAAAGAAGCGTCATGAGTTCGTGTGAAACGAAGATGAAACGATGATCTATGTTAACGTTAGCGCACTCCCCACCAAGGTACCGAAATGCGACGCACTGGGTATGGTGAAGTGCTGTTTGACTGAAGAGTTTAACCTAGGGAGTGGCCGAAGCTTAAGGCGGTTGAAACAACCGACATTGTGCCGTATATTGTTTTAGCTCGGGTTTCAGTCGGAAGTAGGCACTCAAGAACATGGTGTTATCATTAGATCGTCAATGTCCACTATTTTGTATATAATACTAGCAAACTCCAGCAAATGGCCAAAAGTTGTTGGTATCAAGTGGATGGCACATTTTTAACATAAAAGTGGATAAGAAAAGCTAGTTTTTGAGGAATCTGAAATCGCTCACCATGAAGTTGCACATCGCCATTCCTTGACTGCTCTGTTTGCAAGAATGATTAGCTTCCAAAGCGATGTTTCGTCAACCGGCGGACACAGATTTGACACAGCACTACAATTCCGGTCTCTGTGTTTCACAGATAAGGCTATGTGCACAGAGAAGGAAGTTGGGAACGCCGCTTGCAAGTAGACAGTAATGTAATTGCGGAAGAGTGGACGCCCGAAACCGTTAGTGAAACACCCGTTTTACAATATTCTAAAACCACATTGAAAATATACGGCGGAATGGATTGGAACGATAAGAATATTATAGGTAGAGGGAAGTTCCTTTTCCTTTCCGACGGCACTAACCAAGGAATAAGATTCGGGATCTGTTCAACAGTGGTGTATCTGAAAGACACACTTCTCGTAGGTAAGATGACTAACTGCGTTGACAAACGTATTCGCGAAAACTGTGAATATGTGTGTATAGGACGTACCGCAAGCAAACTGCACACAACACTGCTAGAACAACTGAGGCGCAAGTCATGGTGACGTGTAAGTATAATGCTCTACTGTGAGATTCAGCGGTGGCGACGCACACGTTAGGTACAATGCATGTAAGGTGGCCAGATTATTCGCGAGCCAAAGCGTGGCGCTTCCAGATTCCTTGCGCGCCAAACCGGGACACTTAACCTACCCCCGTTTGTTTCTGCATATGCTGACCGTACAACAAATTGAAAAAATAAATATCTACATTTATTGCTTCAATGCAATAACAAAAAGTACTTACATTATTAGTCAGTACAATGGCTACGCTACTGAAGTTATAAATAAATAAATAAATAGTATATTCTCGATAGAAGGAGGCAACCAAGTGAAGGCATGATCAAATATACCTACAAGCATAGCTGCTTTGGAACATTAAAACGTGTTATTAAAATAAAGTAAAGCCAAAATTCTCACAGTTTATGCACTTGAGAAGTTCGTCGGATAATAGTGGGATCCAGGAGCATTATGGCGCTGGTTCGCGAAAAAAGCAAGGTTAATACTATGGTGACAATAGTCAACGTTCGGCGTGATTTCGCCATGTTGTAATCCATGGTTTCATGAGCACAGGAGCCAAAGTGACATGTCGGTACAAGTGTTTCCGATTAAAAGTTGATGTGCTGCTTGACATAATATTATCTGGAACCACAGTTATCGAGCAATACTGAAAGAAAGAAAGAAATGTTTTATGCTCGACAGTGCGAAACACGTCTGATCACGCATGATTATGGTGTACAACCAGGACTGGTTAATGTAAAAGTGACAAGTTTATGAGTAACATATGGATCCATGTGTTAAGTGTGCATGAATGCAAGTAGGTAAGAAAGAGTGTTGTTGTGTTGCTTGAATTTGTGAATGTGACGCCGTATTTGTGGTTGCTTTCGGTCAGGCATAAGAAGAGGAGAAATGAAATCTTCGTATTGGATGACCCACGTCCGTGAGTTGGGTTAGATCATCCAGATACGTAAGAAGCAGTGACTCTAGTTACCGGCGAGTCACATCCGCCACGTCGCAGTGTTGTTAAACGGACATTTGTGGAGTTTTATGGAAAGAATGCTTGTCAGGCGAAAACCCACCACCGAACTATTTGCTGGAAGTGGGTAAACGCGAACCGACCAGCTGACACCACGAAGAGGTTGTTCGGTTAGCCCGATGAATGTATTTTTCGTAGTAGATCTGGGCGCTGCATCAGCATGTCGTGAAGTCGTTCGCAAGGATACCCGGCGCTCTTGTCCTCAGAACTGCATTTCACCATAAGTATCGCTTTCAGTGTTTAAACGCTAAGCTGCGTTGTCCAGAATCTACTTCGATTCAATGTGGACAAATGTAGGGCGCTGCATCTGTGGCACAGTAACGCAGTCGATTAGAATACCGACGGAATAGCTTTTCCGTACGAGGTCGAAGAACGCGGAATGTCTTGCCGGAGTCTGTCATATGTGCTCCCACGCTGGCAGAGTTCAAACATGGGGTTGACCTTGCACTTCTCTCGCTGCACCATCTTACATGACCCATTACCCATGGATAAACACGGATGCCTGTAAACATTTTCACAGGCGGTCAAATCCTAGATTTCGTTTCACGTTTTTCACCTCCTGCATGTGTACAGCAGAAGGAGGCACAATTTTACCAACATTTATATTATGCAATCCCAATCCAGGCTTACTACAGTTCGCCTAAGCCGTGACGACAAGCCAGCCCTGTGTGTGCAGAAACAGCCAGTTTTTGACCTGCGGATACCCCGGTCCTAGAATGATTGCCGCGTTCACCTCACGGCATTTGATTGATTGGTAACACCCTTGGAACGGGATAAGTTCTAGTTATTGTATTGATACTGATGATACAATACGAAATGCGCGCATTTACCAGTGATCGTCTTCTCATTGTGTTATTCAAACTATTGAAGGGAACTAACTGTTAAATAAAAACAAATAGTTTATTTCTCGGCGGTGCGAGAGACTGTGACGGCATAGGGACAAATCAATGCTGACATGAATGAGTTTCCTCCGACCAGTCACGCATGCAATTGTAGTGTCCCACTGATGCAAACCGAATTTTTGCATAGTATGTGAACCGATATGTGCATCCATTCACTGGGGACTTACACTGTGCGGTCAAATTTAGCAGCACGTCATGCCCTAGTTAGCTGGCTCGCACGTGATCACCTGTGGCCACCATACGCAATGCCACGTGAGGACAGGCTCTCAGAACTTGTTGCAAGTGTCCGCTCAGTTGTACACGTGGCCACCAGCTCTTTTCGCTTGTTAGCCCCTGCTTCATTCGAACGGTGGATCAGGTGTCTGTCGCCACATTGACAGTGCAGTCCAACCTTTGCTGACCCTGCACGTACGTTCGGTCTGTGGCTGCGAAGTAGGAGGCTTGCATGTATGACCTGCCGGCCGGTTAGATCAACCTGTCCCATCTTCGATAGCTGCACCTCATCCAATCTGTTCATATAACCATTGACTTTGGCAATGCACACTGGATCAGCGATCAAAACGTCTAGGTTGACCCCAACTCCCGCCTAATTTCCACAACAATATCCGGGTAAATCACGCGCACTCAAGGTGGTCAAACGTCCTGATGTAGGCGAGACAGTCCCGCACTACACGCGGCTGTCCCGGTTTTTTAGAAATGCTGGGCGGGATGCACTAATGTGCCGATTTGAGGTCGTAGACCTCAGAATGTCCCGCTTGGAGCATGTAGAATGCTGGTGAAAAAACCAGAACCAAACAGTGGCGGTGCGTGCACACCATCATGTAGGGAGGCAGAAGGCAGCGATTGCCCAGGAGAAAAAAATCACTAAAACGGGGACGGACGGAAACGGGAACTGGTGCAGTGAGGAAGAGCAGACGGAGCAACACTGGCTTGAGGGAATGAGAAGAGAACGGGGCACGAACGACATCCCGTAGTGAGCCCTCTCTCGCCCTCTGTTCTGTCTGGTGTTGGCAGATCTCACGAACTTAAGGAATGAACTACAGTAATCTGTAACCTGGAACAGGCATGTACTTTCTGGACTACTAACATTTCAATCACATGCGGCGAGTCACTCCGAGTTGCGTTATGTTGATTAAAATGTAGGAATGCATTCGAATTCAGGATTTGATCTAAGTTCTGACTAGCCACTCTGTTGCACTCGTGACAATATGTCAGGCTGAGTGAACTCAAGAAGAGATGGACCATTGGTGCTTCTTACAACCCCATTGATACGAGCTCAGACTTGAACATGGTGCGATGGTTTGCCTGGCTCAATGATGCGTCGAACTATGCTGAGTGTTGCTTTTCGCATCTTCAGGACCACTCATACCAGATTAGTCAATGGTTAGAGGTCAGACAAACGCAGTCGCTTGGCGCTCCAGGTTGCGGGTTGGAGTGAGGGTGATTCTTTATTCCATACAACAAACTCTCTGTAGCCTAGTACCAAAACCCCGCTGCCTTGTAGTAAGGAGTTTGAACCAACGGCTTTGGTTAAGAACTCTAATTGGCAACCTGACAGTATCCTGCCAATGCAATACACCGTAGCTCTCCCTAAACAATTCCTTGATGCTTTGGCTGTCGCAGAGAGTAATCAGCGATGCCCTATCTGCTGCATCGAGCAGGGTGGATAGGGGCTTGGATGCTACTGCTCAAGCCTTCCCGTCTTATTACTCCTCTTGGGCTTCTTCCTCCTTAGCGTCCCGTTTCAACTTGATTTTCCCCTTGTTTTCACCCCCAACTCTTAGTCCTCCCCCGATTTGCTTCAATAGTCTCTTGTCTTCTTGGTTTACACTACACGCAATCTCAGGGCATCGCTCCAGTCGACAGGTCCACGTTCAACCAAGTGGACGTCAATTCATCCATCCGTCCTTGCTTAGCCTGACATGCCTCAAGGTGCGCACTTTGTTACAGATTGGCCGACATGCGGAGCTTGACCGAACACTAGAGACCCTATCGATCGATATTTACTGCTTATGGGAAACGCGCCTGCAAGATTTGAGCTCCGTGCTTACCCTGCGATCCCCCACTTACGACACTGGCGGCATATTCTCATTGCGCATGTTTGGTGATGACGCAGCTTCAACTACCGGTCAGGCCGGGGTTGGCGGTGTTTTGAGCCCCGGGCTGGAGCTGCTCTGATCGATTGGATCCTAGTCAAAAGCCGGATGTGCGCCGTCAGACTGACTGGCTCGTTCCAGGCATTGAAATTACGCGGGGACAAACGGTGTCCGCTTGGCAATGTTGCATACTTGCCCACAAACTGTAGCACTGACTCGGTGAAAGATGAGTTCTACCACCAACTTAACGATCTCCTTATTTAGAGTAAAACTACGGATACTGTGATGTTTGTTGGTGATCTAAACGCCCAAGTTGGAAAATTGTCCACTGATGAGCTTCATCTGGGCGGCCAGCATGGTGTAGGCTTCCGTAATGATAACCTTGAGCGGTTGCTACACTTGTGTGAAGATGCTCATCTATTTCTCGTGAGCATTAATTTTCGACACAGCACCCGCAGAAGAATGACTTGGCGTTCAGCGGCTTCAGACCAGCAGTAGAGGCCAATCGATCGCATCGCGATCAGTTGCCAATGAAGAGTTTGTGTCCAAAACTGTCGATCGATTTAGTGAACTACCTTGGAGTCCGATCGCGCGCTTGTGTGTGGCGATCTGCAGATGCCTTTCGATGGACGTCCGCAACAACGCCGGGAGCGCATAGACACCATCCAACTGACGAAGCCAAGTTGTCCGAATGTGTATCCAAGTACGCTGGCCTCCGGGCTGAGCAAGCGCCCACTGAACACAGTTGAAGATTGCTGGTCACAAATTCTCCAGACCTTGCTATAAGCGGGAATGTCTTCAGGCTTGCAAATCAAATTGTCAACCTGAATAGTGGATCTCTACACAATCTCTTGAACTCATGGATACTCGCCGAGGTATTCCGGGTGGAGGCGAACACAATGAGACTCACAAACATCTCATGGTGAAACTCCGTGCTAGCATGAAGTGAGACCGCGAAGTCTGGTGGTCTCATCTTTCGTCAGAGAAGGAAACAGCCGCTGCCGCTGGTAACTCGTAAGTTATTCCGTCTGCTACGGGAAGCGGGCAACATGAAACTTGGTGTTAGCGAGACAATACGCGACGAGAGTGGACAGCCGATCCACAGCACTTGGAGTGTTAAGGCACACACTTTGAAAAGCAGTTTAATCAGCCTAAGTTATCCTCTTCTTATTCTAGCAACCAGTGTCCTTCTCCTAAGCCGTCCCCTTGGACCTGCCCTTACGCACAGAAGTCGAACGTGAGACCAACCTATTGAAATTAAATATGGCCACAGAGACAGATAGACTTCCTCCAGCCCTCTTCAAATTCGGGGACCTGCTCTAGCGGATGATTTTCACAATTTACTAGTGAGGCTCTGTGAGCAAGAGACTGTCCCAACAGACTGAAGCCGCTCCGTTATAGTCCCACTTTTCAAGGAAAGCTTACGTTCCGAATGCAGCAGTCATCGGGGAATTAATTTGATCTTAATTGCCACTAAATTGTTGCATCTGTCGTTCTCTGCAGACTGTGTGACGCTCGTGAAAGTCTTATTTGTGAGGAGGAAGCTGGATTTCCTCAATATCGAGGCTACATCGCCCACATCTTTACTTTACGTCAATTATTGAAGTCCCGCCATGTTTATTGACAACCCACCGTATTCGTGGTCCTAGACATTAAAGGTGGCTTCGATTCGGTGGATCGGTATGCCCTTTGGAACTGTCTAATGAAGAAAGGTGTGCCTAAAGCTTAGGTAAACATTATCAGAGCGTTGTATTCGCATAGTTCGGGTAGAGTGCTGGTTTATGACAAACTATCACCGCCCGCTTTATATCTCTAGCGGTGTGAGACAAGGATGCCCGCTGTCACTTTTTCTCTTTAACTTCGTCATTGACGAAGTCAGTGGAACAGCGTTTTCTAGTCACAACCTACAAGGTGTGGAGCTGCTCGCTGGTGAGCTACTTTTTGACTTACAGTATGCTGACTACATCGCATTTATCTGTGACAGTTCACAAACGTGCCAAGCAGCACTGGATAGATTAACACTGGCTGTCAATCCTTTCTGGCTATACTTCGCTCCGTCGAAATGCATAGTCCTTGTCCAAGATAAGCAGAGACCCACCTCTACGCTGACCCTTGGTGGTGATCAGCTAGAAGTCATCCAGGAATTCAAGTACCTGGGCAGCTATACTGGCGCCAATGGGATCGAAGATAAGGTCGCGAACCGTATAGCAAAAATCGTGGTGCCTTTGCCAATCTCCGCTATCAGTGGCGTCGATGCGACATCACTTTCACGCTGAAGGGCAGAGACTACAATGGAGCCGTCCGTTCAACCCTTATGTACGGTTGTGAAAATTGGCCCATCAGATAGGCAAACCTAAATGGGCTAGTTACTTTCGATTATCGCTACCTTCGTAGCTTGGCTTATGTCTAGTGGGAGCACCGCATAAGCAATGACCGTGTTCAGCGTCACGTATTTTGTGTAGGGAGAGCTAGTGAACTGATAAGCACTGTCAAATCACGCACTAGGCTCCGATGCCTGGGCGATGTGTCCCGCATGCCAGCCCACCGACTCCAGCGTTGTACGTTGTTTGCGCCGGGTGTCTGGATGGAAGAAGTGGAGGGGAGGCCATGCGATGACTTTTTCAAGAGGAATGAAGTCCTTCACTTTGAAGTTGGCATCGGTTGGTGAGTCGCGACTTTAGTCCCAAGGATGATGTACGCGTTTGCTTGGATGCACATGCTGATATGGCTAGGAGCCAACCATGATTACATACCCAATACGTAATATGATATTTAGCAGTTTATTGCTTGCTTTTTGCGTTTTGTTATCTGTAATGTTTAGTGTCTTATGTTTTTGTATTGGTGCACATTAGCTGGGGTGTGTTTCTCACCCTCAGCTAACGTGTATTGATGATGATTATGATTGTTTGAACCGGAAACATAGCAGTACACTTTCTATTTCATTTTAGACCGACTTTATATTTTATAATCCGTGAGCTATTTCCTCGGGTTATGTGTCATGGGGGTGCCCACTGTCTTCCACGCACCAAATATTCAGGTAGTATAAAAATTAAATTGCAGTTGCATATTAAATATTTCCACGATGTGGCTGCTCAAAAAAGCCTACTGTTCTAGATCTTTCTGTTGGGATCGAGTTGATGGTGACCTCCACTTTGACACCGAATACCCCGGTTATTGCACGACGTTTCATCCAAGTTCGGATCAGATGAACTTTATCCGAAGTACGACATCACTTCAGCAGCTTACGAAGTAGGTCACCAAAACCTCTAGCCTCTAACGTTGCTGCGTTATTACGGATGCAGTTGATTTTGGCAGGATGATGGTTGTGAGTGTGGAATGAAACCGGTACTGGGGTGGCGCCGTAGGAATGAACAAAGACGACACATTCTAACGGCATCTTCCCTTGCTGTCATCATCCCATGTTTTTCAAAGGCAGTTAGACCGACGCCCACTTTCAGTTGTCATTCATTTCTACAGTCACACATACAATTGCGTTGAACATTCGCCTACCCTAGCTTTGACACTCTAATAGCACGGGAACATAAAGGTTACCGATGCATCTCATCAGATGCGATGCTTCTCTTACTGGCTGGATTAGCCGATGCTTTTACCCACTTCTATAGATAGAAGCCAAAACCAAAGCACGTTGACGTACCTCACGCCGCGATGTTTGCGTTCTATGGAAAGTATAGCCGGGAGGTAGTCGGTGACAAGTACATTTTTCGGTATCAGATCTTGAGCTAAGTGATGACGTATCCTTCTCCGACCCTCTTTTTTTAGAAGGACCTTGTGCCCTCAGTTACGTCACCCCAACGGTATACGATCCTTCGTGGTCAGCACTGCCAGCAGACGAGTTGTTGCAACGGTGCCGCTTCATAGCAGCATCAACTTCACATCACCGAACTCTATCTTATTACAACCAAACCCGGAGGCGAAATCCACTCTTGACTACAAGTCACAACCCTCGGGTAAGCAATGCAGCCATGGTATCTGGACTGAAAAGAAAAGTTTGCGTTTCGAATGTTCCGGTTATCTGATATGATGGCTTCTTAACTACCCCCCCCGGTCACTGGATACTAATACTGAGGTCATAATTATTTTGACGTGGCTAAAATCAGCTAGGAACACCAAACTAACTACCATCAGAACAGTAGCAGTCGGCACAAGCGTAACTTGACGCAGTAACCGGGTGGAGGATATATATCGATTGTTTTGATTAAGTGTATCAGATTGTGAACAGGTGGGCAGGATTGCTAAGGTCATGCCCAGTGTCCTGAAGGTAGCTCACACGGTGTGGAGAAAAGCCATTCGACCAATCAATCGGGGTGAATAGCGGGACAGACGCAAGCGCATACCCACGTTATCGGCTATCTTCCCGTTTCGACCATTTGTCGGAAAACACGGACCGAATATGACTCAATTAACATAGTGCCCCACATAAACTTTTTCCTCACAATGCATCTCTCCTTCAACATTACTTATTTGAACAGCAACGAAATATGTCATCACTACACGGTTTTCACACTAATCAACCCAATGAGCTGGTTGAACTTAAAGCGGCGACTGGTGGCAGAGACACAGTTCGTGTGGTCGTTGCATGGGCTCTGGTTGTTTGCAACCCACATACCCTGCTTGTATATACGTCTGACCGCTTTGTCATCGATCTGGACTCCATGTTTCGGTCATTCGTACTGACAATACAGATTCAAACTAGTGAAATAGACTTTCAAACGTTCGATAAGTCATGAGTTTAAGGAGGTTTGGGAATTCCTGACAACACGAGTGTTATGTTCGCCTGGACATAGTAAAGATAGCTTCCATCTGCAGAATTTGTTTAACAATTTATTGCTTTGACCGCTTAGAACAGTCGTGTCTGTATTCGCTGCCTTGCACCACCGAATCTCGTTCATCCCTCTTCCTAATGACAAATGCGGAGAAAATGGTAATTAGCTGCGAAGTCCTACCAATCTGATGCCTTTTGTTATTCGACTGTCCACTTGTCCTGAGTCCTTAGGACCAATAGTTTATTTCCAGTGCCTTATATTTGTAGGATGTCCCGGAAATATGGCCTGACTTAAGAGACAGTGACTTCTACATTATTCCTTTTTTCTAACGCTTCGTCCGCGGCATCCTGCACAGCCATATTGTCTCGGGGTATGACTTTCATTGCATCGTGTTTTTTGTTATCGTGAACTGGTCTAGAACATGGTGCTATCCAGTGTCACCCGGATGATGCAGCAGAATAGTATACTCGTGCTTCCCGAGAAAATTTTTGTGTGTGAAAGACAGCCAACGTATCACACCATTGGTAAGTGTAACAAACGTGGGGGGTTTTCGGACACTTGTGTTCTCCAAATAAGTATGATCACCGAACGTCAATATTTTACCGCTCATACCGTTGGTGAGCAAAGGAATCTGGATCAACTTTATTAGCGCATTCTGGCAGATTTCACATGTCTCTTCTGTTCATCAAACTCCTGAGATTACCGACGATGAGGATGATGTGGTTCACTTTCATCCAGAGACAACACGATAAATGAGACAGTGACTCCGTAGCTATGCGTAGAGGTTACACTCACACATTACCTTCTTATTAGTCATATTACGCTTTGATGTACCATATTTCGGCCAACAAAACGTTGGATTTCTAAGTGTAGAACGCTGGTTACTGGATGAAGGTCCAACTATAGAGTCCAGTTGTGAATACCTTCCTGTCTTTCCTGCTTATCATGCCAGCATTGACACAGGCCAGTGCGGTGCATCGCAAGGCAAACTAAATCGAGTGGTATAAAATAGCCGAATCGATTTTACCCAACTAAGGCCGAGATAACATTCTTCCGGATCTGATGGCTGAAGGGCAACGCTTTAGTACATAATTCCCCTCCGCCCATTAAATACCTCAACTTTGCTGAGCACATTATCGTGTAAGTCTCAAGCTGTGCTAATTGCATATTAGGTTGCGCTTCTTTAGGTCACGCTAGAATTCACAGTATCTGATATTCCCCCAGTGGTGGTGCGCCTTTGCATCTGTGAAACCAACGCAAGCACGGTCGACTTTTCAAGGCATTCGTAAAATTGGTCCCAGTGTTGTGAAAAATTCCACACCCATGCACACTTGCTTTCCTGTGTTTCTAGTAAATTAGAAAGCCGCTTGGAGCGACGACCTGTAGGGGTGCGACCATCTTTCCACTAGTGAAATACTATCACCCTATTTATATAATGATGCGATATGCTAGTACAAATACTGCACCTTTGTGCTGCTAACCAGCTTCGAGGCTGGGTGAAAATTTCCACTCGCTTTACCCATTTGCTGGCATTGATACCTAACGGAGCTGGTATTTCCGCGAGGCTTACAGCTGTGCCTACTCTCCGTAAAGGAGGGTTGCAATGAGTCTAAATACCGCTAGCTCGGGTTGGCGGTTGAAGTCTTGATTGATACTCCGAGCTAAGCAATTGGATAGCAGGCGTTTCACCACCAATCGAGGTGGCAACTTCAGTATATAATGATAAGTAGCTTGATAACCGATACGGAGCTTCGAGCACCTCTGTATTTGCCACTCATTCATCGGCCTGCGCAAAAGACACTATCGAAGACGGAACCTTATGGAAGAAATACATTTTTACCTCAACCTAGGTAGGAAATAGAGAAAAGCTGACTCTCACTGAAGCATGCACATTGCTTTCAAGGAAGCAATATCTGTGGAAGTGTATTCTGACATTCGAAGTTGCCTATTTACTGAACTACCTTTACGTTGCGACGGATAAAGAAAGCTTCTCATGGCATCCCCGGCGTGATAGTCCTTTCTCCAAAATTCCCGGTACCCTTAGTTTATTATTTTGAGGTATTCATCCCAGTACTTCTCAAGCTACATATTACAGCCTAGTGCGTAAAATCACCAGACGCATTTCGCCCTGTTGGGGCTCATCAGTAGTGCGCATTCCCTCGGTCCCCTACTGGGGATCGAACCCATGACCGCTAAAGGCAGAAGCCAACTAGCCAGCAGGTTAAGCCATTGAGCCATGGGGGACATTGGCTTGGCTACATAATTTGCAAGCTAACGGGATATAGCACCACCTATCTTCCACTGTCGCTGACAGCGGCTAGCCTGCGAGGTGATGACATCCTCTCGCTGGACGCTATATCCATAGCATTTGAAACAAGGAGAGGCTATTTATTTTATATCACCTGTAAGTAGCAGGTTTAGTTGTAATTTTATGGTATTCATCCCAGTAGTGCACAAGGTACCTAACACAGCCTAGTCCGGAAAAGCACCAGACGCGTTTCGCCCTGCTAGGGCTTGTCAGTGGTGCGCAGTCCCCGCTTCCCTACTAGGGATCGAACTCATGGCCGCTAAAGACAGATACCAACTAGTTTATTACCCTAACGAAAACTTCTTATAACATGTAACAGTGTTCACAACGATCTATTTTATAGTTGTTTGCTCCAGCTTTTATTATGATCCTTACACCCCTGTTGCCACGCTCTTCTCTGAAAAACTTATATTTTCCTCTAACGTTAACAGCTTCTCAAAGCCAATGTCGGAACAGAGGTCTCCATTTTACCCACCACTGAGCGACCCACCTTTTGTGTACAGTCACGGGTCTCCAGCTCACCTGCGGCCTCCACGAATTGTGGCAGCGATGATGACTGTTTTGATGGAGTGTACAAGCCGAGAAGGCATAATTTGCTCTATGCGAAAAACAATGTCACAGTGAGTAAAGCCTTGAGGATCCAGCCGCCTTTTATTCTATTTGGAGTAGCATGAACTACCCTGATGGTACGAATGAAATAAAGTCAATGAGCAAATGGTTGTGCCACTCAAGAGCATCGTTGTTTGTCTGAACTCATTTCGTAGCTGGATTGCTGTCTTACCAGTGATGAGTCTAGATCCGGTGAAAATTTTACGCTTTCCGCGACCTTGTAGTTGCTTTCAACATGTTCCCAGCGCTTACATTACCATCAGCCAAGCAGCTGATCGTTTAATGGCCTGGACTGTTGCACTCGCTCTACCTTCACTTAGGGTAATAAAAATTGGTAATTGAGTCCGGGCGCTATGGGGTGGTTGCTATTGTGTTCGGTTGATCAAACTGAAAATCTTCGACAAACCGCGTATTACCTAGCTGCACTGAGTGAATAAGTTTCCCTCAGCTGCTCAATGCCCAGCTGTCAATCATAATGTCCCAACCGACCGGTTCGGTTATGCGGTTGTTTCGTTTGGGTGAGGTAGTCTATGCACGAGACCAAACCAAATGGGAAAACAACTGAATGCTAGTCGGAGAAGATTTGATTTATCCAATTTTGTGCCCTGTCATAGTCCACCACGCGCATTTGGTAACGGCTACTTCACCCCACGCTTGTGTGTTCCCATGTCAAGCACTTCGCTCCATTTGTATATAAAGCACATTTTTAACATGACTCAGTCTCATTAAAAACACAATCCATTTTCCACTGTAGCGGCACTTTTACTCGGCGTTATTCGCGGTATTCCACATTTCTCTTTGGCGGACACAACATTTAAACAGTCGTCACTCAACCATTGTTGGCGTAGGTTAAACACAAATTCGCTATCAGTGAGACTCAATGATCTCAATGATAGTTGAAAATTAGTTTTCCCTCGTCTTGGTCGAAATGACTTATTTGTGATCGCCACATCCAACAGACGTCCAGCGCTGTTCTAGATCTCAGTTTACACATACTTAACTACTCCGGGGTTCCTCGCAGCAGATTTCAAATCAGATAATCCTCCATATGCCCGGGGAAGCAGTAGACGACCGTTTCGTCCCATCAGGAATCCCCAATATTGTGCATCCGTCAACTGCATCAGGACCAAAACACACAACCACTAACGGCTTGCATCGTCAAGCAGCAGCTATACTACCTGCAGTGCACTCAGCATGCTTGTTGGCCCCACTTTGGTGCAGCCTTAGTTTTTTCACTGTCCCTCTACCGTATCTTGTGGTGCACCACTGGATCTCTACTTGTTGGCCTTGATTTGACAAGCACCACCTCGTGATACCATTTTCGTGATGACATTTACCCGGAATTGTAAAATCCGGCCAAATTTTCACACAGACCTACCCTTGCTTGAAGTCACCAAGTTTGATTTCACTCGATAGAGTTTGGCAACGGCGTTCAAACAAGCTCTCACTCGTTCTAGTCCAACCCTGTGTGGAGCATCCACAGAGCAATCTGCGTTTCCCCGCAACAAACCCCACTCAGCATCCAGGCAAGTCCGCTTTGCGGTCAAAGGACCAGGCTACGTAGATCCTTTTACCACACCACCTTGGGAGTGCAGAACGGACACAGCCACACTCTACCGACGCGACAGCGAAGACCTAAAGACCTCGCTTTGCCGTCACCGTGTGACCTAGCTGTCAACTTGCGGGCGTGACTCCATGTGTTTAGGTCCTCTTTTACCCCCAGAGCAATGATCCGCCGTGTGTCAGACCAGCACAAATTGGACCCACAGTGTTTGGGTTCAACCTGTTCGTATAGACACTGCGACCAGCTACACCCACAGGATTGAAGATCACAATGGCACGTACTGCTTACCCACGGTATGCTAGTCTTCGGAATTGGACGTTAATTATAGTGTAAGAAGCTGTGTTACAAAGCTGCAAGTTGAAACAAGATGCTCAAACTGTCATTGAAAATCCTATCTTAAATGTGCTCGTCTCCGTCTCAGCGTGGTGTAAAGAATTAATAATACGGCTGATTTTGTCTGGTTCTTTATTGAATGTTCAGCTATACCACTTGTCAAATGTATAGGCGAGTTGACCTAGAAGTGCGACAGACTGGTACAGATTGAAGAGCAAGCAGCCGCCGTGAGAGTTCTCTCACCAGCACCAGACGAAACTGTGTTCACAAACTCGCTGCTCAACATCAAATTCCAATTCATAACAGAATGGCCAGGCCGAACGTAAAAGCGACCATTCAGTTAGCCACCCCGATGTTAGGGACTGCTACTGAAGTTGTGTTCGTGACACATATTTCATCAGAGGCACCACCATTTCGGATGCTGTTGCAGGACTGACAACATACGCGTCCATTGTTGCTACCCACTTGACAGAGACACCGTCCATCGTAGCCCCGCCTGCTACCACAAGTAGGGCAGTTAGCGCTGCCAATACCACCACGGGACCCAAGATGCCATACGTTGTCCGACCAAAGAAAACAGCCATACATCCCTTCAAAAAGGCGAACATGAGACAATATCCTAATTCACTGACTGTTACATGCTCTAGTGTGCCCGAATTCGGGGCAAACTTCATAAAAGACAAGCTGCTAGACGACTGGAAACAGTTGGACTCTCATTGTCAACTGATATGGGTCAAGGCTAAGCCGGTCAGAATGATGCGCCCAGTCCGTCACCCAAGCCCCTTATATTAGGATGAATCGCGGTTACTTCAAGTAACATTTCAGTCAGGAAATGGTGCAGAGGCAGTTCTTTGGTCAGCCACTAGCCTCCCTACCTCCCCATGCACTGTTCGAATCTTCATGATGTTTCTTTAAGCGAACGTCGGAAATGCAAATTCCGGATGACTTCCGTAAGCAAAAGGACGTAAAATAGTTTCTTGTCCACCGTGTCCCCGAGTTTCAGACTTCAAGCGAATTAGAGGTCAGAGCGCATGACTGGGATGAATGACACTTCATCCGTGAAGATCACCGTTCTCACCTAACTAGAAAGGCAGTAGTCTCAGAGCGATGAAAGTAACGTTACACTCCAGTCTGATGGCAGAATAGGTGATCGAAATGTGACATGAAATATGCATAATGCTGACATCCGAAATGCACATAAACTCGATGAACACACGGCCACAAATAAACATGGTAGCACTGAACAAGAAGTTCACCCGTGCAACCCAGTCGACAGACAGATCAAAATTGGGACTCTGTCAGAACACCCAGACATCCGAAGGAGTACTGGGCTAGCGACCATCTGATAAGTGCTCTACACACCAACCCGAAATAACCCTGGGGTTGTGTCGGCACTTCAACAACAAAAAGCGACTGGCAGAAGGCCCGAAAGCCACATCCGGGAACACGCATCTAACCTCTAAGCTCCTCATCTGCCTGCACCGCAGCGCACAAGGTTTTCTCAGTAAGTCAACCGAAACTTCGTACTCGTAAGGCTTCTACTCTTTAGAACGTAAGCATGATAACTAAAATATGGATGAATACTGTGAACACCGATGCTAAGGTAGCTATCCTACGAAATGAACGACTCAACAAGTGGTGGAGTGCTACTATATTACCGATCTGACCTGCTTGTTCATACCGTCGATGATTTAGGTACGCAAGTTGCTGATCTTGTTTGTTGCCGTCTGCACCTTAGACGTGGTGATGTGTGTTTACTAGCAATAGTTTACTGTCCTCCAATGTCCATCTTGGAAACGGATCACCGCCTAGCTTCTACTATGAGCCGTGTCCTAGCACGGCCACACAGTTAAGTCCTTTTGCTGGGGAATCTCAATCTGAACGTAATCGAAGTCCCACCATCGTCCAGTGAACAATTCAAGGCTGACTTGCAAGAGGTAAGCGCCGATGTATCGCTGTACAAACATGTCACCACTCCACGCGATTCAGGATAGGTGACACACCATCTGTTTTGGACCTTGTGCTTACGAGGAACTAATAGTCGACACCGTGAACATAGATGCACAACTTGGCCGTAGCAGCCACGCGATGCTGCTCTTTCGTTATATGTGCTACGCGGAGTACATCAATGAGACCAACGGTGACTCATTATTACATCCTGTTCGACCTCGTTCAAGAAACTGACTGGAGGGAGTTTGTCACCTAATTCAGCAGGCTAGTAGCAAATGCGTCAGAAGCCGAAGTTTCACACGAAACAAGCAATGTTCTTCCTGAGGAACCGGACATGAAAATGCATGGCCATAAGCGATTCAGCCTGGTGCGCCTTCAAGGCCTGTCCGTGCGTGCAGACCTAAGGTGCCTACATAAATCAACGAAACCACTACGTCAAGATGTTCCGCGAAGACCAACTACAGCACCAACAAAATTTAGAGATGGAACAGCATAAATCCTAAAATTCTATGCAGCACGTCTACGAGTGCCGGAGAGTGCTGCGTGGGATCCCAATTCTACGTGCAACAGATGGTCAGGCGCTATGTACACAAGAGGCGGCCAATTCACTTCGATAACAATGTATCCGCACTTTCCAGTATGAATCGTCAGCTCACCTACTTTTGACACAGATTCCACCGCCCCCAAGTTTAAGTCACGTATCATTCAGGGCAGCATAGCTCTCCTGGTGCGGACGACATAAGGCCGAAGGCATTAAAGACAGCCGCCATGATAAGCGTGCAACCATTAGCCCGCTTATTTGCGCCATACCTTAATGTAATTTAGGTTCCGAGCATGTTGAAATATAGAATAGCCACTCCTTTTTACACGAGTACGAATTCGCACGGAGCCCTCAAACTGGTATCCAATCACTCCCCTCCCAGTGGTATCCAAAGTAGTGGAAAGCATTATCGCAGAGGCGCCCATAGTACACCTGGAGCGCAACAACATCCTAGTGTCACAGCAGCACGGATTCCGCCGCAATCGGTCCTGCAATACAAACTTGTTGCTAGCCCGAACAAGCTGGACGGAATCAGTCGATGTCACAGTAGGGGCCAACGTCGTCTATCTAGACTTCTCTAAAGCGTTCGACCGCCTGGACCACCGCATTCTCCTTCACAAGCTTCGAAGTGATGGAATCGGTGCCGCTATTCGAGGTTGGATAAACAACTTCCTCGTTCAACGTCAAATGAATGTAAGAGTCCGCAGCACCATATCCGACCCAACTGTAGTCCAATGTGGCGTACCCAAAGGATCGGTACTGGGACCACGTTTTTCCTAGTCTTAATTAATGATGTCACCAGTGTGCTCCAATCGGACTTCTTACTAGTTGCAGATGTCAAGGGCTGGCATGACATCAAGACGATCACGCGGCACTACAGAGTGGTCTTGACGGGTCCTATACGTTGTCATTCGAAAACGCTCCAGTTCAACGTGGCGAAGTGCAAAGCCGTGAGCATACGCCATCAGTGTACCTATGAAAATCGACTTGGGGGCCAGCAGTTGCAACGTGCTTCCCAGGAAAGTGCCGTCGAGGTAACCGTGCTTTATGACCTAGGCTGCTCGAACCAGGCTGAAAAGACATCGAAAAGGGACAGTCAGCAACTTGGGCTCATACAGAGGACTTTCGGAGAGTTGCTTGTCGACTTGGGACGCTTTCCAAACTCACGTCATTTTGGTGGCAGCATTAACGCTTCTCAAAAACGTCTTGAGGATACGAAACCCCACTTGCATTACGTGACATAGTATTTTCCATTCAGAGAACGAAAGAACTCAAACGGTATCTGCTCAGTAGCTCATTCCGTAATAACGATGATGAAACCTACAGCAGTGTGCCTGTGAGTAACTTGATGAGTCCCGAATTTCTCCTTTTTCCATCCCATTTTCTACCTTTCGTTTCATAATCCTCACTTGTTCGCCTATTGAATTTGTTAAGCAATCGCTTTTCCCCGCCATAAATCACTGTTGTTCAATATACGGATTCATGGAGGACGGCTACTGACCGCCACACATTACAAGGTAAATGCTACATAGCGCACACATGCTCCCCTGCCATAGAAGCTAGGAAGTTACAAACGTCTACTCTGGGTGGTGCGACTTTCAACAGCAGCAGCTATGTACGGCATAGTAGTCAGCAGCTGTTACGATCGATACTCTGATACTCTCATTAGAAGGGAGTTTCGAGATGCTTTACCGGGTATGGGGATGACTATTTTGTTGAGAAGCTGCTGCGGAGAACCCCCACACGTTTACGCCGAATGTCTCCCACTCATGATCATATTTGTTTACCGAGAATATGGCGCACTGCTGCACAGAATGTCGTTAGCGGATTTCAAACCAAAGTCATTCTAACCATAACATATATTTTTTCAATTAAAATCGAAATGCTGTATGGCAATACAATAGCAAATCAGGCCGGCGCATCTGCATAAGTTGTGGAAGATAAATACATTTGGTCGACCTGCGCACCTGATCGAATGCGGCTAGGAACTTCTAGTACAATCGACCATAGCGGACTGGATGCAAGAGATCACAACAGGGTGTGATTGTTTGAAGCGAGTAGAAGTCATTAGAGGGACACTAACACGTAGACGATCGAATGCAGACAAGTATGGATGGATAGTGCGGAGCAGTAAGTCAATCATAATCAAAGTATGACCCAGTTATATTAAAGGCTGCACATATAGAACAAAATAATTACCGTGAACGACTGAAGTGCACCAAGTGGAATATTTTTCTCATTTGTGGGATACAAGTTCGAGCTGGAACCATTACTTCCAACCCGTTGTCTCAGCCATCTTTATATTAAATGCAGTGCTCTTTCGATAAAATCACTGTGGAAGATGCTTTTAGAATACATTCCCTCAGGATTTCCAGTCTGAAGTGGTATACATAATGCTACTCGACAGGAACCTACGTCCTGCTATCTGGTGGTGTTTTCTACGAATAAAAGTGGTGAGAACCTGCAGCTTCTGGCGGTCCAGTAGCGTGGCGCAATATGAAATGACCAGTAGAGGGAGGCTACGAAACCGACATCTTCTTCAGATAAATTCTGCACAGTTCATCCTCGTATCGTTTATACTTTGCGCCATCGACAGTCATAACCAGGATTTTAAGTTAAAGAATTAGTTTGGCTTTTATGGTTGTAACCCAACCAATTTTTATCCGAACGATGAAGACCACGACGACCACGAAGAATAAATTTTCATCTTTTTTTCCAAGTTGGGTGATACGCATACAGCTACTGGATATCTGGCCATGTACGGTAGCGCTTCTGGTCTGAGCATTCGATGGACGTCGAATGAATTACTGCTTTACGCCACGACCCTATCCATGGTATCGAATGACCAAAGTAATTGTGGCGTCTTCGAATCCGATCAGGAAATCGATGATATGAGCAAGAACCGAGCATCCTCCTCCACTGAACTCCAATCAATTGACCGAAAAGAGATTGCGGAATCCCCCAATCTGGCAACATCGGTTATGAATGAGCCAAGCAATCTACGATTTTGTAACGAAAAAGATGTTCGTCTGCAAGACAAGCAAGCACGAAAATGTGCTCTCAATGTCCGTCGGTAAGTTATGCCTTAGCTGGGATTCATAGATGTACTTCTTGGAATGTTAAATTGTGCATTAAAATCAAACGATTAGAGATTCGCTCCCATCAGACTGCCGGAATCAGTGCAGCTAGTTCTAGTTTGGTGGAATTGATATTTCACCCCTCTGGCTGGATGAACCTCACGGACAAACCAGGGCCATGTAACGAGATAGCTACTCGATTGTGGGAACACCTCAAGAGTTCAATATTTGTCTTCATAACTGTCATTTCCTTATAAGCAATTCTATGTATTTCTGTTAGTCCATGGTAGTATATGACTTCAGCTGAGGTCTCACAACTTAGAGGGGTAAAGACATGCAATTTTCATTGTAGGTATGAATCCATAAACATGGCGAATATTTGTCCTTTTGGTTGACTCTCATCTCCCAATACTGCTTTAACTTTCGTTCAACTGGTGCTTTAGACTCGACCCATGACTATCTGAATGCATCTAACTCATTTCTAACTATGCTCAGCAGCAACAGTGGGGATGGTAAGGATGAGAAAATTATAGGATTGGATACTTGGAAATAGCTATTTAGGGACGACGCGCTTGTCTCCATCCGTTTCTGGATGATTTCCTCATAGTGGTCGGCACACCAAACGTCTCTTCCACTGATTTAATTCCAGTGTTCTTAACCCCCACGGTCTCAAAATGAGCTCTGTAAGTAAGAACTGAATCCACTGCGGCGCAGTCTGCGTGACATAGTGGCAGTGTAGTCAGTGATCAGCATTGGTGGTTGTGCCTATGCAACTTGAAACCAGATGTCAGAAGCAGACGCTTACCATACATAGTAGGAGCGCTGTTGCACTTGGTCCACGCTGCCACGCGGGGCCTCGTAAACCGCGCCGCTTCACTTGACACGATCACTAAGTCAGCCTACACGCACCATCCGGGAAACGTCATCATCGTCGTACTGTAGTGCCTGAAACGACGCGTAGTAAAGTCAGGTAATCCGGCTGTGCGAACGAAAGGAAGCTGATCAAGTGAACTCCTGCCCTCTAGTATGCACATGATATTCCTATCACACTTTGTTATGCACCTGCTGCGTAGTGGAAATGAAAGCACGGTATACAGGTTGGCGAAATCCTGGCTTTTCTTTTCCCTCCATTAACCAATCCGTCTATACCAACTGTACCGTTAATCCGAGTCTTTTTGGCAGACGTTCATGACACAACAGATGTATACAAAACGCGCGCAAGTCCGGAAGCTTTGTACAAACTAGTGTGTATTCAAGTCGAACACTTGTTAGAGACCACTGGTATTATACAAAGTCATACCCGCTTAAAAATACAACTGGCGCCTAGGAAATTCGCCATTCATGTCTACTAAACTAATGTTGATTGCATTAAAGACAGTTCAGATGTCACTACTGATATAAATATGGTGTACGAACAGTGTAGAAGAAATCTCAAAAGCCGTATTGACAGACCCGGTGGCCAGTGTGTCTTTGGAGGCCAGGAAGCTTTGGATGTTGTACCCGGTATAACGATTAGCTGAGCACCTGGAAATAACACCGACTTTTCTGAGACTCACCAAATTGTTTACGGGGCGGTGACGTTTGCATTGTGAAACTGTTCTGCCGCAGCTGACTCTTTCACCTCACGACCGCAAGAAGAACTCCACAGATGTGCCTTGAAAGAATCGTATGCATTGAACCGTATTTGTTCAATGGTTTTAAGAATGGTCTGAAGGGAAGCTATTGCAAGACATTTCATCCAACCAGATTGTTAAAAGCATGCAAACAAAATGAAGCCAATGAAGAGTGAGCAACAAATGAACCAATGAGCGACAAATACGAACGAAATGGCAGTGTTAGCAGCCAAGTGGCATTGCTATCCGAGAGCAAAAACAGTGGCCACAAGCAGCCACTAAAATTAGCGCAATGATGTGTTTAAACAAGTGTCGCTAACATCGATAGCTGAAGAACGAAATCGGTAACTATGCATATTTTCCAAAATGTGTATGTGCAATACGTGTCTCCCTAACAGGAACCTCCATACAAGCCACCCAACATTTTTATCTTCATCGTTAACACTACTGAATACATGCTTTTCAACCTTAAGTTTAGTTAACACTGCCGCCATTCAACTGGCGATCTAGGTGACTCGTTCGACGGTTTTTGCGAAGATTCGTCACAGCCAGATCCGGACAAGCAGCCACCATACATCCAGGAAGCAATAGATGGCTGTTGTATCCTAACGAGACTCGTCGGTAGCGCGCAAACACAGAATCCTGCCGGATTCGAACCCACGATCTTACGCTTGCGAGTCAGTGGCTTATGGCACTGAGCCAAGAATGACGGCAACGGACTGCCATGCATGATATCTAGTTGCAATATAGTCCGGCTCATCCTCCACTATCAAGCATGTCGTGAACGTGCAGTGGACAGGGCTGACCACCTGAACAGAGACTTCTTTTGCAAGCTGATGCCAATCGAGGTGGCATGTGATCTGCTAGGGTGACTGCTGATTATTTATGAGTATTATGGCGATTCATTTGGTTTTGTGATGATTCGTCGCAGTTCGACCCGAAAGGGCAGCCACCGCACATCCAGGAAAGCACCAGACGTTCATGGGTTCGAATCCCGCAGGGTTCGGCGCCTGCGCACTGCTGACGAGTCCCGATAGAAGGAAACAGCCGTCTATCGCTTTCCTGTATGTGTCGTGACTGCCTGCCTGGGTCTAACTGTGACGAAGCTTTAAAAAACCCAAGAAATACCACTACTACATACAATTCGTTTGACGGTTTCAGATCCTGAACGTTTACACTAATCGACGTCGTATCTTCAATCAACTATTACAACTATAGCATTTTTGTAACTTCGATATTCAGCGCCGCCCTGAATACTATCCTATGCGACATACTCCCTAAACTGAGCAATTGTTAAGTATATTTCTCTTGTCTGTTACTTCTCAACAAAGAACACTTCCGTTGAGCATCGTCGTAACAAAGCATCGTCCTTTGGGAATAGTTACTTAATAATTAAACAGTCTAGATTGCGTAAGCATATTCTTAGCTACAAAAACAGGACCTACGAGTCGGGGTAAACTGACTCGAATTTGTTTATTGCTTGGCAGAAACTTGGGGGTTTATTTTGCCTCATCAGAAAGGCTAACATTCCAACCCCAGTAATACGACGTTTTCTGATCGCTATATTTGTCAATTGTGCGACATACCGTGGAACAAAGAACGGTTGTAATTGTATTTTCGAATATGGCATGATAGTTGGACTGGTCACAGGAGTTATGTCCCATTACTCGCGCACATTCTACCAAAAACCAGTTGCGCATATTTTTTATCAGTGAGCTCGCCAAGGCGCTGGCTTTGTGTCACTCAACGAAATTGCAATTCCCCACTTTGGACTAGAGAACCGTGGCACATAGGCCTCAAGTGGAGACGGAGAGTGTAAAGTAAAAATATTTATGAAAATACTCTTGCAAATGCAGTGTATAGAAGCTGATAGAGCATATTCACGGAGTACGCTAGGTTTTCACAATCTACATTAGTATTTGTCAACGGAAAATTTGACGCATGTTACCCACGGACAATGTTGGGAGCTCATATTTTGCACTGAGTGTGTTTCCACCAAAGCATGTCTCCGGAGTTTGGTGAACATTGTATGCATTTGTCATTCGATCCGACTGTTTTATACTATCAAGACTAGGTACACCTTGGCCGTTTACGGCTGATTTGGAGTTGCAGCCGCGAATATTTGCAAATGATTCTTCCGATATTTTGCTTCGGTAAGCTTGGGACCATTTACTTTCTACAATACACTGAATATATCGGTCATATGCGTCAAATGAACTTGGTACAGACCGAAAAGGAAGTCATGCAAAATCTGTCCACCTGACTGATCCGCCCTTCAGAGGGCGTTCATATCGACGCTAACTATTCAGGACCTCATGCTTCAGATCGCAGACTACCAATTAATCAACCGACGGCTTCACAAAACTGCCACTTAGTATCTGGCGCACCTAAATGGCTCAACCTGCGAATGGTTGTCAGCACGATGGGTGCAGCTGAGTGTACTTGATACTTCTTTGGTTAGATGAAACGTGTGCCTCCCAGCTGATCGCACGAAAGTACTCTCATTTTACTCTGACGCTTCCTCGTTTCACCTGTTGTGTTGCACTTGGTAATGTATGCAGTACAAGCCACTCGTTCATTCAACGTTTAGAAATGCGACTTCATAAGTAATAGGGGGTTTATTGGGTTTTTGTGAAGATTCGTCGCAGTTCGACTCAGGCAGACAACCGCCATAGATCAAAGAAAGCGTTTTCCTGTATGTCGAACTGCGATGAATCTTCACGAAAAATGCGACTTTACCGCGTCCATGCTTCTGAAGTAAAAGGTCTCCACTCCCGAGCCATTTCGGGGGTTGTCCGATCGGCTGAATCTTTAAGAAAAATCGAGAAGTTGTCAATACTAATAAATGAAGTTACGTGCCAATGTTCAAGTGCATTAGTAAGGCCATCTATGGAACCGTCTCCGATGGATCTGCTTCCATGCAGGGTAGTCAATAGAAAGGTTTCACCCGTATTTCCATGCCACATCTGGTCGTGTACTGGTGTGAGGTTTATAACAAGTAAGCCATGATCTGTTTAACCGTTTTTTATGTGTATGAACACTCAAACCACCTACCCCATACCAACAATCGTTTTTTTGCGTCAAGCCATTTTGTTACTCGTCCGTTAGTCCATGGAAATAGGCCTTACATGGGTGCGCTTATTACCTTGGAAGCTTCAATCCGGCACTTCAAGCGATTAACCCAATAGTGACCAACAATGAAATACAAAAGTATACACAATATCAGTAGGTAGAAGAGTAACGATAATAGTGGTAATAAATAAGGATATGTCACATTTTACTACATCGGAAGAAAAGCCAACGGATTTTCCGATCGATTTGTACGCTGGTTCGACGAAAACAGATAACTGTTTAAATTATCAATATGCAAGGTAGTTTTGGAAAGCCATTTTTATGTACATAATCTGTTGAATCCGTGTGATGCTAAGATGTATCGGACGATCGTCCACCCAGGAGATCACGATGCACTTCAGCGAGACCTGAACAGAGCGTATGGGTGGTCACTCCACAATCTGCTGCAGCTCAGTTCATGGAAGTGTAAGGTAGTTCACACTAGCCAATAGCCGAACATCACAGACCATGTCCTGCAAGCAGTCACCGAGAAGCACGACCTTGGGGTACTAGTCCAGGCTGATCTGGGCTACTCAGAACAATCTGAGAAGGCGTCAAAGACTGGGAACCAACATGTTGGCATGCTGCGGAGGGCATTTGGGCAGCTTATTCCCTCTGTGTCTGTACGCAGCTGCTTAACACCTACGTACGGCCTCATGTGGAAAGCGCGATCCAGGCGTGGCAGCCCTGGCACAAACAAAGCCTTGGGGCGCTCGAGACTCCACAGCGAGTAGTCACGAAACACGTCAGATGGTTATTCAATCTTGCACATCAACTTAGGCTGAGGGACCTACAATTATACAGTGGCCGGTACCGATGCCTACGTCACGACCTTATTATGGCCTACCAGATTCTAAAAACCCCAACCACGTCTGCCGCCACCTACTACAACTGTGCCACAATACGGACTTGAGGGACATCATTTCAAGTCAACCACACAATACAGTCGGCGAGTATGTCGGCGAAGCTGTTACTCTCTTCTTGTGTGCCAACCATAAAACAACCTCCCAAATTAAGTTGTTTCTGCCCCCACTCTACCTGTTTTTAAAAAACGCCTTTACCTTGCGTTAATCCACTTACATTACGAGATATAGCCTGTGTGTCTGGATAGACGATATAATGTGACGATAGTTGTAAAACAAAAAAAGCTACATAACTGACTTTGGCCCTTTCTGCGTGCCTCTGTGTGAACACTGTGTGGTGAGTTCACCAAAACGATTTTCATGTTATCTCCTTGTTTTCTATTCACCAAGTTGTTGTCCTCTTTCTGGCCATCATACAGGACTTACAAAAAGCATCCACTTTTTTACCCATAATATACCGTTGTTCTATTGTCCCAGAATCTGATATCATCGAGCACTGAGACTTGCTATTGGTTCCTGGTTTGTCACCTCCGGAAAAGAAGAAATATTTAGCACTATAGAACGTATGTAAATAAGTAAACAAGATGTATATCTGTCAGTGCCAGACACCGATCATGTGGTAGACCTGATCAAATATCACAATCGAATCGTGAAAAACAGGTTCTGTTCAAGTTTTTCACATGAAATATAGGTTCCGGGTCGAGGATTATATTACTGGATACAGTTATCTAGTCAAACAGTCCATTGTTGAGTTGCATCCTGAGCTCTTGGCGCCAACAAGCCGGAGACCAAATCTGCCCGCCCACATTAGTGTCGGGTTGCGCTCGCTTAGATTAAGGAAGTTTAATTACTTTCCTGGAATTGAGTGTCATCATGCAGATGCAGTAACATTAAAAATAGTGTATTCCCATTCCCAGGCTGGTTCACCTACCATCCCTGGAGATTCCATTGTCAGACGTGGATTACATTCATTGCCATCGAGGTAAGTGTGTTAAACTTTTCCACAGAAATGTTGCTCATACGTTCTAACTGAAACGAAAAGTGTTGTGATTGTGTGTTTTCTTTAAGCTCAGAAGCCGAGTATTCCCTTCGTACGGTACTCCGTTTACCTCTGTACCATTAGCTTAGGTAAACTTGGCCATGTGTCATCAGCCAGCATGAATTCAAGAGGATAAACAGAAAAGAGGAGGATACTATGTTTGAACAACTCGTACACGTTGGTTTTCTCTCCCTGGTTCACCTCTAAGACAAGATGAAAACATAAAGTTCAGACAGTATCCCTAACAGACAGATCTTCGAATAGTTGCTACCTACCAAATGGAGCACTTTCAGACTGGTATGAACGAAGAAAGTATCCTGATTGGGTTCCATAAAGATGGCCCGATGAACAAATCTTTTACTTGGTCACAACAGTTGTTCCGACTGGTCCTCACTTTAACATGAGTGATTTAATTCACAGCAAATCCTCTGCGACTGAAGTTTGAAGTATTAACGCGCCATACAGAGAAGTTACGGAATCTTGTCACTTCGATGCGCAGTAGGCTCATTCAGTGCAGATGTTCCGCTCGTTGTCAACATTCATCCCCATACTTGGCCAAAACCGTCCCTTTGTTAGTATATAGGTGGATAAAAGACACAAATTATTAGCGTCCCCCAGAAGCCCAACAAACGAACAGCAAACCACAAAAACGATGTTCATTTTATCCCTTTGTTTTCTATCCACCATGTTGTGGTTCTCTTTTTGACCATCATACGGGACTTGTTAAGCATCCGCATTTTTACTCGTAACATACCATTATTACATTGTTCCAAATTGTACCACACACACGAGGACAATGCACAAACCGCTTTGGATCCAACGTTCATCCTAGTCTGGGGGTGTTCTGATTTATTTTCTGCATGCCAATCGGTTCTGACTGGATAGGGAGTATCAGCAGAGCTTTGACGTGGTGCTGTTTTGCACAAGATGCGCCGATGGTTCAAATTTCGGAACATTCAGATTTTAGCAACTGCATGCACTTGGAGTGATTTGTATAGCCTCATTTTTACATTGCTGAAGAATTCCACCTTCAACATCTCGGTCCATTATAGGTAGTTTTCATTGGCCTTGACATGTACCACTTATCGTTACATCCAATTTGAAACTTACTTCTCAAACCTTGTTCGTTTGTTTTGGCACCGAAAACTGCTTTCTTATAGACGTTTGTCAATATGCTGTTTTCTCGCACGGTGAGTGTTCACAACTCAAGCGGACAGGTAGGAGACCGCAGCTTTCGGTCCGCTTCTGGAGTATCCCAGCTCGGTCAAAATGTTGGTTGTGCGAAAACCCACTGTTTATTGGTTAGCCCACTTGTTTTTCTCCTTTCAATTTGGGTTAATACAAAAGCCACTGAGGAAATCGGTGGTCTTTTCATTAACCCTACTACCATTGTCATGTCGTTACAGTTAGTGAGGCGAAACACCCAGCTAACCTAAGCCAAACAGGCAATGATAAAGTGAGCACGAATAGCATTAGTGCGATATATGAACAAATGCACTCCTAAGAAGTTTCGTTGGAATGGCGAATAACTGCACCGGTTTAGATCAGTAGGAATACCGTTTTCGCAACCCAGTTACTAGCCGAAACAGCTATAAGACAACTGCTCATTATACTTGGTTTTAAACGTGCTGGTCTATCCTTTCCCAACGACGGAGAACCTCTAAGCTGTCTACCTAAGCTATCTTGCTGGTGAACTCGACGAAGTGGACTCGAACCATTGGTAGCTCAGGTTCGCCGTTAACGTGTTGACATTCGCCGAGATTGGTAGTTGGATTGAATAAATATTTCATCACCAAGCTTACAACCTTTACAATATTAATAGTAGATGTTGGTCCATACGTATCCTGACCTTCCCACACATTTAGTATGTTAGTACACGTAGGGCAGCCAGGTTACTTAGTCATTTGAGCTCTCTGGTAGACTTCAGTAAGTATAGTTAATCATAAGAATCGTGCTGCAGATTTGGAGGATCCGTCGCAACTTCATTAGTGCTTCGCGCGCAAGATACGTAGCCTGCGCTTCCCCGCGCTTTTCCGCAAGTTTTCCTACTACATACCTAGTTGGCTGGGTGCAATAAATTTTGACCAGACTGATTTCTTTCCATCGGAGATTTCGACATAACTTGATCGCTACCGACGCGCATATGTGTTGACTTCTTCATGGAGTACCATGATTTGAGGAGGTTTCCACCTTTTATATATGCCAATGTGTCAGGATTTTCGTGTGTTTCAAAGAAAATTAAATCCTTTTTCGTCCACTTGTACTGCGAACGGAGAGAGCGTAGTGAAAACCTGGAAGACACTTGGAACCGATTGAGAAGTTGTGAGTTCAGAGACATTTGAAGACAATCGGTCGGCGTATTTGTTAGGCAACGATTCGCTTTTAACACAAGGGCTTCGTCAGGTCAAGTGAACCAGCGGGTGATTGGTGTCGCATTTTATAGCGAAGAGGGACGATAATCGCAACCGAACTATGACTGTAATAACACCTTGGATTCTGTCACTGCTATTGCGACTATCGCTCCTGTTCACTACGAAATGCCGCTATTATTGTATACTGACTCACTTGGCCTGACGAAGCTTTTGTGTAAAAAATGAATCCTTGTCCATATATATACCAACCGATTGGTTTTGAATCTTACTAAACTCAAGTAAGCATAGTGCTTTTTGTAGGTTTTCCTCTGATGCTTTATCGCTGTTGGCAGTCTTCCTCCTATCCGATCTACATAGATCTCACCGTAATACTGACATTGTGCCTTGCACAGAGCAATTCGTCGATCTCAGAAGCGTAGGCAATTGAGTCTATGGCAGCACGCGATAAGGGCGGCATACGTGGATAACCGGGCAACAGAAAGCGACATGGACAACATTTATGCAGCTGGAGATGTCAATAGTGCTGATGCAGTAGATACGCGCGAATTTGCGGAACTGGAAAGGCGATCAGTACCGGGCACAATAACACGCATATCAACCGATTTTACCAATGTCGATACGTAGCGTGTTAAGATTGGCTGTAAAATTCGCACTATGCTTGTCCGGCTGGGATCTATTGTTGTGCGGCATCTTGAGCACGAATTCACAGAAGTAGCGCGACCTGGAACGAATACCAAAGTTGAAGCTAGAAAGCTAACTACGAACTGGATGTTCGGAACCTGCGAAATGGGGAACAAAGATTGCGGACATGGATTACATATAATCTTGGCAAGAGTCCCTGTTTTGCTTCTACTACAGGCTGTTTTCAACGGGAACTGATCCATGGAAATGCAAGACCGTACTCTAGGATTGGCATCCACATGCCTTCGTGCTGATTTTTGAAGGCGCAGCTTGAACAGGTAGCTAGCTTCATCTAACTTGGGAGCTAGGTTTCTTCCGATGCCATTATTGCAAGAGAGATTCCTCTCCGTATTGTCAAACCGCGATCAGCTTTCACTGAACTGTGGCATCTGTGGCGTCGTCGTGATGTTGGACTCTCCGCAAAGGGCAAGGTCTACGATGCCTGTGTTCGGGCGGTCCTAATGTATGGAACCGAGTCCTGGCCTATCCGTGTAAATGACTTGCGTACGAGTTCGGCTTTTGACAACGCTTGTCTGCGGAGGATAGCTCGTGCGTGATGGGAACACCACGTGTGCAACCTCGATGTTAGACATCGCGTCCTAGGTAATACGGGCCTACCTCTCGACAAGCTAATATCGCTGCGCCAACTAGGGTGGCTAAGTTACGTCCTACGGATGCCTTGCGAGGGTTTCTCATGGCGAGCTCTATGCATTTGCGTAGGGCCGCAATGGAAGAACGCGCGCGGTGGCCAACTTAACACATGGTGACAAAACCTCCGGATGCTAACTTCCAGCCTGGCTGTTCTCGGTCCCATGATTCTTCCGGGCTGGATAATCAGAGATCAAGAACATCGCTCGTTGAAGACTAATGAGGACATGGCACGTAATCGTGGACAATGAAATGTTTCCATGAGACTATGCACTGATTCTACTGATCCACACCGTAATCACTAAACTGAAAAAAAGACAAAATGGCTTGTGGAAAACACAAAAAATATGTGCTTTCCATTTTGTGATCGCTCTACTTATTCCACATATGCAATCCATGGTTTCTCGATGACCCGGTGCCTATTGTATAGACCGTTGCACATATATATATATATATATATATATATATATATATATCGGGCGGAGGAGCCCATGGTATGTAGGGGTTGGTGTTGGATAGATCCTGACAGATGGTCTACCCACTGCTGCTACTGTTGTGCCATTGGCTCATGTCCTGGACGCTTGCACGTGTCGACCGCTCTGTGGAAGTTGGGTTACGCCCTTCTCCCTGCTAATATCCAGGACACCAATCCGCATGAGTCAGTGAACTGACCGTGTGCTAGACGCGCTGCATTATCGGTGTACATTTAATCGGAGGCTTTGGCTGAGGACCCAAGTCGTTCGCCTGTCAGCTGTGGGCGCCTTACCAGTATCTTTGCCATCCTCTTCGGAGGTTAGGAAGTGGTCGATGCCCTCTTCCCGTAAAACCTAGCCATGGGAGACAACAGGTCTACGGGTTATAAGCTCACAGCTCGATTGGCGTAGAGCACGAGTGCCACGCATTGTCTCTGACGGTGGGAGGGCACCTCCGGGTGTTCAATGGTTTGCTACTGCCCGCCTCAAGCCAGGCAGCCCCTGGTCAAATTGGTGCAAACCCACCAAAACCCTCCTGCGTCTGGCCGTGGTCGCAGGTGCGTATCCTACTACGGTCGCAAAACATATATAAATCGTTCCAGTACCTCAAAGGCTGCGTGTGACGGCCGTCAAGCAGATCCCAATCTGTCTCTGCAATCACATTCCCGAGCTGGATCTGCTCCCACTGCCTTGTGGGTCAGGCTATTGAGCCAAAGGCTCCGGCGGAGTCCCTCAAGCAAACCTCCAAACCACCACTGCCTTGTGGGTCAGGCTATTGAGCCAAAGGCTCCGGGTGGAGTCCCTCAAGCAAACCTCCGAAGCACAACGACCACCTCGCGTGCGATTGCCCACCAATGCAATCGTATGCCTGCGCGCAAAGCACTCAGCATCGGGTGCTGGAACGTGCGCACACTACTGGACCGGAACTCCAGTGAGCGCCCGGAGCGACGCACTGCACTGGTCGCGATGGAGCTGGCGCGCTACCACATCGATATTGCGGCGCTCAGTGAAACTCGGCTCGCTGAGCAAGGTAAGTTGCATGAAGCAGGTGCTGGCTACACATTCTACTGGGTGGGCAACGCCGCCTCAGCACCACGTGAACATGGGGTCGGATTTGCAATATCCGATCGCCTCCATGGCCAGCTGGTGGGTGAACCAACAGCATCGGCGCGCGACTGATGAATGTTCGCCTACAACTCGGAAGAGAATAGTTTGCCACCTTTATAAGCAAGTACGGTCCGACCATGTGTTATCCTGATGACACGCGTGATCAATTCTACACTCAGCTATCCTCCGTGATACGGTCTGTGCCGAGGAGCGACCGACTATTTCTGCTGGGTGATTTCAACGCGCGCGTTGGGCGTGATGCATCGGTGTGGACAGATGTTATCGGTGCGCATGGCATTGGTTCAGAGAATGCGAGTGGTGACAGGCTGCCCTCACTGTGTGCCACACACGGCCGGACGATCACGAACACTCGGTTTGCACTGCGTACGAGTTATTTAGCAACCTGGACGCACCCACGGAGTGGTCACGCTCACCTGCTCGAATATGTCATCGTACGTCAGCGTGATATGCGTGAAGTGCGTATGACACGTGTAATGCGTGCACTTGTGTGTGGCAGTGACCACAAGTTGGTGCGCACCAAACTCTACATATATATTCTTAAATCCATGTATTGCACACTCACCGTGAATCGGCGTAAATTTAACATTTTCTCCCTCGGTACTGTGGCGAAACGTACTGAGCTGGAGAAAGCGATGGCTGCACGCCTGTGTGGTGATGTGGAATGCATAGCCACAGTGGGCGACCTGTGGCACCACATTCGCGACCAGGTGACAGCTGCTGACCGAAGAGACCATCGGGCGCGCAAACTGTAAGCGGCATGATTGGTTTGATAACAACAATGCGACGATTGGCGCATTGGTATCGGAGAAGAATGCAGCATTTTCTGCACATGTGGCAGACCCCAGTGACTTGGGGAAGAGGAGTCAGTTTCGCAAACTTCGGCGCCGACTGACCTGAGAGCTCCGTCACATAAAAAATGCATAGTGGAGGGAGAAGGCAAAGCAGATGGAATGCTACGCCGAACGCCGCCAACACAAGGAATTCTTTGACTCCTTGAAGGCGGTGTATGGACCGAGGTTGCGGCCACTAAGGACTCGACTCGATGGTAGTTCAGGCGCTACCTGCACACAGACTGCAAATATAGTGCGGATCTGGCGGAAACACTTTGACTGTCTCTTGAACAACTGTTCCGAGATTGACTGGCCTTTAATGAACCGCCTCAAGCAGCACGATGTAAAGACGGGTCTGGCGGACACACCGACACTGGATGAGAAGCAGAGAGCACTTGCTCAACTGCGAAACGGCAAGTGTGCTGGGGCAGACGGGATCCCGCCTGAAGTATTGAAACACGGCGGACCCGCCTTGGGGACTGCGCTGCACCACTCGGTGCAATGCGTGTGGATTGAGGAGGAGGTGCCTCCTCAGCTGAAGGATGCCCTTGTGCTACCACTGTACAAGGGCAAAGGGAGCAAGCAATGTAGGAGGTATTGTCGTGGCATCAACTTGTTGAGTTGTGTGGGCAAGGTGATTGCCCGAATCCTGCTCAACCGCCTCCTCAGTCAGGTTGTGGAACCTAACGTGGCGTAAGAGCAGTGTGGGTTCAGTTCTGGTCGCAGCACTATAGATATGGTGTTTGCGGCTCGTCAGTTGCAGGAGAAGGGCAGAGAACGACACCAGCCTTTGTAATCGCTTTTTGTTGATTTCACGATGGCATTTGATACGGTGAACCGCGTGGCATTGTGGCTGGTGTTGGGTAACATTGGTTTCCCGCGTAATTTTGTAAGTTTCATTGAATGTCTGCACAGTGGTATGCCAGTGCGGGTGCAGCTGAGTGAAGGGACCTCGGATGATTTTGCAGTTCTCTCCGGTAGGAAGCAAAGGTGTGTCTTGGCTCCTCCCCTGTTTAATATATATCTTCATGCCATGATGTCTTGTGCTTACGATGTTTGTGTGGAGCACCGTATGATGGTGGTCGTTGAACATCCGTCGTTTCGGTGCGTGAACCCTAGTCTGTGAGACAACTATCCGTATGTTGCTGTTCACTGACGACTGTGCGTTGTTTGCAAACAGCGCGAATGAGTTGCAGCGCATGACTAGACCTCTGGCTTCAAAGGCGGCAAAACTCGGACTCACCATCAACTGAAGCATAACTGCCTGTATCTTTAAGCCTTCAACGGAGGTGCATTCTTCAATATTGCCGTGAATCAGCGTTGGTGCTGAAGTATTGGAAACCACCTCCCGCCTCTGCTACCTTGGGAGTGTGATGACTGATCTGCAGCTACACGGTGAGCTGCATATCCGCGTGTCGAAGGCAGCGACAGCATACGTGAAGCAACAGTATCGCGTGTGGAACAACCATCAGCTTACCATTGGCATAAAGCTGATGGTGTACAAATCCATGGTGCTGTCCGTTCTTCTATACGACAGTGAAACGTGGAGTATGTACCGTAGGGATATGCAATAGCTCGAGCGGTACCATCAGCGGTGTCTGCGACTAATTCTGCACATCGGATGGGGCGACAGAGTTGCAGACACGGAAGTGTTGCGACGAAGCGGAATGTATGCAGTGGACTGCATACTTTTGCTGAGACACCTGAGATAGCTCGGTCATGTGAGCCGTATGGATTCAACGCGGATACCGAAACAAGTCTTATACGGTCAGCTGAGTAATGGGAAGCGGCATGTGGGGAAACCAATGTTACGTGTCCAGGACATGATCAAAGTGAGCCTCTCACGTTCTAAACTTGATTGCAGGTCATGGGAATCGAAGCGGTTGATCGGCGTACATGACGCGATCTGATCACGAAGGGATTTGCCGAAGAGCGAGAGAAAGCCCTCATGCATACAGAGAAGAATCGGCAGTTGCGGAAGCGACAGTTGCTGGTGGGTTGTACTCCATCGACATCGAGTGCATGGTGCTGTAGCACATGCGGTCGCGAGTGCCTGAGTCAGGCAGGCCTTTTGAGTCATGAGAGAGGCGACTCGGGCCAACATGGAAAGGAGGACTGTTCCTGCAGAGAACGAAGGCAGAACCTGCGCAACGTCTGTAGGTACGCTGCATTCGACTTACTAACCGTGTGCCTTCATGCTAAGTTCCTTTATTTCAGGTGGTGGGTTTGCAATTTTGTCCTAATGGTTTTTATCACATCCTAATATCAACCTGAACTTCGTTGCATAAAGGTGCCTATTCCCTTAAACTGCTTTAGTTTACTTCGATAACATTTTCGCGTTTGCGGCATTTTCTTAAAGTATATTTTCTGACATCTTGAACTCATCGAGGATTTATTCGTAATCAATTCATTTCATATGCTCATTTAGTGCGGTTAGGTCATCGTATCTGTATGCATTGTTCGGTTTATTTTATTTTTATCGTCGTTTCAACTGTTTGTGTGTTGCTTGGTAGTCCCGGTGTGGCTGCGATTGATGTGAAAGTTGATAAGGTGCCTACCTGCCTATTACCCATTGCCTCCTGCATCCTGGCTCCAGAAGGCAGTCGGTCGTTGCTGGAAGAGCGGGATGCATGGTCCTTGTGGCCGTGCAAGGCTCGAAGAGTGGTTCCATACACTCAGTTTGGAGCGGACCACCGTCCAACCCCCGCCTTATGTGCGATTTATTCCCAAATACTGCGTGTTTGTGTTTGCCTGTGAAGGAGTGTGTGCCGGCTCCTTTGATGAAACGTGACTCCCATCCACATGCCTCCCGGTCTTATTCCATCGGGTTTACACTGGATATGAGGTGTGTGGTTTGAGCTGTTGGTGGTGCAGCGCAAGCCACCCATGGTCCTTCTGTTGTCGCAGGTGTCCTGCGGCTGGCTACAGTGACAGGCAAAGCCGAAACCGGATGTCGCCAACCTTTTGTATATATATATATATATATTATATATATATATATATATATATATATAAATATATAAGGAACTGGTGGAAAATAAAAACGAAAGTATATGAACATGAATCTATTGAATGGCATACTTAAGCATTCCTCACTTGGAAGGCGCTAGAAATCCAGCAAGGTAAATCAAAGGCAATCGCGTTGACAAATGGAGCAGGCACTTTTAAAAAGGAAACAATCAAGTGTTGTGCAATTCTAGCTATTCTACTGAATACCGTCAGATTTCTCGCCAAGTATAAAATGGCGCTGCGTGGTCACAGGGAAGCCATCCGTAATGATAAAGAAGGCCGGGACAAGAGGTGGAATATTTAGAATTGATACATTTGTTGACCACGTGAATATTTGGTGACAATTCAGCTGGGATAGACCATCGACGCTTTATGTTTGTTTCCAGACGTTCAGCTTTACTTTGTGAGCAGTATAGCAAGCCAGTTAAGAGCAAAAATCATGGACCAGATGAAAGGAAGCAAGAATTTTTGCCTAGATTTTGTTAGCACTCCCGATGTATCCCACAAAAATTAGATGTGTGAGCAGATGGTCTAAGTAAATATGTATGAAAGGGAATGGAAAGTTGAATCGTTTCTCTGCTTCATTGAGGCGAACAGCAAAAGCGCAGAGGAAAATTCTGAATTACTTTTGAGAGAATTGGGGCAGGATGGAATTCAGATGAATGACTGAGGTAGCCGGGCATTTGACAATGTTGTTATTATGGCGGGTTGCCGATAAGTTGTTCAGAGATACATCTGCCAAATAAGCTCAGACTCTACCTTTGTGCCATACAAAAACCATTCCTTACTTGTGTACAATCAGCTTCTGCGACGGTTAACTCTGCTGCACTTTTGGTCCAGTTGACTGGTTATTCTCGTTCTGTTCTACATTTACATATCTCTGAAACGTTTTGATTCAAGTGACCGATTTTGGTATCAAGCCGGTTATGAAAAATAGATGAAGTAGTCGATCGGACGCTGTACATATTCTGATGAAATAATACTCAGAAATCATCACTGCTCTGTAACAGCTCACAGCATCTAGAGAAAATGCCATTCGAAACATGGCTGCATGTCTACTTCTCATCTCGGTACTGTCGTTTCCGTTTCTTTAGTTTCTGAGTCTTTGGAGATCTGTTCTTCCAAAAAATCAGTAATGCATAAAATAGCCTCCAACAAAATGACTGGGTTTGCAGCGAACTTCTGTCAAGTTCACAGCGTTAAAAATTTGTCTTCATCGGAAATAGAGAGATGATGGACAGTGCAATGCATGAATCGAGGATCTCTGCTCTGATTCGGGTTAAGCATGGCGCTTCGAATCTGCCGAAACAAGCGGATGGATGGTGAAGAATTGTTTCATACATCGATGAGCCGAAACGGAAAATGCTACCATAGACAGGTTGACTAGTGAGACGTGTCAATGATTTCGTAAAATCATAACCTTACAAACAAATATGTTCTTGTTACACCATCGAATATACTTGATGCTAACTATGGTTTTTTGCCTTAAGGAAGTTAATGAAGGCACAGGAAAAGAGGAGCTCCTTACCGAGCGAAGAAGATTGCCATTGTGTGAAACGACCAAACTAGGGGGCCTTTGAACTTTTGAGCTTTATACAGAAATATCACCTTGGGGAATCTGCACCGAACATTGTGTTCTTGCTGCGCATCTTTCCTGTCCGAGCTATTAACACTTCACGCTGTGAGCATCTTTTTTAAGCTAATAAAGAAATACTTTCGATCCGCAATTAATTGGACAAGACTGACGGACTTCGTAATACTTTCCGTAGAGGTGTAACTTGCCCAATAAATGGATTTTGATATTTTCACCTTAAATAAAGCACGAAAAGTGTGTTTATAAATTTTGCACAGGTGTATTATAGCAATACGAATGTCTACAGTTACACTGGCACTCTTATTGATTATTTCTCTTGGAAACAAAATATCGAAGGGCTGTTCGCATTTGTGAGGGATCATAGATTTACAACTGCCAGTGGAGCGGAAATCTTATGACTGCCCTGCGCGATAAAATCAGTTGATACACCAGTAGTCGATCATGGGATCCAGTTTACCTTTGTGTTTCTTAGCTTTCCGCAGAGTGGTCGTTTGCCTTTTAGCCAATGTAAAACCATAATGTTTAAACGACCTGCCTGGCATCTCATAAATCCACTTTACAAATGAGAGAACGACCTAACCCGTTAGAGTGTATGCAGGTTAAGTTTCGTAGTCTTTCCATTTAAAAATCTGTGGAAATATAGATACCGAAGGGATAGATGATGCCTTTGTGGCCTGCTTATCCTATCACTCCGTCGGAGGTGCTTGCGACCTGCAGACCGATGAACCAGCGATCTAGTCACAGTACACTGAAACAAATTAGTTTTCGCCGCAGATTCTACCCTAAACGATTACAGTTATCAAATGTTGCCGGATGACTCATATGTTGCATGTTGGAATGATCCGTTTCGCAGAACTATTTGCACACTGAATCAAATCCTGTGCTTAGATTGCGAACTTTCTTTTTACTATTAGTCTATATAGATATAGAAATATACTATTCTGAGAGAATTCAGTGATCAGTGATCAGTGACCACACCGCATTTCTGTTACTTACCAGCAACATTCACAGTGGAATAGCATTATGTCATGTACGAATTTACCTAATATGCGTTTCTGCTTTTTAATATTATAGAGAACCGAGGAATCAGCTTTGTTTTTGTTGCCAAAGACGGAGTGCAGTGTCCGCAGTTGAAAATCCCTGGCAGCCCTAGAGCGAGCGTGGAATTTCTATCCATGTTAGAACAGGGACTCTCACCGACAGCAAGTTTGAGCCCCACTGTGGACAGTGTCAAAGGCAAGTCAGAACAAATTTCTACTTCGACTTTCAAATCTAGCTAATCACTGCACCTACGGGACTATCACGTTTACATTTGAACGCGAGAACCACTTTACTCTATGTCTGAATGATGTTCTCTGCCGTGCAGTTAGACTGTGATACCTAGTCTCGACTGCAAACAGGATTTCTTTTGATGGTGAGATTTATCTCTGGCAGTGGGTCCTCATACATGTCTTGGCGTTGCTACATAGTAAATCGATCTGTCAAGTCAAACTGGGCGTTTTAACTTTAGTATGAACCATAAGCAAACCCTAGCTTAGTGAATTCCAAGATTTTCTGTCCATAATAAATCACAGCCGTCCCCCCGGTGCTGGTGTTCCAATGGTCTAGGTGTCATTTGACGTCGAAACATGGGAGAAACTGGTTATGGAGGTCAATGCTGAGAATTAACTGTCGGAAATGCTTTTATCTCTGACACTCTCATGGGGATTGTAATGACCGGAGTTTATTTTGCAATAACTGGCAGTCCCAGTTAAGGTTGAATGTCACAGTTCAAGTGCATGTGGTGTCATCCTAATCCACGATTAATATCCAACTTGCGGCGTCCACTGGGCCAATGTTGAGTGCGTCCGTTGGTATTAATAAGGTCCTTATCGATAGTCCCATTCTAACCTCTGTCTGCTTGAAGAACTTAAGCAAGTGAAAAATTTTCCATAGAGTGTGATGCTAGGGACAAACCATTACTTCCATCTGCGCATCTTGCATCTTCCATCAAACAATAACTTGAATCCGTTTGACGAATCTTCACTTACTACACTAATACTGGACCTTATACTTTAGGGCCAAATGTTTTACCATGTCTGTAGAAGTTCGGGAGCTAGGAACTAGTTTAAGACCCTATGTATCTGCGAAAAAGAAACGCCAGGCATTGGGAAATGGCTGGAAAGCACACAGACGGGATGCCTAACTTTATAATGCTCCATATATCCGGCGTTTTGCACAGCCAACAGCCGAATACAGTCAACTGAAAACTGTCAGCTTTTTTTCACTCTGTCAAACCTCTTACCATCACACTGCTCAATGGTGGATGTGTCATCTAAAAACGCCATGGCATAACAGCAATTTCAGCTGACTCGTTGGCCCTTAATTACTTGGGCGTTTCATTATGGTTGGCTACTCCGGCTTATGATCCGCTACTGAGCTGCACTTACAGACCTCCTGGTGCGTCTCCATGAATCTCAGCAGTTGATGTCAGTCATTAACGCTGCTTCCAGCACATCAATCAAGTGCAAATTCCTATGTGGAGATTTCAATTTACCAAACACAACAACTAGAGGACTTGCGGAAATAATCCAATGTGTCTGTATCAATGGTTGGATTCAACACGTTAAGCAACCTATCTGGTTGGATAACAGCTTAGATCTAGTTTTAACCATGCGTATTACATGTGTAGTACACTCCAACCTACTATGGCGACTAACTGTCCAAGGCGACCACTTTTTGTCGGTCAGTTGAGTGGTCGCCTTACTCAGGTCTGACCCCTTAATAGGATGTGACCACGTGATGGTGTTTCGCAGCATGACTATCAAATCATCTAAACACTCTAAAGTAATAAGGAATCCAGTACCCCGACTGCAGCTTACTGATTGGAGCACATTTGACAATATGCTTAGGACAGGTGTTGGAACCGATTCTTCGCCACAACAGATTCGGCCATAATCGCAGGCGAATTCGCGAAAATTATTGTCACTTAGACGTATATAGTAGCGCCTACGTAGGAGGTAAACACAGACCACGTTGACGGCCGATACAAACACTCGGTTCCAAGCCAAAGTAAGCACGGTCACTGCATTACATTACTAGACAATTTTTACTATCCCAAACACGACTTGAATCATGCAAACTCATAGTGCGACCCAATCTAGAGTACTGCACCATCATACATAGCGATTTACGCAAAATAGATATAATTGCTTTGGAAAACGCTCAGCGCTCCTTTAATAATATGCTCATCAACGCTTGCCTATGAGGAACAATGTTCTTCTATCCAGCTCTACCCGCTCCGGGTTTGACTACTGAAAAGCAATCACACTCTTTTCGACAGTATAATCTACTCGCGGATGTTCACGACCAGAACGGCTGTCGCTTTACCAAACGGCTCAATCTATCCCACTCGTAATGGGAACTGTTTAATATGCTTACAGATGACCACAAAATATCCGCCTAAATTTCTTTTTGGTGAGGTACGGTCATCGGCAGAATACACTATGGTTGCAATTAAGGACAAGCAAGAGCCTGTCTGCACTTGAATCTCATCTAAACACTTTTCTTTCAATGCCAAATGTGGTCAAACTTTTCATCCTTCAACAATCTACTAGCGCACTCATGAAATCAGGCCCGAAAAATAAATCACAATATTACTCAACAAAAGATTGCATTACTGACGCATACGGAAGGGAAGTTCATAAATGAAATGTTGACCAAATTGTCCCCACAATGTGATCGTTCCATCAAAGCGAATGTATCCTGCCCGCCGGGAAATATACCCATTTCTTGTCTATATTAATTGACATTAAACTGAAGTTCACGAATGTTTCACCATCACCACTGAAATCACCAGCTGCTTGAATACCTAAGGCCTACCAACGATTTTTAATCTAGCATGGGTGATTTCAACGTACATTGTTTAGAAGCCCCTGCCACAACCGGCGAACAATTCAAAATCGATTTACAAGATCTAGTAACTACTGCTCCTCTTTACAACCACATCACTTTGCCCACTCGGTTCAGAACTGGTAACAGGCCATCTGTGTTGGATCTTGTGCTTACCAACGAAGAGCATATGATTGATGCGTTGGTTTTAGACTGCCCGTTGGGTCGCAGTGATCACGCAGTGATCAGTTTCAACTTCGTCTGCTATGCAGAATATCGGAATGATAAAGATGAGACTGTGCGAACCATCACAAGGTACGACCGACTCGCCCAGCTAGTCAGCGCCACAACATGGTCTTTCCTCGAAGAAGAACCCCCAGAACTCGCCTGGCTCGAGTTCGTCAACACATTCAGTCAGCTGATTGCACAGGCTTCAGAGAGAAAGCTTGCAATAAGTGCAAATCCGTTTCTTTCGTTAGGAGCAGAACCCGAAAATGGATGACAGTACGCAATGCAGCATGGCGAGTGTACAGAGAAGCTCCAGCACCAGAAACGTGGGACAACTACGTAGCCCAACGTAACCACTGCACTCAACTGTTAAGAGAAGACAAAGCCGCCTATCAGCAGAACATAGCAAAAACCTTCAGTGCTAACCACAAACTGCTGTACAAGCACGTTAATAGCCTACGAAAGGTGAGACAAGGATTTCCTCCACTCAATACGGCTGATGGCCCAACAAGCACGTCTATGGAAGCTGCAAACGCGCTGCAGATGCAATACGCCCCCACGTTTCAAAGGGTCTTGCCACCAAGCGATCTGTCAAGCTTTGTCTTCTGCTCACCAGGACTAACCCACATCAATTTTACCGCAGAGGCTGTATTGCAAAAGCTGACCTCTCTACGCAAACACAGCTCACCGGGTGTCGACGCCATTCCTCCTGAGGCATTGGGAGTAGCAGCAAACCAACTGGCAGGACATTTAGCTCAGTTTTTCCAGCACTGCTTAGACCAGAACCAAGTTCTCGCCATGTGGAAGCTTGGAATAATAAGCCCGATTCACAAATGTGGAAGCAGATCTGATCCCTCCAACTACCGCCCAGTAACCCTTCTTCCTATACTCTCCAAGGTCATGGAATCCATAGTTGCCGATGCACTGGTGTGCTATCTGGAAAACTGCAACCTCATCACTCCTGAACAGCACGGTTTCCGTCGACAGCGGTCATGTACAACTAATTTACTCATTGCACGCAGTAGTTGGACCAAGGCAGCCGACGCTGGAGAAGGTGTTGATGTGATATACCTGGATTTTTCCAAGGCTTTCGATCGTCTAGACCATCGGATACTACTATCCAAGCTGCAGCATTACGGGATCGGAGACCCTCTTTTAAGCTGGATCGCCAACTTTCTATTTCAAAGGCAATTAGTGGTCAGAGTTCGGAGCTCTTTATCGGACCCCATACAAGTCGAGTGTGGTATGCCGCAAGGCTCGGTTCTAGGTCCACGTTTGTTTTTGGTGTTTACTAATGAACTTGCACAGGGAATCGCTTCAAACTTCCTAATGTTTGCCGAGGATATCAAGATCTGGCGCAGGATCCAGGCGAACGCCGACCAACATGTGCTCCAAAGTGACTTAGGTACAGTGTATCAATGGTCGATCCAAAACTTATTGCATTTCAACGTCAATAAATGCAAGGTGCTTTCCATCCGACATCAGGGCAGCTACTCATACCGACTCGGAACGGATGTACTGCAACAATCAACTCTCGAACCTGACTTGGGTGTCCTGGTTCAAGATGACTTGGGTTGCTCCAGGCAATCGGAAAATGCCTCGAAGACCCGGAATCAACACGTTGGGCTGTTGAGGCGGGCGTTTGGACAAATAAACAGCTCCATATTTCGACAAATGCTCAGTGCGTATGTTCGCCCCCATGTCGAATACGCAATTCAAGCCTGGCATCCATGGCTGAAACACGACCTTAATGCACTGGAGCAGCCACAACGCCGGGCAGCTAAGAACGTAACTGGAATACGCAATCTGTCCTACCAGGAGAGGCTGCGACGACTAGGATTGTTCAGTGGAAGCTATCGCAGGCTACGAGGCGACCTGATTATGACATACTTGCTTCTGCGAGACCCACATCATTTGTTTGCCATTTACTGCAACTTAGCAGCAATACAAACCTGAGGGGCCACTCATTAAAATTCGCAGAACAATACAGTCGTCTGGAGTGCCGCAGAAATTTCTTTTCCATCCGTGTCTGTCACCCGTGGAATGCTCTCCCAGAATCGGTCGTCTCTGCACCGACACTAACAATATTTAAAAGACGGTTGGACGATGCACTTATCCACTTACACTTTGTTACTTAACACTATGTCTCCATCCTACACCTGGAGTTTATCCTGGAATTATTTGTTTTTAACTGTGGGTGTTGTGAATCTAAGTGGATCGCAGGACTGCAGCAAAGCAAACGATAAGTTCTTATTTTCGTATTTAAAGTGTTAACTATTTTACTATCCTTTTCATCATGATTATTATGTTGATATCCCCACCAACTATCCAACGGGGCTTGTAAAGCAACGCTTCTTAACCCGTATAAATTCATTGTTCATTGATCCGAAGCATAACTTGGCTGTGAATCTTCTCGCTGTTGCATTTCCCAAATCGATTATTATTGATAATTGTGAACGCACAGTTGACGAGCTTGCCATCATTACCTATTTCTGTGTTGCAGATGCAATCTTTCCATCCCATGATAATGAATCACTTAGTACTGGCCCTCAACTGATGCACATTTCGTCTCCTGTGAGCCCCATCTCTCCTCAGTCAATTAAAGATGGGAAATTCGGTAGACTGATGAATTTACGTATCCTGAAATCAAGTCCATTCCGTTCTAACTCCAGTGACACAGCAATGGATATAGCAAGACAGACATCCAAACTCACCAACCCAAAAAATTCGGGTAGTGTAGACGGAACAGTTGTCTTACTGGCCCTTGGACAGGGCGATTTGGAAGCAAACCAAGACGAGATGGTGGATCACACCATGGGAGCAAACAAATACTCGCAATACTTCAACTTCGTGTTTCGAATCGTGCGTAATGTGGTGAGTGACGGGCAAATGTTTAGCACTGCCAGAACAGTAATGCGCTTTCTTCACTGGTTCATGTATTAATGATAAAAATGCACAGAATCATGAAACTTTAACATAACACAACAATTTCAAAGCATACCAGCGACGAATACACTAATTCAGACAGCAACTGGACGACTGTTTTATTCTTTTGCGAACCTTTCCTGAACATTCGTTTGCGGGTCTTAAGACCACGGAGCTACGGAAGATGATCAACAACCGCCGTGACCAAGTTAACTAGCCGTGCGGATGAGCCGCGCACTATCACAGATAGTTTTGACTAAACCGCTGTCTAGGGCTTTCCGGAGATGTATTGTCAGTCTGAATGAGTGTAGCTGTGATGAGTCACTTTCAAAATTACTCCAAAATCCTGCGTTCACTAGCCTCTTCAAACACACGTATCCTGAATGGCCATAGGTGTGTGTTTTGCTCTTATGGAGTGCTGGGCAATATAGGCTGAACTTCATTCCACGAAATGCTGGCTCCTGTTTACTTACTGGTGCCGAATAACCCTGACAGAGATGGCAAGCTTCTGTACTTCGAATGGCTGTTGCGAACCTTAGTATCCAGACTGCGTAAGGGGAAACAGTGCTGCATTTCAGAATGCCGGTGAATAAAGAACAGAAGTTCACCTTGACCACAATTCCAGCAATTTGTTTGAGGTGAACTAGAAGCGTATGACCGATTTCAGGCCAGCTGTCCTCCGTCAACTGCGTACTTGCAGTAAAAGTGGACAGATGTGTTTCCTCACTAACTAAGTGGTGGCAGATGTCATCAGGACACTGAAGCAAAAGTGAGTCGCGTGATTCGCCTAATGTGTGCAGGCGGTACTGTCGGAGTTTGTGACTTGTTCATACTCGAGGATTCTCGGCTACCATCTGTAAAATACTTGGCACCACGACAGAACCGATGGTCTGAAAGATAACGGGTGGGTGACTGGCATGAGGTAAGCCTTCCTATGTTCTCGAGTTAAGAAGCAATCACAAATCATTGGTATGCACTTGAGGCACTCATCGTGTGAACGGACTGCGACATGATGCGCACTGAAACGAGCCTTGATCAGTTCGGTCAGTGGGACCGTAACTGACGAAGCAGATGAGTCGATTCTTAAACTGGCTTCGTTACCACAACAAGATGTGAGCCAAGCACCTTCTCCGACGCATATTTGGATGTTGGCAACTGCGTTGAGGGGTTTCGCTTGATCACTCTGTTGCCATCGTCATGTGATAGATGGTAGTAGAGTTTGTGCCAGTGAACAGGTAGGTCGACTGATTTGGGGGAACACTGGTATCTGCGCCAAATGTTGAAGGTTTGGGACATAGATTCATAGTGAATGCAGAATATACGAGTAGCTATGAGAGGATATGTCTGGCAAGCGTCACTGAGAACAGTAACTTTATTAAGGGAATCTCCACATTATCTCTTGTTTCTCCGTGCAACAGTGACTCACTCCACACTCGAGTCCATTATTGCCACTTTTAATTGTCCGTTTACCTATCCGCATTTAGTCCTTAGATGACAGAGAGGAGAAATCAGATCATTTGGCAGAAGCGATGAGCAAAATGGACACTTACAGCCCCGATTTTGTGACTGAAAAGGAAGCGTTATCGACGACCGTGGAAGCGATAAAATTGAAATTGTTATCCAGATCATTCTATGCTTGTAAGTTTCAAATTGTTTTTTATTCAGCTATTGACCATTGTAACTATAACGGCTACTCTGCTTTACATATAATGCGAACTTTCCAACAGGTACGGTTGGTATTCGTCGATTTCTTCGCTAAATGCGATTCAGAGAGTTTCAGAGCTACAAACTATGGAATATGCTGCATCACTTTACCTACCGCAGCCTTCACTCAAATGACTCATTCGTAAGAGACAACAACTGACAGTGATTGGTGAGCAACACCGAAACCCTCCAACTGACGTTATACTTTGCTGATATAACGGAAAGTTATTCTAAGTTCGCCTGCTTAGGCGGCCATGTTCAAGGGTAGAATCCCATTGAAGAGGAGCACCTACACACATTGATTAATGTCTTTTATTCCCAGCCTGCTAACACGGCAGAGCCGAGGCCAAGTTGTTTGATGCTTACAGCTTCGACATGAACCAAGATCTGAAGATTATTTGACGATTAGATAACACGAAACACACAGAGTCCACGCAACATTTGACATCCATCGCTTGGGCGGAGATCAATGAGACTGCCTGTTTGAATGACGCTTCATTTCGTCTCATTGTTTGCGCGTACGGGGTGTTGGTACCGAACGTGTTTACTAATCCACATAGACTCGTTTCCGCAATCCTGACTCACAGCTTCTCTTCTCTCACTTCTGTGTAGTCGGTTTTGTAACTAGCCTAGAAAGTAACTGGACAGACCAGTGGGAGTTTAGCCGATGGAGTAGGATGTGGGTCGCTGTGCAAAGTAATAACGGTTCCGCTGCCTGGTATATGCGTCCCAGTGCGGATTTGAGTATAACTGAAACACTTGACCTACATTGTCTCCCTTGAATGGAAGGTTGGTAATTGCTTTTACCCCTTCGATATCGTGAACATGATGAATTTTAGAGATAAAAGAAGGCAGCTTTCACTTTTTCCGCGAGGGTGTTGATTTCCAATCACACCTCATTTTCTACTGTATCTGTGACGAAGATTTGTGTTGATATGTTAAAGTGCGTCTGTAACAAGCGTTGTTTATCTCGTTTAATGACAAAGCTATCGAATTTCATTCGCTGCTCTCTCATCTCGGCTTGTCGTTAACTTACTTGTCATTCTTGTGTGCACTTAGGATGTTCTGTAAATAGGATGACCTCATGCTGCCTGTGCTTTGTTGTCAATCTCTTTCAGTTGCACTAATCTACGGGACTATGCATATACCGTCTGTAGGACTTCGCTGAAAATTTAAAACAGTATTCCTATGTATATGGGTCGTTTGGTACGCTAGTATTGTTCAAATATCACCCAGACATTTCACTTTTATTTTTGTTTCCTGCTGAGTTTTTCATACTGAACCCGCGAACTTTGGACCCATCCACTCAACTTGGTTTTGAAACATCTTATGGTTACTTGGTGATAGTATCACTTCCGGTACTATGGTAGAAGTTGAGCGAAGTACCTAACTACAACGGCACTTGTAAAACAATCTTAACAAGCACGTTACAGTGAAAGATTATTCTGGGTCGGTTTTGGGGAAATATCGCACTCTCACATCACTGTCCTTCATCTGTGTGTTTCGTAGGTAACGCGGCTAAAGTTAGTGTAGACAACCCCTATTAGCCTATCATTATGTGGACTGCGGTCATGTTATTCGCTACAAACTACTCTTTTAAAGGAAGCTGCTGGCCATAAACTACTCACACAGTGTACCCACACATTACCTCGGCACCTCAAATGAATTTGCTTCCCTCGCCGCAAAACCTATCCGCAGACCAGGCGGCAGATTGTAGGGTGGCCAAGGTCACTGGTTGGAAGTGGAACTGGGATGGCTGAATTTCAGAAGTTAGTAGGGATCGCAGTGATGAAATCGAAGAAGGGCAACATATATGATTCTTATTCCCGCTTTGACTCTGTATATGCCACAGTCGGACCACGGGAACTTATCGGGACTTACATTTTGGCGAAAAATAAGTGACAGTACCTATTTACCGGCTTCATATCCCTCCTTCTATGCACCGTCCTAAATGATTGGTTGTTTGTAGCTCAAACGTACTTTAAGCAAGGGTGTTTCTGAGCAAGAAACACATTGACCCATCGTGACCACTGCAATGCCTCTCTCAGCCTCCATCCAGGGAAATTATCCCATTTACCGCTTCGTTTGTAACCTTATCCTCTGCATGCTAGTTACTTGTATATCAGTGAGTGGCGCTATACCACGTCCAGCAACTTAGTTATGTCAATCATTACCGTCCCCAGTAGCTCAGTTATCTCAACCATAGACTAGCAGCAGTCGAGTTGCTAGATATGATATAGTGCCATGCATTATCCACTGATTTGCACCTCACTGTCGTGCAGGAGACAGGGTGGCCCTCTCACCAAGCGACAAACTTACCAAATTTAAGCCGCCATTTAACTTATGGCCTTAAGTGTATTTTGTTATACATACTGAGTATTAGGGGGAGTTATGTGGTATGTCATCTCATCTGGACTGAATAGAAAGCTATACCACGCCGTTCTTTACCGGCCCCCGTAGCCCAGAGGTCTTCACCGTGGGCTGGTTGGTAATAGTCGAGTTGTAGGTCCTAGCCCCACAGTGGCCAAATTGAATACGCACTGGTAATGATTCCCAGGACATGAAACACTGCATCCCCTTTACTCATTTACTCAACGCAAATAGAAGACATAAATTGCGATATGTCAACATTTCGACTGCTCTCCTATCTGTGGGACCCCCTCCTGAGTACCTGAGCGATCTGATGTTAATTTGCACAAAGAATGTTCGATTTGAGTTTGAGGGAACTGCGTACAGACAGGTCGACAGGGTTGCAATGGGAAGCCCTCTGGGCCCGGTTCTGGCGGACATATTCCTTGGGCTGATTGAACGCAAAATCGCTAACACCATTGATGAAGCAAAGTTGTATAAACGTTATGTAGATGACATCCTAATCTTCACCAGCGAGGAGCACTTTCGCCGAATTGTTGTCCTTTTGAATTCGATTCACCCCAATCTCTCTGTATTGTATGAGATGGAGCAGATAGACAGCTTACCGTAGTGAGATATCCTCATCAAAACACGACCCGGAGGTACACTCCAACGCACGGTTTATCGCAAAGCGACATGGAGCGGGCAATACCTGCATTTTACCAGCTTCGCCCCGGTTGCGTACAAGCGCGGTCTTGTTAAAACCCTCTTCTACAGAGCCAGGCGCATTTGCAGCCCAGAGATGCTAAAGAGTGAAGAGGAATTCCTACTCAGAACTCTAATGTCTAACGGGTATCCGGAGAAGTTTATCCAACTCCATAGCAGACCAACCAAGGAGAAGTTACCAGTGCAAACGGCTGAGAAGAAAGCTGTTTATTTATTCTTGCCCTTCAAAGGGGACCATGTTTCAAACGACATTGGTCACAAGCTCAGGTCTGCTCTCATGCGCACTTACACCACCGCGCAGTTACGCATCATCCATACCACACGAAGGCTTGCTCTCAACTACCGTCCGAGCTGCTCGCCAGTCGGTTGGGCCTCTCATGTTATTTACCAGTTCACCTGCAGTTGCGGTGACGTATACATAGGCAGGACCGACCGCCGATTAGCTCAAAGGGTAGCTGAGCACTTCCCTCAGTGGTTAAGACAGTCCATAGTGAAACAAGAAGGGATGGATCAAACGACGAACCGGAACCCCGCCTCGTCTATCACAAAGCATCTCGTGACGACTGGCCATCACGTGGACCCATCAAAAGCATTCAAAGTGCTATTGATTAACCGCAACTCGAAGAAGCTGGCGATCAGTGAAGCGCTACTGATTGCGGTGAACCGGCCGGCGTTGTGCGCGCAAAAGGAACTGAGGCAATCTATCAGATTGCCGTGGTCATGATGTTTCAGTTCAATTTTACCCATGTGATTTCGTTCCACTTGTAAATACATTATTTCTCAACTGTACTGCGTTTGCGACTGAGGAGAGCAGTCGAAATGTTAACATATCGCAATTTATGTCTTCTGTTTGCGTTGACTAAATTTCCAGGATAATTAAACAGCTTACAGGATTTTTCCGGGCATGTGATGGCTGCCTGACTGAGGCTAGATGTGACGAACTTCTACTTATAAGAATCAGAATCGCTCAGAAGGTGGGAGTGCGACAGTGCACTACCGATCCATCTAAATGTGGCTTTTCGGCTTTTACATTGGTAGTTTTTGTGGCGTCCTTGATAGTTATTCCTTTCCTCCAGTCATCGGCAACAAGGTCGAAGAGGAGATGTGCTCATCCTCAACTCACTCATCGTCTTACTTGATGAGCTAATAATCTAACCTACTTGGAGAACAAAAAACATGAAACAACCGTGCAACGTTTTATCAGTTGCTATCTTCTCATGCTTCTCAGAAGTCCAAGTCTTTAATAGGCCTATCGCACGAAACGCCGTGGCTGAACGGCGTATCACTATAGAACCACCAAGTCTCGTCAGATATGTGCATTACTTCAGTGCTCTTTTTATGGTACCTCTTCTCCCTTCCGGATTCTTTTGTTCCATTTCAGGGCGTTCAGTAGCGAGCTCTCTAAAGATGCTGAGGGCACAACTAGCAGACGTGATTGGATGTCCGACGCAGACTCTTGAAGAGCTGGAAGATATGACCCACGGTTTAACAAAAGCTGTCTGGGACAAACTTTTTGGCACACACCTGGAAATGGAACGATCGGTGAGTAAGAGCTTGCTACTGCAGCTGTTGCACTCCCCGGATCGTTCATGGTTGAAATGTATTCATCTATGCAAAACATTCATTCATACGTATTATCATGGTCACAGCTGTGTAGCTTTTTTTGCTCCGTTCCAGACTATTCTACTGTGTGACACCACGTTCGAGTTGTGAACCGATTCGCTACTGTTTTCCGAGTGTACCAGTCTTTAAACGTTGGTCTTCTCGATGTGACTGACAGACCGGTTGCAGGTGCTCTGTCAGTAACTGATCTGCTATCACTAGTGTTCACCTGATATGAGTTTTTCCTAATTTTCACCGGTCGCAATGATGTTATTTATTTTAGTTATCTCAACTGCACCTACTTTGGTTTTGAAGGTGCGAGTGCTAAACGATGGAAGTTGAGTTCCTTGCAGAGAACACCTGCGTCCAGTGGCGCAGCAACTAATTTTACCAGTCGGAGCGGTGATAAAATTTTCACCCTGACTGCGGGCGGAATAGACGTGTGAAGGCCACACAATTAGCACAGGGTAAATTGCACGTTGGTTTTCGATGAGCTGCACTGTTGTTTGCTGCACTGAGGTCAATGTGGTGAAATTGTGCACAATCAGACAAGCAAGAGAATTGATGGGAAGAACGCTTGTGCAGGTGTGACATGGCGTAAATATGTAGTTGGTCATACAGAGTAACATTAACATCTTCATCCACCAGCTTATCTGGATATTTGCCCAGTATATTTGGTATCGAACAATCGACGGTACTAAAGATGCCGCCCCCTGTCACATGCTGCCCGAATCGGGCAGCCCTCCAAATGCCACGTTTCTGTCTGGGTCTATGTGCAAAGCATTTCACGATTCTTCGTGAATCTTCTCAGTGCTGTATACGATTACAAGCGCGAAATAGCTTGTAATAACTCAAGGATTTTTAATGGTCTAGGTCAACAAAGTACACTGAAAACTGACTACGCCTATGAGTGAAAACAAAGTCCCGCGATTGGTACCGATATTGCACTCGAAGACATCACTGTACATTGCAATAATTGCTTCATGATGTGCGGTAATTTAGCATTGCTGACTAGTTGATCTCTATTCCGTTCCAGTCCATCGATCCGAGGAGGATTTACCAGTACGTGTATCTTGGAGGATGCAGCGATGCTCTTCGATTGCAGGTAATAACTGGCTGCTATACCTTTACTATACCTCATTAGTTCTATGGTTGTCCAAGCCCAAACTATTCCTTTACGCAGCTCACGTGCTCCTACCTTTACAACGAGTAGTCCTTTCGTCCAATTACAGTCCAACCTGCCATTGCGACCACTTGTCTATGGCGACCACCTGCCCATGTTGACCAGACAACAACACCTCCAAAGATTTTCCTATATTTTCTCATTGGTCTTAACCTGTCTATGGTGTCCACCTGTCTAACGCACCAGCGACCACGCCCTTGTGGTCTTCAGGCGTTCTACCACCTGCTCAAGGAGAACACCACTAGCACAACTGACCGAATTGCAAGTAGTGGTGTCATGAAAGTCGGCTCAAGGTGTCATAAATGCCCCAGAAGCCACAACATATGCCCTGCACTGATACTTTATCGTCCAGGTTCATGCATTCGGTTTTCTTATTTGACTCCCCACAGGCTTGCTAATACCCCGTTGTCGCAATGGACCAGTACGCCTTGCGTAACTCACCCAAAACCACTCGTTTATTCTCACCCAAGCAGTCACACTGCCTTCAAACCAGACTTGTCCAGCAAAACAGTACCCCTTACTGGATATCATCGTATGTAACTAACGCACATATCCCGCTATGGGCTGTGCAGTGAACAAATCAGATGCAGCCAACTTACCCAAAAAAGGAGCAATAGCACACCTCTAGCGTAAACCCGTTTCGTGATATTGCTGAAAAGTCCATAGGATAGTGACCATAACTTTCGGCGTGAACAGCTAGTCTAGTGGCAGAAGGCCAATGGCCGTGTTCCATATAAGGAAGCGCGGTTAATGGCCCTACAGTGGCTCGCTTATGGTGAATGCCGGTCATTTACGATTGTTGTCTCTACCATCCCATAGTCATCCAGTGTTCAGCGAATTTTGCAAAATGCATATTGCCTACAGTGCTCGTGCAGAAACATGAATTTCCCTCTCACCTTAGTGGTGAGGACTTCTGGAATTCTCGGCAGACGAGTGGTACAGTGCATGGTGTAGCTGAGTGCAAGCGTAAGCTGGTGAAGGGCAGACCTGCAGGCTACCTTAGCTGTTCTGGTCATCGCGCGAGATGAGTACGGACAGCCACAACGCGCTTCCGGCGGTCGTTAGCTCTCAGCTAACTTCGCACTGAGTGTTGCAGTTCCTAGCTAACCCTAAGCATTGGAGCAATCGATGGTTATCTGTGTGTCCCGTTGGTTAAACCGAAACAACCAACTACCCGGCCAAGTCGGCGTAGGCAAGCTAAAACGCGCAACCAATACTGCGGTGTGAATGTGCGCACGTGCTGGTATCTCAGCGAACCGTGTTTTGGATTACGTGAGGGCGATATTAGGCAGTGCAAGTCGTGTCAATGTCATTGACTCACTGCCTAAGGTAAGGGAGCACGATCAGACACTGCACTCGGGACCACGTAATGTACCGGTTAATCAGCGCGCGCTGATTATTGGGCTGTATGGTGAATGCGGTTTAGACGCCGCATCAACTTCACGAAGATACAATGGAATGAATGCAGGAATGCGTCCCGTCACTGCCCAGTCAGTGCTTAAACTAGTGAAGGATTTCGAGTAAACTGGGTGTGTGTAACATGAAGAGTACCGAACCGCCTCGCCTCCCTATGGGCGACTGTTCAGCTTGCGCTGTACTCAGTGAAGTGTCAAATAGTCCGGGTCTCAGCATTCGTCGGATCGCATAGCACTGTGACACGAGCCGATACGCGGTACACCGGATATTACGGGAACGGAACTTTCGAAGATTCCGTGACTTCCTGTGTAGGTTTTGAACCGCGGTGATCCGGAGAAGCGGCATGAATTTTGCCGCTGGTTGCTGGATCACGTGCGTATTCACACTGTCATCTTTAAAGCTGTGGCGCTCTTTCATCTTCATGGAACAATGAAACATTATTTTGAGGTACCAGCAACCCACGGAAATATACCGCATCATGTATGCACCACAGTGTGCAACTGATGGTTTCGGCTGGATTAACAAGACAGAAAATCTCGAGCCGATATTTTTTCTCCTGAAACGATACCGGTAGGCTGTGCTTTTGAAGTACTAAAGACTTATCGTTTCCTGGCACCATCGTACTTGGAAATACCGCAGACCTTTGAGCTTCCACGGTTGGATATCAATGGGGCATTCAGTACCAAATGGTGGCAACAGGCTAGTGTACCTGCACATTCCCCTAAAACCGTGCGTGCTTGCCTCACCGACAAAGTTTGTCACTATTGGATCGGACGCCATGCAGCAATGAAGTGGCCTGCTCGCTCACCAGATTTGAACCCCATGGATTTCTTGCTCTGGGGATATAATAAACGACGTGTGTACACCACAAGGCCGCGTATATTGGACCAATTGACAGAATTTATTGTAAACGAATGTCGCGCGATCACAAGGGATACACTGGGGAACATGCTCGCCAACTGTATCAAACGGTGGCTGCACTGCAACCAGAACGTCGGCGGACATTTTGAACATATCTTTCACAAGCATAGATGATCGTTCTAACGCATTTCTGTTAATATACGAATACTCTTTCACAAAAGTGTTAAACATCAAATTGGTGTACTGGCGACTGGTGTTACTAATGCATCCGATCGGATAGAATTTTTAACGTCCGGGCTTTCGTTGAGCATAAGTCTTCAGTACTTCAAAACAACAGCCTACCGGTATCGTTTCAGGAGAAAAAATATGGGCCCAAGATTTTCTGGCTTGTTAATCCAGCCCAAACCATCAGTTTCACACTGTGGTGCATACATGATGCGGTATATTTTCGTGGGTTGCTGGTAGCCCAAGAATAATGTTTCATTGTTCCATGCAGATGAAACAGTGCCTCATCTGTAAAGATGACAGGATGCATATTCCCAAGGTTCAGAAACCAGCGGCAAAATTCATGCCGCTTCTCCGGATCGCAGGGGTTCAAAACCTGCACTTGAAGTGCACGGAATCTTCGAAATTTTCGTTCCTGTAATATCCGGTGTACCGCGTATCGGCTCGTGTCACAGTGCTGTGCGATCCGACGAATGCTGAGATCGGGACTTTTTGATACTTCACTGACTACAGCACAAGCTGAACAGTCGTCCGTGGTGAAGCGAGGCGGTCCGGTTCTCTTCATGTTACACCCACTCCCAGTTTGCTCAAAATTCTTCACAAGATTAAGCATATACCGGATGGTGAGGGGACGCACATCTGCGTTATTTGCATTGTATCCTCGTGAAGTTGACGCGGCGTTTAAACCGCATTCACCATACAGCCGAATAATCTGCGTGCGCTGAGTAATAGGTATGTTACATGGTTCTGACTGCAGTGTCTGTTCGTCCTACATTACTTGAGGCAGTGATGCAGTGACATTGATATGACGCACTGCCTAATAACGCCGGCACCTACTCCAAAACACCCGGTTCGCTGAGATACTATCACGCGCACACATTAACGCCGCAGTTTTGTTGCGCGCTTTAGCTCGCCTACGCCTATTTGGCTGGGTAGCTGGCTGTTTCGTTTTGGCAAGCGGGACACACAGATAACCATTGATCGCTCCAGAGTATACAGTTAGCCACGACCTTCAGCACGCAGCGCGATGTTAACTGACAGCTAACCACCTCCGGAAGCCTGTTGTGGCTGTCTGTTCTCATCTCGCTCGATGACCAAAACAGGTAAGGTAGCCTGCAGGTCTGCCTTCACCAGCTTACGCTTGCACTCAGCTACACCATGCACTGTACCACTCGTCTGCCGAGAATTCCATCTGTCCTCACTACTAAGTTGAGAGGGAAATTCATGTTTCTGCACGAGCACTGTAGGCAATATGCATTTTGCAAAATTCGCTGAACACTGGATGACTATGGGATGGTAGAGACAACAATCGTAAATGACCGGCATTCACCATAAGCGAGCCACTGTAGGGTCATGTATCGCGCTCCCATTTTGGAACGCGGGCATTTTCTTTCTTCCACTGGATTAACTGCGGAAGTGCTTTCCCTTTTATCTTTTAAGTACCGAAGTTTTTTGATAAATGTCTTACCTTTCTCACCTGATATCAGTCTGATAAATGCTTTGCAATCCGTCGCTTTTTCTTTGAATTCAAATGTTTTTCCTCCTCATGCACTACTTGTGCATCTGCAAAACCAGTTTCAACTACGGACCTGCGCCCATATTTTTTTGACACTTGCATTAAATGTTCTCCTTCGAGGCGACGTATTCACTTACCGTATTCTCATAGGGAGGTATTTAAGCTCACTTTTTCTTTTCCGCCGGAGCGTACCATAGATCATTTTCAATTGTTTAGGCTGTGTTTCTATGTTGCTGGCTTCTGTGTTTCCCGGGGTCACAGTGAGGAAACACGAGATTTGCCAGCGTACAGGTTGCCTAACTGAACTCCCTACCTCGTCTGTTGCGAGTGGTTCGTTCCACTCCAGCTGTGAGCCAGACACTACTGGTCTTTGGCCTCAAATTCAAGAGTTCTGGGATATGATCTTCCTTTGACTGGCAGACTGAAGCTCAAAGAGACTAGCAAACTCCTTAAGGCGCCCCTTGACGCCGCAGTGGAGGGTCTTCAGTTGGTGGGTTTTCTGGTGCTGAGCCGGCATTTCACTTCTGCCCGGCCTGAATCCGTTCTGGTGGCGCACGGCCTCGGGATCACTATATCGGTTAACTTCAGCTAGTTCTGAGTAACGTGCGTAGCTCGTGAAGCAAGATGTGCGAGGTTAGCGCTCTTGTGAACCATTCGACCGAAATGTGTTTGTTATCCGACGTTACGAATAGTCAGGTGAGTTTACCAGGCTGCGCATTACTGAGAGCTGACCGCGCATTCAACCTTCGCGGTGGAGGTGTAGCTCTATATCTCAGATCTACCATAATTATTTCCAAAATGTGCACGTTGTTCTTATCGGATGTGACTGCCGAAATCATTTCTTTTGAAGTACGTAACTATAAGAAGCTAAGCATTTTGTAAGTATATGGGGCTCCTGCTAGCACTTCTAATGGACTCATTGACCTCATTCGTAGTCAGTCGACTACCGGCTGCCTAATTATGGGACATTTTAACCACATGAAAATAGAATGGCAGACCTTTCCATGTCAGTCAGCAGCCGGGGGGGCTGGTCACTACTTCTTTATTTAACCTTGCTGGTACCTTAACACCAGTCCGTGGATCAGCCCACTAGGTTCATGGCAGGTCAAGCTCCGTCCGTCCTAAACCTAAGCTTCGCTAAGTCTGGAGATTTTATTGGTGAACTTACTTATGAATCGCCTCTGGGCGCTAGCGATCACGTGACCATACTGACCACAACATTCCGAGTCGGAATATATGACGAACAGGTTACCCCACGACCAGAGCTACGGTCGCGACTTTGCCTTGCGTCGTTTCTGTTCAACCATGAATTGCAGACCGCGTGGGATTACTTCAAGCCCTACCTGTCTGAGTTCTCTCTCCCATATCCCCATTTCTGTGATGAAGGTTAAAACGCAAAGCCGCCGTGGTTTGATACGGCTGCACGTCGACGGATGAACTGGCGAACCAGGTGCCGGCGGACGTACCGGTCGGGTCTCTCCGACAGCGCTTTTCGACGCTAACGAGAAGGACAAAATACCGGCAATCAACATCTGCTTGCATCTCGACTATACTAAGAAATGTCTGTGACCGATGGCTTCAGTAAATCCAAAGCGATTATTCGCCTATATCAAGTAGGGGATTAATCTTGTGCCGACGACCCTGGTGCTGACATGGATTAGGCTAAGGCGTGTCTGCTTGCGGAAAGGTATGCGCTAGCAGTTGTTACGGAATCCTGCTTGCCGCCTATTAATTTGGAGACGACAGTTCCGTCTGACTCACTGCTGACGGAAATTTACGTTACAGAGACTTAGGTGTTCATACTACTTTTAAAACTAAATCTTACCAAAGCGCTTGGGCTAGATGCTATTCACGCCCAGTTATTATATGAACTGGCAGCTTAGCTTTGTGGGCCAAGCATGCGTTTGTTTGAGAAGTCTCTTCATTGCTCCTTAGCTTCTGACTGGGAGAAAGCGATAGTATGCCTCATTTGCAAGAAGAGTGACAAACACCATCTTGAGAACAACAGACCGATCAGTTCGACTGGTGTACTGTACAAATGACTCTCATCTCTTAAGATGACCTGAAAGCCCACTTGAGGACGCTCGACTTGCTCTGTCCCTCGTAGCACGGTTTTCTTAAAGGCTACTCATGCGTTCTCAATTTATCATGTGCTCTGGAGTGTTGGGCCGACGCAATGGATTGGGGCAAGGCGGTGGATGTACTTTTCATTTACATTGCGAGAGCTTTCGACACCGTCCCGGATTCCCACTACGATCATAGGGTATCTCCAGGCAAGCACTGCAGAAGCTAATGGCATTTCTAGGGGTTAGGGGGATATGCGTTCGGGTGGACTCGAACCTCTCCTCTCGACAGTTGGTTCTCAACGGTGTTACGCACTGGTCTGTGCTTGGTCCACTGCTACTCTCCTTGTATGTTAATGCCTAGCCTGAGAATATGGGGGTTTAGTCTCTCATGATTGCAGACGACCTTAAGTTCCGGGACACGGTCATTTCTTTGGATGACTTCAAGTTTTTTCACCGTGCGCTTGGTAGACTCTGGAATTGACCCACTTTATGGCAGTTACCCATAAATCTTTCAAAATGCTAAGTTTTACGCCTTGAGAACAGTGGATCATCAACGCCTTACTTTTTAGGGGACAACTAAGTAACATGCCTATCCGAACAAATCGACTTGGTGTCACGCTGTCATCGAATCCCATGTTGAGTGTAAACTGGACAAAGGCTGTTTACAAGGGGTTCAGAATACTGCGGATGATTTGCATCTCATTTGGAATCCTAACGGCTGAAATGTTTGTTATTCTCTGCACGACTTTCACCAGACTACACTTAGAGTACTGTGTCCAAACCTGCCTCCTTGCGTAGTAAAGAACAAGACGACAGAGGAGCAGATTTTGAAGATTGGCACCAAGATGGTGCGTAGGCTAAGACGTGTGCCATATCCCGAGAGATTGCTTGAGCTGGCTGTCAGACGGGCTCGCGCTTCACAGTCGCTCACAACTAGATAATTTGACATTCGTGACTGTCCCGTCACCTAATTGTGTTGGACACACGCACGATAGCAGTTCAGAACTATAGAGCGCTCATCATTCATGATTAAATCCGCTCCTGTGGTTGGCTTATTGATCTATTGATCTTTCTGCATCTCCATTGCTTAACTTCGTCAGCTTTCCAGTATAGCTCGTCCCGCGCCGTGGTGTTCCTGCCTCCCCTTCGAAGTGGGTTCTGTTACAGTCAGCCGTTATAATAGACTGGCGACGACATTCCCGTTTGCGAACCATGACGGTCCCTTTGGAATTTCTTCAAGAAATGCTGTCCAGACAGCAAACACAGTTTGAGGCGTCACAGCAACGCTTAATTGACAACACAAATATCGGTACAGTCAGCATCTACGTATTCAACGATTTCCACTGCAGACAAGCTGGTGCACAGTAGGGCAGAATTTCATTACCAGCTAGACGATGACCCCACTTTCGAAGCATTGTTTCGCCGCTTATGAAGACTTGTGAAAAGTTGATGGGTGTAAGCTAGACGATGCAGCTCAGGTACGTCTTTTTTGATGAAATTGTGTCCATAAGAGTATGAAAGTACTCTAACTACATTCTACCCAAGAACCCACACGATATATCATTAGACGACACTGTGAAACACTTGATCAAAATTTTCGGCCTTAAAACCACTTTTCAACACATGTTTCGGAGGTTTTCAAGTTATACTGGGTCCTTTCCCCTACACTATCCGCGTCACCGGGGCGATCTGATCCTCACCTATCGCATCTTATCGGGTCAGATTGTTCCGGACTTACGCCACTTTTCCTTCCGGCTCGATTGCCGACTCTTCGTTTGCATCTAAGGAAGCTGCACCAGTCTCAATCCGATCGCGTTAGGGCTGATGTCTGGTTATCGCGTTGGATACTTGACTCTTGGAACACCCTGCCTGAGGATGTACTATTGGCCCCGAAGGTTACGACGTTTGAGCGTCGACTTAATGTCCTGGATATTCGGCTAAAACTCTTCCCCTTCACATATTAGCCTGCATTACAATGTTCCATTTCTTTGTTGTCTTGATTTCCAGTGCTTATTTCACTTTCTGTTTTTTTTCAGCTTTTTCTTTTCCATTCCTTCCATGAGGAAACCATGGACATTGTTGTGTTGTGTTTTAGTTTACTGTTTCTGTACCTTCGTTTGAATCCCATGGTTTCTGATGGCATTATGTCTGTTAACAGACTTTTGCAAATATATAAATATATACATTTCATGTGACCGACACAGCGGGGACTGCTGGTGCAGGACAAGTGGGCATTAATTGATTGACCACGGTGTGACGCGCGTGTTGATTGTAAACACTCAGAAGACCAATTGAACCGCTGATATCAAAGACGCTTCCACATTGGAACATCCATGTTCCTGTCCCACTTGAACTTGAACATCTACCAACGTTCCCGATGTCCCACAGCCACAGAACCACCCCTCGTCTTTTCGCCGTAGGTGTGTGTTACGGTCCAGTCATGACCTGTCCTGAAAGTAATCAATTCCATTTCCGTCTTACTCCTGCTTATTTGCTTACAGTTTCTTGCCATCGTCGACGCGTTCCACCTTACTAACTTTTCTCAAAGGGAAATATAATAACTATCACTAGTGATATATACTGGGGAACTTCTTTGGGTGTGGGTTTAAGCCGTGGGTTAATGAAATTTCGTTGCTTTGTTCTGGTGCAAACGAGGGAAGTGATGAAAGCGCACTATATGCTGTGGATTTGTTCAGAAAATCGCGGACCAATGCATCAGCTCCTGACACAAAATTAAACAGTTTTACTGTGTCTAAAACAGTTTTTTGCGATGTACTTTTTACGGTGACCGCTTATTAGGCAGCGGACGATAAGCAAACGATTAACGTAAGTATTAGAATCATTTCCCTTTATAGTCCCTGCTGTTCTAACGTCTAAATGTGTCACGTATTTGCGAGTTTATAAACGTTACCGAGTTAGTTCATCTGGAATATACATTCACGGCTAAGGATTCTCTGGGTATGCGGAACCCAACCGTTTCACTCCTCACAACCTTTCTTTTCCCGTTCTTTTGATAGCGAGGTGCTTTATGGCTAGATGTAGTTTGTTCAATGTGATTACAAGACGTTATACTGTCATTTGGTTGTGGTCTCCAGCCGTAAAGCTCATGCGTATCAAACCTGTCCGGAACTTTTATTGGGACTACTCACCTCTGAACACACTGCAATTTGTTGCATTTGCAACTCGCTTATAAGCGAGTAGAGACGGTAGAGACGGTATAAACTTACGCAACCCTTCCAGAAGCTTGTTAACAGCCCAAGCCGAGGTGTTGGTATTAAGCACCCATGATGCGAGGAAACTACGTGCCTCATCACACGGCGTTGGTGACGTAGTCAAATCTATAGCAGTGCAATCATGCTCCCCTATTTCGCAGCTCATGCTTTGCACGTCATCACTCTCGGTTTCCGTCCTTGGTGACTGAACGGAAAGTACGTCGGGGGATTCGCGTATACAGCGGTTGTGGTCCGCATCTGAAAGGTTACGCGGTGGCGAGACGCAGAAGTCTACAAACACACAAAAAGGATGTCTGTGAACCTTACCTCCCATAATTGCATCCACGTTACAAGTGGGGCTATGGTTGCGCTCACTGAATGCCTCACGCTCTGCGAGTCTACGCAAAAGCAGCAATCGCATTCTCAATGTGCGTGCAGAAGGTAACGCAAACGAACAACGACGTCTTGTTAAACGACTACGCATCTCTAGAACATGAAATATTAAATGAACAAACGCTTACGTAACGCTGTTTAAACAAAAAAAGGTGTCTGAAGTGAATAACGGACGTACCGACAAGGAGACCAATAGGGAAACCGTAGAGCAATCAAATGACCGCGCACTTCTATTTCCGGGACGAAAAGGTACGCAAACAAACACTGACGTTTACCTTAATGAACACAAATCCACATTATACCTCACTTTATAACCCTTTGACGTTATTATACGTAACATTGATTGTTCAACAACATAGAAAGTCCACGGACTGCCTTCCTATTGGTTCGTAAATGACGAAGCAAAACGAAGACAAACCTTCGTAAACGTCCGTCAGTGACGGAGCAAAACGAAGCAAACTCTTCGTAACCGTTCGTCATTGACGAGGGTAAACGAAGATTAACCTTCGTTTTGCTTCGTCAATGACGAACGTTTACGAAGAAAAATCTTCGTAAAGGTTCGTCAGCGCCTCGCCATTGACGAAGCAAAACGAAGATTTTGCTCAGTATGACGGAGATTTTTCTTCGTCATGTGCTACCAGGGTTAAGAATTCTATTCCGTGTGTGTGTAGCACTGTTCTGTAGACCACTTAACAACTGAAATACACGTAAGTATCCACCCTCTGAGATTGCGTAACTGATTAATTGGTTGTCGTAGACTGATTCTGCAGTTGCTTTTGCCTGGGTACTCGACACTGCATACCAGGATATATTTAGCTGACCTAAGGTGGCGTGACATGAACATCTCAACCGCCATTTTATGAAGCCTCGTCGCAATTAGAATCAGGCAGAAAACTACTGCGTATCCAGAAAAGCGCCGTTTCCCCAGTAGCGCGCACCCACCGTTTCCTGCCGGATTCGAACCCATGCCTTCACACTTGCGAGTCAGTGAACTAAGCCACTGAGCCATGGACGACAGCTACGGAACGCCATTAATGATATCTAACTGCGATATCGCGCGGCTCATCCTCCACCTTCATGCAAGTGATGAAGGTGCAGAAGACAGGGCTAGCTCCCAGAGCCACGAATTCCTTTGCAATCGAGGTGGAATGTAAGCTGCTAAGGAGACGAATCTTCACAAACTACCCAATATATCCCCCTACTACTTACAAATCGTAACCTCTCTTCGAGTCGGTCTGCATCGTATTGTGTGCCTCCATGCTTCCAGTTAACAAGTCTCCACTATCCAATCACCTACCTCGCCCTAATCTTAGGACGTTGATTTATCCATGCAACCTCACCCGTACTAACTGTTATATATATATATATATATATATATATATATATATATATATATATATATATATGGCGGGAGAGCCTATGGTGCGCTGAGGCTGGTGGTGGCTAGATCCTGACAGATGGTCTACCCACTGCTGCTACTGCTGCGCCATGGTCTCATGTCCTGGGCGCCTCCACGTGGCGACCGCTGGGTGGGAATTGGGTTTCGCTCTTCTCCCTGCTAAGATCCATGACACCAATCCGCATGAGTCAGTGAACTGACCATGTGCTAGACCCGCTGCCTTTCGGGTGTTCATTTAATCGAAGGCTTTGGCTGAGGACGCGAGTCGTTCTCCTGTCAGGATTGGGCGCCCTGGCAGTATCCTAGTCCATCCTCTCCGGAGGTTAGGAAGTGGTCGATGGCCCACTTCCCGTAAAACCTAGCCTTGGGAGACAACAGGTTACGGGTGATATTCTCAATGCTCGATTGGCGTAGAGCACGAGTGCCACGCGTTGTCTCTGACGGTGGGAGGACACCTCCGGGTGTTCAATGGTTTGCTACTGCCCGCCTCAAGCCAGGCAGCCCCTGGTCAAATTGGTGCAAACCCGCCAAAAACCCACCTGCGTCTGGCCGTGGTCGCAGGTGCGTATCCAATTACGGTCGCAAAACATATGATAACTGTTCCAGAACCTCAAAGGCTGCGTGTGACGGCCGTCAAGCAGATCCTAATCTGTCTCTGCAATCACATTCCCGAGCTGGATCTGCTCTCCACTGCCTTGTGGGTCAGGCTATTGAGCCAAAGGCTCCGGGCGGAGTCCCTCAAGCAAACCTCCAAACCACCCACTGCCTTGTGGGTCAGGCTATTGAGCCAAAGGCTCCGGGTGGAGTCCGTCAAGCAAACCTCCAAACCACCCACTGCCTTGTGGGTCAGGCTATTGAGCCAAAGGCTCCGGGTGGAGTCCCTCAAGCAAACCTCCGAAGCACAACGACCACCTCGCGTGCGATTGCCCACCAATGCAATCGTATGCCTGCACGCAAAGCACTCAGCATCGGGTGCTGGAACGTGCGCACACTACTGGACCGGAACTCCAGCGAGCGCCCGGAGCGACGCACTGCACTGGTCGCAATGGAGCTGGCGCGCTACCACATCGATATTGCGGCGCTCAGTGAAACTCGGCTCGCTGAGCAAGGTAAGTTACATGAAGCCGGTGCTGGCTACACATTCTACTGGGTGGGCAACGCCGCCTCAGCACCACGTGAACATGGGGTCGGATTTGCAATATCCGACCGCCTGAATGGCCAGCTGGTGGGTGAACCAACGGGCATCAGCGCGCGACTGATGACTGTTCGCCTACGACTCGGAAGAGGTAAGTTTGCTACTTTCATAAGCACGTACGGTCCGACCATGTGTTATCCTGATGACACGCGTGATCAGTTCTACACTGAGCTATCCTCCGTGATACGGTCTGTGCCGAAGAGCGACCGACTATTTCTGCTGGGTGACTTCAACGCGCGCGTTGGGCGTGATGCATCAGCGTGGACAGATGTTATCGGTGCGCATGGTATTGGTTCAGCGAATGCGAACGGTGACAGGCTGCTCTCACTGTGTGCCACTCACGGCCTGACGATCACGAACACTCGGTTTGCACTGAGTGCGAGTGATATAGCAACTTGGACGCACCCACGGAGTGGTCACGCTCACCTGCTCGACTATGTCATCGTACGTCAGCTTGATATGCGTGAAGTTCGCATGACACGTGTACTGCGTGGAGCAGAGTGTGGCACTGATCACAAATTGGTTCGGACCAAACTGTACATATATTTTCGTAAATCGATGTATTGCACTCCCGCCGTGAATCGGCGTAAATTTAACATTCTCTCCCTCGGCACTGTGGCGAAACGTACTGAGCTGGAGAAGGCGATGGCTGCACGCCTGTGTGGTGATGTGGACTGTATAGCCACAGTGGGCGACCTGTGGCACCACATTCGCGACCAGGTGACAGCTGCTGCCGAGGAGACCATCGGGCGCGCAAACTGTAAGCCGCCTGATTGGTTTGATGACAACAATGTGACGATTGACGCATTGGTGTCAGAGAAGAATGCAGCATTTTCTGCACATGTGGCAGACCCCAGTGACTTGGGGAAGAGGAGTCAGTTTCGCAAACTTCGACGGCGACTGACCCGAGAGCTCCGTCGCATAAAAAATGCATGGTGGACGGAGAAGGCGAAGCAGATGGAATGCTACGCCGAACGCCGTCAACACAAGGAATTCTTTGACTCCTTGAAGGCGGTGTATGGACCGAGGTTGGAGCCGCTGAGGACACTGATCGATGGTAGTTCAGGCGCTACCTGCACCCAGACTGCAGACATAATGCAGGTCTGGCGGAAACACTTTGACTGTCTCTTGAACAACCGTTCAGAGATCGACTGGCCTACATTGAACGGCCTGAAGCAGCACGATGTGAAGGCGGATCTGGCGGATACGCCGAGACTGGATGAGACGCAGAGAGCACTTGCTCAGCTGCGAAACGGCAAATGTGCCGGAGGTGACGGGATCCCACCTGAAGTATTGAAACACGGTGGACCTGCGTTGTTGACTGCGCTGCACCACTTGGTGCAACGCGTGTGGATTGAGGAGGAGGTGCCTCCTGAGCTGAAGGATGCCCTTGTGCTACCACTGTACAAGGGCAAAGGTAGCAAGCAATGTTGCACGAATTATCGTGGCATCAACTTGCTGAGTTGTGTGGGCAAGGTGATTGCCCGAATCCTGCTCAATCGCCTCGTCAGTCAGGTTGTGGAACCTAACGTGGCGGAAGAGCAATGTGGATTCCGTTCGGGTCGCAGCACTATAGATATGGTGTTTGCGGCTCATCAGTTGCAAGAGAAGTGCAGAGAACGACACCAGCCATTGTACTCGCTTTTTGTTGATTTCACCAAGGCATTTGATACGGTGAACCGCGAGGCACTGTGGCTGGTGTTGGGTAAGTTTGGTTGCCCGCGTAAGTTTGTAAGTTTAATTGAATGTCTGCACAGTGGTATGCGAGCGAGGGTGCAGCTGAGTGGAGAGACCTCGGATGATTTTGCAGTTGTCTCTGGTGTGAAGCAAGGCTGTGTGTTAGCTCCTGCCCTGTTTAATATCTATCTTCATGCAATGTTGTCTTGTGCTTTTGATGCGGCTTCTGCTTACGGTGTTCGTGTGGAGCACCGTATTGATGGTGGGTTGCTGAACATCCGTCGTTTCGGTGCGAGAACTCTAGTCTGTGAGACAACTATCCGTATGTTGCTGTTTGCTGACGACTGTGCGTTGTTTTCACACAACGCGGATGAGTTGCAGCACATGACTAGTGCTCTGGCTTCGACAGCGGCCAAATTCGGGCTCACCATCAACACAAGCAAAACTGTCTGTCTGTTTCAGCCTTCACCGGAGGTGCAAGCTTCAATATTGCCGCAAATCAGCATTGGTGCTGAAGTATTGGAAACCACCTCCCGCTTCTGCTACCTTGGGAGTGTGATGTCGACTGATCAGCAGCTACACGTTGAGTTGCGTAATCGCGTGTCGAAGGCAGCGGCGGCATTCGGGAAGCTTGAGTACCGAGTGTGGAACAACCATCAGCTTAGCATTGGCACGAAGCTGATGGTGTACAAATCCATGGTACTGTCCGTTCTTCTATACGACAGTGAAACGTGGACGATGTACCGGCGAGATGTGCGATATCTCGAGCGGTTCCATCAGCAGTGTCTGCGACGAATTCTGCGGATCGGCTGGGGCGCCAGAGTTGCAGACACGGAAGTGTTGCGCCGAAGTGGGATGTATGCAGTGGACTGCATACTTTTATTGAGACACCTGAGATGGCTCGGTCATGTGAGCCGTATGGATTCGACGCGGATACCGAAACAACTTTTATACGGTCAGCTGAGTATTGGGAAGCGGCTTGGGGGGAAACCAAAGTTACGTTACCAGGACATGATTAAAGTGAGCCTCACACGTTCTAATCTTGATTGCAGATCATGGGAATCGAAGGCGGTTGATCGGCGTGCATGTCGCGATCTAATCACGAAGGCAGTTGCTGAAGTGCGGGAGAAATCTCTCATGCATGCAGAGAAGAAGCGGCAAGTGCGGAAGCGGCAAGCACCGATGAATTGTACTCCATCGACATCGAGCGCATTGTGCTGTAGAACATGCGGTCGCGAGTGCCTTAGTCAGGCAGGCCTAGTGAGCCATGAGAGAGGTCACTCGGGACCACTGCCGAAGCGACGACGGGTCCCGCAGTGAACGTAGGCAGCACCGGCGCAGCGTTTGTAGGCACGCTGAATTCGATTTACTAACCGCATGGTTGCATGCTAAGTCTCTTTATTTCAGGTGGTGGGTTTTCGGTTCTCTCTTAATTCCTTTCTTTCTCATATAAATGTCTAGTGGGCCATGCGCTGTGCCATTTGGGGCCACTACGGAAGCGACGACGGGTCCTGCAGAGAATTACGACGAGCCGGCGCAGCGTTTGTAGGCACGCTGAATTCGATTTACTAACCGCGTGCTTGCATGCTAAGTCTCTTTATTTCAGGTGGTGGGTTTACAGTTTTTACCTTAATGCTTTTCTTTCTCATATAAATATCACCCTGTACTCTATTCCATTAACTTGCACACATCGCTTCAGCCAATTGTATTCGATTTCCATAACATTTTTGTGTTCGTGGCATACCGTGAACTATACTTCCTGACCTCGTGCACTTAGCTAGGATTTGTATGTAAACAACTTATTACGTATGCTATTTAATTAAGGTTTATGTCACCGTTTCCTTATGCATTAATCGAGTTTTCTCTTTATCTTTTTCTTTCTCTCTCTCTTAAGTGATTGGCTGTTGTTTGATATCCCCGGTGTGGCTGCGCTTGATGTGCATGTTGACAAGGTGCCTACCTGTCTATTACCCACTACATCGTCCATACTGGCTCCAGGAGACAGTTGGTCGTTGCTGGAGGGGACGGGGTGCACGGTCCTTGTGGCCGTGTCAGGCTCGAAGAGTGGTTCCATGCACTCAGTGTGGAGCGGACTACGGTCCAGCCACCGCCTTGTGTGCGCTTGATTCCCCAAATACAGTGTGCTTGTGTTTGCCTGTGAAGGAGTGTGGGCCGGCTCCGTTGATGAAACGTGGCTCCCATCCGCATGCCTCCCGGTCTTATTCCTTCGGGTTTACACTGGATATGGGGTATGTGGTTGGAGCTGTGGGTGGTGCAGCGCAAGCCATCCATGGTCCCTCTGTAGGCGCAGGCGTCCTGTGGCTTGCCACAGTGACAGGCAAATCCGAAACCGGATGCCGCCAACCATGTATGTATGTGTGCCCCATGCTGAGGCTAATGTTGCATTCTTGATGCTTCTTCACCGCAGTTGGGCTAAACCAACTTACACTTAAACTAGGTCTTTTTCAGCTGGCTAAATTTCATTCCGCTTTATTTGGTTTGTTCTGCCTCCCTGAATAATGTTCTATTAACTGGCCACGTTGCTTACACTAATTGCGCTTATCTTCGGTAATATTGTTGCGTTTGTAGCATTTTAAGTAACTTGTGGACATTTCTTACTTATCACGGATTTGTTGCTAATCAACTTACTTCATATGGTAATTTAGCGAAGAGTTATGCCACCGTATCTGTATGCATTATTGGATTTATTTTATTTCAGCTTGTCGTTTAAAGTGAATGGCTGTTGTTTGATATCCCTGGTATGGTTGCGCTTGATGTGTATGTTGACAAGGTGCCTACCTGTCTATTAGCCACTACATCGTTCATACTGGCTCCAGGAGACAGTTGGTCGTTGCTGGAGGGGACGGGGTGCACGGTTCTTGTGGCCGTGCTAGGCTCAAAGAGCGGTTCCATGCACTCAGTGTGGAGCGGACTACGGTCCAGCCACCGCCTTGTGTGCGCTTGATTCCCCAAATACAGCGTGCTTGTGTTTGCCTGTGAAGGAGTGTGGGCCGGCTCCGTTGATGAAACCTGGCTCCCATCCGCATGCCTCCCGGTCTTATTCCTTCGGGTTTACACTGGATATGGGGTGTGTGGTTGGAGCTGTGGGTGGTGCAGCGCAAGCCACCCATGGTCCCTCTGTAGGCGCAGGCGTCCTGTGGCTTGCCACAGTGCCAGGCAAAGCCGAAACCGGATGCCGCCAACCATATATATATATATATATATATATATATATATATATATATATATATATATATATATATATATATATATATATATATATATATATATATATATATATATATATATATATATATGGCATTTCCTCACATACTGTCCACTGTATGCATGCCAAGTGCATACGGTGCCTACTCCGATGTCTAATGTACTAGATATCTAACTAGCGGCCAGTTGTAGCGGATAGCTTTTTGTCTATGCAAGTCCAAATAAAGATCCCGCCGGCTCAAACGACTGCAACGTTTCAGCACGTTTTTCGTCGACTTTGCAATTAACTCCCCTTGTTTCAAGTATATAGTCAAGTGTCTATTTGCTCTAGCCACCACTCTTACCTCCCTATTAAAAGCACCGGAGTGCACATTTTTCGAGCATATGAATGATTTACTTGTTTCACTCTTCATGAATGGGGCCGTTCCTACGCGACTGAGCTAAACTCGAAGCTCTCATCCGCGATGTTCATCCGTGTGTGTTCAATCAGCTGGGACGTCTAACCGCACCTAAATGGTCAGGCGTTTTCAACCATACTGTCGCCACCATCATTCCTTGTCTGTCTGATGCGTCGTATAACTTAATTAGCGTGTGTGTTTCCACGCCTGGTATATACAATCACCGGCGTCCACTTGTTCAATAGTCTACATGGAATGCGCACTTTCATGTCTTTACCTATTCTTTGATCTAAGTTGAAACACATCCGTGCTCTGTCTACTATTAACCTGCCATTCGTGTTACGTCAGAAGGTGACATCTCTGGGGATAACAAAGACTCATATGTACCAGCATAGCTGATATGCTACCATGGAGCACCATACTGTCAAACACAGTTCGATGCAAGACAAAACTTATCAAAAGAAGGATTGAAAATTCACCCGTCACGTGTGCATAAATGCGCATTCTTGACTTGACTTCATGTGTTCACTAATGAAGCCTCAAAACTCCAGTCAGCATCAATAATTGGGGTAATGGAATTCCGTTTGTGACCAAACTGGTACGATTCACTATGTTGTGATTGGTGTTCACGAGCCACGGTCTGTCTGGTCACGCACAAGACTCGTGTGTGAATAAATGTCCATGTTATCAAGCGAACCAGTGACTTGGTCGTGGGTACCCATTACAGCTGTGTCCTTTGCTTGCCCGTGTTCCTACTTACGATACACTAGTTAAAGGTGCTCCAAGCATTGCGATGAAGGTACACTACTTTTGGTTGTGTACAACCGATGGTGAAGTGGCATTCTGGTCATTAAGGTCCAATTTACGAAAAGGAAATTGTGGCGCTCGTATGCGAACCTAATATTCCGTTAAATCAACAAGCGTTACGGCCTAGAAACTATAACAACGAGCGTCTTGTCCTAACATCCTTGAAGTCCAACTGTACGGTCAGTGTGAAACGCAAACTCAATAACATCCCGATACGCAGTATCCTGTGGCTTATACAACGAGTTAGAACTGACTTGTATGGTGAATACCTGTCATCAGTTATATTACCCCCACATCATGTGACGTCGCTACGGAATGGGCTGTTCGATTGTTCAGCTCATGCATCAATGGGATGACCTTTTATCCCTGCCACGGTAAAAGTGCCGTTCTTTCCTGGGATTTCGTCGTTGGGTTCAGGGACGAAGCCAACCTGCATTGGGGACTGAATTAACCAAGGTTGTACATCTGATTCAACGAAATAGCAGAGTCCCGGTTTTTCGAACCTTTTTATTCCTATGGGACATAGGTTGAGGTGGTCGGTCACAGAGCGAATTCGGATGTTCTCCTACCGCTGCGCGCAATGTGGTGGGTGAGCTAGTCAACCAGCCACTGGACTCATTGTGAGAATAGGCTCCTACCTCCAGCTGTGATTCCACATTCCTCTCGAACTAGTGTGTGCGTCCAAGGAATTACTAAATTGCCATTCAGAAGACCAAGCGTTCGCGAGCACCGTGACAATTTCTTCAAACCGTGAAGCGAAATTTACAGCAGCCAATTACAGAAGCCATTAAGCATTCCGCCCACGGCTTTCTCTTTTCGTCTTGGCGCACTCACTGTAAATGGCAAATTACCATACAAGCCGATAGTTGTATCACCAGAACTGAGACCTGCACCATCTGCGAAAACTCAGCTTGCCATCTGCTTGTCCCATTCGTAGTCGCCCATGGCTTCCTGGTGTGCACCTCACTCCATCCATCCATCCATCCATCCATCCATCCATCCATCCATCCATCCATCCATCCATCCATCCATCCATCCATCCATCCATCCATCCATCCATCCATCCATCCATCCATCCATCCATCCATCCACCAACGCAGCTTGCCTCACCTGTCACACCTGCCTGTCGTCTGTTCGTTCACGCCTTTGCACCCACCACCCACGTGACACATCGCCCCAATGAAGTCACCCGTAAACGGCATGTCGTACATCGACCACGTCATTGCATGGGGTTTTGCGGCTTTGTGTCACCTCTGTGATCCGCTTATCGACATTGGCTTTGTGGTTGGTCTGTCATGTACGGCGATTCGCACTCTCCTTGTGTACCATGTGAAGCCGCGGTTGTTTCACTACCGAGCGTGTTATGTTGAGGGTAGCCCCCCATACATTTTGAAATCCTTTTGGTCCGTTAACTTTTGGCAACCTTTTGATTTGACCAGGGAGTTCTACGCGCTACCCAAGTCTCAAACGAATTTGTCGCTTATATCTCGTGATCGAACCCTACGGTTAAATGTTCCGTCATGACCCTTTGTGTAGTATCCTGATATAAGTGTTGTTTGAATCGGCATGCATATACAAGTGTCATTCATGAAATAACTTGCAGCAACTTGGCTGGTTGCCAAAATCCCTCTAGAGGGGTCCACTAGCTATTCTATGCCAGTCCATTTTCACAACATGAACTTTTCCAGGCTTCGCAGAAGTCTTTTTCTCGATCTGGACCGTGTTGCATCTCAGCGTCGGTCAATGCTTACCTTCTGTAATGAGGACCTTTAAAGTTACATCAGTACCCTGGTTTAAGCTAACAGTAAACGCGTAGGATTCACAACCTCTTTCTGATCCTATAACGTTATAATAAAACTGACATTCCAATTTGCCGTCCGAGAAAGATCGTTTACAATCACAGTTAACAGTGTCTGTCAGAGCCTGTGTGCTTTGTTTGCCTTGACGCAGACCCACCAACATGTGTTTGTCAACGGTGGCCAAGCTTCAGCAAATATAGAGTGCCACGACTGATTTAGCGGCAACTGACCAATGTGTCTTAAGTGTTGTTGTGCTGGGTTTGCATCACGGCAAGCTAACTTCCAGAGAATCCCCGCGATAGCAGAAATCCACCGCGAATCCATCACCCTAGCAAGTGAACTACAAGTCAAGTCAAGTGTCAAGAATGTGCACCCATGTGCAGTCAGAATCATCATAATCACGAAATTTTGTGGTTGTGTTCTAAAGTAAACTAGGTATGCAGAATAACGTGTTTTGTGAATTTGTCTGTCGACTGCAGAGGGAGCTGCTGTGTCAAATATTCTTCTATATTCAATTATAGTTGTACTCGAGCTTGCCGTTCCAAAGGCAGTTTCAGGCGACATTCTGCGGAGACATCCTTGCTGTTTGAATCTTCTCTCTAACAAATGGGTGGATATCTAAAGTTCTATGAATTTCAGGTTAACTACAAACGTGCATCCCAATGGCGCTCTAGACCAGTTTTGAAATCAGCGACCACGGCAAAAAGCGTGCAAGTCCTAAGTGCTGAGACCGCAGCTGTATTAATGGTTCCACCTAGTATAACTAGGTTAACTGCTACAGACAGTAACACGGTTTTCGTCAAGTTGCTTTTAGGTCGACGAGTCACACGGTATGCTTGTGTATTCAGAAACGAGGTGGACGTTTTGTCATTAGTTATTGCCGCAATTCACCTCAGCTACTCATATGCTGGTATTTATCCGGGAAACTTATGTCCTGACATTTCGCTCTCTTGTAGAGAACATCTGAGTGGGGCCACACTTTATCTCACTGCTGTTTTATACTTCACGTGAGATACGCAGACCAAGTCAGGTAGCGTCCTCAGAAACAAGATCTCAGTGGGCTTCAAAATACAGAGTGAAGAGCTACCAGTGATGTCAATAACTTATCCCCTCCCATACTCACCGAATGTTCTGCACGTGTAAACCGGACGGCATCGGAGAACATGCTATCTCACTAAATCCCCAGGAACCCCATAGGATAGTCAACACACCAGTATGAGGACATCAGTTGGTGTTGGCCATCCAGTATAGCCTTTTTGAATATGGTCAGAATCATTCCCTCTTTCGAGTGTGACTACCTTGGATCGCCATCTACAGTTCTATTATTTCTGCACATGAGTTATCTGTAGTAGAAAATTAGTTGATGTTGCGGTAGTCTGTTCTTCGAGAGATGATCTAACCCAGTATACTGTAAGTCATCTAGGCAAAATCTGCAAAAAAGGTAGACAGCTTGACATATCCTGATGGGTGCATCATGACCGGCCGGAGAATGCAAACTTTGTTTTATTGATGCTTTGATGTTTTATTTTGGGGTTCCGACCCTGAGCATCCTATCATAGTGAATAAATTTGAGATTTTCGCCAGCAGTTAGCCTCACTGTTCTACTTGTGAACTTATCTGACCAAACTGTACCACATTTTGCTTTGCATTTGAACAGGTTTGGCCTTATTTGCTACAGGTATTCGATTGGTCCATGTCCGAAGATGAGAAGGAGAGCAAGTTAAAGCAACTGAGTACACACTATCGCAATATGAGGTCGCAGTGGTTGGAAATAGAACATTCGCTCACGTTGCACGCATCGCAAGAAATTAGTAGTGATTTGCACTCGGCATGTGACAATTGCAGCGGCGTTGAATTTAACAACCTTGAAGTCGAGATGGCCCCAGAGGAGGACACACAAACCGACGGGGTAAGAATAGTCGCTGCGTTGCCTTACGTTAACCCAGTCACTCTGTTCCGTCTGCAGAAGGTACACCGAGCTGCATCTTCACAGAAGTTAGATGATTTTGACTGCGAAAATATTCTTGTTTAGGCCACAATGGTAACTTTCGCAACCCCTGTTTATTTTGCATGGACGCAGTATTGCTAGCAAAATGAAACGATGCGTTCCAAGCCTTGTATCAGACAAAACCAATTGGTGTGCATATGAGTGTACTACACAAAAAGCCGTTAACACTAATAATGATGATAACCAAGGCAATAAGTACTGGAAACAGTTCCACGAGTAAACAAGCAATTATCCTCACATGTTAAGGGAAACAAACAAATTAATCGGTATGTTTTGCTGCCATCCAGAGGCAATAGGTTCGTAATGAAAACTGTTTCGCAATACTGGTAGCTAGGGTTAACGACTCAGTTGTTCATTTGTTCGTCGAGCTTGGCAATTTGGTTGCAGAAGCTTTGTCACCATACGTGGTTGCATCGTCAGCGTCGAGATATGTTGGATTCGTTATTGCATACACACCGAATGATAAAGAGGTCAGAAAGCGTGGAGATAAAACTTAGAGCGTACAAACACTTACTGAAGAACACACTATTTAAAACAGAGTATTAGCGAGCGAAGCCAATTCACTGAGTTACATCGACACTTCTAGTAAGGATGCGAAATGACGGATAGTGTTGTTTATTGTCTTTAGTTTTAGCTTTAGAGTTCGACGATTCGTATGATACTCGATCTTCTTTATGAACATTATCCATGCGTATAAAGATTCATGTCGTGTACAGTACCTGGATAAATACCAAAAGAGCCTTGAGTGTTGACCCAATATACAGTGCATACATACACCATATCACAACGTTAGGAACTTCACTCCAAACATTGGAATAGGGACGCGGGAGAAAGCATCTGCTTTCTCTGATCAGAATTATCCATGCTGCAGCGAAATATCGATTTTCTTTGCATTACAACTTAAGGGCAGAAGCGCCCTAATGTGAATACACGTTTGGAGAATACGGTTGAACTTCAAGCCACGTAGCCCAACTAACACCGCTGTATCTGTGCAGTAACGCTCCGCACCATTGAGCCGCGCAGAAAAACCAAACAAATGCGGTACGCGTCCTTTGATGAAATGTCATCGTGCTTCCTCCTCCTCCTCCTCATCGCTAACATTAATTTTTTAGTACTTTAGTTCTCTCTCGTGCAAATCGAACGTCCAAGCTCAGCATGAGTCATCCAACATGAACCGACAGCCTTCATTTACTACATTCTACAACTCTGTTGAAGTGGCCTAATCAGAGGACTGACGTTAAACAGCGAACTGGAATGAATTTGCCACTAATGGTGACACTAGGTGATTTTAACGGGATATGTGGATAACTGTGATAACTATTCACAACAGAGTGGATTACTGCCCACACAATACACGCAACAAATCCATCCGGTACATGTGTTAGCATGAGTCGCATATGGGATACTGCAATTGCGGGCTGAATCGAAGCTAAACACAATTCCGACTGTATCAAAAAGTCATTCTGTAACGAAAGTGATTAATTTGACTGTTTAGACTCTGCAAGAAGAACAATAGATCAAGCAGTTCTGAATTTCCTGTAGTTTGGTTTTTTATCCGCATTGAGTGTCTCCTCTTGTGGTGAGGATATTCAGGAGAGCAGTGGACCACAATAGCGAGATGAAGTAACCTGATTTATTAGCACTATTGTTGTATTTGTGCAAAGCGTACAATGCTGGTGAATTGATTGTCTTTAACAACCGACAATGTACTATGCTTTAATCAATATTTTTGCAGATGGCACGTTATCTAAGTCGCAAAACGCTATTTTAGAAACTGTTTTGCCAATAAGGGTGTCGACTGATATCCCAAAGCTCTAGTCGTGATGGGCGCCGCACCGAGGAGTAGAACACGTAAATGTATGTCCCGGAGGGATTCGGCATGGCGAAATCACCAGGGCTGCCCGAATGCCAAAACCTGGACTGCATACGTGACACATCGTAACTTCTGTGTGAAACTGATCCGCGAAGACAAGGTCACGCATCAGCAGAAGTTAATGAAGCGATTCTGCACTAACCACAAACTCCTGTACAGGCACATTAACGGCCTTCGAAAGGTAAAGCGAGGGGTTCCGGCGCTAGTCACAGCTGATGGATGCACGCGGTCAGCAATGGAAGCAGCTGATCTCCTACGGCTTCATTACTCCCAAACGTTGCAACAAGTGTCGAGCCCAAACATTCACCTCATTTCTAATACTCCACCATCTGGTTTAGAAAACATCACCTTCACTACTGAAGCTGTGTTGAAGAAGTTGTTATCCTTGCGTATCCACAGTTCTCCCGGAGCTGATAACATCCGACCAAAGGCTCTGCAGACGGTAGCTAGTGATCTAGCAGAACCACTGGCTGTTTTCTATCAGCGATGTCTAGAGGAAAACCTTATTCCACCAGTATGAAAGCAAGGGGTCATCACTCCTATCCATAAAGGAGGTAGCCGCACTGATCCTGCAAACTACCGTCCAATAACACTACTTCCCGTACTATCCAAAGTGATGGAATCAATTATCGCAGACGCGCTGATGCAATATTTGGAAAGCCACAATTTAATAGCCTCAGAGCATCATGGCTTTCGTCAAAAGCATTCGTGTAATACTAACCTAATTATTGCACGTAATAGCTGGACTGAAGCTGTTGATGACGGAGCTGGAGTTGATGTCATCTATCTGGACTTTTCAAAAGCGTTTGATCGTTTAGACCATCGAGTTCTCCTTCAGTAGCTTCGGAACTACGGCATTGGCGATCCAATCCTGAGTTGGATTAGTAATTTTCTACAGGAACGACAGCTAGTGGTGAGAGTACGAGAGTCATTTTCTCATGCAATCGACGTGATGTGTGGAGTACCACAAGGCTCGGTTCTTGGACCTCGTCTATTCTTGGTGTTCATTAACGATTTGGCGAGATCAATTACTTCCGATTTCTTATTTTTCGCTGATGATATCAAGATATGGCGAAGGATCAGAGGACCGGATGACCATGAACGGCTCCAGCACGATCTTAACAGTGTCGAACTGGTCAGTTCAAACGCTCTACCGTTCAACGTAGACAAATGTCGCGTAGTACAATTACGCCATAGACATAACTACACCTACATACTTGGGACAAACGAATTGCAGAATAGCTCCCAGGAACGTGATCTTGGTGTGATCGTACAGAGCGACCTCAACTGTTCAAAACAGGCTGAGGTAGCTACGAAAAGAGGCAACCAGCACGTCGGCATGCTGCGAGGGGCATTCGGGAGATTTGACCCATCAATCTTCCCGATGATGCACAATTCCTACGTGCACCCGCATCTGGAATACGCTATCCAAGCTTGGCAACCTTGGTTGAAGCGTGACCTAGAAGCGATAGAGGCACCACAACGGAGAGCAACAAAGAATGTGCAGGGTCTGCGCTATCACTCTTACCACCGAAGGCTGAAGTTGCTGGGAATTTTCAGCGGACGTTATCGAAGGCTGCGCGGCGATCTCATATTAGCGTATCAGATATTGAGTGACCCCAACCACGTATGCCGCCATTTGCTGAAACTTAGCCACAACACGCAGCTCAGGGGTAACAGCTTAAAGTTGAAGGAACAATATAGCCGTCTAGAGTGTCGACGGCATTACTTTTCCCTTCGGGTTTGCAAACCATGGAACGCACTCCCAGACTCAGTTGTATCCTCTCCTACCCTGGATGTTTTCAAAAAACGATTAGATGTTGCTCTCAGCTCCCAACATTTTGTTACCTAAGCTCCTCTGTTGTGGATTACGCCAAGCATGTTTTCAACAGGACTAATGTATCAAATGGACCTAAGTGAGCTACCATATTTTATTTTCTCACTCCTTACCTCAACGATCACTGCACCCCAGTGTCTTTCTGAACGTTTATGCGCGATATTTCTTTTTCATTTTACACTGATGTTAATTATCAAAGTATTCATCTCGGCAGACGTTCGATAGATGACCCAGACATATTTTAATTGCATCATATTCACCGCTACCATCCTACGGGACGTGTCAAGCACTTGCTTTTATCCCTTGATAAATCATTGTTCATTGTTCATTGATATACCGGTAGTTTTAGACATACAGTTGTGGACACTTTCTACGATGAAACCCGGCAGTATCTTGTTGACACTGCATGGATGAGGCCAAAACACTTGAGATCCAACAGGCAGCTCTATTCCGTATGAATCAGAAGGAGTAAATGAAACATCGGCATTGCTAACGACAGTATTTACACCGTTTTGGGTAGTCTACCGCTCTCTTTCCGAACGAACTCTACAATAGTCAGCGTGGAAGCAGGAAACGGGCTATGGTAGATGTGTAATAACTGCAGCTTTATGCGTTGGAAACTGTACTTCTTTTCTAACCGAATTCATCGTGAGTTCAGATACCGTCCCAATAGGATGGCGCTTTTGATAGTAGTCATTTATAGCTCCTTTTTATTCGTCCCTAATTCGGACTTAACGGATCGATTCCAACACCTTCATTAGGCCATACCGCCCACTTAGCTTAAAACAACCATGCGTTTTTCGAGGTCTATCCTAGGTGGATGCAACTGCGATCTGTGCATCAGAATCAGAACGGATGCGTCTAGACGTAGCGTGACTACAAAGCAATTCGTTTAGTATTGTCCGTAGGCTATTATTGAATAAAACCCCACTCAATTCAGTCTGTTCGAACTTCGCCCTCCCTGTCTGGTGTGCATCCCACCTATCTGAGAAATATGTTTCTGTGCTGTTTGCCTAAATTGCCGTGCTTTACTTCTCAGACTAAAAGTCGATTACATCATTTTCCCACGGCGGAAGCGTCTTACGAATAGGGGAAAGCGCAATCGCATCAGAACATAATTTAGAATGTGCCAACCTGTTGGTACATTTCGGTAATGCCAGTTTCCGTGTTGTATGTAATCGTGTATTGATACTTACGTGTACACAGGTGACACGGATGGGTTATACAAAAAAGAAGAAGTATTTTACACTTTTTGAGTGCCGAGCAATATGGGAAACATTAGTTAAACACGTGACCTCTGCTAAATAACTTGTTCTATATTGCGAGTTGGCCAGTCGACTACGTATTATATAGGCGTGAATAAACTGGCTGACAGATTTGGTCATGCTGATACTTACCGCCACCGTGGATAACGCCTCGAAACAGTCCGCATCAATGGTTGAAGACTATCGGACATGGTGCGAATGTGCAGTCAGAGGTGCTCCGGCATTCGACTTCTTGCATCAAAATAGTATAATTCCATTCTGGTTCAGTTTACTTCTTTTTTAATTTTTTCTTTTCCTTCGTTCCACCACCTTTTCGTAGCATTTTTATTTATTTCCGTCTTGGAAACGCGAGTCATGACAACTGAATGCACCGCACTTCGATGCCCGGATATTAATTGTTTAAGTGAACGAAAGTGAGCTGAATGGAAGGCATGTGTTCACACGCATTGAAAGAGGGACGTTTGCCTAGCGGCCGGCGTAATGTCAGTTTTCCGAGACGAATACTGATTGAATTGAGTCACTCCAGGTACAGTCAACGGACCCAAGGGGTCTATGGAATTCCGAATGTCGCGCGTAGATCTGCGGACAGTGAAAAAATAGATAATTAAGCGGTCTACTCGTCGACAATGCAAGACACTGCCCAACTGAGTGCTTTGATTGGTGGAAGCGCAGAACTGTAAGCCCAGTTGGTAGATGGTGACAACCAGTTCACTGGACTGCTCACCCAGAATCGGTCGTCTCTGCACCGATACTAACAGTATTTAAAGGACGATTGGATGACGCACTTATCCACTTACACTTTGTTACTTAGCAATAAGTCTCCGCCCTACTCTTAGAGTTTAGAATGGATTTATTTGATGTTAACTGTGGGTGCTGTGCACCTACGTGAATTGTCGAACTACAGAGGAGCAAACGATAAGTCCTTATTTTCATATTTGAAGTACTAACTATTATTATTATTATTATTCGAGATCTCTACCAACTATCTAACGGGACTTGTAAGGCAACGCTTTTTAATTCACATAAATTCATTGTTCATTGGATGAGTAAGACCGCGGTTGGCCAAAATATTAATGAACCCTCTTGCTTACAGCAGAGGGCGAAGTGGGTCTTCGACTATGTGATTTCAAGGTTTCATCTTTGAGATTAACGCTTGTAGTGCGGCTAAAAACGGTTTCATTGTCTCTCAGAATCTTGTGTTTGTCCCATGTTTTGTTAGGCTGCGATGTGCTAAAGATTTTTCTCCAACTTCTCATATAGTATAAATATATTTTCTCGTTCCAGAGCGATGCGCGTGTACAATTTAGCCGTATAATGGAAGTGGTTCACAAAGATGTCGTCCGGTGCGATCGGAACAACACATTATTTTCTAATAACTGTAAGTGCTAATGTGAACATAAGCATAAATGAGCCGTCTTTAAGTTGTCGAGTTTCAGGGTAATATGGACGGCATGCTCTTAATTTTCAGATTCACGCGGTAGCGATAACCTTCACATACTGAGGCGCGTGGTGCTCACCTATCTGTGGGAGCACTTGGAGGACGGATACACTCAAGGCATGTGCGACATTGTTGCACCCATTTTGGCTTTGATATCCTCAGGCTGCACCGACCAGGATATTGTTGAAGAAACCACATACATCTACTTCCACCATCTGCTGCAAACGTATTCTGGCAAACTCTTCACTGTCGCCTACGGCAGTTCAGAGATGGATCGTAATTTCTCTACACTAAAAACTTTAATTCAGGTAAGTGGACATGATTGTTCACGAATAATCTAGGAAATTAGTACTCCTGCATTGCATATAAACTTCTATCTCCGGTTAGTTCTACCGCACTCTTTAAAGTGATCTAGACAGTCGTACTCACAAAATCTCAGTACAGAGATGACAAGAATGGTGTTGCTAGCAAAGTTTCACGAATCGTTAAAGTTCCCATTCCAGTCTGTTCACCCACCTCTGATAAGTCTTGGTAAACGACTGTTGTGTCACCACATGAATGGCGCATCATCGGGTATGGACAATCCTTGACATTACAGGCATGAACCGTTAACTGAGCCAGCCGTTGTTTGTTGGGCTTTAAAGTACCCACCCCGTGTCTGGATTGCGGCATGCAACCGCATTTGGGCCCACCGGTTACATTTGAAGCAAATCTTTGCTATTCCCATCACTAGGACCGCATCCGAAGCGAAGTGTTTTGGCGTTGCTTTCTCCCCCCATACTTCACTGCGTGACCGGTATCGTCTTCAGCTATGGATTACCTGAGGTAATAGTAGTATTTAGCTCATAGGGGTTGACGGCTTTCGTCTCAGTCACCAAGCCAGATCTCGGCAAGCGGCACTTGATACATCGATTAGAAGTCCATTGTTGGACCTTGTAGTACCCCCGTGTTTTTGAATTGTGACGTGCAATCTCAATGCGAACTTCTATTAATAACCGTCTTCGCAAAATAGCATAATGTTTTTGGCATGTAACTGGTGCTACCACATGTTTAACAAAAAGTTCCCGCTCCTAGCTGCACTTTGGTCGCACGTAATCCTCAAATCGGTGGTCTGAATGCCGGTTTGCCAAGTGTTGCATTGTGGAGAACCACCTGTGAGGCCTTGGCACATACTGTTTAGGGTTCACTGTCTAGTGAACTGGTTAACTGCAGCTGACCTCATAATCAACGCTGTAAAATGCGTGCTGCCTAATCAAGTACTTACTCGTAGGCGGTACTGGCATAACTGCTGTTTCTGGTTGTTGTTGTCGTCGTCGTCGTCGTTGTTGTCGTCGTCCTTAACTGTATGCTGCACAAGAAACTACTTTCATTATTTCTTACCTAACCGGGCTCCCGAAAATCAGCACATACAAGTGAAACTCAACGACAGAAGTTTCTAATGTTTCTTTACGGTTGGTAGCCGCCGTATTTTGTCAAAACTTAGTTTTGTTCGCCTCAACACAAGGTGTTGAATGATAGGTTTACGTGATCGCATTAGCGCGATTATCGACTTAAACGAATCGTCCACATACCTAACTTCTCACATGCACTCAAAGAAAAGTGGGAAATTGCAACTAATATTAACCCCTTTGTTAACTGTATTTTTACGAGGCTGGTAAATGAGCTTCCGTGTTTTCCGTGGTGATGTTTATGGACTATTATTGAGTCGCCAAAATTTACACGCATATGGTTCCCGGTCTGATATATATCATCTGCCTTCTTCCGTTTCCGCAAATCCTCTGAAAGGCGACCGACCCAGAACTGGCTACCTATTTTCAGAGTACAGGAAATTTTGCAAATTTATACTTTTGCTATCGATGGTTCTTGCTGAACTTCAAACGAGGTGAGTTTGCATCAAAACCCGTTGCACGCTACAAGTATTTCGGTGTAGATCCGTCCATATATGTTTCTAAACTTCTTTTAACCGGCGCTAGGTACTCGACCAGCATTATAGGTATAAGCGTGGATGTGGTTGACATGCAGTTGTGATGTGTTACCCTTGTGTGCTAAGCGTAAATTCGATTTCAATTTCGCACATTGTACTCAAGCAAACCGAGGAAATCTCCAGACTACTACAAACTTTCCGTGTCAGCGTTTCTCTGTGGGAGTACTCTTACATGTGCATTACCATTGGTGAAACGCTTGCGATCGAATGTCATTAATGCCGGCCAGGGTTCCACTCATCGAAAGCCGGTCAACAAACTCATCAAAGGAGGCAAAGTTAACCACGAAGTCCATCTGTTCACACCGATTGCGTCAGAGTTACCGAACCACTGAGGCCATGACAAACTGCTGTAGGTGAGCAGTGCACCTTCTATCGAGTACTCTGAATGAATCGCGAGGCCTTTGCTACGTAGGCCAGTGGAGTATCTGCCAATCGATCGAACTTGCACATTTCCGTGTGCCCGTTCTGCATGTGCGCTGTTTACTGTGCGCAAATTTTGTGTACGCGTTTTTCGGATGTGATTCTATAATTGATATATATATATATATATATGTGTGTGAAAAGCACGGTAAGAAGACGAAAACTGGTAGATGCATGCATTTCGTATTCTCTTCAGTACCACTAACAATAACCGGTATGCAACTATATACTTAAATATGCGTGTGACCGAATAAGCATGAGGTATAAAATGAATGACGGAAGTTCCACCCCTATGTCCACGGCAGTCTTAAGCTGATAAATAATTGCTTTTGAACACACAGGGTTGGCTTCATCCGGCTTATCGCAACAGCCTCGGCGAAACGGAGAAAGCGGGGATTAGGGTGACGTAATACAAGTGTGAACGCTGATCCGAGCTCTATCCAGTGACGCGCAGTCAATAGATGTTTACATATTGAGGAAGCTGGCGGTTTGCGCAAGCACAGAACTTCAGTGGGACAGGGATGCTGGTCAATTTCACGTTGAACCCACCTTGGCACCTGTTCCTTTATTCGGGAAGTCAAAGACCGATTGGTTCTGCCTATGTAACTGTCTCCGCAGTCGCACACGAATTTGTATATGCAATGTGAGTTGACACCTATCGGTTGAGCTTCCTTCGTTGGAGGCACCGGCAAGTTACAGGTTCTATTGATGATCACAACCTGAGCAGCACGGTAACTTCTCTGCGTAACAGAGACTAAACGTTTCGTGATTTTCAATACAGTCAAGTCACCGTTGAAAGGCAACTCAATATAGATCTTTTTCTTGGCTACCGTATGCACCCAGTCTTTCGGTCCTCGCTGTTGACTGTGTCTCTCTATAAATCTACGTGGACAACGAGTGTTGTTGTAATTATCTCTAGCTCGTCGGCTAAACAATCAGGTTAGCAAATCCGCCTAGCACGACTAACTAAAGTTTTCACAAGAGTCCGCTTGTACCGCACTGGTGTGAAGCTGGTGAAGTGCAGGTATTGGCCGGACCAGGTTGCTTTTCTGTAGATAGATCTTTTAATCAGCCCGTAATCCCTGCAACTGATGAGGATGTCTAAGAATGGGAGACAGTTCCACTTCGCAGGTTACTCGCAAGTTGGTATGTGCGTAGTTGATTTGCTGCATCAACTAGACAATCTGCTACTCCGATGAACGAAAGTCCAATATGTCATCAACATAACGCTTATAGTATGGCAACTGGGCTATTTCTGTGGATATGTCTCTTTCTATCATCAGCATGAAGAAATCGGCGTAGTGGGCTACCCATTGCCACACCATCGATTTGACAATATGGGGTGTTCTGAACGTGGAAGCCAACATTTGCTGTACACAGAAGTAAGGATTCCTTTAGAAATTCGATCGGAATTGGCAACGAATAACTAACTCACATATGTAAACAACAGTTTGTTGTAGTGGGACATTGGTGAATAGAGATTCCACATCCAAGGAACACATGATCTTATCGGAGAGGTTGATGTTATATATATATATATATATATATATATATATATATATATCAACAGTTTACAGTGTGCGGAAATGCGTGCACAAGAAAACTATAAACAATAGGAAAATAGGCTGTCGGGAGAGGAAATTTTCACCGCGTGTTTACCGTTGAGTGCGGTTTTGGGCTATGTCCACTAGTCTTTCCAAACGGATATGCTTGTGCTCTTTTGGTCCTCAATCCGAGAGTCAACTGCGGCTAACTTAGATACAGGCGCCTGTAGTCGCTGAACCCAAGTTGCTTGTTGGCCATCTCTACATCACCTACAACCAACACCGGTGCTCCCAAGGATGGCACCCGCAAGGCATACGAAGCACAAGACCAAGCCCTCGGATCCTGTGCAGGGATGTTATGCAACTCAGCGGTTGGCAGAGTATGTCTGACTTGAAAGTCGGATGTCGGACTTTATCATTACCAAGGCGGTGATGCCAACATACACCAGTGATGCTCCGGAGGCAGTGGTGATCGAAAACAGACAGTCTTTGAACATCGATCTCACGAGTGGGCCAAGTCCCACATTCGTAGCATGCAAACTCGACCATTTAGTGAGAAACCGAAATCACCCTGGCGACAGTGATATTGAAAATTAGCGAAGGCTACTCGGACTCTGCAGATTGGTAAAGGATTTCACTTGTTAATCCATCCACTTTGTAGTGGATTAGAGTGTATTGGGCCACCAGCATAGTTTAAGTAAATCTCATTTGCTGCAACTACCGTGACGAGAGAGCTGCTATCCACCCACGTGCACAGCTATCAAGGACTTAGTTATATTCATCTGTAGGAATCTGCCGTGGCATCTTAGGAGTTGACTGTACCTTTGGCGCAATTCTTATGGCACAGCTTTGATGAACTGCACTTACCTACGGTGTGGTTAACAAGGGATTATGCCTCCAATTTACATCGAGCGTTGTCATTCCGATGTAGACAAGTACCGTCCATTGACTCTCCAGCAGGTGATTTCAAAGCTATTGTGACTATTGTTACTAATCATTGCTACATGGCCCACATGCAACGTGGTTTTCCTTCGACGAATCACGGGCAATGCTGATTTTCAGCACAGCAAATATTCCCATTGTAATCAGACGAATTAAGACCAGAACTCAGTTCAGGGTTAAGAAGACTTTTCGGTAAACTCTCTTCAGACCCAAACGTTTATATAACACTGATTGTATGGGGCAAGCGTCAAATCGGGCTGGGACTGATTTCTAAGGTGTTTAAACGGTCAAGATCAATGATTAAATGCGGCTACAGATGGCAAGAAAGTGCATCAAAGGAAACTTAATGCACAAGCATCAGCAACCTAAAATAGGAATGATCCCGAAGGGAATTAAGTAACCATATCAGTCGGCCACGATAGTACTATCGGCCGTATGAAACGTTTGTGTACACATAATTCCGGCCGGAATTATGTGTCATCGATCTTGATCGTTTAAACATCTTAGAAATCAATCCTAGCCCGATTTGACGCTTGCCCCATACAATCAGTGTTATATAAATGTTTGGGTCTGAAGAGTTTACCGAAAAGAATTCTTAACCCTAAACTGATTTCTGGTCTTGATTCATCTGGTTTTCCTTCGATTCGGAGGTGCGCTACCGATCTACTATATGCACTAACCGGTTGGACTGAAACAGTGATTGTTGGTGCGGGAGGTGATATCTATCTTGAAATCTACAGCACATTCAATAGGTTGGACGATTGCATTCTTCTTGTCAAGCTTCTGAGATACGGCATTGACATTTCTCTTCTGCACAGGCAAAAGCGTGTGGTTCCGTGTTAGATTTTATTCTAAGCGCAATGCGATATATCACACTGCTTCAGTATTAGGCGCTATCTGCATCTGATCGTTATTAAGGATATGGTGAGCGGAATCACTTCAAACTGTACACTTTACGATGACAACCTAGGAAGACGATGGGCTGTCGAAACGCCAGATGACCACACACTACTTCGGGCACACCTCAGTAATGTTCACTGATGATAAGTCCCGAAACTTCTTCATTTCAATGCAACTAAAGTTGAGTGCTCCGCTTAGGACAGCCAGTGGTTCACAACTAGAAACCCTGTGATTAGGTCCTCTGACATCGGCGTGCTCATTTAGAAAGACCTCTGCTGTCCGAATCGATCCGCAGTATCATCGAAAGTGGTCATCTATGCGTGGGGCTCCTACGGGGAGCTTGCTGACTCCTCTGGGTCCTCCAACTGCTGTCTACGCACACACGCTCTCACGCGAAATATGTAAGTCAAGTCTGGCAGCTAAGCAGAAGCGGAAGGTCATAATTTTGGAGATTCCCCAAAATCTGGCGATTAAAGGCGTTAAATGTCTAGCAAATTTACCATAAGAGTACCAACTGAGATTGCGAGGGATTTTGCGGCAGACGACATCGGCGTTTTCCTGCTGACAGATTATAAGCAACTCTAGTCATAGCTTCTATCATCTGTTCAAGCTCAGTCATAATAACAGACTGAGAGAAGATTGTGTCAAATTGACAGAGCAATACAGTCGCCTGGACTATTTTCGGAATTTCTTCTAGTTACCTGTTTGCTACACGCGAAACTCCCTCTCAGAATTGGTCAACTCTGCCCCTACATTAGAAGTGCTCACTGAACGTGTCGACAGTGTACTTGCGACCTTGCTCCACATCAATAACCCACATAATTGCTACGATCATAAGAGAAGCAGAATGCGTCAACCAACATCCGTTTTGCTCGAAAAACTAAACGCGGCCGCTTCGATACTCACATCAATCCTTTTGTGGACAACATTTTGATCCGCACGTTCACCCTTTGTTTTGATTTTACGGTAACTTGTTGTCTTTCACGTTGTTTTTGATACCTCAAGCAACCACTCAGCGGGACACGTTAAATTTCGGCTTTTCTTTGTCTTCTATATGCTGTGCCCCATGCTGAGGCTGATGTAGCATTCATGATGCTTCTTCACCGCAGTTGGGCTAAACCAACTTACACTTAAACTTGGTCTTTTTAATGTGGATAAAATTCATTTCACTTTATTTGGTTTGTTCTGCGTACTTGATACTCTTCTCCCAACTTGCACACGTCGCTCATGCAAATTGTTGTAAACTTGCGTAATGTTATCGCATGGTATTTTTAAATAACTTTCGGACATTTTGTACTTTTCGCGCATTCACTTATAACCAATTTCTTCCATATGCTCATTTAGCGAGTATTTATGTCGTCATATGCGTTTACTTTATTCGATATCGGCATTTTGAGTGATTGGCTGTTGTTTGACATTCCTGGTGTGGCTGCGCTTGATGTGCATGTTGACAAGGTGCCTACCTGTGTATTGCCCACTACCTCGTCCATACTGGCTCCAGGAGACAGTTGGTCGTTGCTGGAGGGGACGGGGTGCACGGTCCTTGTGGTCGTGCTAGGCTCGAAGAGTGGTTCCATGCACTCAGTGTGGAGTGGACTACGGTCCAACCACCGCCTTGTGTGCGCTTGATTCCTCAAATACAGCGTGCCTGTGTTTGCCTGTGAATGAGTGTGGGCCGGCTCCGTTGATGAAATCTGACTCCCATCCGCATGCCTTCAGGTCTTATTCCTTCGGGTCTACACTGGATATGGGGTGTGTGTGGATGGAGCTGTGGGTGGTGCAGCGCAAGCCACCCATGGTCCCTCTGTAGGCGCAGGCCTCCTGTGTCTGACCACAGTGACAGGCAAATCCGAAACCGGACCCCGCCAAACATTAGCCGTGATCCATTGCCTACTGATGTCCTCGTCGCTCAATAAAACGACTAAACTAATGAAAGAGAAAGTGATGCAACATTCCCTATACCCTGATGTCAAATTCAGCTTTGAACGAACGGCAAAAACAGCGTAAAAGTGCTGCACCGAACCAAAACCTGGCATATGGCTGAATAATCGACATAAAGTTATGCTAATAGATACCAGTACTTGACGTCCTCGTCACGTTGAATAAGCCGTCGCATAGTAATGTTTTGAGTAATGCGAATCGGCAAACACCACGTCGTGTTCTGTTGGCTGTCTCACCAGTCATCCATAATGTCCTGATACACCGTACGCAGGGCGATAGCGAGATTGCTGAGAGGTCGCTTGCGCGCTAGCGATTAGGAGCGACATCTGCCAGTATTCCAATAGACAGCCAGTTGCTCAGTGAAACGGCAACATCACCTTACTAGCGTTTCGTTAGTTGGCACTTGCACGCGCGCAAATGTGAAGATGGCGTCAGCCTTTCCAGCATAAAGAATAAGTCTCACGGAATTTTGGCTATTGTATCCATCCTAATGCATAGTTAGGCTATACACATAAAAAACAAGAGTAATGTCACAGAACCTCCTAGGCATTGTTGGAAATTATTGTACATAAGGAATTTCCCAAATCATCTGAGGGTCAGCTACCGCCAACCGTAGATCAACCTATGTGTCAAGGTTATGGGAGGGATAAAGAGTTTTCCTACCCGTTTACCTTGCAAGTCCACTCATTCTGGATACAGTAACTAGCTGGGTTGTGCGAATCGTCACGAAGGCCACAGGCACACTACGGATCATTTCAAGAGACACACTGAAGTAGTCCTATTTCGCATGATCCATCTGCGTCACCAGCCGGTAAGCGTTTACAAGCTTGGAGACCACACCTTGCAGAAGACCCCTCAGGAGCGTGACTTTGTGTAGGATCTCGGATGCTCAAAACAAGCAGATAAGGCATTGATAAGTGGGAAAAAACACTTCAGTCTTCTTCGCAGGGCGTTCGGTCGGTTTGAACCTTCAATCTTTTCCCAAATGCCTAACGCCTACGTGCGACCGCACATGGAATATGCAATCCAGGCGTAACAGCCGTGGCAGAAACAGGATATCGTTGCTCTCGAGACCCCTCAACGAAGGGCAACCAAGGACTTCAGCGGCCTCTTTCATCTGCCCTATCAGCTTAGACTGTAATCTAAGAATGTACAGCAGTCGATATCGGCGTTTTGGGGGATCTTATAATGGTTTACCAGATTCTGAAGAATCCAAACCGCATTTGCCGTCTGCTGCTAGAATTGAACCACAACACTAATCTAAGAAGTCATCTTCTGAAACGGACTATACAGTATAGCCGGCTAGAATGCCGTAGAAATTTCTTTTCCTTCAGCGTGTGTCAGCCTTGTAACACCCCAAGTATGTCGTCTCTGCTCCCAATTTGGTGATATTTAAAAGATGTTGACGATGGATTGTCTCCTTTACATTTCCTTTTTTAAATTGTTAGCCACGAGGCTACCAAACGCAATAAAACGGTGTCTTACCATACTCCCAATCAACGGATTTATACTTTTACTACGCAAACATCTCCGCTATTCTACCTGTCTATGGTGATTCCGACATAACGCTTTTCACTTTGCTGATGAACAGTAGTGAGGAGTTTGGTATAATTCAGTTAATTCATCATCATCACTTACAATCAACAGGCTTAGGCTAGTCTGATAAAGCAGCAGACGCCGGCGTTTCGGCCTACTGGGTCTCGTCAATGGTGCGCCTTCCAGTAGACCATTGCCGGGTTCCGCCCCCATGACTTCAGGATGCCAGCAGCTAGTGCTGGGAGTGACGATGATGAATTAGCTGAATTATACCAAAAGCCTCACTACAACTCATCAGCAATAGAGAGTGTCCGTATAGCTTCTAAGTCCTATGTGGTACATAGGCACTCTGCGGAATGTCCTATCTCGTGAGGCTAGCCACTGTCCGCTACACAGTTCGTAACTGGCATGGTAGTAGGATGAGCCTGGCTATATCATAGTCAGTTGTCAATCACGAGGGTCTGCGGGTGTCACCCATGGGGAAGTGGCACTAGCTGCTGGCATCCTGAAGTCATGGGGGCGGAACCCGGCATGGGTCTGCTAGGAGGCGCACCACTGACCAGACCCAGAAGGTTGAAACGACGTCGTCTGGTGCTTTTCCAGACTAGCCTAAACCTGCTGAGTGGGAGTGACGACGAGTAATTACCTGTCACTCTATCTGGAAAGTTTATTTTCGCAATAATTTCCATCCCACGTGAGTTGTTAAGCATTGTTTTTTTACCCATATACACCATTGTTCCATTGATTAGACGACCGGATATCGATTGGAAACTCGACGTCACTGACCACCCACAAGAATGAATTGACCGGCTTCGAACCTGCAATGAGGATAAAGGGCTGTATTTGCTAATCACACCGCCTAATATATAGGTCAAATCAAGCATTCGGAAAATTACCTGGAAACTCCACTTATGACCAATCAAGTAATACCGCTCTCGTGCTAATTGACCAGTTCTCCTAGTTGGCTATATCTTGGTCTTATTCATGCAGGAGACTGGCGGCTGACCTGCGATGCTTTGGCGTCGTAGCGGCAATAGGCTCCTCGGCTGCTCGCTTAGTGTTTTCCTTCCTAACACATACCTACGAGGATCACCGGTATATTCGAGTGTGATAAGCCATGCCAGATATACATATTTGTATCATAGTGCACGTATCCGGAATGGCGGAAGCCGGAATTTTGTAATATGACGTGCTTTCTAGTTCCTTGGTACCCTGGTAACTGGAATGCATCAATTTAAGTGCGAATGGTGGAGGGTAACTACACGGTGCTAGAGAAACAGCTGTACGGCTTAGAGCCGATAGCTGTTCCGCGGTGAACTTACTTCTCCAACCTTCGACGATCAAGTGTGGCTGATAGTCTCAGTCACCTAACTATGGTAGTTAAACCATCTGGCCGGTCCACCACGCCACCGTTGACATTTTTGTGAGTGAACTGATGTGCGATCTTTTAAATAAATTGTAGAACTTCTTGAAACATTAATTAAGTTCAAAGCAGATGGAAATTGGGTGTTGCCCACCCGAAAACACTGCACAACCACGACGCGTTTCGATGTAATTTCATCTCATCAGATGTTCGGGCGGGCAACACCTAATTTCCATCTGTTTTGAATTCGGTCCAAGTGATCGCAGTGACTAAGATTCACTTCAACGCGAAGCACGGTCCATTACATTGAAATTGCGCGTCTCAATCCAATCACGCAACGCGTAGTCCAAACTTGACCCTCCAATTAGTCATTTACCGTTGTGCCAGGCATAGCTCGCCGTGACTCCGTAGCCAAAGGGGTAGAGGTTTCGACTACTATTCCAATGGTTGCGGGATCGAGGCCTGCTGTCTCCACCTGACGAGATGAAATGACTTCGAAACGTGTCGTGGTTGTGCAGTGTCTTCGGGTGGGCAACAGCCAATTTCCATCTGCTTTGAGTACGGTCCTAGTGATCGCAGTGACTAAGATTCACTGCAATGTGAATCGCGGTCCATTACATTGAGATTATGCGTCGCAATTCAATCACACAGCGTGTAGTCCAAACTTGACCCTCCAATTAATTAACTTCATTTTCAAAAGTTGTGGCTATGATTTTATGCAACACTGTGACGAAATTTTTCTGGCAAACCTACTTACATTCACAATAATAATAATAATGCTACTACAAATAATAATAATAATAAGTATATTTCTTATCAAGTTCAAGTGGGTGTGGAACGATAGGATGAATTCCGTAAGTGTTCCTTCTTGAGCGGGTCGTCGATTCAGGAGTTGATAGGGGTGCTCCGACTTCTTGATGGGTCTAAAACGTAAACATCCGAAAACACACCCTGGTCCACCAATTTGATGCCCACGTTCCTTACATTAGCTGTCCCTGCTATGTCAGTTACGTGAAGTAAGTAAGAGAGGAAGAAAAATCGAAGGTAAGAGAGTAAGGGAAATCAGTTAAAAGAAGAGAACAATACCAATGGCGAGGAAAAGTAAAGAAAATAGAATCGAAGTATGAAGATGGGAATTAGTCAGGTAAAAGGAAAGGTTTCATGTTGCCACTCAAGAGCGTCTAGTTGACGCTCAAACCCTTTAACCGTAGCTTCCTTGACAACATTTTCTGGAAGCAGGTTTCAGCGCTCGATGACTCGACGCGATAAGCGTGTCTCCGCTCTAACTCGATCGGACCGCGGTTTGTCCAGCTTCATACAATGCCCGCGGAGACCAGATAATCTAGCAGGACTAAATAGCCAGGACAAATCAGGGCCAACCTTCCCAGTAAAAGACGGTAGGTTAAGATTAGGTCCCCTCTAATCCTTCGATAGTGCATTGAATGCATCCCCAAACTAAGTAGGCGTTCGGGGTACGTTTGTCATCGTAACCCCTTGATCAACCTAGTACCGACACGCAACACCCTTTCTAGTGCCATTTTGTCCCGGACAAGGCATGGTGGACAGGTCTGGACGCAATATTCTAGGTGGGGTCGCACAAACGCTGAGAAGTGCTTCACAAACACACCAGCGGTTAGAGTCCCGAAAGAACGACAGATAAACCACAACATCCTGAACCCTTTACCAACCGCCTTATCGAGTGAGAACCTATGGCCATATTTAGCACAGATCATATTATACAGAATATGTTATGCTCATGCATGAATGGAAGACATTTATGTGATTTTCATTACCTTTGTTGTTTCAAGGGTTTGTATTAACTCACAGGTGTGTTTCAACGCAATGGGCACTATTTGCAATGGTAGATGGTTACAGCACTAGGGATGGTGTGCAGAAGCAACAGGTTATGTCTCAATGTTCACAGTCAGAGCGGATCGAGCTGGAATTGTTGGCAACGCTCCCGATAGTTTTAGTGAATATTTTGCCTAGCAGACTTTTGGTAAACGACATTTGTATGCGTTCCTGACATATTCAATCAGATTTTCTCATAACGTCACAAATGACACTGCAGTATTCCAAAAGGGGGCGAGTGAGGATTTGGAAGAGTTCCACGCTGGCTGCGGTTATGTGGATCTTATGCAGTATATTATCCATTGATTTTTGAACCTTAGCCAGCTGGTATTTCATTTGTTCGGAAAAGTTGAAGGTGCAAGAATACCAGATTCCAAGGTCGCGGGTAGACAGCTGTACACAAAGGTGTTTGTCCTTGATTGTAACTGACCGCTCGGTTATCGAATAGTCACGATACATAGTGCTAGATATTTTCAACGAGAACTTCATCATCCAGGTGTCACAACATTTCTCCAGGGAGTGGAGATTTTCCTGTATGAACAATAGTGTATCTTGAAGTTCAACTCTTCGGAATTTGTAGACTATCTTTATGTCATTTGCAAATAGAAAAAGCATCTCATGTCTGATAACTGTGCTGAGGCCATTGACGTAGAGCAAGAGCAGTAACGGATCAAGTTCACTTCCCCTAGATAACACCACTAGTGATTGGACGAGGTGAAGAGTGGTGGTCGGTTATGGTGACTACCTGAGAACGGCCGCTCAGTAATGACAATAGCCAACGTGGGAGTAGGTCCTGAATTATAAAGGAAGCAATCTTTTACAGCAGCCGTTTGTGGCACACTCGATCGAATGCCTTTCCATATCCAGAAACAGAAGTATGGTTGCGTATCACGAGTCAATAGAACCCGAAACATGGTTTAAATAATGTAACTAACATGTTATGCACGATCGTTTGTCCTCTTGGACATGCTGGAGCCTATCGATTAGCTCCAGCAAATCGATGAATTTCATCACACTATAACCAGTTTCTCTAATATGCTGGCCACTACTGGGGTGTGGCGGCTAGGTCGGTAATTGGGAATTTCTTGTTTGGAGCCAGCTTTGTGACGGGGGATGTAGGGAGATGTTTTCCACTAGTCTGGAAATTAGCTTGATTCCAACGAAAGGGTAAACATGTACAGCAGAAGTAACGGTATGTCAGGCCCTCCTAGTTTTATGACAGCAAGTGGGATACAATCGGAATCCAGATGGGAAGACTGTCTAAAATTCATTATATATTGGATAGTAATGATAGAAAGTTCGATGTTACACAAATCGTTGGTTGTTTGCACCCCAATACTTGCACTTACCGGGGTCGTCTCCAGGCTTATGGAGGCAGGTAAAGATGAGCTAAACGCTTCGCAGTTATCGGATGGATCATGAAGAGACTGTCCGTTTGCATTAACCAGTCTATCGATCAAGTGGAGTGGTAATTAGTTCTACGACGCAGAAGTTTGGCAAGTTTTTTCGTTTTACATGTCGTTCTTAAAGCTATTTGTTCTCCATGTATTCTCTTCGTCAGCTGTATGTGCTTGACCCTGTCAATGATGTGGTGCAACTGCAAAGGCAAGGTGAAATTTCTCGTCTTGCTGGATCCAGCAATTAGTCTTCTGTGTTTTTCTGGCTGACTGAACACACGAAGGCGTCTTTTTGGACACGTGTGCTCCCCTTGTCTTGGGAAGTAAGAACAACAATGTCTTGGTGGACCCGATGGTAGAAATAGTCCACGGCACTGCACACCTTGTTAGAGAGAGGGAATGCGTCCGAAGCGGATGATCGGATTTGTTGAACTTGATTCCAGTTTATTCTATGGGTTACATATTGCGCAGTAAGGTCTTGTTTGGTGGACAATTTAACGCAGAAAGTGGATCGCACCATCTTGTGGTCGTCAACAAGGGGTTTGTTTAATAACTCCGTGAATATCAGGTCGAGTGTACAGGTCACTCTTTTCGGCTCGGTAACCCACTGTATCCACTCACCAATTGTGAGAGAGGAAAGGAAAGCTGTATGTTTGGACGTGGATGGTTGAGAGGACCAGTTATCCTTTGGTAGGTTGAAATCACCTGTCTATGTGGCATCTCAGCAGCAAATTCAAGTTCAAGTTCAAGTTCAAGCGGGACTGGAACGATAGGATTATCCCATGAGTGTTCCTTCTTCGGCGGGTCGTTGAACCAGGAGTTGGCGAACTTTGAAATACTGATGGACCTAAAACCAAGACCGCATCACACCCTGTCCAACCAATTAATGCCCACGTATCCTGCCCTAGCAGTCCCTGCTGCGTCGGTTAAGTGAAGTAAGAAAGAGAAAAAAGTAAACGCAGAAGGCAAAAGAGAAAGTGGTAAGAGCTAAGCAAGTGGAATACCAAGATATTTGAGTCAATAAAAAAAGAACTGATGGTAACACTCACGGTTGCTGCAGTTTGCGGGTTGTAAACAGATCCGAGTAGAATGTGAGAACCGGTTCCTGAGATGGACAGCCAAAGAGATTCGGGAACATTTGTTAGCTATGGATGAGAAAGAAGTTATGCTGCACATGTACTGTGTGGGTATATCATGCATCCACCTCTTTTGCCTGTTCCGCGCTCTTTTCGGAAGAGCTGATATTTAGGAATCATTTAGGCAGAGTCCAATGTGTCGTGGGAGCACCATGTTTCAGTAACGAGGAGTGCTTGAGAATCCTTGATACACGTAAGCATGCGTAGATGTACAATTTGTTGTTAATAGATCTGGCATTAAGTTGAAGTATAGATAACGGACTATTGGGTGTGGGGTTATCGTGTTGTGGTTCTTTGTTATACTCGTCATTGTATTCGGGTACTATGAACGCAAGAGTTATGTGGGGGATTAGTGGGGTCGGGTTTATTCTTAACGGGCGTGGTGACATGGGTATTATGTCATTTGTGATTGCCGATATTGCTGTGGACATGGAGATCGTTGAGGGAGGCAGTCTAATTTGCGGTCGGCGTGTGCTAGCTGGCTAGCCGAGTCATCTGCAAAATTGCACGAACAGTGGGAACAGGTAGTTGGCTTCCGCCGGGAATGTAAGGAGTGGGAATGGCCGCGGCTCCATTCCCTCCTGTATAAAAATGGGTCGATTGAGGGATGCTAGGAAGGACCGCTCACAAATCAGACGGGATTGGAGTTGGCCATGGTTTCGTGACATGCTTTATTCTATCATTACTAAGCTTATTTTTGTGTTATGGAAGGGAATTATGGCGAGGGATATCCAAAAGACATTTGTTTCTGATTTTTGTCGGCTCAGGATGTCGCTTTATATAATGTTCTTGTGACGTGTGTCGGTAGATTTTATTAGTTTCTACCATGTTCATCACAGGTTTAAAGCTATTGTCGGAACTCGTGAGTGGCTGTGGATTTTCTACATTCTTGTATTGACTGCCCATGGAGGTCCTTTGAGCGTTAACTTCAGCTGGTGACGCTGTCATGGGGACCTTGCTAATCTGCTCTTCCCTCAATTTAGGAGCTACTCCATCACTTTTAAGTGGTGAATTCAATTCAGTTGTTTTAAAGGTGTCAAGATTGAGGTGGTAGTTGGTAGGAGTTTGCTTAGATGACATTGCAGTATCGTCAAGAACAGTGGTGACCGAGGTCCTTATCCTATGAGGTGAGCTGTCGAGATCCACTTCAAAGTGCCTAGTTGCCACATTAGCTAAGTTTCCTTTATGAGCTTTGGTCGTAGAACACTTAACCCAACGACCCGTTTAAGCTGGTGGTTGTGACGAGATACCACTACACGACAAAGTTCTCATCTACTACATATTTGCTAAAAAGTTAGCGTTTTCAGTCAAACTGTTTAATGATTTTATAACCGAGTGGTGATGGTCTTTCTGCATAAATTTCAGAGTTCAAATACACCGAAATATTTCGTGTTTGGGAGACTGAGATGGCCGCTAAACCTTTGGTGTCGCAGCGATTCGAATTTTTCGTCGCGTTGGCGCTCATTCAAACATACAGAGAAGTGATCATTCACGCACACATGGAATTTACTGATATCTTAAAGTTTTTCAGCGGTTAGTATTGTGTTTGCTAAACTCCCCATCATCGTTTATAGAAAGAGCCGAAAAACATGATGTGAACAAAATCTTGGCGCTCTCACGCGCTTTTGTCACGGAGGTACGTCATCTGCTGCACTGACCAGACTCAACAATGTCTGTTGTTTTGTGATACGCGTTTGTCTCCGATTTGTAAAAGTTTCTTATGTCTTCGTTTGTCTCCTGTCCAGTATCCCATATATATTTTTAAAAGTATGAACCAGTTGCTGCGATCTACTTACTTTGAGGGGCAGGTAGGTAAAACATCAAGTGGGGCACAACTTACTGTATGTCCCGTCGATCCGGCGACAATAACCAAAGCTTCATAGGAGCTAGAAAGCTTGTGACACTCATTTCCAGAGCGTGCAGTACTATGAATGCGAACAGTCGCAAGACACTTATATCCAGAAACTGGACTTACGTGGCCTACCTTGCGCCGGATACACTCCTGTAATCTTGTGTAAACCCAAAGAAACTAGGATGCCGGCAAGTTGACGGGAACCACGATTGACCTGGAATCGACTCACACTTTTTCAGCTCACACTTGACTGATGTTAAACAGGAGTACGAACGGTCGGGTTGGAATCAACCGTTGAGTTCTGCGCTGTTCCAATGAATATGCACCGTGTATTTTCCTGCAATGATTAGAAGTCTCCATGACCAAATGTTGGGGGTGGGATCATCAGACGTCAATAAGTTCCACGGGGCACAGCCATACCCAGTATATCATGCGGTAGAGAATGATCGATATGCGACAACTCATGGTGGAAAGTTACCCAGCAACAGCGGCAGTGCAGTACCATCTGTAGTGCTCTGCAATGCCATGCCTGAAACAGCGCGAATGAAAACCATTAACCACATCTTAAACTGACTGGAACATGAAACATACTTAGAAAATTAACATTTAACATTTAACATTTACACTGTTTACACGGCCAATTCCAAAGTGACCACCTGGCTCAATAGCCGCATCAAAAATAGACTATAGTTGAGCACATTAGACTGCACCACACGTCTTACTTCGCACTTGCCATGTGGGGAGTGGAGTGAGTGTAGTATGTGGTGCACTTTGTCTTAGACTTGTTCAACACACACAAACATTTCACCATAGTCAGAGGTGAAAGACGGCAGCAGTCGTTATAACAAGGATGCAATGAATCCAGCAGGCGAAGAATGTCACCATAAGAGAGTCAGAGTTGGGAATCTAAGGTGTTTACGCGCGAGCAAAAGCCTCATCTACTGCGGCCAATCTTTGTCACTGCGAACGGATAATACTCATGGTGGCGAGCAACGTTCAGAAAATCAGATTGTATCAATGGACAAAATAAACTAATGAAGCTCTATTATATTTCGCGTAAGGTTGTGATTATGGCAGAAATGATAAGCCGTAAAAATTAGTGGCATAGGATATCCTGCGGACATACGCATAAGCGGATGCGGTTATGCCCCAGTGCAGAATGAGGAACGGCGGATCAATAGTCAATCGTTTGCCTTTAACTATACGGGAAGTTCATATATAACAGATTGAAGTAACTGTCAGTACGCTACATGACACCGAGTTCATCGGGGACCCCACATCACATGCGCAACAATTTCTGGTAGTTCTAGACTTCTTTGCGTGCTACCAATGGGAAACACCTGCTCCGTGTGTCCTCTTGCTTGGGGGATCGAATATAACTAACTAAGGAGTGCAGCAAATACCGGTCCCTTTCATGCAGCCATTCTCCTTCATAAATTTTGGGAGAGTAAGAATGAACATCTCTGCAGGATGATCTGTCTGTAAGCGGCTGCTTGAGAATACACGAACTAATCTGAATTCAGGTTATCGCACACAAATGGTATTCGTTCTTACCGGCCCTTTTATTTTGCCAATTGGGAGCCCAGTCCAGATCACCTTGTAGTACCATGTGGTCATTTACCGTCCTGATAGTCCACCAGGTTTTGTAATCGTCCCCGGAGAGTAACACATTTAAATCGATCACTTCCACAAGATCGTTAAAGAAGACAAGGAAAAGCCTTGCTGCTATAACCTAGCCTTAGGGGATGTCAACTTTATCGCGTCAGATAAATCGTTACAACTCACACGTTTAGGCAACGCTGAAGTAGGAATGTATGTATCCAACCCAGGATGGGTGGCTAATTCTACAGCTCTGAAGTTTGAGAAGGAAAATGTTGTGTTTAAGAGGAGCAGACGCTTTCAAAAATCGAGGTACAGAGCGTCAACACCCTCCTCAACGTCGACAGATTCAGTTCACCTGGCACAGACTACTTAGAGGTTCGAGGTACATAAACGGTTTCGGCGGAAACCGTGTTGCTGTGGTAAGATGATATTCCATATTTCCAAGTATTCCACGAGGGCCTGCGCAATAGCGGATTCCATGGCCTTAGAAGAACTGAGAGAAGAGTTATCGGGCAATAGTTCGTCGGTTCAGCACCGTTGACCCCCTGTAACTGGGAGTGACTTATCCGTGCTCCGAACTGGCCGGGACATACATGTTTCTAAATAAGGTCGGAATAACCGTGACAACGATTCAGCCAAGCTGTTGGGCGCAACTTTTAATAACCTTGAGTATAAGTTGTCCGCACCGGAGGAACTTTGCATACGCAACGACATCATTCGCTTCCGTACGTAAATGAGATGTGGCTAAGTCCTGGTGGTGGTGGGATCGGTGCAAGACTTGTAGGGGATGTCAGTGTGAGTTCTGGAAATTACAGCTGAATCCTTGTCTATGAGTGTTGGCTGCTACTTGCGTGGTGTTCAGACATGTGCTACCACGTTGTACTTTGCGGAGCGTGACATGCCTGTAAAGTAGCTTGGGGTTTGGGTAGTATATCTTCGCTAAAGCCCGTGGATTATTCAGTTTATCCACTTGAATCAGGCTGACACAAAGCTACCATGCGGTTATGTATAAGTTATCCGGTCCTCGGCATTCGGATTGGCTTTGAATACTTGCCAAAGTGAACCTCTCAAACATGTTTCCGCGTGCGACTCCTCAGAAGGGACTTTACCAATTTTGTGTTCCATTTCCAAGCCTCTGATGCGTTTGTTACCAGCTTGCTGAACAGGTTGATGAATTTCTCCTAACCGACGTCAGGGGCTTGGTCAGCTCTGAACAACCAAGCATTGGCCTTAATCTAGACGGACAGCATATCATAGTGCGTTACCATACGAATTTCTTCGTTGTCCCCGTTGGAGTGCTCTGCATAACAGACATATTGGAAAAGCAGTGTCGCATGATCACTGCGTCCCAACGGGCTGCTCACTGTTACTGTGTCGTTCGTGTTCCTCATTGGTAAACACAAGGTCAAAGATGGCCGGTTTGTTCCCTGTTCTCACTCTCATATAATGTGATTATAAAGTGGCAGGCCAGCCCCTAGCTCTTGCAGTTCTGCTTGAAGCTGCTCACTGAGGGTGGCTGGAACCTCGAAAACATACAAATTGAAATCTCCTACAAGAACGTGACTGTAGGACTGTGCCAAAACGGTCTTAAAAGCGTTGGCTAGACAGTTGTCCATTTTTACAGTTGACATCGGGGGACGGTATACGATGGTCACTAAACATATGTCGAGATGTCTGCGTTGCAAGCGGCACTAAAGCAAGTCAACAAGTGGATTTTATAGGTTATTAACGGGTTTGAAATGCAGGTCACTGCGATGGTACGAAAGGACGCCTCCTCATCTACTTGGCTGATCATTTCGTTGGACGGATTTGTCTGGTAAGGCGATGTTGGCATCAGATTTCGTTGTTGAGCCAGATTTCGGATGTCATGATCTTGTCCCAGGGCACCGAAGCTCGGCGGCGATGAAGCTCAGGAAACCTGCTGAGGAGGTCATATGCATTAGTGTAAAAACAGGATAGTGTTTCAAATGTCAGAAGCGTGTTTGGAGGCGTGGGCGTCAGGTGAGATTGTAAGGAGACCTTTTGAGGTCCGCAACTGATCACTTTTTGGGTGAACTAATGATATTGGACTTTGAGCCTCTTCATGTCGGCTGATAGATATATCATGTGATAAACTTCCGGTTAAAGGGCTCATTGGCATGTCGTTACTCCTGTGAGAGCCTATCGTGGACCACAGCTATACGACTCAAAAGCAAACTTTGCTGGGGTAGTTGACAAATCACGGTGTTTTCATTCTGCTTTGGCGTACTGGGGTCTGGTGTTAAACGCCTTTATGCAAATCTCCGATGGACGCTTGTTACGACACATGCGACATATCTAGAGTGCTTCTTCCTCCATTCATTTGGAGTGAATCGCAACTTTCAACACATTGTGGCTACATCCTTGGTAGTTTGATAATGATGGCAGCCTTGAGATCGATTTGGCTATCCCATTGTGGCGTGAGAGCACTACACGTGTGTGAGACCACTCTTCCCAGTCATGGGATTGGGCTCCGGGTGGATCCAAAGCCTGAAGCTCCGGAACACCATGAATAAATGACGATGTTTCGTTCGTCAGCTGGTGTTGGTCATCCATGTTCGCTTTTCTTCGCTGGCGTTTGCTCCAAGAAACCTCCGGAAAAGTACGAACACCGCAGATTATAGTCCAAAGACGAGTGGATGGCAGAAAAACGGCCTCAACGTTGTCCGCTGATTATAGCGTCACAGATAAGAGCCGTGATTTAACGTAGTGTGTGGGGGGTTGGATGCCGTACGACGCGCACCATGCCGGTCGGTTCCGTGTGGACGTCTACTAGGCAGTATACGAATCCCTGCTGTTTTCTGTCGTCCACCAGCTTACCTTTTATGGAGTTTGCACTAGGTTCAGGGACGTCGGAACATACAGTTGCCAGTGACTCGTGGGCTTGTCTAAAGATGGCCGATTTGGAAGAGGCTGTAGTCTGAGTTGTTGATGGTTTGATTTGCGCATTTGTGGTACTTTTGGCGTTTTGTGTTTTAGCATCTGGTATACACGCAGGTTTTACCCCTTGTGCGTGAGCTGATGAAACGGTGGCATAGGAAGCGACGCCTTCGGCGGTCAAGGAGTAGTTCCGGTGTAGAATAGGCCACAGGCTTGCTATCACGTATCAGCTCTTAAGCTGTGGTGGGAGTCGTCGGAGTATGTGTGTTTGTCCGATTTCGAGTTATGATTACAGTTGTCGACGTACTTAGCTTTACATGGTTAACGTTTCTCCTAGTTTGTTCACTATATGCGGCTACGGTGCTATGGTGTTTGACTGCTCCATTCCCGATATCGATAGTTGCTGTGCGCTTATCAGTCATGTGTTTCAAGTGATGACCGATTGTGTTTGTCAAGGTGACTTATTAACTACCAGAACCCCTGTCGGCATTACACTTACTATCTGCCAGGCCCGACTGAGAGTAAATCAATGGAAGGATTAACGCTGGTGATTCGCGGGAAACGAGTCAAGTACGCATCTTTCTTGACGCATCCTCCACTTTAGAGAATTAAACCTAGCATTCGTCAGTTGTTCGGCTTCACCTTGTAACCGGTCGTATTTATGGACTACTATCAGTACACACCTGACGAACGGTATGGTCAAACATGTAGAACAAAGTCAAAAAACGTCTGGCGAACTATTCCGCTCTCTCGCCTGCCTTTGAAAAAGATTACCGCACTTGGGATGGTGGTGTTTGGAACAAAACGTGCAAACTAGTCCTGCATTTAGAAGACGCCTACATTTGGCATTTCCACATATGTGCTCCATTGAAATTTGTTTGGAGCCACATTTATTAGCTCATTGCTATTTCCCATGGAGATAGCAACGTGACGAGAGGGCTAGTTGATAAAGTTACAAGAAGCAGATCTAAAAGAAAACTACACGCCCAGTTGAGGTAGTGATTCCGAGCTCTCCAAGTAAGTCTATCTTTTCCGCTAACATCTCTGAAACAAATTACGGTTTTTGATGCTTCACTCATCGACAACGTGATAGAAGCCAGATATGTAAGGCAAAACAAGCTTCAGCTATACATTGCATAGGTAAACTACCTCAAACAAATTCATAGCAATACCATGTCCGAGGCTACGAGGAACACGGCAGAACGCCAACGCACGCTTAATTTGGCCTCAGAGACTAGTTTCTTTGGCGCACCAAATATGACGACTTTTTGACGAACTAATAGCATTCCATATGAAGTTAAGTGGACGGCCGCCATCTGCGAATAGCGAGCTCCTTTGCGATTCGTTCCTCCGTGAACAATTTCTCCAGGCTTGAGTGACACTCGTCACTCTCTTGACCATGCCGACCTTTTCGGTTTCGCTCAATACTCTCATGCAACCGCTGAACAATTGCTCGATTTGTGCTTAATATGTTTACACCGTGTGCACGCTTCCTGTGACACTTCGCTTCATGCAACCGACATCGAATTCTGCCACTTGCATCCGCAAACCGTACTCCGCTACATCTGTTTGGTTTGCCTCCCTGCCATTGCGCATTCTGGGCGTGATAACCCTAGTGACTGCTCCTACACCCCATGAGCTATGGTGGGCTTGCTTCTCTCGTCCCCTGTTAACCCGTCCTTCTCATCGCGTAACAACGAGCCGCAGCCACAGTCGCTCCGGTTATCACGAGTGGTCGAGACGACGGATAACGCCAACCGCATAGAAGTACGTCTGCTTATTCTGGAAGGAAAGCTGGGGAATCTACTGCGGAAATTTGATGGCATAGCCGAACGGCAACAGCCGATTTCTAGCCCTCCGGACTCCCATCGTGTCTCCTTATAGAATGCCGATCCGTCCAGCACTCGTCAACGCGCAACGCTCCCGGCGAAGGCCCGCCTAGCTAGGAAGCCTACTGTCGTTCTAAGTTCCCGCCCAAACAAACCTGCAACGCGTGGCTCCACCCCTAACTCGGTCACATGTACAAACGTTCCAGAGTCTAACGACCTGCAAGTTCGGAATCGACATTCTCATAATTCCAGCATGTGAAGCTCAATCTGTGACGCTCTAAACCTTTATAAGATTAAACCCTGTAATTTCAAGACTTTGATTCGCCACCCATCATCTCCGAACGCCGGTAAGCCAACGCTCCTTCGTGCTGAGCTGTAACCAGGCATGGCCATGAAGGATGTTACGCTGTCTGCGTATCTTCTCCAAAGCAACGCTTCCCTTGGTGCCTACAACCTTCGCCAACTTTCTACTTCAACAACAATTAGTGGTCAGAGTTCGGAGCTCTTTATCGGACCCCAAACAAGTGGAGTGTGGTGTGCCGCAAGGCTCGGTTCTAGGTCCACGTTTGTTTTTGGTATTTATTAATGATCTTGCACAGGGAATCGGTTCAAACTTCCTAATGTTTGCCGACGATATCAAGATCTGGCGCAGGATCCAGGCGAACACCGACCAACATGTGCTTCAGAGTGATTTAGATACGGTGTATCAATGGTTGACCCAAAACTCATTGCATTTCAACGTCAGTAAATGCAAGGTGCTTTCCATCCGACATCAGGGAAGCTACTCATACCGACTCGGAACGGATGTACTGCAACAATCAACTCTCGAACGTGACTTGGGTGTCCTGATTCAAGATGACTTGGGTTGCTCCAGGCAATCCGAAAAGGCCTCAAAGACCGGGAACCAACACGTCGGGCTGGTGAGGCGGGCGTTTGGACAAATATACAGCTCCATATTTCGACAAATGCTCAGTGCGTATGTTCGCCCCCATGTCGAATACGCAATTCAAGCCTGGCATCCATGGCTGAAACACGACCTTAATGCACTGGAGCAGCCACAACGCGGGGCATCTAAGAACGTAGTTGGAATGCGCAATCTTTCCTACCAGGAGAGGCTGCAACGACTGGGATTGTTCAGTGGAAGCTATCGCAGACTACGAGGCGACCTGATTATGGCATACTTGATTCTGCGAGACCCACATTATTTGTGCCGCCATTTACTGCAACTCGGCAGCAATACAAACCTGAGGGGCCACTCATTAAAACTCGCAGAACAATACAGTCGTCTGGAGTGCCGCAGAAATTTCTTTTCCATCCGTGTCTGTCACCCGTGGAATGCTCTCCCAGAATCGGTCGTCTCTGCACCGACACTAACAGTATTTAAAAGACGGTTGGACGATGCACTCATCCACTTACACTTTGTTACTTAACACTACCTCTCCATCCTACACCTGGAGTTTACCATGGAATTATTTGTTGTTAACTGTGGATGCTGTGAATCTAAGAGGATCGCGGGACTGCAGCGAAGCAAACGATAAGTCCTTATTTTCATATTTAAAGTATTAACTATTTTACTATCCTTAGCATCATTATTGTTATGTTGATATCCCCTGCAACTATCCAACGGAACTTGTAAAGCAACGCTTCTTAACCCTTATAAATTCATTGTCCATTGTTGTGCATTGTTCATTGTTCCCCGACATCCCTAGGATTGAGTGCACAGCGCACCGAGAGTAGCAGGCGCCACCCACCCAACCCTGCTCCATCATAGTGCACGGCGTTCCAAAACCGCAAGCGCGGACGCAACCTTACAACAGCTATTGTGTTATAAGGCTGTACCCGCAATCGACCGGCTGAGTCACGCCTGCCGGTAAATTTGCACCCTTACACCTGCTCTGTTTGAAGCCATAACAAACCCTACAGGAAGAAAGACAGAAAAAGGCTCAGGAGACCAGAGTTGTATTAGGACAGAGAACGCTCATATTTATATGTCGGTCCCACCAATCCTCCAAACATCGCCTGGCGGATTTGGCTGTAAGCCCACGCTCCACACTTGATTGTCCGCACGGTCCGGCCAGTTCGCCGTCTTGCTCGGGCACGCCAGTCTTCATCCGCCTATCTGAGGCATGGCAACGCATGTGACGTCTGACTCGCGATTTCATCAGCTTCCGGTCAGACCTTGGCAATAAGCATGCTGTCTGATGAGCGATTTCATCAGCTTTCGGCTAGGCCCTGGTAAAAAGCTCACAGCGTCTGTCCCAAGCACGATTTGTGGTGAACACGCGCGCGTTGCCACTCAGCTTTCTTGCCCAGCTGTCAGATTGCAGCATGACTCCAACCAATGACGGTTTCTTCAGCAGATTCTGACCATTGTCCATGTAACCACGGCAGACATACACTGCTTGTCCCGTCTAACAAGTTATACGGAAACGGCCCACCGTCTCCTGAAAGTGACTTTCCTCACTGCTAACATGGCAACCGCTTTTCTCACCGTCTGATGTGCTAATAAGAGACGGGCACCACCAGACGTCCGCTTTCGTCCAATAAGCCACTCGGTGACGAGATGCATGGCCTGCCACACATGCACAACAACAACCCCTCAATACCTTCACCACACGCTGCCCCAACCGTACCTAATTTGTCCTCTGCCGAACCAACTGCTTTACTGCCTGGAGTCACCTGCTCCATTACGCGCTCCTACCAGCAGCCCCCAACGAACCCCCACGAATCTACCCACCCCTGCTCCGATGATCCACACCCTGCATCCCAAATTCCAGCAACCTTAACGGCACTAGTTCTTCAAACAAAAAACGGTGTCCTGCATGTCCCTTGTTGGCCGGAGGCGCGATAATTGCTACCGCACCCGTCACACAGAGAAGCCTTGCTTGCATTTACACGAACACACAAGACCTCCTACGCAAACTTCCGGAACTCCAATCTCGACTTCTGTCAACGCAAGCGGACCTAATAGCCATAACGGAAACATGGCTGTCCGGTGGCATCACCGAGAGTGAAATACAACTTCCTCACATGTTGTCCTCCGCTCCGGACGCGCAACCCCAGGTGCTGGTATCTCACTGTACTAAAGCATCTCCCTCGGTTGCACCATCGTGGTAGACACTGCTTTGCAGTCTCCTGACACTATGTGGTGCGAAGTCGCATGAACTGCCAATCATTCCTGCTGTTTTGGTATCATTTATCGCCTCACTAACAACTCCTTCGAGAAAGACGCAAAACTTGCACGATATCCACTTCATTCTATCCCTCAGATACACACACCTTCAAAGCACGGGAGATTTCAATCTACCCGGTCTATTTCGCTCCGTTCTGACTACTGACACCTTTGCGCCAAGCCTCTTTGCACTTCTTTACACGACCCCTCTGTACAACCATACCTGCTAGCCAACCAGATTCCGAACCAACAATCACCCAGCTCTCCTGAACCACATCCTCACCAGTAAAGAACGGATGGTTGAGTACGTCAAATATGATGCTCGTTTAGGGCTCAGTGATCACTGCGTCCTCCAGTATGACTTTGTATGCTTTGCCAAAGGTCTGTCGGCATGCTGACTTACACGAAACGCTGGACTGATTACGGAAAGTTAAGCACTCTCATTTCCGCAAACAAGTGGTTACCGGAACCTCACTTGAGCGCTGACAACTGGTGATCAACGTTCTGCACTACTCTACGCGAACTGCGCTCGTTAACCACGACTTGCAACGTTTCACGCCCGTCCGAATTTGGACATGGAAGTGAACTGCGCACAGGGACACGGCATGGAGAACATATCGTTCCAGCCCAACAGTTACTCACTGAGAAGCCCACGGACTTTTCCGTAACCACTGCGTCCAGCTTATACGCGAAACTAAAAGTGAGCAGCAGCGTCAGCTTGTGCGCAGATTTTCTGCTAATTCCAAAGCTCTGTATAGTCATGTCAACCGTCTTCGGCAAGTCAAACAGGGTGTCAATGCGCTGACGACACCCACAGGGCTATCAAAATCAGCGAACGAGGCCGCAGCATTCTTGTGACAACGGTACGCATATGCTTTTCTGTTCCAGCAGTCCACACTGGGACGCAACATTCTCCGTTTTCAGCTTCAACGTCCCTGACAACTGTTCGGTTCAATCCGGGGAAAGTCCTGGCGAAGCTTAAATCCCTGATGCACAGTTTCCATCCAAGGCTCTTGCGAACGTGCGCTGTAGCTCTAACTTTAGCGAAGCTGTTCACCCATTTCTTCTCGCATAGTGAAGTCACCAACGATTGGAAATGCGGTACAGTTACGCCGATCTACAAAGGCAACACGCGTGAGGACCTCGTCAACTACTGACTGATAACACTTCTAACGTGATGGAATCGATCGTCGCCGCTGCTTTAATGGACTACGTTGAGGCCTAGAAACTGCTTTCTGACTGCCAGCACGGCTTCCGATAGCAACGGCCATGCCTGAGTAAACTGCTCCTCGCATGGGATAGCTGGACGACTGCGGCTGACACCGTACTGAAAACGCAAGCCATCTTCTTAGATTCCTCCAAGGCTTTCGACAAGGTCGACCTTGCCATCCTAGTGCATAAGCTGTCGTTCTACGGTATATCTGGGGCCTTAATGGACTGGATCCGGAATTAACTCCACCACCGTACCGTCCAAACAAGTGTTGACGGAGCGCTGTCCTCCCTCATCCCTGTGACAAGCGGAGTTTCACAGGGGTCTGTTATTGAACCGAAATTTTTCCTATCCTTTATCGATTATGTCACAACACAAGTCTAGTCCCCGATGCTGTTCTACGCCGAAGAGGCGAATCTGTGGCGCACGATCAATGCTCCAGGCGATATCCGCGCAATTCGGATAAACCTCTAACATCTGCACCAGTGGTCTCTGGGACACAACCTCCCTTTTAACTTTTTGAAATGTCACCTCCTCTCCACCCGCCCTTCCGCTTCTCCAATATACTTCTTTGAAGAGTCTGTTCTCCAGGTCTCGTCAGCTGAAAGATATTTGGGTATCATCACTCGAACAAACCTTTCAGTGTCTGCTTTCTGCTGAAAAGCAGCCACTGCTGCTAATCTCATGCTGGGACTGTTAGAACGTGCCTTCGGCAAAATCGACTCGCAGAATTTCCGCCTCCTCCTAAACGTCTTCCTACGTCCTTACCTGAAGTTTGCTACCCAGACTTGGAGCCCATGGTTGCTCGAAGACCAACATATGCTTGAAGCCACACAACCTCGGGCGACAAAATTAGTATGGGGTTTAAAACACTTGAATTATCCACAACGGCTACGTCACTTTGGTCTCTTCTCCATGAAATACCGACGGCTTCGGGGCGACTTGATCCTTTTGTCTGCAATCCTAGCCGACCGTGGACACTCCTGCCGCCACTTATTGAAGCTGCACCACTCATGCTCCCACCTTCGTAGTCACCCATTCCTTCTCACACATCAGCACAGCCGGGCGAACTGCAGACGACATTTATTCGCCCTCCGAGTCTGCTAATCGTGGAACGCTCTGCCTTCCGACTTAATCTCGGCATCTTCTGCGGGTGATTTCAAGACTCACCTGCACCGTCATCTTGCCTAGCTTCATCGGGATCCGCCCTAAAACAACTACTTGTAGTTTGGAATACCATACCACAGACTAGCTCCAGTCATCTCCCTGCTGCTTCTCACCAGGCGCAACAGCTTGTTCCTCTACCCCAACGCTCCCGATTTACATGTTGTTGGAGACATTTTTCTTTTTTGCTACTCTTTCCATGGCTGTATCAGAGGGCGTGGTGGGGTGTCACGCTTCAAGCTGGCGTACATTCTGTTCAACTGCTACGTAGACCTGATGAAGATACGGCTAACACGCGAATACAACCAGCTATAGAGTTACTTGGCCTTTCCATATGACCCGACTCTATTTCCTTACATCTTATGGGTCATGTAAAGCTCCGGCTTTATTCCATAAAATACATTGTGCTATGTTCATTGGTAAGCGCAGCAAAATGAGCTCGTACTTCGCAGTTAACATTCTGAGTCGCTTTGACGCAACTCCCTTAAACGTCACAAATGCAAGCAGAAACTTGTTGTTTAGTGTGTGCCTCAGATCACCTGGCAGGCAGGCGATCACTCACACCCCATTTAGTAGCAAGGTAAGCTGACCAAACTCAGTCACCCATAATCGCGTTCCTATGTAGGCTACAGACTTAAAGCCTCTTGAATTTGTAAGTTTGAATTTACTCAACATCTATCCAGTTTACAACCGTTTCTTTCCGAGTTGTTACAGTATTTCCCATATTTAATTTTTTATTTTTGTACTTATTACGCCGTTTGGTTGGCTTATAGAAGCGGGGTTTAAATGTTTATAGGTTGCGTTTTGCTGTCACAACGAGCAGCGTACTGTAGGTAGAACGGCATCGGTATGGCATGGGGGCCAGTGGCGAAGCTCAGTAATGCTACGATGAGTGCTTTATTCGCTAATACGTGAATGGTCGGCAGGTACTATCTGATTGAGCGCTGTACAAGTCGGTATGTGGCGTGCTCTCCAATCCCATTGACCACCGAACAACGGCTCACTAGCAGACCTAACGCTGTTGGCATTTGGGTCGTTCACTGAGTCGATTTATCTCAGGGCCTGTTCTAGTGCTTTTATCACAACTCGACTCGTAATCAGCGCCCTGTGCTGCTAGGGTGGTTGAATGGCGTAAGGGCAACCATCTAATAAGGAACTGAACTAAATGGAAGCCTTGCAAGTTGATCTCCATACTCAGGGTGTAAACTCAAACACTTAGTGAGATTTAGTGGCATTTGGTACGAAACGGATTAGTCCCACAGCCGGTCAAGTGCAGGCTGTAAGTCATGGGAGCCCTGTGTGACTAACCAGCCAAAAAATTAAGGTCGATCGTAACAGTTAACTTATGGTAGGTGTAGATTAGTTATCTACTTATTCTTCCTTATTGTATTAACACATTCAAAATTAAGTAGGCGCCCCGCATAGTTTGTCCTTGCAATCCCCGCCCAACATAATACCGACTCACAGCAAACGCTCCAGTTCCATTTTCCGCATACAAGGCATGGAGTCGAACAAAGGCGGAGGATTGACATGATGTTAATTGACAAATTTCACTACGAGCCGCTGTTCAGTAGTAATTCCTGGCATTCAAGTACCACTCGGCACTCACAGTGCCTTCTCAATACGCTTGTCACATTCGGCGCTTCGATAGCTTCCCCACTATGAGGACGCCGCTGTAAATGATATAAATCTTGCCTGGTCAACATTAAATCCCTTCTGCCTCTTAACAAATTCACCCAATTCCAGCGTATGTTGGAAACTGCTCAGCAAGGTTAGGCCTACATACGCCTGACCCGCCGTCAAACCCCACTTACGGGACACAACCAAGATTTCCAATATGGAGTGGTGTGACTAATGGGATGCTGTGAATACACTTTCATAGCAAGTCCCTTTTGAAAGATTGCGAAGCCAGCCTTGCATGCGTAACAGCGGAACCGATAAAACAGACATTGTGGCTCCACCATGAGTCGATTTAGTAACGCCAAATACACAGACGTACCTGCTTAACTGCTTCCCATTTGTTTCATTCTTTTACCTGCCTCCAAAACCGTTTCGGAGGGCGTGGTGGGATGTCACGCTTTGAGCCGGCGTGCATTCTGTTTAAATGCCACATAAGCCCGATGAAGGTACGGCTAACACGCGAGTCCAACCCGCTATAAGGTTGCTTGGCCTTTCATTAGACCCGACCCGTACTCTTTTTACCCTATGGGTCATGTAAAGCTCGAGCTTTTATTCCCATTAAATACAATGTTCCAATGTACCTCATGTACTCACATTGTTAGATACCTTTCAAATTACAGTAGTTGGTTTACCTGAGCAGACCTTCTTGGCTCGTGCCTGTGACCTTTCGTACACAACACTAGCGGCACGACTTATGAACCTACGCCACGGAGTCACCTCATCCTACAGTTTACTTATCTGCTTCGACCTTATGTCCCACGGAAAGCGCATGGGCTCAGTGGCAAACATATTCTACAATCTCGCTTGACCTAATACCTGCGGCTTCTAACCATATAGCACGCCAGAAACTAAAGCTTCTCAAGCACCTACTCGGTGATGAGGGAAAACGTCAATTTGATGCCTTGGATTTCCATTCTCAAGGTACCTTAAGGAAAGCACTAGATGCGCTGGATAAGTCATGGGGCCAGTGTGTAGCCGCCTTCAGGACTGCACTCAAATTTGGCTGACTCACAAAGGAACCATCGGAAGCTCTAGACAGCTTTGGTGGTCTTCACATTCACGACGTATAACCCTGCGAGTTTCCATCCTTACCGAAAAATAGAACCGAGGGCGTCAGGCTAGTGCAACAGTTGATTGGAGGACTTACAAGCAACCGAATTCTGGAAGGCCTAGTTTACGAAGACGCTACCAACTTGACCTGGAATAAGGCTCTGGAACAAGCTCGCCTCAAAATATGTAAGGCCGAACAGTTGCGATGTTTCGCTACCCAAGCAGACATACAGGAGATTGCCAAGCTCCATCGCTCGCCAACCGAATTCCAACCCCCCATACATACTTCCGCTACGGCAGCCTACATCACATAGTCGATTTTGCCAAGTGCCCTGCCTTAGAAATGGATTGCAAAAATTGCGGTAAGCGTGAACATTTTGCCCGCTGTTGTCCTTACCCTGACGGCACCACTGGGCGCCCAGTCGTTTTAGCTGAGACTAAATTCACGCAGTCGAGAAATACACCTTTAGTAGTTCTGAATTGCGCATATTTATTATCATAAATCGCTGTGTTAACAATTTCTACATTTTTTCTTCCTTTATCTTAAATGTACACTTTATGAATTTGTTTGAATGCATTATTATGTGCACTGCATTTGGTTCGTTGCTACTCCATTAGATCACCCTTTGATAGCCCAACGTTTGCCATGCATGACAAACGGCTCAAGTCTCGTGACGATTGCTTTAGATCCAGTGTCCAGCGCATGCTGCTCAGGTGTTGAAGAGGTTTTTCAGTAGTTCAATAGTGTATGGTGTGATAAAAAGCATAACTTTACAAGGCCCACAGGATGGATATGAAGACGAAGATTACAATCAAAATGTTCCAACGTGGAACGTGAAGTATCAGTGGTTAAACCATTGCACTTTATCAAACTGTGGTGTAACGGTTATCACTAAGATGAAGGTCTAAGTGTCTTTGGAATGTCATCATGTCTGGTGCGTTCACTACATATCTTGCTAATGCATTCCAGCGAGAAGAGATTCTAAGTGAGTAAAAATACTTTCTACAATTCAGACGTGAGTGTTGCGCCATTAGTTTCAGGTGGTTGCCACGGCTTTGTTTGTAAGGGGCTGGAGTCAACAGTGATGTACATGGATGTTCGCTTTCAGTTAGTATCCGATATGTGAGAGTAAGATCTCCGCGAAGCCGTTGGTATTCTAATGAGAACACCGATTACACGAAGATGCAGTTCGCAACTTAGACGGGATAGTTCACGCTGTTTCTTTGGGGTTGTTCCAATAGGCGTATGTCTCCTTTTAACCATGGACACCAGGTCTGAATTGCATATTCAACGTGAGGGGGAATATAGGAGTTAATCAGCAATGGTACTAGCCGTCGCTCGAAGGTGACGAGTTCTCGCCTCAAAAGTCGCAAGTTCAAGTTCGCCACACTTACTGCATTCGAACATTGGAGCGAATTAAGGGAGATTCATCGCAGCCAGTTTCCAAATCAGATAGTCGTCCACATGCCCAGAAAAGCACTAGACTGCAGTTTCAGTCTATTGGGTATCGTCAGTAGTGCGCGTCCATCGGATCCATCAGGATTCGAAACTATGACTAACAGCGGCCTGAACCGCCAGTCAGCAGCTTATGCCACTGGGCCGCTGGGGACAGCTTCGGACCGTCATGATTTACAAGCTAACTGCGATATAGCGCGTCTTATCCTCCACTTGGAGCGAGTTACCAAGACTCTTTTGCACGATTATACCTGTCGCGTTCACTAGTCACCTGTTGCAGGACTTGTTACCCCAAAAGGTATGTGTTGACGAAGCTGCTGCACACCGTCAGCAGGTGGCACTTTGCAGGGTTCAGTGGGAGCTGGTTCCTTACTGTCCATTCGTTAATCCGAGTCAGATCTTCCTGGAGGTAGACACGGTCGGATGCTGAGCGAATTGCTCTCCATATTTTAGCATCGTCTGCAAATATTTGCATCGGAGATAGAATGTCTGCTGGAAGCACATTAATGTAGACTAAAAACAGTAGCGGGCCGAGGACGAATCTTTGTAGTAGACCACTGGAGACACACAAGCTTGCAAAGTAAGTGTCGGCTACTCTTACCTTGATTGATCTGCCGTGTAAGTTGTCTTCTAACTAGGTGAGCAGGCAACCGTTGATACCGTAGGTAGCAAGCTTTTGGAGGGGAAAGAAGTGATTGACCCTGTCGAATGCTTTAGAAAAGTCCAAGTAAATCACATCTATGGGGACTCTTCATCAGCCGCCCTGGTCCAAGAGTCCCGAGTAATCAGCGAATTGGTGAGAAAGATCGTCTGCGTCCGAAACCATGTTGGGCATTAGAAATTATCTGTTGACTTTCAAAGTATCGCATCAGTTCATCTACGATTACCGATTCCATCACTTTTGATAAAACAGGAAGGAGAGTAATAGGTCGGTAGTTGGCAGCATCCGATCGCTTACCTCCTTTGGAGTGATAATTCCATTTTCCCCCTCAGATGGAAGTGTATGGCAGTTAATCAGACCCTGAAAAAAGTTTGTAAATGGTGCTGCTATGGTGGGAGAAAGGGTTTTCAGTATTTGTGGGCAGATCACGTCGATTCCAGGCGCACTCTACTCTGAGAGACTGTAATTTGCTTGCAACAGCTGCTGGAGTAAAGGTAACGCTGGATAAGCCAACGACATTTGTTGGGAGTTGCTAGGGCGAAGGTTCCATGGTATACGTAGCTACCGAGCCAAACTGCAGGAGTACAGCGTTCACGGCATCCACAGTAGTAGTTGTTAGGCCACTGGCCGTCTTGAGTGGTGGTATTCCAGGGTTAAGCTTTCTTTTGCCATTCACGAATCTCTATAGTAGTTTGGTGTTACTCGTAAATTTCAGCAACATGTTCTCCTGTCATTCGGACTTATCGACTCCAATGAGCGATGTGTAGTAGTTTCTGATGACTTTGTAATCCTGCCATGCGATATCACATGGGCTTAGTAAATGTTGCCTCCAGATTTCATTTCTTTTGTTGATCCATTTACGTGTTCTGCTCCGGATCCACGTATTGGTCCGGCGCGATGCTCGTAATGGTACAACCTTCGATGCTGACTGTGTGACCCAGTTAATTTTGTCTTTCAGTTCATTCCACGCGTCATTCGCTGAGCTGTGCTTCTGTAGGTCCCAGTCAGCGGTTGCTGAGAAGTTGTGAACCTTAAAATAGTCCGTAATAGTTCGTTGAGTTGCTCTTTCTTTAGCAACAATACTGGCATAACACACATAACCAAATGTTAGGACTGAATGGTCGCTACGGCCCAGTGGAGGATCGTATGCTACTGACTCAACCATTAACTCTTCATTAGTCAGAATTAAGTCCAGGAGTGATGGCTTGTTTGAAGAGTGGTGTCTGGTTGGTCGATGCACATGATTATACAAAACTGCCATATCCATGAATTCGAGGAGTTTCGATTTAAATGATGGCCCATTAGGGGACATTGATGCTATTGAAGGAACAGTAAAATCACCCATTATAAGATAGTGAGAGTACTTTTGTGAAACAGCATAGCGGAGGGCGGTTAACAGAATGTTATCTCTGTCTGCTGATGAGTTCGGAGGTCTATGAATAACTGCTAAGAGGCAAGCATCACTCGTTTTCTGTGAACCAACATCTCGACCTGCTAGGCGCAGATTGCAAAATAGTGCTTCGCGAATAACAAGGGGATTTTCGATAAGAGTCTCACATTTCAAGTAATCTCGATGGTAGAGAACTACACCTCCACCGCGAGATGGATGATCATTTCGAATGGCTGACGTCTCACTGAGTTCAATCTCTGGATCAAGTATGTCTTTTGAGAGCCAAGTTTCAGTAACTGCTATGAGGTCCCAAGTTGTTGTTTCATGTCGATGGTGCAGCTCCGAGAGCTTAGAGTACAACCCCTGAGTGTTGGTATGGAAGCATTGTATTTGTTGCCCCATCAAGAGTTCGGTTCGCTGTGAGTGACCGGCACAAATAGTGCCTGTCTGCTAAAGTTTTTGAAGCGGTTGTTTGCACAGTTGGCTGGTTTGAGATAGGTACAATGGTGGCTGGCTCATCTGTATCTGAGGTCTGTACTGATTGAAGGAATGGTCTTAACCGTACTTCTGGTGGCCCAAGTTTCCTGTTGTCATGCCATACTTGGATTGCCACTGATACCATTTCGGGCGCAGCCAAGGTAACTTTCAAAATTCGTGGCCCGCTACCTTGGTAGTTTATGGAAGCAATTAGACGGGTGACATCATAAGCCACGACATTCCGTATGTCGTAAAGCTCTGCTACGTACCATTCTTCGATGTCGTGTTTCTGTCGTTCACTGCTATCGTCATGCTTCAGTTCTGCCATTTGTTGATGCAACGAATTAGGGTTGGATTTCCGCTTCTGTCTTTCTGACCATGGCCTGTCAGGAACAATGTGGGCACTGACAGAAGAGTTCACTAGAATGTGGCTTGCTAAGTGAATATCTTCCAGGACGCGCTTTTTGCCAACCGTTACTCGCAGTAACCGAGGTTTCCCTACATGTAGAGATGATGGATTTCGTGAAATTCGTGTAAGAATTTCAGTCCGAGTGCGCAAATTATTTCCTCAAAACGGTTTTGCTCCTCGGCTTGTCTACCTTTTAGCGATTCGCTAATGGGTTCTGGGACGTTTGAACGTATCACGGTCATCGCCTTTTGGTTGCGTAGTAAATGTTTGTTCTGCAGTTCCTTGTGAGCGTAAGTTTGTCTAGTGGGGGTGTCTAGCTTGTCTTCCGTGGACGATAGGCCAAGGCTACAGCAGGAATTTTTACGTGCAACGCCGTTAGTTGCGCTGTCTGTATGGGTCAATTGTTGTTGTCCAGCTACTGACGGAGGTGATCGCGCAATTTGTGCCTAACTCTGCATGCTTTGGAGCATTACGTGAGACTTGAGACCGTTCAACCGGCCTGTTTTCATTGCTGTTTTTCACTAACCGTGTTTGCCTTTCGCTGGACTGGGTAGCATTGTTGCTAGAGAGCTTTTGCCTTTTAACAGGTCGGGGATTCGGGCTACGTAATGCACTAATCTGCAACTCGAGTTCTGAGATTTTCCCTTCCAATACCGTGATCAGTGCCTTTTGGTCTGTCGACGTAACGGCCAATGCTTCACACTTTATCGTAAGCGTTTGAACAATCTTAATTATCGGACTATCTGAACATAAGTCACAGAACCACAACCTATCGGTCTATACGCTGTTAGCTCCGTTAAGAGTAATGTTCTCATTTGTTGCGTCTTAAGAATTCGCACAGAACGAACACGTGATTTTCGAGAGGATCTCAGTTCCCCGCTTGTCTGAGCGACGGTTGACCTTGGGTTTATTGCTCACTAAATTCCCGGTTGACAAACTTCTCCGGCCCATGGAGCAATGGTCGGTATGCACTTTTAGGTTGCGCCGGTCACGCCGTTTGGGCTGCCTCAGTTGTCTGCTCCGGTCAGCGGGTTTGGTGGTGGTATGTCACTAGGCGCACTAGTAGCCGAAATCACACAGGCTTTGTGCAGTGAAATGCACGTAAAAGTATGGTGGTAACGTGAGATGACAAAAATGCCTGTGCCTATGGTATACAGTGGTGCACTGTACTATGTTATATATTGTCTGACAGCCTTAGAGAAGCTCTGTCGAATGGTATCCCAAAGGCACTGATGAAACTGAAATAAGCAAAGTTACTCAAGTTGGCCTTAGTGAATAGACTTCCGAAGTTTTTGTTTGGTGTACCAGGGTGTCGTTGGACTTCCTTCAAATACAGACCCCGTTGGATAGAGCTCAGCGATCCAAATCGATTGAACGTACTTCCAAAGAGATGGCACAAGATTGTGAGGGGATAAGTCCAATTTAACACATAGCACAGGATTGCGCGATTAGTACGCACAAGCTGACAAGTTCTTTCACCATTCAGCATGCTTACATCCTTGCGTGCAACACCAGGTATTCACCATGTTCTGTCATATGCGATAGTATTTAGCTTCACCACCGAGCGTGTGCATGCTGGATCAGTTGCGTGATGCGGAACCTGTTGATGTTAGCACTTGTTTGGACGTTTTGCCCGAACAGCGACTGCTTCTGACGTAGCACAGAATACCGTAGAGAAGTTGGCGAAGTGAGGTGGACCCGCAATGTGTTGCACTAATGTCAGCCAATACATCTTTAGGCATCCTTTTACGGCCTTTGGATGACGTAGCTTACGAGGAATTTCTGCGCGATTGCTGTCTGGAGGCGAACCTCACAGTTGTGCAGATTAACATATTTCTGCGACATTTTCGGCGTTTACATCCCTAGTTGCCGGCATCTTACTGTACACTCATGCACACACCACGTCACTGCTCCGCACGCTTTATTCGTGGTGGACGGTACGTGCACTTTGGACTAGAAGCAGGGTTGCGGCGCATTTCCTGCGAACTACTGTTCCAACACCGCAAAAGCTAACGCTACATTTACATGTCGATGGGATGTACATTTTCCGCAGTTCCGGACAGCAGTTATGGCCCGTACTTTGTAGGATGATGCAACCTCAATCGGACATCTTTGTCGTCGGCAGTTACAGTGGCCGCAGCAAGCCGTTAGACTTTCATGAATTCCTGCAGCCGACCATACAGGATTTGAGGAACCGTGTGTTCATTCATGCTGGTGGTCCACACGTCCAACTGGACCTTAATTGCGTTGTCGATGATACGCCAGCAGGAGCATAGCTAAAGCAGCTTAAACAAAATTCAGGATACTTCTCATGCGAAAAGCGTATGGTGGTCGGTTACTTGTCATTTCATCTCAAATTCCCAATTTTTAGGCCTATATCGAGATAGAAGGATGACTTTCCGGGTATCTTTGGAGGATATTCTAAGGAACAATGAAGATTATTTTCTTTTTGCCAATGTGAGCATCACCTCAGTGATTTACCTTTCGAAACCATCGGTATGGACATGATATTATCCTTCTTCATCGAGTACATGCACGTGATGTGTCTGGGGGCTATGAAACGTACTCTAACCTTGCGGCGTTGTGGGCCTATTAAAGGAAAAATTCGTTCGCCAGCCAAAGCCATCCGTCGAATCAACAAGCGCTTGAAGCTGTTATCTGCATATTTGCCTGCATGATTTCCTGGAAAATGGCGCGCCCTTGTGGATGGTGTAAAATAGAAGGCGACTGCGTTCCTTCAGTTCTTGTTATATCTGGGGCTGATAGTGCTACAACTCACCTTGCCGAAACACATGTACCAAAACCTCGTTAATCTGTCTCCTGGGGCATGTGCGCTTTGCAGCAAAAAGTGGTGCTCTCACTACCTAAAGCTGGTGGACAAAATGTTGGGTAGAATTAACAACCAATATGCGGTAATCGACGGTGAGAAGAGGTTAACACTTAACGTGCATTTCCTTTAGTACATTTGCAACGATGTACAGCATTTCGGACCAGTGGACACATTCTTGGTTTTCCCTTTCGAGTCCTATCTCCAGCGCTTGGGACGCATGGTGTCTGGGCCGCATATGTCAACTTCTCACATTTTCCGCCGCATTAATGAGCGTTCTGCACTATCCTTCATGAATACGGAGTTGCCTTTAGACGCTATTGGTTCAGTGACGAGTAAGAGAAATACAAAGAATGCTATCGGCCTAACGCTCACTGGAAAGTTGCTTACCACCACTCTGCCCAAAAATGCAGTAATTACAAAAGGTGCCCCGTCGATTGCTGTGTACATCTGAACCTTGGAGTTGTGTCCAGTCGTACATACACCGCGCCAGGCGTTGTGCGACAAATTCATACCCTCCGAAGAGCCACTTATTAGCAAGTATGCCGGTACACTCAAGCCACAGAAATGGATTTCTCAAAGCCATGTACATTTAAGTGTCTTGCGCTGTTACTACCTGGGAGCATCGTTTTCTATCCCGTATTACATTGTAGTGTGAGTGGACGGGTCACACTAACAGACTATTGGCGAATACCGTTCCGGAAGTGACGGGACCAAGGTGTATTGTGGTACACGCTGTTCCCGTGTATTAGCTAAAAATACGACACCGAAAGACACAGCTAGCTGGGGAAGAATGTGAGAAACTGCGCGATGGAGCGACGTATGAATCCAACCGTGGCGACATGTGTGTATTTCGCGCGTGTGTGTTGGGACAGACAAACAAATGCAACATACATATCAGCATTCTGCAAACTACTTCTAAGGTAAGGTAAATGTATTTAATATCACACAACGTACTTAGGAAATCCGGGGGAATCTCCAGACTGTTGCAACGTAGTTGGCGTCGAAGATGCTGATGTATTCACTGAACATGGTAAATGTTTGCATTTCCCGCATCATAATATTTTCATTTTCAGGTGTTACTATCTGTTTGTACGTGCACTACATGTAAGACTATCGTTTAAAGAAGCCGTTTACATGTTAATGTTCCTGAGTATTGTCCATGCGCAGATGCAAGACGTAGAAGTTACCATTCGGTTAGTTATACCTGGCATGTTGAACTATTATGGCCATCTTGTTATTGTTAGCAGGTATGCCGTTATTCATGATCATCGGTGAGTGGACGATTAGTGCATGCACACTCTCAGCCGGAGATTATTACATCCCGCACTAGCTTCGAAGACATAAGCGTGTTTTGACGTCTCGGCCCTGGAAACGTCAATATCCGATATCCGAATAGAATACGCATGTATTAGCCACAGAAAAGCACCGTCAATACTTGGACCACGTACGTAGCCTTTAGTCTCTTACCTATCATAATTTGACAAACGCTTTATTACGACTAGAATGGGGAATTTCAGATATTCCGTAATAATCTGACGTTAACGGTCTTCCGTTTATCATTAGGTTCTCTGGGATTTTATTGAGCATGAAGGAATTCCTTTATCATCTCCATCGCTTCCCATTCCTTGCAAGGACCATGTAAGCCACTGTGAGCACCGATAATATTTGCCGTTGGATATAGAGGATCGAAAAGCGAGAAAATTACCAACCTAAAACACATGTCACACCCAGACCAAGTAGGAAAACGATGCATTAAATGGCGTTTTGTTATAATGTACTTAACTTTTTGGTATACATTTGTAAAAAGGTGAAGAGATAATATTGCTTTGTTTTATTGCGACTTAAATCGGCTGCTAGTGGGCGCGAAGATCCGGTACAACAAGTGCAGATAGCCACACATTTGGGTCAAGGGAAACTTTTGCCTCTTACATAAACGCGTTTGTGTATGATGTTCGGAATCGGAAAATAATTGAACTCCACCCAAACTAGTCACGACTCGGAATAAGAACACCAGAATTGGAATTCGAATTTCGCGGGTGTGTATTCTACATCAACGAAGGTGAAAAGAATAACAATAAACAATCACTGAGTATTGTTTGTACAATTAACACATCCTCCGCAGCTTGAATGCAACTCCAGGTTTCTGTAATTCAGCTGTGGTTTCTGTTGTAATCTGGCAGATCTTCTTGGAGGCTGATTTTGCTCAGAATACTCATGAGGATCTGAAACTGAATCGACATTAGTATTTTCAGTGCACACTGAATTGAATGACAACTGACCGGAATCCTTGTATCGTATCTGGTCAACATGCCGTCTGTGTACAGAACAATCATCGAGATCCAAAATTCTAACCATGCGGTTTCCAATGTTGTTAACAATGGTACCAGATGAAATAAGATACTTCAGCAGTCCCCAAGCCAAGCATGTTTGACCTCAATGGTCTGGATTTACAAAGTTTGGCAGGTGTATCTCCAGTAGAGGAATGCGCGCAATCACGGTATTGAAGAAGGAAGTTATCAACACAACGATCAAGTTCATCCAAAGAAGTAGGAGCACAGGAGGTAATAGAACGTTTTAAGGTTGCAACAAATTTTTCCGCTGGGCCATTAGAACATGGATGTCGTGGAGCGGTAAAAAGGTGGC